>OY282559.1:59042829-60242829 GCA_958295665.1 Tipula vernalis | reverse complement strand
TTACAGAATATGATGAAATTCTAGGAATACTTGTCGTAAGCGTCAGACATTTTAATTGTATGACACGAGCTGATTTCGGTTTTTGATTTTACCTTATTTGACAAAAAAATGTTTATTTAGCTATTTACTTAAAGTTTGTTTTGATTTTAATGTACATACATAATAGAAATTTTATCTAAAATATGATTCACTCAGGAATGGTAAATTAAATTTTTTTTTGTTTTTTTTTTTGGAGTAGACGAAATAAAATGTGAAATATTAAAAATTTGTTGTAATGACTAATGAAGGTGTAATTTGAATACAGCAAAATGGGTCACATTTTAATGTTAATGGGGTTATTCAATTTTAGACTTTGGAGTGCTTAAACAGGTCACTTTAAATACAGAAGTACAATTTTTGCACTTGAATTTGTCATCGAATACCAACAGCTATTAATTAGGACTGCTGTAACGCTTTTTTACAGCGTTACGTTTTAGTTTATTTTAAAATTAGTACGCAAATCACAGACTATTAACCAAACGATTACTAAAACTACTTTGATAGTAAAAAGATTAAAGCGACTATCTTGATCAGTATATAGCTGATTGATCTGGACGTCTTATAACAGTGGTGTAACTACACATTTCGGACCCTGCCGCAACATCTTTTTGGTCTCCTAAAAATGCTCTTCGTACCTATGAACAAGTACAGCTTTTAGTGAAAAACTTATTTCTTCTTTTTGAGAGAGATGACACGAAGCATCTTGTAACTCAATTCTCTGAAATTCTAAATATATCGATAAGGCATCACCAATTACGAATAGAAATTGAAAAATATCAAGAATTTCGAAATAATCTCAAAAATGTCGAATTTTCAAAGAGTCTTGAATATTCTAGAAAGTTCTCAAATATCGTCCAGTATAAGAATAAAATATGTATTTGCAAAAATTGTCAATTAGTTTTAAGTTTGCTAATTAATTTAAACAACTTTGGCTTTTAACTTAACTTTTAACGTTGAGCTTTTTTGATACATTTAGGTTTTTGTTAAAATGTTTTATGTATTTGAAAAATACCCTAAACTTTTAGTTTCACAATCTTCCAATTTTCAAAGCTTTTTTAACCAACACATTTTACTCAGACATATGGTTTTACAAAAGGTGACGAAATTTTGGCTAAAATTTTAAATATTTGTTCTCACAGTTAATCCTTAATCAACAAAAGCTTTTAGTTTAAGAGCTTTTCAAACCAAACCTTTTAACTCTAAAATTTGATATTATAAAGGAAAGTGGAATTTAGGATAACTTTAGAATATTTGGGTTCAATGAGCTTTAAGCTTGATAATTAAATTATACCTTTTGGGTGTGAACTTATCATTTGTGATTTTTTTCATAATTTCAGGTTTTTGTTAATATTATGTTTTGCAAAAAATGTCAAGAACTATTAGTTTTAAGAGCTTTCAATTAGAAAAGCTGTCTACACCAAACCATTTTACTCAGAAATTAGACTTTAAAAAGGGTAGGGGAATTTAGGGACAATTTAGTATATTTGTTCTCAATGTTAACTTTTAGTCAAACCAACCCGTTTTACTAGGAAACTTGGTATTATAATATAAGCTTTCGTTTATCGAAGCTTTTTGAATCAAACCATTTTACTCAAAAATTTTGTATTAAAATGGGCGACGCGACGAAATGTTGGAAAATATCGAAGCTTTTTAACCAAAATCATTTACTATTTGTTCTGGAATTTGAAATTTTAAGGGAAGGTGTGATTTTGGAATAAATTTAGAATATTTGTTTTCAATAAGCTACTTTTGGGGTTTGAGCTTACCATTTTTTTAACTTTTTAATAATTTAAGGTTTTTAATCAGCATAAATTATGTATTTGAAAAAATGGTCAAGAGCTTTAGTTTTCAGAGCTTGCACTTATCAAAGATTTTTAAACAAACCATTTTACTTCGAAAATTGATATTGCAAGGGATGACGGAATTTCGGAAAACCATCAGTTGTGACGAATCTAGTAGTGAAACCATTAATTAACCAGCATGATATGAAAGAAGGTCAATGTAATCAACATTATGCCATAGATGAAACTTTACCTTTTAAACTAAAAACTTCATAAAAACCTGTGGCGGTCACGCATTTATACATGCGTTCACCGCCACACGTCAAAGACGGCGCGCACTGTCTGTCGTCTGCAGGCAGGCATACCAACCGCGCGACACAAAACAAAACAACAGATAAACGAGGAAAACGAAATGACAAAATACAAAACACACAACAAAATAGTATGGTCACAGCTTTCACATTGAGCGCACGCGCGCTCATCAAAATAAATAAATAAAAACCTACTACACAAAACGGTGGTGCAACATTTCAAATTAAAACAATTTATAAATAGTGAAAACTAAATAAATAGATTAACGTGTATTTAATTAAATAAACAATACTTCAATTCAATAAAAACTAAATTAATAAAATAAATATATTTTAATTAATACGTGCGATAATTGGTGTAAATAAATTAAATACATTTATTAAACACACGCTAAAAACCCATGTTAAAGACGTTATAGATGTTCCCCAGCTATTAAACAACGATGTTATTGGATTTTGGGATTTTGAAGGTAACCAAAAGTTCAGAATGCCAATATAATTGCAACTGTTCGAGATAGGGCTAAACTTTAATGTATGCATGTAATCGGAAAACGAACTTTATCTTAATAACAAAAATTGTTTCGAAAATCTTGATCTGTCCACTTTATGGAAGTATATAGGCCCACATCTGGTAATTCAAAATTTTAAGGAACATGCCCAATCTTTTTCATTAATTGACAAACAATTTTCGGGAAGCTTGATCAGTTTGCTATAGCCGTTAAACAAATCTATTCCTCGCCTCCGAAGAAGGTCACTATAGATATATGTTTTGGCACCAATTCCTAAAGTGTTGTGATAATTGTTCGCCATGTTGCCGCTTTGAAAGCATCGATTGCTGGATTTTGGTAAATAACGGAAAGTACGAATAAAGGTATAATTGTACCAAGTTCATCATTTTCGCCTTTACAGAGCGGCCTTGAGGCCTTGAGATGAAACTTTGCTCTTTTGACGGCTGGTTCCCATTATCCGCCAAAATGCGGAACACTTGATGGATCAGAATGTTGAAAGCTTTTTAATGATTTTACGTTTTTGTTAAAATGTTTTATGTATTTGCAAAAAAAGTTGAACTTTTAATTTCACAAGCTTTCAATTTTTAAAGCTGTTTTAACCAACACATTTTAATCAGAAATATGGTTTTACAAAAGGTGACGAAATTTTGGCTAGAATTTAAAATATTTGTTCTAAAGTTAATCATCAATCATCAAAAGCTTTTAGTTTTGAGAGGTTTTCAAACCAAACCTTTCAACTCTAAAATTTGATATTATAAAGGAAGGTGGAATTTAGGATAAATTTAAAATATTTGGGTTCAATGAGCTTTAAGCTTGATAATTAAATTATACCTTTTGGGTGTGAACATTTGTGATTTTTTTCATAATTTCAGGTTTTTGTTAAAATTATGTTTTGCAAAAAATGTCAAGAACTATTAGTTTTAAGAGCTTTCGATTAGAAAAGCTTTCTAAACCAAACCATTTTACTTAGAAATTCGACTTTACAAAGGGTAGGGGAATTTAGGGACAATTTAGTATATTTGTTCTCAATGTAAATTATCAAGAGCTTTTAGTCAAATCAAACCATTTTACTAGGAAACTTGGTATTATAATATAAGCTTTCGTTTATCGAAGCTTTTTGAATCAAACCATTTTACTCAGAAATTTTGTATTAAAATGAGCTATAATATTCTGGAATAAATTTAGAATTTTTTTTTTCTAATGAGCTTTGAGTTTGAACTTAAAATTTTTGAGCTTTTTCATTATTTAATGTTTTTGTTAAAATGTTTTATGAACATAAATTATGTATTTGCAAAAAATGTCGAACTTTAGTATTAGGAGCTTTCACGTATCGAAGCTTTTTAACCAAAATCATTTACTTTTTGTTCTGGAATTTGATATTTAAAAGGTAGGTGTGATTTTAAAATAAATTTAGAATATTTGTTTTTAATAAGCTTTAAGCTTGACAATTAATTTCTAGTTTTGGGGTTTGAACTTAACATTTTTTAACTTTTTAATAATTTCAGGTTTTTAATCAAATGTGTGATCAGCATAAATTATGTTTTTGAAAAAATGATCAAGAGCTTTAGTTTTCAGAGCTTGCACTTATTAAAGCATTTTAAACAAACCAATTTACTTCCAAATTTGATATTGCAATGGCTGACAGAATTTCGGAAACTCATCAGTTGTGATGAATCTAGTAGTAAAACTATTGACTAACCGGCATGATATGAAAGAAGGTCAATGAAATCAACATTATACCATAGATGAAACTTTGCCCTTTAACATAAAAACTAGTTCTACATATGTATATGCCATAAAAACCCATGTTAAAGATGATATATGTAGATATTGTTGGATGTTGAAGGTAACCAAAAGTTCAGAATGCCAATATAATTGCAACTATTCGAGATAGGGCTAAACTTTAATATATGCATGTAATCGCATAACGGACTTTATCCTAATAACAAAAATTGTTTCGAAAATCTTGATCTGTCCACTTTATGGAAGTATATAGGTCCACATCTGGTAATATCTCTGATATTTTCAAAATTGTTTTGAACCTGCCCAATCTTCTTCACTAATTGATAAACTATACCATTTTTGTAGCCTTTGAAGGGTCACTATAGATATTAATTTTGTCACCGATTCCAAAAGTGTTGTGATAATTTTTGGCCATGTTGCCGCCCTAGAAGCATCAATTGTTGGATTTTGGTAAATAATGGAAAGTACGAATAAAGGTATTACTGTATCAAGTTTATTATTTGCACCCTTACAGAGCGGCCTTTAGGTAAAACTTCGCTTTTTTGACTGCCGGTTCCCATTTTCCGCCAAAATGCGGCCCACTTGGTGGATCGGAATGCCAAATGATCCTGTCCCTTAAAAGAAATTTAGATATAATGTTCTTATTGTTATTTAACAATCCCCAAATTTTCCTTAACTCGCGATTATCGCTCATAAAATTCAAGCCATTGTCACAGTAGCATGGAAAATCACGCAATAAATCGTCTTAAAGCAACTAAAAACACTTCAGTTATTAGGTCGTTTACTAATTCTATATGCATTGGCTTGACTGTTTGAATAAATAGATATTGGCCCTGAATATAGTCAATACCAATATTCATAAATGGTATTTCGGTTTGGCTTCTATATATCTACAGCGTATAGTACAGTATCTTATTAGGTCTCATACCATTGCCTTTATTCTCAGTATTTGCTTTCTGCTATTCTGGCCGATAAATTAAACTAAATGTAATCAATTTGCTGTTGCGGTTTACAGGTTGTCTCGTATGGAATAATGGCACCACTTCTCGAAAAGCCTTGCATGAGATAAATCGCGGCTGCTTAAACCATTCCATGTTCAACTTTGTCTCCGGCAGCAACGTTACTTCCGTGAAAGCATTCAATTCATCCATAATCTGCATCCGTTTGGAGATCATTTCTGATGATAAATTCTAATCCCACTCTAACCAGGTTAAGGGATGAAATATTTTGCCGCTTTCGTATAGCATGAATCTTTTTGTTTAATGTATAGTACTGGAAAGGTGCTACGAAACGTAATTGATGCTGTTGTGAATCCCAATGAAGTCGGATGGATCAACTTCCGATATTTCTGTGAAATGTGAAAATATTTAATATTGTGTATGGGTGTGGTGTTTAATAAAGTATGTGGTAAAAATACATACAAATGTATCTTGGATTACCCTTTCTGTGCTAATTTGTGCTAATATAAACATCTTTCCTTCATCTTTTTCAGGTACCCATTTGTGGTTGTGTAAGCAACAGAATGAGCAGCTTCTAATTCTTCTTCTTCATTTATCCATTTTAATTGCTCCTAAAATCTCCAATTTCCAGTATGCTTTTAAACTTTTGACAATATCGAAATCAGCTGAATTTTCTGATATTAAAGATAATCATGAAGCGGTGGTTCGAACATCGCCGTGGCGTCCAAGCGTTGCCTTGGCATTGCGGGATAGACTGACGTTTATTGTTTCGAACTTTACCATCGCCTAAAATTTGAAACACTACATCCGACCCCAATAAAAGGTCTACTGGTTTTAGTTTATTTGTTTCGGGATCTGCTTAATCAATGCCAGTCAATAGACTTAAGTCATTTTGGTTTGGTGTTATTGTGGAAGTATAACGGTTACTTTCGGCAAGATGAAGATTTCTACATGAAATTCTTAGTTGTAGTTGTTTAGGCTGGTCGTCTAGATTGATGTTATACTCTTTGTGATTGTACTAGTAACGATTTTTTTTGATTGTAATAACGTCGTTGTTTGTTCTCTAGTAGGTTCAAATTTGTCTCCAGGTTTCTTTATTGACACGTCAGATGCCTCAATGCAATGTAAACAATGTTTGAATCAATCCTTTTATTTCCTGATTTAAGGATGGAACCATTGTACTTTCGCCTAAAAATTTCAAAAAATCGACGTTTTTTGGAAAATCAAAATCGCACGTCTCTTGCGCACACTAATTTTTGCTTTCATCGTCTAATTTATTGAATAGTATAAAAATGAGCCAGCGATACCGTTGCTTAGCTTCAAAAGCGTTGTATTTTCATAAGTGGGGCCCATTTGGAGGTCGCAGAATGACTTTAATTCCGTACCTTTTCCGATAAGTGGAAGAATATTAGTTTTTGTATGTTTCACTTGTTCGGAACTTTTAGCATTCATTATGGTATCAAATAATAATGAATCGGTAGTAATATTTAAGCGTACCATTTGACTCCATTTATTTAAACCTGAAATGACCTCTTAATTGTCTTCGAATAAAAGGATTTCCGAGTCCGTCATGGTTTATTAAAAATATTTTCCGTTCCACATCACCAACATTTTTTAGCAATTCATTAGCACTTTTATGAAAAACAGAAATACTAAAAATATCCTAACTAGACTGTAATTGTGGGGCATATTTGCGTAATCTATACTTTCACTTACTAATGACGCTACTAGTTCTTGGAGCCAGCCCATCAATCGTTCCACGCTTCCTCAATCCAGGTCCTACAGGCTCGTGCGCGGTCTTTGGGTCTCTCCATGTCTGTTTTGCCTGCCTAGCGCCTTCCATTTAGCAAGTTCACCTTATGATTGGTGTACTTCAAAATCTCCGTCAAGTTCGCTACAGCATTAATAATGTTTTTTTGTATTACCGGTGTTTGTTCGATAACCTGTTGTAAATACATAATTCGTCCGATGTGAATTTGCCGGAATTTGCGATGTTACACAGAAACATTGCTTAGTGACTCAGTCCATCCTTGTTTTTTTATCCATGTTTTATCCGTATTTTGTGATTTTTTTTTGTCATCCGAGTTCTATTGCGGAGAGGACGATTATGTTTTTCATGTCGAATCAATTGTCTTATTTTCGGGTCAGTTATGATTTGTTCTTTTGGGTGTCCCTCCTCTGCCTCATTTCCTGGTTAGTGTTTTTCCGTTTTTCATGTGTTTTTGCCTTTGTCTGTTTCATTTTGTTCTTCTGCTTCTTGGTTACCGTATCAAAACGGTGTTTATTTCCTCTCTTCTATTTCTGTTCAGGACGTCTGCTCCTGCGTTTTGTTCCCCTGGAGTGTTAATTATGTTCTAGTCGTACTCAGCTAGTTGTACTTTCCATTTTAATGTTATTTTCAGAGCGCTTCCTGAGTTGTTAATCAACGGTTTGTGGCCTGTTTTTATAGCAAACTGTTTGCTGGCAAAATATGGACGGGATCATTCTGCGGCCCATTTTAGTGCCATCATCTCTTTCTCAATAGTTTAGAAGTTTTATCTGCATTTTTAAGAGATCTGTTTAAATAAACGATTAGTAAGTCTTTACCTGCTTATAGTTGGCTTAGATTGTTTTTTTTTGCTCAGGAATTGGTACTACGGTCTGAACCTTTAGGTTATTTTTCCTTGGTGCTTTGAAAACGTCTTTTATTATTGGTTTTGATCCTTAAGAAAAAATTTTAAGCCTTGTTGCCCGAGGAGGACTTTGTTATTCAAATTTTGGAACGTGCTCTAGAAGCTTTTCAGCCCAACTGGCATTTTTAAAATCTCATAGTGCAAGTAGTTATTTTTAAACAATGTTTTATGCTTGTCGGCTGAGTTTGTAGCTATATAAAATATCTAATAATCTGCTTGGTTGGGCAGCTATTTACTATGACTTTGATACTTCTTAGGGATGTGTCTTTTCTATGCCGCTTAAAATATTTGCCTGTTAAAATGGACAGTATAAGGCACCGAAATCATTTAGAAGGTTGACGAAAGTCTTGTGTGAATTACCAATGCCAAAATTTTTTGTGCCGTTCTATTTCCTTTCTGGTTTGTTGCATCTTGCAAGGTTGCTTCTCCTTTGGAACATATCCGTTTATGCGTTAGTGATGGTTTTTTGTTGTTTCTGTGGTGAGGGTAATTTAAACCGGAGATTACCGAAAGAAGATTTTTTACCGAAAAAAATATTTCAGCATCCATTCATCCTTGGCGCACGTGTCTCAGCTAATGATAAATTCTTAATTATTTTTTTATGATTATGTTCACATAAAGATTTCTGCTTCCTGCTGCCAATCGGTTTAAGGAATAAAGTGCTGTTCTTACATTTTAGGCTAAAGAGCTGTAGTGGAAATAAATCATTTTATCATGTCATAAATGTACCTTAAAATACAAGGAGATAGTTAAATGTAGAATGGGTCCAGTGTACATTCTCGCATGACAACCTAAAAACCGAAAAAATTCCGAAAAACTATATTTACGATTTAACGAGTTCCAAATTACTGGTAAGCTCTACGACCATCCGTCAAATAAAGATGCTCAGCTGGAGTGGGCCATAGTTAATAATTCTTTGACAGTTACAAAAAAAAAAAAAAAAAAGAATTGGGGTTTTATAAGAATTGAATACAAAGTCGTTGTTGAACAGTCAACGTTCATCATTCAGAACATACGGGTACGTCGATTTCCTGGAGAGTGATAATCACAATAACCATCATTTCGATACTCCCAAAATATTCTCTGGAACTAAAACTTCTTCCATCTTTCACCAATCTACGTTTACATTAATTGAGTTTGTTAAAAACCCAGCTTTGTAACGCATCTGTATGAGCCATTCGTGCGTAGTGATGTTTACAGTACCAAAGTTCGTTTATGGTTGTTTTCATTTCATTTCACATTTTCCTTTTCAAATCGTTGTAAATATTGCGCCTTACGAGCTTTGACCATTCCGATGGTTGATTTTGATATCTTTCGCTTTTCGACAGCTTTTATGCAATTTAAGACTTCGTAGTTTTTCATTTAGACTTAATCCTTTTAAATTTTTTATTCATTTTTCAAAAAAAAACTTGCAAGTTAATAATTTTTCAATTAATAAACGTAAATTGACTGTTTCGCAAATGTTTGAGAACAGAGAATGAATTAATATGAAACCTAACTTTGGTGTGTAGAATATTTAAATGGCTTTCGAAGAAGAATATCATAATTATGATTCAAAACATTTTATAGGTGCTTATTAAAAAAAAAATGGTTACATTATAATGGCAACAGAAACGTTCAACAACGACGTTCTATTCAATTCTCATTTTTAGGGTTGGGTATGTAATGTCGAATTTCAAAATGTCGGTTCCACAAATGTTGACTACAAGAACATCGACTAGAAAAATGTCGACTTGGACAAAATGTCGCTTTTTAAAATGTCGATTCGAAAATGTCGACTTGGAGAAAATGTCGATTCGAAAATGTCGACTTGGAGAAATTGTCGATGTTAAAATAAATTTTGCGCAAAATTTATTTTAACCTCGACAATTTCTCCAGGGGGTTGGGCATAGATGGTCGAAAAAGATATGCTCGAGAAAAATTTCTCGAACTAAAAAAGATCGAAAATAAAATCCCTTTTTGAAAATCTCGAAAAGAATTATCTCGAACAAAAAATCTCGAAAAAGGAAAATCTCGAAAAGAAATTATCGATTTTGGATAAGATTTGATATTTATAATCGGGCAGCCCGATTATAAATATCAAATCTTATCCAAAATCGATCATTATTTCTCCAAAGATCAAGTCTACAGAGAACTTAACATTGTGGTAAGTATTTACAAACATTTGTATCCAAATGTATATTGTAAGTGTAGCTATCCCTACCACTACCTGACATATACTATACCACTACCATTAGCAATTCTATGAATATGAATATTCAATAAATTTAGAAGGCTGTGGTTAACATTCATGTAATATACAGTAGACTGAGCATTACATACATTAGGCAGGCCACACACGTACAGTTTTAACTGACAGTTTTAACTGTACAGTTAAAACTGTCGGTTTAAACTGTACGTGTGTGGGTATTTCAGTTCAGTTAAACTTAACTGTACAGTTTAACTGAGAACTTTAAAATTTTTATATTTTTAACTGAAACGATTAACTGAACTGAACGTGTGTGGGGGTTTAACTGCACAGTTCTCAGTTTTGTGTCGAAATTTTGAGATGAGAGGACGTTTCATATAATAACTAAATCATTGAATTATACAAAACTAGTTCGACTATTTATATAATTTTCATGCAAAGGCTATATGCTATAGAATTTTGCGCTAGGATAGGCATAGCAAAAGGCCTAAACGATGCAAAGATTTATATTGTATCAGACAGCCAATCGGCCTTAAAGGCTCTTAGGTGTTGTACCGTTGAGTCAAGGCTAATATAGGAATGTCTGAAGGTTATTAAACATCTGGCAGGCTCAAATAAATGTGGGTGCCAGGTCATACTGGAATCAAAGGAAATGAGGCAGCTGATGGCCTCGCTCATGAGAGTTCTGCCTCTCCATTTATTCGAACAGAACCCTTCTGCGGCGTCACTAAGGGACACCTTAGAGCAGCGGTAAAACCCTGGGAGGATCTTCAAAAGTCCTCCTACTGGCGCAGAATTCCAGATTTACGACAGGCGAAGAAATGTATATCACATTCGTCTGTCAGTGTTAAGGAGTGTCTTGAACTTAGGAAACCTGAGTTGAGGCTGCTTACTGGCTTCCTCACAGGTCATGTCCCCTTAAGGTATCACCTTAAGAAGGTGGGCCTAAGTACGACAGATGGATGCCGCTTCTGCGATCTGGAAGCAGAATCAGCGGAACATGTTCTGTGCCAATGCCCAGCCATTTTCCAGCAAAGACTTCAACATCTAGGAGGGAAAACAATGAGCCCGGATAGTATGTATCTTGTACCGGCCAGTAGTATTATCAGATTCATTAAGAGCCTGAATCTAGTGGTTCTTCTTCACTTAATTCTTTTGATAAATTTATATGGGAAGTTAAATTTCGTTTTTGAAGCCAATTCTTGCACCACTCTTTAGAATTTTTTTTATTTAATTTTTTTAATATTAAAAAAACCGCACCGAGAGCAGGCAAATCGTTCCGCTCATTCAAATCCATGATAATAACTGAAGGATTAGACTGAACGTGTGTGTGCATCTCAGTTCACAGTTAAAACTGACAATTATAACTGCACAGTTAAAACTGTCAGTTAAAACTGTACGTGTGTGGCCTGCCTTACACACATTATTCAGCAACTGAAGTTAATTTAAATTAAAAACAAAAAATTGCAAATTTTCAAAAATGAATACGAATAACCTTAATAAATATATTAAACTAACTAAAACCAATAAAAACAGAGATAAGTTATTATTGAACGGGTTTTCTTACAATTTAGAAAAAACCACTTCCGAAATTTTTAGGTGGCCATGTGAAAAAAAAAAAAATGGGTTATCGAGGACGACTATCAACGAAGTTAGATTGTGTTAAACACACAATTACAAAATTGTCACAAGAGCACAATCATGAACCTGTCGCTAGTCGTATCGAGGTACTAAAAACTAACGAGTTTATTAAACAGCTGGCGTTTGACTCAACACGACCGCCATCGCAAATTATCAATGACGGTTTGATCAGCTGTAAAAGTAATTGTAGGGTGTATCTCCCAAAAAAAGAAGCACTGAAAAATAAGATCAAATATGTAAGGAGTAATACTATAAAGGAACCCACTTCTTTGGAATCCATAACAATTCCAACTCATTTGATGCATGTTGAAGGTAAAACATTTAACTTGAAAGTTGTTCCATACAAAAAAAATTAAATAATGTTTAGGTGATTTATTTGTATTATCGGAGAAGACCTTCGGTAAAATTAAAATTATTGTAATGGGTACAATCAAAAGCATCTACTACTTATCAGAAACAAAAATTTGGTTTATGGATGGAACGTTTAATGTGGTTCCTAGCATATTGACCCAACTATTTACTATTCATGGGCGTATAGGAGATGTTACTATGCCATTATTATTTTGCCTTATGAGTGCCAAATCGCAAGACTGTTACAATGAAGTTTTTTATGAAATCCTGCATATAGCTTGCTATAATAACATTGAACTAAAACCCAAGTATATGATGACCGATTTCGAGATTGCAATGATCAATGCGTCAAAAAATTACTTTCCAAGCGCACTCCACAAAGCATGTTATTTTCATTTTGGACAAATTTTGTTTCGGAGGATACAACATGAAAAATTAACACCTAAATATGGGAGTGATGAACAATTCTCGCTCAACATTTATTATTATTATTATTATTGGGGGGACCATGCGGGCGATCAGCCACTTCGCACTGCGACCTAAAAGATCTATTGTGCTGGCCCCAGCTTAATTATCCGTCCAGTCAATATTCAGGTTCTTAATGAACCTAACAATACTGCCTCCCGGTACGTGATACATACTATCCGGGCCCAATGTTATCCCTCCTAGATGTTTACTACAGCATGTAGTTCCGCTAGAAAGACGGTGGCATTGGAGCTCAAGGACCTCGAGAGGGTTGCCCCACTCCCGTATATTCCTACTCCTGCCCCGTATTCCGTTTGATTTTACTCTTACGAGTTGCTGGGAATTGCAAATCACCTGTAGGTCACCCAGCTTTACTACAGGAAGGCTAAATAAAACTGGAGGGTGCCTGGTGTCCAGAGTCCGCATATTTTGGGCTGATTAACCTATCAGCCATTCATCTTTCGGCATATGCTGTTCCACCTTAGATTAGGGTTTTTTGTCAAGGTATTCTCCTTTAGCGCCGTACTTTAGCCTGTGCCAAATGGCCAAAAATGTGCCAAGTGGCCTTAGTTACCAGTGGTTGCCACGAGGAGGCAGTACGTACACTTGCGAATTGTGAATAGGTTACCCCTTACATAATTGTACCCATCACGCAGCTGCCTAATGACAAGACCAGAACAGCTCACGTGATGCGCACCCTACTGGAAGGTTACGGAGCTGGTAGATTAATCTACTCAACTTTGATCCCCCCCTCCAATAGACGCCAAACCACCCTCGCTTAACATGAGAATGTTGAAATGCCTAGCTTTCTTACCAGACACTGAAATAATTAAGTATTACGAAACCATAAAGCTTTATTTATGAAAGAACAGCCATAAAATGTTGCCTTGGTTTGAAAAGAACTACTTGTATGGCACAAAAAAATAGTAGTCCTAGATTTCCACCTTTACTATGGTCCATTAACGAACTTATAACAGATCATATGCCGCGAACATAAAATAACGTTGAGGCATGGCATAGACGTCTTAAAATTATTGTAGGTAGATCACACGTTGGCATTTATAAATTAATTAAAGATTTGCAAGTGGAATATGTAAATAGTATGACCATGATACAAAAAGTCATTGCCGGTAATACCAAAAAATTAAACCGGGAACTGGTTTTGAAAAATAACAATATAAAACATATTTTGGAACACCAGCTTTCATTAAACCCTTTAAATTTTTTGAAAGGTTTAGCTTATAACATTAAATTAAATTAAACATTTACTTGTGCATTGTATTATTGTTGAAATATTATTAATAAAATTTTAAATTGAGCTAATGTATTTTAATTAACTGAGATTCTCTTCTACATATATTAAACCAATTATCAAAATCTCGAATTCGATATTTTGTTAAATCGGGAAAACGATATTTTGTACTCGAGTTAATTTTTTTCGATTTTCTTAAATCGAGATTTTTATTTCGATATTTTTTTTTTCGATCACTGAATTTCATTCGAGATTTTTATTAAGTCGATATTTTTTTTTTCGTTCATATGATGCTTTCCCTCTCCAGGTCGACAAATTTTATTAATATAATTGAAACTACATATGGTATGTACATATATTTGATTTTTCTTTTTATTAATGGTTTATAATTTAATTATATATTTATATATTAATATATAAAATATAAGTAAGCAAAAGTACGAAAAAAAATGTATTAAGATAAAAATGTATTAAAAGCTAGTCCTTTTAAGAAATTTATTTTGGTTCCTCTCTGCTTTTCTTCTAAAATCTTTCTTAATCTTCTGTCACGTTCAATATATAAATTTTTAATTTTTATTTTTTTTCCAATTTGAATCCTCTGCAGTTTCCATTTTACATAAATATATTCTTTGCCTAAAATTTCAATTAATTTATAAACACCTACATGTAGCTTTCCTACGAGTATTTTAAGCCTTCGATGCCAACTATCCACACTATTCTGAGATTTTATAAACGTGGCGTATAAGGAACAAAACTATCTTTTAGTTGTGTTTGATTAGTGTGGTTTCGTATTTTATCATACACATTATTTTTCTCAAACCACTCGATAATTTTGTGGCATTTAGTCGATAATGATTTTTTTAATTCTTCGTAATATTCCGGGAGATCGTCCTCACCCAAGTATGCCATACATTTAAGCATTCGCATTTGAATACTAAATCCTTCTTCTTTGCCATATTTTGCTGCCAATCCTTCTGCCTGTATTTTTCGCCATATTATTTGGCCGAAATGGAAAAAACCACCTTTGAAGTGCGTAGTTGGGAAGAAAACTTTTGCAGCACTCACACTCGCCTTTTCAAAATCTGAGATAATGTATTCTGGTGTCAGATTTATATTTTTATCGCATGAAATTCGGCATATCTCATAAAATATTTCAGTATAACACTGTTTATTTTTGCTGGACATTAAGCAATATACCATTGGAACAATCATCCCATCATCCACTTTACAGTGAATGGTAAAAAGTTGCCTCATTAGAGATGGTACTACGGCAAATGTGCCATCCATTAGCCAAACTCTTGAATTACCAAGTAGTTTCAAATTTTCTAAAGTTCCCAAAATATTTTTTTTTTCGTTTTTGAACGATTTTTCAGCTGGCACAAAATTTTCAATCTATTAGGAATATCAATTCCTTTTAGGTTGGTCGGTTCTTGTTCTCCAGCAGCAGATCTTACCCTTGATAATTTCTTTTTCTGGGCTTCCGCTTTCGGTATTTTAACCCTGCAATTTTTTTTGCAAAGGGCAACGGATTAAATTATAGTTTGAGATGACTTATTTATTGAAGTTTTAGTCGTTGTTTTAACCGCATGATTCTTTTTATATTTTTCAAATTTGAAAGCAAAAGGCTCATGCGGGTGCTCCGTTGGATCCTTCCATATTTTGTGTTCTGAATTTTTCAGCTTAGTGTTAACACGTGCCTTACAAATATTAGTCTTTTGACAACGCCAGCGGTAAACTTCATATAAAACTTTTTCTTTTCTATATATAGTATAAACCCATCAATTACAAGCTTCGCTAAACACCTCGATTGTTGCTAATTACTGTTTTAATATTCACTTTTGTCCATCAACTTATCAAGAGTAAACAAATATTTATATTTTGTTAAAAAGATTTTATTAGTATTACAAACTCCTTATACTTACGATACTACAAGTTTCTGTTTTATTCTGATAAAAAAAATTGAAATTTTCATGTTAATTGTTTTTTTTTGTTAGAATACTCAATTCAAAACAATTTTTATATCAATACAAGACAGTAATTAAAAATCATAATGTCTCAATTTGCATATTATCGCATTGTATCGCTAAATAATAAATACGAAGTCGATATATTTGCTGATTTTTTGAATTCAACATTTCCTAAATCGTCATTTTGGCCAGTCGACATAATTACCAAAAAAACAAATTTTCATTTAAAAAATTCGACATTTTGTCCATCGACTTTATTTTAGTCGATATAAAGGGGAGATCCCTCATTTTTAGTATGGTGGCCCCGATTTTTTTTTTTTTTTTTTTTAATAGGCCAGGATTATTGGCTATGGTGAAGTCCAATTTGGAAATCATTACCAGACTGATGGTCTTTGAGATTATCACCGCTTAGGAAAGCGATATGTCTTCTATGCATCAATTTTTATTTGTTTTGAAAATGAGCAGAATTATTGGCAATGCCCTAACAATCGGTTCAATAATCTGCTTGTTGCCTAATAAAAGCTTGTATCAAACATTATCTCAATCAACAACCTTTTCAACCATATATCACATATCCCTACAAAAAAAAATTCACTCATAAAAAACCCCGATAAACAAATCAACTCATTAAACATTCACAAACGATCTATTAATCATAATTAAACGTTTCTTCTTCCCAAACCAAACGGTAATTCTTAAACCCAATTTATTTATTTATATTTAATTCAATTCATCCATTATCAGCTTCCCAAAACAAATTCCAATTTTTTTCTCATGTCAATTAACATAAATTTTCGATAATCTCCTTCGATCCTATCCCGAATATATTTTTAAGGTAGTGATGATGACGATCACCTTAATAATAAAATTATGCAAAACATTTCACATCATTAGAGATCATTTTTTGTAAACACATTTTAATGTTTGTTTATAAATCAATCATAGCCGCACACACACACACACACAGTAGACGACTAAAATAGGATAATAAATTAGATTTTTATTCATATATTTAAGATCCTTTTTGGGCAAAAAAAAAAATTGTTTCACTGGTGTCACGGTTAATTGAATAAAGATCTCGTATAGATTTTTGTATTCAACAAAATGTCTTGTTGATTGACGGGATGATAGTTTTTGGATTTTCTCCTTTTTTTCCTGTTTGTTTGTAATTGATCCTCCTCAAAACGAGGTGCAAGTGTGCAATTCATATGCGAACAAAACAATACAAAAAAAAGGAATAATCGTTTTTGTGTTCGGGACTTTTATAATTTTATACCTGAAATTTTACGTTTTGTTAGGTAGTAAATTTTCTTTTAATGCAAAGTAATTTTTTTGTGTAGAAAATCGTTTAGGTTTTTTGTTTTGTTGCTAACTTTAAGGAATATTATTGTGAATTGTGTGTTGGTTTAATGTAAAGATTTTTTTTTTACGAAAGACCTTTTTTTTTTTTTTTGGTATCAGACCTGTCGCAATTTAAATAATCTAAATTGATAATGATGATCTTGCTACCAGGTGGATTTTTGTTATATCGAGGGAAATCAAATGTTGAGTTTTATAATCAAACCGTTAAACCGTTGCGATATTTTTATTAATCAAAACATGTTTCTGTGTTTGGTTACCCCAAAATAAAAATATTTTCATTAATAAGTTATAAACAAAGCCATAATTAATTGATTTAAATCGATAAAAAAAAAGTTTTTTTTTAAGAGCGTTGTGCCCCCGATATAATTTACGAATATATATTACAAAATTTGATCGTGTGAATTTTTACATCTGAATCCGAGAGATGTATCGTGATCATTTCAAATCAAGACAATTACCAGGTCATGTAATTTAGAATAATTAGCGTAATTGTTTTATGATTGTTTAGAAATTAGAAAATTTGGTTTGTATAATAGAAAATTATTAGGGCGGTCATCCATTTATTTAATATATAAACACAAAAATGTATAATTCATGGTCATTGTTTTGATTGATATGCGCACAAAATATAGGGTGATTGATATAATTTGATTTTAATTTGAGACATAATTTGATTAGAAGTCTAGATTATTGTAAAGTAGTTTAATTTTAAGAATTAATCGGGTAACTGAACGCGGCCCGTATTCTGAGCAAAGACTTTTGCTAATTTGAGAGTGAGTAGCAAAATTCCGAAATTTAGTTCCATTTCCATTAAGCGAAAATCCGAAATTGGAAATGATACATCACATCTACGTATATCACATGTTATCTCAAGTTTCTTTAACTTCAATTACAAATAACTTAATAATAATAATGCTTTATACTATTCGACGCTAGTCTTCTTCCCGCAAGTGCACCACGACCATTAAGCAGTAATTATTTAAACGATTACATCCCTGAAACGAGCAAATGATGACCAAGATGATTTGATTTTGAATTTCCGAAGGAATCGTTTCATTTCGTAATCGAGGGATGAATAAAATTTTACACTGAAAGATACTGCACGTCCAACAGAATTTATCCGCGTGAATTTTGCCCTAAATATGTCCTAAAAATCGCTAACTAAAATTATACTTTACATATATTAATTTAAAACCAGAATTTCTCGTTTTAACGAATTTCTTTTTTTAAGTATAATAAACATAATATAAAAATTATAATAAATACGATGTTTAAGTAAGAAAATGAATAAATGATTTTTCAATTTTCTTGAGGAAATCCTAGGAACCTGGCCCAAAATGGTCTAAATACAAAAGTAGCATCGAGTCTAGAGTCTATCCGCGCTATTTTTTTCAGTTTTGAAAAAAGTAAAGGACTAGGGAGTTTAGGACAACAAAGTTTGATACGTTCTCTCCCAACATTTACCAGATATTATGAAAAAATGATTTTCCCGATTTCTTGAGAAAATTCTAGAAAGCTGACCCGAAATTAGGGTGTTTAAGATACAAAGTTTGATGATATCTCATATTGCATGACGACTATAAATAAAAGTCATTTTCCGAATTTTCTACAAAAAATTCTAGAAACCGAGCATCTTGAACAGTAAATAAAAATGTCATTTGACCTAAGCTATTGGAAAAATATTGAAGTTGTGGAAAAAGTAGGGGATTAGGGGGTTTAGGACAACAAAGTTTAATGACATCTCATATATCTAATACTTTTATAATTTTTTTAAAACTGAAATATATTTCGAATGGTTTAGGTCCAGGGACATTTTTGTGGACGGGTTATTTAGGCTTGCTTCCCTGGATTTTCGCAAGAAAATTCGGAAAATTATTCTTACTTTATTCGTTATGTTATATAAAATGTCATCAAACTTTGTTGTCCTAAAGACCTTGATGCCCTACTGTTTCCAAAACTGAATATTTTAAGGATAGCTTACTTTCCCAAAAACTGAAATATTTCTCGGATAGATTAGATCCAGCGACATTTTTGTACATGGGTCAATTTATTGCTCGCTTTCTAGGATTTTTTTCAAGAAAATTTGTAAAACAAATTTTACTTATAGTCACCATGTTATTGTATATGAGATGTCATCATAATTTGTTTCCTAAACACCTTGATCACCTACTTTTTCTAAAACTGGAATATTTTTCGGATAGCCTAGGTCTAGTGACATTTTTCTATCAGGGCCATTTTGATGCTTGCTGTTCAGGATTTTCTCAAATCTGAGCTGAGGTCTAGTGACATTTTTGTAAATAAATCATTTTGATGCTTGCTCCGCAGAATTTTCTTAAGAAAATTCGGAAAACGACTTTGACGTAGTATCGTTATGTTATATGAGATGTCATCAAATTTGGTTGTCCCTAAAACCCTCCTACTTTTTCAGAAACTGGAATATTTAATGGATAGCTTAGGTCCCGTGACACTTTTGTATACAGGTCAATTTGGTACTTGCTCCCCAGAATTTTTTCAAGAAAATTCGAAAATGACTTTTACTTATATTCGATATATTATATGAGATTGCATAAAACTTTGTTGTCCTAACACCCTGATCCACCAGCTTTTCCCAAAAACGGAATATTTTTCGTATAGCTTAGGTCCAGGGACATTTTTATATATAGGTCATTTTGATGCTTGCTTCCCACGGTTTTCTCAAGAAAATTCGGAATACGATTTTCAATTTAGTCGTTATGTTATATGAAATGTCATCAAACTTTGTTGTTCTAGCACTGTGATCTCCTACTTTTTCCAAACCTGGAATATTTTTTCGGATAGCTTAGATCCATAGACATTTTTGAAATCGGGTCATTTTGATGCTTGCTTCCCAGGATTTTCTCAAGAAAATTCGGAAACTGATTTATACTTTGGTCGTTATGTTATATCAGATGTTATCAAACTTTGTTGTCCTAAACAGCGAGATCTCCTACTTTTTCCAAAACTGGAATATTTTGAGGATATCTTAGATCCAGGGACATTATTGTGTATGGGTCATTTTAACCCATTCCGCTACTAATAATATGACATAATTTGTTAATTAAAAACACTATTAATTATTACAACTTTTATTTCAAAGACACCTTAACACTAAACTTCATATAAAATTAAAACGGTACAACATAGAACTATAATTTTTTTTTGTTGTTTGGATATTTGTTTAATCTTCATCTCCAGGCAGTTTTGGAAGGGTATTGTATTTTTTGAAACATTCTGACATGTGGAGAGCCACCAAGCATTTCTCACATTCCCATCTTGATTCACTTTTCTTTTTCAGTAATGAACACATTTTACAAAGCCTGGCCGGGTTTTGTTTGACAGGATTTAGAGGAATTTGTCTAATCGTAAAGGGCATGCTCCTCCAGATGCTCTTCTTAGCCTCTTGTATGGTGGTAGCGTAATATTCCATAATATGCTTTCCGCTTTATTTTTATGTAATGCATAGGTATTATATAAGGCCATTTCGGCCAAATAAAAAAATATTTTTTTGTATCCCTTGCGGAGTAGCTCCGCATTAGTGCAAAGGAAGCCAAGCACTGGTCATTTCTGTCGACTCCACCGATCCCACGATTGTAATCGATGACTGCCTTGGTTTTTAGAATAGGATTCCCAGTTTTGTAGTCATTTTTACCCGTATCCGTCATACAAATATTTGAATGCTTGGTTAACAGCATAGGTATGAATAAGTATTTTGTCAATTCATCTTATTGCAGCTATGCCATGGCTAAACAAAATTTGGGCATCACTTCGTTTCAATTTCTGTTGTTTTTTTTGCGTTCATTCTGTACGTTGGTGGCATATTTTTCTAATGCAACGAAATGTTCCGACTGCATTTATGTACTTTCTTATTTTTCAAATTATGAAACAAAACTGGAGATGAATACCAGTTGTCTAGGAACACTGTTTATACCAGATGAAGTATATGGCTTCATCAGCTTATACACGATTCCTTCACTAGCTGGTAAAGATGTTTCTGTTTTTTCGCCTGAATTTATTTTAAAATCTAGGCAATATTCCGAACTAGATTCGCAGATTTTGTAAATTTTTATGCCAAATCTTGCCCTTTTTGATTTGTTGAATTGAACATAATTGAGGTGTCCGCGAAACTTCATCAATGATTCATCGATAGAAAACTTCTCATTGGGTCTATATGCCGTGAATTTATTTTTCAAATAATTTATTATTGGACGAATTTTAAATAATTTAACACTTTTATCTAACAGAGCATTGTCTGCAAAATGCAAATTTGAAAGAATTTTTTCAAATCGCTTGATTGGCATTATTGTTCTAAATAAAAGTGTTTCCAATATGACCTTCTTTAACTGACTCTGGAGTATACAGATAGCAAAAAATGCTTTTATTACATCTGCAGATACATCAAACCACTTGTCATCAGGTTTTGTTGCGTGCTTTTGCTTTGCAAATCTGTTAGTTTCATCTGCAATCATTTGGAAAAAATCGTCGCCAAAAATTATTTTAAAGATGTCGTACGGCGTAGGATTTCGTCCTAAATTTAGTTCTATCAAGCGACATAAGCTCTCCAAAAAGGTACTCCAGTGAAAGGAATTTTGGATATCTGAACTGAGTCTGTATTCCAAATTTATTCCTCATTTTTGCTTTTTTTGCTAGGTAACTCGCGATCTACGTGTTGTCCTATTGAACTATCACTTGACACTTCAGAACCACAATTTGAACACTCCAAATCATTTTTCGAAGGAAGATGTAAAATCACTTGAACCACTAGCACATTCATCGATTTCAATTTCTCTACAACTTTCCAGAAGCAATTGTTCCATTTCAACTTCATTTGATAAAATATTTCGAGCGCGGCGAGATCGTTTACTACTGCTGGCGGCCATTTTGGAAACACTATTGGTTGTCAAAATATAAGTTAAAAATTATACGTAAAAAACTTTAGTAATTATATTTTTTCATCAAAATATAATTCGTAATTATTTTAACAACGATATTTACATGAATAAAGTTGTTGTCAATGATTTTTTATGCATAAAATGATTACGCAAAGACAGACCGGCGTTTCACCGGCTTAGTGTTTTAATACCATAATATAGATGCGGCGGCTTCGTGTGTCAATGGGTTAATGCTTGCTTCCCAGGATTTTCTCAAGAAAATAAAGTAAATGAATTTTACTTATAGTGTTTATGTTGACTAAACCACTGATCCCCTACTTTTTCCAAAACTGGAATATTTTAAGGATAGCTGCTTAGGCCCAAGGCTTTTACTCTAACACAAATATGCAAAATTTATTGTTGCTGCTTTTTAGCTAGGCTTTTTAGCTGCTTATGTCCAAGGCTTTTACTCTTACACAAATATGCACAATTTGTTGTTGTTGCTGTTTAGCACAGATTTAGGACAAAACTCACCTACGTATATAGAATTAATTGTCATCAATATATTAAAATTTGGCTGATACCATTCTGAAATAGCTAATCGTAATGTTTAGGTTAGGTTAGGTTTTAGTGGCTGCTTATGCACACTTAGACCGGTGACGGTTCATTGTGATACCACCGAATATCTCCCTTTTTACCCCTATTGGAACCATTTCGAGCTACTTATGTAGCGTAAGACGTCCCTCACTTTACTGTTTTCGAGATCCGAGAGGCAGTTCATCCTGAACTTACGCAAGAGTTTGTGCCTTCTGAGTGTAAATGCTGGACACGAGCAAATGCAGTGGACCAACGTATCTTCCTCCTCTTCGTCCAAACAGCTTCTGCAGAAATCATTTGCCACCAGACCCAGCCTTCTTGCATTTTCTCCAAAAAGGCAGTGTCCCGTGAGAATTCTTACGACCGTTTTTAATTCACGTCTGCGTAGGGATATTAATGCCCTAGTGCGCCCTAAGTCCAGCTTTGGTCAAACTTGTCTTGCAACTCTACAGGTGAGGGTGTTAGATCACCTTTCCCCCGCTGAGAATAACGCCTGCTTTACAAGTGCTTGTCTCAGCGCTGTGATAGGCCTCCCCAGACTTGCCCTTTCCGGTTGCAGCTGGAGCGTCGTACCACGCCTAGCAAGTTCATCCGCCGTGCAGTTCTCCATGACGTTCGAGTGACCTAGGACCCAGATTACCAGGATATTGAAATGCTCACCCATTTCATTTAGAGATGAGTGACAACTCAACGCCACCAGTGACGCCAAAGACAGCGATTCTAACGACCGGATCGCCGCTTGACTGCCCACATAGATTGTGATATCGTCTGAGGATAACACATTATGCTTCAACCACGTCATGACCTCCTCAATCGCTACGACTTCAGCTTGGTATACGCTGCAGTAATTAGGGAGTCGAATAGAAATATTTACATTTATTATGTCACAGAATACTCCAGCTCCCACTTTGCCGTCTAGCTTGGAGCCATCTGTGAAGTATTGCAACGATTCGGTTTCCGATAACGGTCTATCCCTCCAGGATTCCCTTGAATGGAAAGAGGTCCGAAATCGCTTCTCGAAGCGTAGAGTAGGTTTAATATAGTCAATATTCGCCAGCTCATCCTTCAACGATCTAACAATAGTGGAGTGTCCTATACTAAGACACCTCCACTGAGAGACGGCTGGAAGTAGTACAGCCGTATTTGCCGCCATCTGTATGCCAAAAATGTCGACCGGAAGAAAGTGCAACATAACCTCTAAGGCTCTTGTCATTGTCGACCTCAGTGCTCCGCTAACAAACATACAGGCCCTTCTATGCACTCTCTCAATCTTACTTTTATAAGTTACCTTGTCCAGAGCTGGCCACAAAACACCCACCCCGTACATGAGTACAGGTCTCACTACAGCGGTGTAGAGCCAGTGTACCAGCTCCGGCTTCAGACCCCATTTATGACCAATGGCGTTTCTACAGGAGTACACAGCTATAGTAGCTTTGTTTATTCTCTCCAACATGTTAAGGCTCCAACTAAGCTTACTGTCTAAGATAATGCTCAAATATCTAAACTATCAGTAAAAGCTAGTCTCGTGCCATTTAACGTAGGAGGGGCAACTACCGGGTTTTTGTATTTCTTAGTGAAGAGTACCAGCTCTGTCTTGCACGGGTTAATACCAAGTCCACATTTGCCAGCCCATTTCGTAACGATGGTGAGCGCATTCTGCATTACGTCAACAATCGTGCCCAGGAATTTCCCGGTAACAGCTAAACCTACGTTATCTGCGTAAGCGATAACTTCAAAACACTCTCTGTCCAATTCTAGTAGTAAGCCGTTTACCACTATGTTCTTAAGAAGAGTGGACAGAACCCCTCCCCCACTGCGGGGTTTCCCTAGTTACTCGCCTCTTGATGGTGGAGCCCCCAACTTCGAGCTAACAATCCTGCTTCCCAGCATATAATCGATTAACCCTATCAGAGGAGAGTCCACCTCCAAAAATAACAATCCCTCCTTGATTGCCTCGGCTTTCACATTATTAAAGGCGCCCTCTTTATCCAGGAAGGCCACCAAACAGAATTCCTTCGAATTAATCGATTTCTCAATCGTATACACCAAGGCGTGCAGAGCAGTGTCCACAGATCTACCTTTTGTGTACGCATGCTGAGACGGTGCCCACTTCCTGGCACCTATTTTATCTCTGATATATACATCCAGCAGCCTTTTCAAGGTTTTTAAAGGAAAGGCTGATAGAGTTATTGGTCTTAGGTCCTTAGGATAGACATGTCAGCTTTTCGCTGCTTTCGGTATGAACACCACATTGACCTCCGTCCAGTACCTAGGAATATAGCCCAGCTTCAAACACCCTTTGAATATAGCTTCCAGGTAAGAAAGAATAATTACTGAGTTGTTTTGAAGTCCGGCTGGTATAATTTGATCCGGACCAGCCGATTTAAATAGTTTAAAACCCCTCAGTACCCATAGGATTCGTTTCATGGTTACGATATCCTCTGTGAACACTGACAGTGATTCCTGATGATTGCTACGCACCAACAGATCTTCAAAGCTCCCTGGTAAGTGTGTCTCGAAGAGAAGCTCAAGAGGTTCTCTACTAGAAGCTGTCCAAGATCCGTCCGGTTTAAACAAAAAACTGGGACTAGCTGTACTTTTGGAAAGAATCTTCCTAAGGCGGGAGGTTTCAGATACCTCTTCCATTTTATCACAGGAGATTCTCCAATACCTCCTTTGTGCCTTTCTTAATTCTTATTTATAAATTTCGAGTTTCTCCTTATAGGAGTCCTAATCCTAAGTCTCCCTTGTATTTTTGGCTCTATTAAAGATATCCTACAAGCCTTACGGTCGGTTTCCAGTTCCCTGGACCAACATACTGGTTTTTGCCTACCCCTAGGCTTACGCTTGCTACCGCAGGAATATTATTACCCGGTATTTTGGGATGCGCCGGATTCGCCCATCTCGCTAACCCTCATACCCTGTGTAGAGGACTTTTCAGTGCCCGAACTTCCGACATCTTCCTCCATCGGTACACCAGCTTCTTCGCTTATGTGCCCCCCCTCATCTTTCAAGTAAATCCTTGCCAGACCGAGGTTGCCTCATTCACTTTCCCTCCACCCCTACCCTCAGCTTTTCCCCATATGCTTCTGGTACCCCCTTCAGGCCTCGGCGGGTTGCCACCATCCTTCGGTTGGCCTCCCATACGCGCTGTCGCCCCATCCTTTTTATAAACGTTGAGATTAATTGACCCGAATCCGAAGTCAATTACTCCCTTCGTTTTGTGAAGAAGGGCAAGGGACTCCTTATTTATTATCATAATTGATAATTTCGAGCTCCCTTCGCTTCCTCTTGCTTGACGATCTTATAATTTCTGGTCGGAAGATTCGGGTTACTGGACTGAATGATTTTCAAAGCCTCATCAGGGTTAGCCGGTTCGGATGGCAGCCAGACACGTGCCCTCGGCCTGCTGGAAATTTCTTCCCGGCTAACTGCCACAAGCTTTGCGCCTGGCCAAGCCTCCCCTACTTTTATAGCCTTTCTATAAAGATCCACAGACCTAGAGTCCGAGCATGCAGTCATCTTCACACGCCCTTGATACCATTTTGCATCTCTAAAGGATGGGGGTGGTCCTGGATTTTCTTCCAGGACCTTTATAAAGGCGACGTTGAGTGCATTATACACCAACTTCCATTTTTCCGTATGATGCTCCCATCTTCTTGACTTTCGTCAATTACAGCTAGCATCAAAGAAATGCTCCCTCAGGAGATCGCTGAACAGCTTTGTCCCTGAGTTGGAGCTCGGCTTCTTGTCAGTCAGCAACTTGGCTCGCTTGCTGTTGGCTACTTCCACCTCGTCCTGGGACCGCTCTCTTTTCGACACATGGTCCCTTTCCGAGCTTCCGCAGTCCACAGTGCTCTTTGCCCAAACTACCGATGTTCTATGTTCTTCCGTGAGCTGCCCCTCGGGGGTGGCAGCCCACTTCTCGAGAATTCGAAATGCCGAGTGACGATTTCTGTACCGCCTTTTCGCCGGAGGAATTTCTCTCGTTTCCCTACCCTGCGCTGCATTGGTACCGCTAATTTTTGGGACTAGTGCCCTAGAGTCAACCACCTATGCACCCTTCGAGGCCCCACTCGTCTGGTTTGAGGTACCTCTCTTTGCTGATACCTACTTTTGAGGAGAGCTGGTGCCCTTTGTTTTATTTTTGTTTGATCCTTCCATTAGATTCCGTCGAGTATCGGAGAAATGAAGGTCCGCCTGCGCAAAGATCCGTATACGCAGGTAAGGCTAATTACAACTGGGGGTCGCCAGGTATCCAGAGGGCTCCGTTTACGACTGGGCTTTGTTAAATGGGCCCCAGCCTGGCAGATCATCAGCACGGGTCGCTTTACACCTTAATACGGCCCATTTGCCATCATTTAGCGTGACCTGTTTTATACCTAGGTCACTTATTAACACCCGCTCAATGAGCGTGGACCCGGAGGCGACGGCAATTATAAGGCGTATCGTAATATTTGGTTTTATTTAAAATATTTTGCAGTTAATTCAAATAAAAATAAAAATTTGTTAATACTAAAATATTACTGGAGAACTGTGGAACTCAAACGATAAAAATTGTAATTAAATGTCGAATGTTAGCATAAAGGTAGAGACTATCTCGACGGAACGGAGACGAAATTACGCACAGAATGCAAAAATTAATTTAGTACTGTAAAATAAAAATTTGGCTGACAATCTCTGACATTAAAATAATCCTAAACTATTTAACATAAACTATACCTTTTTGATTTCCATAAATTTAAACTTTGATGACTCTAAATCCTATTTTGTAAACCCCTTTTGTGACCAATTTAAATTTTCCTTCGTAGTTACATAAAACCGTTTAATGTAACCGTTTTACATCACAAAGTGGTACTTCAATCCGTTGTTGTGTGCATTATTGAAAATAATTTAATTTTAGTACTTGGTCTAATGCTCTCCGTCTGTTGAATTTTGTCAATTTGTATATACATAATTTAACTTTTGCGATTGCGTGACTGCACTACAGCGTCGAGACTGTTTGAGGGTTTATATCGTGTAACTCTTTCATGAACACTGTGCGTTCCAAGCGTGTGCCTTGACTTTCAAGTCAATTAAGCGTCTACATTTTCTTTATTACGTAAAAAAACAATGGGATTACTCAAAAATTGGACTTCAATTGAGAAATATTTGGTGGGGACCATTAGAGTATTCAAGATTACAAAGTAGCAATACGTACCTTAGCATACAGTATCTTTCAAAGAAGAAGTATGCAGCATTGAATGGGACGCTGTGGTCCATCGTCTCAAATTTAATTATTTAATTTTTTTAAATTCAATAGTTCACCTTTTTCTGCCCATTCTATAAGGAATGAGCTTCTGCTCAAATTAGAGTGGTAAGCAAGAAAGTGGTCTCTTACGCCAAATGTTTGTATATCAACGAATAAATAAATAAAAAGGGTGTTCTAATATTTATTGAATCCTTGATCAAACTTAAATTTATTAAGTTAGTTCTTCCTTTTCAAATTTTAAATTTTTCATGAAATTGCATTTGAATTTAGTTCAGAGCTATAGTTACACTTAGTTTAAAAGAAAATGTTTAACCCACTTAAAAGGTTGTATTGGACACCTTATAAAAGTTTAATTGTGAACGAAATAAAGTCAAACTTCATTTTATGGTTTTTGTTGGTACAAATGGAAGCATAAATTAATTCAAAGAATTAATTTTTTTGTTTTATCGGTTATTGTTCGTTATCTTTACCTGTCATCAGGTCATTGCAATATTTCTACACATAATAATAATCTCACCGCACTTCATGTAAACATTAAAAAACTGCATATTACATCAAGTGCAATGTGGTTTTAAAACCACACTGACTTTCATGTTACAAAATATCGGTTGGATAAATATTTTACTAAAATTTACGCTATGTGAAGTTGTATGGACTGACTCATCGTTCATAAATCTACCAACAATTGTATGAATACAGAAAAATGTATATAATGTAATAACACAACAGTAATTTAAAGTCTGCTAGATCTGATATTAATATTGACTTTGACTCTGAATCATCAATGTTTTTGATTATTTGATTTTAATTTTTATTTTTTTTTTTGCATTTTAATTAAAATGGTTAATTATATAGTTAGTTAAGTAGTAATAATAATGGGTGACTTATTAAAATGTATAATTTATGCATCGGCTGGAATCATGTCTGGTGACAATGATTGAATCATTCGCCCGACCGATTATGGATGACCAATACAGAATTTCCTTATATGTATGCATGTCTTAACTTTTAAAGTTCTAAATCTTCTTATACTTATTTGAAAAAATAACACCATGGACTGTTTTAAATTAACTTAACTTTACTAAACTAACTAAAGTGTAATATAAACTTTTTAAATTAATTTATTGAAAAATATATTAAATTTTATGATTATGATTATGATTATTCTACGTGATGTTCAAGCACAAAACCAAATAGCAAAAAAAAAAACACACAACTCATCTACAGTCAAGAGCAGAAAAGTCTGTGTGCCGGTGGTGTGGCATTAAGAAGAATAAAAAAGCAAAAAAAAAAAAGTTTCACCCAGATTTTCCATTTAATTTTTGCATAGTTGTTGTATCTATACATTATACAATTGTGTGACTTTAATTTTTAATGCACGAAACGGGTGGATGGATGTTTTTTTTTATTTCTTCGTCTAACTGTGTTCAAGTTTATAAGTTACTTTATAGAAATCATAAAAGTTTTTTTTATTCTTGTTGCAACAACTTTGGAACAAGATTCGATTTAATCTTAAAGTGTATATGTGTACATAAAGGACATTTTATAACGCTGCAAAGAAAATTTCTTGAGCTAAACATGTTTTAGTAGGAGTACAGTGATTCACGGTAAAATCGACTAATCAATTGCGTTTAATATTTTTTTATTAAATTGTTGATAAGACAGAGGCGACATGCAGTCTACGGGTAATTATTTATATTTATAAAATGAGCTTTTTATAATCATATCTACTTGTTGACCTTATTGATAACAATTTGGTGATGGAGATGATAATTTATAAAAGGGTGACTCAACTATTTTTATTGACGCAAATCGGCACACCGTACACATATGTGTTCTAAATAACTAAAAAATAAACCAATCCGACGACGTGCATTCTGTATTATTTATATTTTCCTTGAGCACCTTAGAAAACAATCGGGTTATCTTGATCTAATGCATTTTTGATTCTAAATTCTAAATTTAGAATTGATGTTATTATGTGATGTCACACATTCCAAATTTATTACTCTTTTTTGATAAGTATAATAAATGATTTCAATGTTAAATTATTTCTTTTGTACCAGCATTGTTATCAAAACACCTCATATTGATGATTTAATATTCAATTGTAATTATCTAATTGATAATCAGTATGCCGTAATAGGTAAAGTATGCTAAAATTCCATTGAACGTTTTTTTTTGTAACAAAAACTTTCAAAATAATTTAAGATTTGAGACTTTTATTCTTTAGATTGGTTCTGAACACCTTATTTTAATAATTGATCAAAACAAACGTTATAATCAAATAATTGTTCCATCCATTCTCTCGAGGCGTATGCGATTTTATCCTTAATCTTTTTCTGATGTAAGAAGACTTACAACAAAAGTATATTTCATACAATTCCTACCATATGATGCGTGCGAATTTTTTTCTAAACGTTTTCTAAAAAGCAAAGACAAATTTTTGAAGCGGTATGAAACATTGTTTTATAAATTGTGATATGTAGTGGAATAAGTAAAGTTAAATAAAGCATACGTAACAGTTTGCGGAATATACTACCCGGATAGCCAGCTAGAGAACAACGTAGAATTTTTTTGGCTCTATACATAAGGAGTTAAATTTAATATAGACAAACAAAACTGTTTTCCTGTTCTTTGTATTCAGTCGCAAAAATTATCATACGAAAAATCAGTTCGTCTCACCTTACTAAGGTAGACATGCAACTATGCAGTCAACACCAACAGTTCAGAAAACCAATGTCTTGAACATGGAACATCGAGAAAAAAGCCTACTTTCAAGCTATTTGTAGGAAAACGAATTTTTTGCATCCATAAACAAATGGGTCCGGATTTTTCTTAGTCCATCACTAAGGAGAGGATTAAAGTTGTGCTTAGGATTCGTTTAAAATTTTAATTTTTATTTTTAGTAAATGCTCGAATAAATAAAATTAGTTATAATTCAAATTAAGAATTAAGTAATCTAAATAGTTAAAGATGAGATTTACAGCCCAATTCTGACGCCCAGTTACTGATTAAAAAACTGCCTTACTTAAGACTATTTCTGATTGTGGTCTTAATTTGACATTCCTCTCACAGTTGGGCAAATTCGTTTGAAACACCATATTGTACATTTTACAAGCTTAAAATTGTAGCTAATTAGAAATGAAAAAAACATTATCTCAAGGTAATGTGGTGGTTGTCAGGGCTTTGTGATGTCGCTGATTTCAAGACATGGGATTTAGAAGGGATTGGTATCCAACGTGAAGAAGCTCAAATAAAGAGCAATTTTTAAATGTTTAACTATAAATGAATTTATTTTGGGCTACTGGAGGTCACTTAATCTGAAGATGGTCTTTGATTTTGAGAAGTGCACACGAAATGCGAACAAATGTTAAAATGTTTGTTAAAATAAAACAAATCATTGCAATTTTGCAATTTTAATTTTTGTTGCACCTTAGCCAATGGTGCTGAAATACCCAAAATATGTAGCTAATTGCGGCTTTATTTATTTTATTTTTTGGAAGATGATGAAATTATTAAAAGTTTGCCATTTCAGTTGCGATTTGATCAGATGAAAGTTATCATAAATGTAATCTCGAAGTTTTTTTCAAAATTATTTTACTAAATTCTTAAAGTGTGTAAGTATGTATTAGTAAAAAATAACTCCTGCAGAGCAAAATAAGTTATTTTAGCTCAAAAAAATTTAAAACGCCGGTTAATAATTTTCTCGACACAAATGACACATAAGAATTCGTTTACAAAGTAAATAGATAAAATGAGGTGTCCGTTTCCGAAACTGCCTAAAACACATTTTGGAAATAATCGCTTGTTATATATCAAATTAAAGCTCTCGGAGAGGGCTACAATACAAATTCCAAAATAATGTGCCAGAACCATCTTTTATGCCATAAAATCAAGAAAAAAAATGTGAACTTTTCCAATACTCTCTAAATTGTTAAACACGTGTGTTCCAAAACTCTCTATTTTTACGTTTTGTGTTTTGTTCCAAAACTGCATATATTCTATAACTCAAGGGCACATTTATTTCCAAAACTCTCTAAATGTTTTTTTAAATCTACCGTATGATTCGTAATACCGTTAATATCCAACAGTATTTTCGAATGAAATTGGATTTTATTCATTTGGATTTTCAAATTAGTACGCGTCGGATGTGTAATAATATAACTATTATTAAATTATAATTATTTATGGTACTAGTGAGCAAAACGAGATATTATCCATGAGGGATAAGTTTGTCCCCCGAGGCGATAGCCGAGTGGGACATTATCCCGAGTGGATAATATCTCTTTGCTCACGAGTAGCATAAACGTTTTATCCAATTTTGTTGAAATAAATGTAAATAATCGGTAATTAATAATAAATTGTTCCATTTTGTGTTTTCACACTGTAGCATTGAATTTTGAAATACATTTTATCATAGTGACCGTTCTTTAAATTTATGTGACGTGTTTCTATGACGTAAATTACAAAATCTACGAATCATTTTTCAATGACTTAATTGTGCTTAAGTGAGTGTAGTTGTACAGTTCATGTTTTGAAAATAATTTTAATTATATACATACAATAATAACTATGAATATAGAAGAATCGGATCGTATTGATGGACAGGCAAAATTATGTGGGGTAGGAAAAGGCAGAAAAAAAAAATCAAGATGAAGAAAATTGGCTAAAGACAAAGAAGAAACATCTAAGGTATATGTCCTTTTTAAAATTTATCAAGCGAATTAATCTTAATATCATTATTGGCTACTATTAGGCATTCCGCAAAAGCCTTGCCGACTCTACCATTTTGCAAACATCCAACTTCTTCAAGCTATTATTGGAGCTCATTATCTATGCAAGATATAAGGAGGTTTCATCAAAAATTTTATGATAACATACTATCTACTCAAACATTGTGTAACTACTGCTCCCATTAGAACTAAAAGTCGAAAGAAAAACGTATCAACTACTTATCATATCCCAAAACTTTATGGAAAAACATACAAAGTCGTTAAGGTATGTCAAAAATCTATATTAGAAGTTTTAAAAATATCGAGATTCCGCCTGCAACGCATTTGCCGGAATTTTCAAACAGCCAGCATAGTACCGAAGGAAAATCGTGGTGGTAAAAGATTTTCACAAAAGCATGAGGACAGAACAGAACAAGTTATCAAATTCATTAGTGATTTGCAAACCCTACAATCACATTTTTGCCGAAACTCCAATAAAAATAAACAGTATCTGCCTAGTGAGTTAAGCATCAAAATACTGTGGAAGCAATTTAATTCAGAGAATGTTTCTTATTTGGTTAAATATGACTTTTTTCGCAAAATTTTTGCGAACAGATTCAATCTAAGCTTTGCCTCTCCATCAACCGATGTATGTTCCAAATGTTTGTGCCTCAAAGAAGTTATAAAAAATTCAGTGGACCTTGTAGGAAAACGCCGAGCGATGACGGAATTATACGTTCACAAACAGAGAGCAAAAACATTTTACGAAGAATTGCGAAAGGAAAACGACTATGAAATTGCATTCTCTTTCGATTGCCAAAAAAACATGGTCTTGCCTAAATTGCCAGATCAGTCGACATATTTTTCAAGGCAGCTGTATCAGTACAATTTCACTATATGCAAAGGTTCTTCAAAATCTAACCAATCATGGCAAAATGTTTTTTTGTTTTACGTGGAATGAAGCAAAGAGACCCAAAGGGTCTAATGAAATCGCTTCTGCGGTTTACCATCAATTAAATTTGACTCAGTTTGATGAAAGTGTCACTTCAGTTAAACTTTTTTGTGATGGATGTGGTGGGCAAAATAAAAACTGTTCAATGATTTCTATGGTAACAAAATGGCTGAACAACGCTCCAGTACAAATTACGCAAGTGACAATATTTTTTCCAGTACCATGACACTCTTTTATCCCACCGGATCGAGTTTTTGGACGCATAGAAAAGATAGTTAAAAAGAAAGAAACAATTGTACAGCCCGAAGAATATATTGATATATTCAAAGATCACGGAACGGTTTTCAATTTAGAGGATCTTCTAGTTTACGATTGAAAATCGACAGCCCAACAGGTTTTCAAGCCCCTCAATAACTGGCATTTTAAATTTGCGCCCTGCAAATAATTTATTTTTCAACGAAAAAGTGAAAATAATATATATATTCAAGGGGAAGTAAACTATAGAGTTGAGCTAGGAAACCCGAAATCGATTTTTAAAAGGTTTCGAAATGCTAGCAATATAGTTCCAATGGAAGTGCCTTTAGAAGCCAAGGTGAAGAAAGCGAAATTCGACGATGTTGATAAATTGTTGAGCAAACATTTCGGATTGGATTGGAGAAACTGCCAATCGCTAAATATTATAAGGATGTTATTGATAACTGCGATGCCTCTGAAACTCCTAATGTTCTAGACGAAGATGGCGAAATATTGTCTAATGTTATGGAACAGGATGCAATGCAAATTTAAAGTGATTTTTTTTTGGTTTAAGTTATTAAACTTAATAAAATGAGTTTGTGTTATTTTCTAAATATTATATTGTACATATGTAATTATTTTATGTATTTAGTATATTTTATTTCGAGACTGAATTATTTGACAAAATAAATAGAGACTGAATTCTTAATAAATAAATTGTTTTTTTTTCAAAACAACCCAAAAACATTTCTTGCTGTTCCAAAACAATCTAAAAATTTAGTTGTTTCCAAAACTCTCCATTTTGGTTTTAATAAGTCGTTTAAAAAATTAGTTATTAATTTCCCACGAGTCAAATTGGCTTATTTTTTTCTTAAGTACCTCAGGAACAATAAAAAGCAATAAAAGTACATTATAACTCAAAAAAAACTTTCATTTAACAAATTTTCGTTTTACCAAAAAACAACTTAGCTGCGAATAGGCAGTTTTGGAAACGGACACCTCAAATACAAAAATTAAAAAAATAAATGAAGTAACAAACATAGGGCTTAATGTTTGTTAGGGGGAATTAAAAACAAATATACATAGGTTAAACAAAAATATTCTGCCATTTGGGCACATAAGTACATTATGAAATAACTAGGAGCTAGCTACCACAGTTTCAATAAACACCCCTGTTATTTTTGCGTATCGCTAAAGGGGCTTATAACATCATTTGACGTCATACCACTCCCAACCTAAATTAGATTAATAAAAAATGCTGCGGTTTTGATCTTAGAGATTTTGCCATATTTATAATGAAGTAACTTATAGAAGCTATCTCAGTATCAAATGTACGTTCCTTATTTTTCCGGATTGCCAGTGGCTTACAACTTCGTTTGGTACCATATCGTTCAAAATAACCATTTTATAAACAAAAAATTATGTGGATCTGAGCATAACGATTTTGCCAGTTGGCCACATACATAATAAAGTAACTTAAAGCTATCGCAATATCAAAAAATACATCCATTTTTTTTTATGGCTCTGCTCGGCTTATAACTTTGGGTTATGCCATACTGTTCCCAATCAAAATAGATTAATAAAAAATTCTGCGGTGCCAATGGGGCAAATGTTTTTCAAGATTTTGTCGTTTCAACATTCAACATTAGTTTCATAACATACTTACATAAATTACATAAATATAACAACACAATTATTTTGCTGAACATAAAATTACATAGAATGAATAATTTAATGAAAAGAATTTTGTCTCAGGTCACTCAAATGGAAAAGAATGTGGTCCAGTCAATAAAAGAGTAAGCAACTTTACTGATAATATATTTGTGGAAAATAATATTGAGAGTATTAGACAAATATTACTAATGAACATTATAATAAACAAGTGACTACAAACCGAGAAACCAAATTTGGTGTAATAACATATGTGTCAAACACATACGACAAACTACTAAGTGGTCAATTAACTAGCGAATTACTTAAAACTAAGTTTGCTTAAGGGATAATATACAGTTGTAGCGCGCGAAATGTCGACATTTTCTCAATTTTTTTTTCGACAGCAAATAAATATTTATTTAAAAACTGCTAACAATATCGATGAGTACAAGTTTTGGGGTACTTGTTAAATTTTTTTCATGGAAAAATATTTGAAAATAGCTGAACTACAGCTGTACTCCAGGAGCGTATTTTTTTGGGTATCATTTGCAGTGGCCATGATAACTCGAGAACGGTTCATCTGTACATAAATTTTTGGTCCCAAAATTCCTCACTGCCTCATGAGAATTTTGTATACGTACAAGGAGTATAAGATACATTTTCTTATTGTGTACTGTCATATACGTTGAAATCGGCATGTTTTTGTTAATTGCTCTTGTTTACCAACAAAATAAAATATTTTGAACATACATAGCTATGTACCTATTATTAAAAATCTATTTTCTTAATCCTTTATTTTCTGTTTATCTTGCTAGTTACTACATGCATTTTATACATTTTTCCAATGCTATATGGAACGTAAACAAAATCATATGGGATTTTCAAATACATTATTTTACATCGTCTTTATTATCAATTTAAAAGAAAATTTTTGTTTATAAATAATTTAAAATTAAATATATCGAATTGCAGGTTGTACACAATTTTACTTGAAATTATTAAAATTTTAATACACAATTTTACATTTTAGTCAATTGATTTTTTTTTCCAAACATCGTCATCTTCGTGTCCCTTTAAAAATTTCATTTCGTATACGAAATCTTAATCTCAACAAAGAACACAAAATAACTATACGAAAAACTAAAAAGAGCATGAAGAGCACGAATAATAAAAGAACATTCAAACACACACACAATAACTAATACCATTACGATCCGGTAATTCTCGCCTCACCGACTCAAGAGGCGACCAAAATTTATGTGCAGACTTACTTTTCTTACTCATCTATTAAATAACTTGATGGAGTTAACATTTCGCTTAACAGTTTATGAAATTCAAAAATTGTAACGAAGAATTTCAGAAATAAATCCTTCTAGAAATTTTAAGAATTAAAGCAATCAACAGTTTTAAGGATTTTAAGAGTTTCATTCTTAAAATCCTTAAAATTATTAATTGCTTTAATTCTCAAAATTTTTAGGAGGCTTCATTTTCTAAAATCGTTCAATTAATACGAAAACTTTAAAGTCCAATATTTCACGACAAATCAAAAGAAAAATATTAAATTTTGAATTTAAACAATACCAAAAGCTAACGAAAATTTAAAAAAAACAATCTAAAATATTTGGAAAACATAATAATACCATATAACGGCCGATAAACTTTGGAAATATAGCTAAGAGTTGTAAGAAATTCAATAAGAAACTTGAAAAAATATTTAAGAATTTCGATTTTATTAGAATTTTAAGGTTTGTTGAATTTTTCAAAACTAATCTTTAGATAACTACTCATCATGAGGCATATGAATTTCAAAATTGTTGAAGTAAACGATGATTGAAAAAAAAAGCCTTTTATTTACTCTGTCAAATGCTTTACTCTGTAACGCCTAAAGATTATTGTCGTTACGCCAATCGCATGTTTTTTTTAAACTGCATTACTTTATTTATAATCAAATGCGATGATATCACAATCCTTTGTTTAATACATGATTATTCTCCTAACACAACAAAGTGTTAATAAAATAAAAAATACGAATTCATAATGGCTGTACCATTTTATACTAAAAAGATTGAATCAATCAACTCATTATTAGTGCAAAGCAGTAACCAATCAGGACAAAATGTTTTAATGGAAATTTTGGCCGTATATTTCAGTGCGAAGGGGTTAAAGTTAGCCAAGTATTATTTAAAAAAAATTTGATCCAGCCATCTCCAATTGCTTACTTACCTAATCATTATTGGATCACTTATGTTAACAATATAAAAAAATGAGTGCTTTGAAAAAGTCGGAGGATAAAATTTTTGTGAAATGGAACAAACAATTATTTACCGTAAGAATATTGTGTGTGTAAACATTTTGATTGTATACTGGTTTTTAGTCACCTATATTCAGCAAAAATATTATAAATTATAATAATTAAATGTAATACAATTATTAAGAAATAAAATTTGTAATTACCACACATAAATTATTTTGTTTTAAATTCGATAAAAGTTTGAAATGTAGATTCGTTGATGACTAATGATCGAAAATTTTTGTTAGTTTTTCATTTGTTAATTCATACAGTTTACAAAAATTTTAAAAGTTGTTCAAAGCGCAAAAGAAGACAGACACCCAATTGAAAAGTCAATTTATTTTTTGTTTTCACTGTTCGAATTTTCCAGATGTTTAGCGATGCTTTCGTCCAGTTCTTAAAAAATTTTAAGTTCCTGTGGGTACCATAAATAGGTATGTTAGAAAATGGCCTATTAGCAGAAGCTGATTATTTTGTACTATCTGTCCTTGCAACACAAGTGTCGATTAACCAGGCTTTTCTGCTATAAAATATATATATTTTTTTTTGATTATTTAATATTTAATCGTGTGATTAAATTATTATTTTACTTTCTTTTACTCTAGTAAAATAAAGTATAGTAATCATGAAAATTTTGGACCTTGAGATTTTTAGAGATTTATTTGTTTTGAGGTGCCCTGAGTCCGAAAAAGTGGGTTTCGAAATGGTGTCTGTCTGTCTGTCTGTCAGTCTGTCAGTCTGTCAGTCTGTCAGTCTGTCAGTCTGTCAGTCTGTCAGTCTGTCAGTCTGTCAGTCTGTCAGTCTGTCAGTCTGTCAGTCTGTCAGTCTGTCAGTCTGTCAGTCTGTCAGTCTGTCAGTCTGTCAGTCTGTTAGTCTGTCAGTCTGTCAGTCTGTCAGTATGTCAGTGTGTAAGTCTGTCAGTCTGTCAGTCTGTCTGTGTCCTCTCTACAGCCCATATAGTTTAATCAATCGAATTGAAACTTCAGATTTAAGCTTTTTTGATAAATTGGGAGGTCCCAGTGAATTTAACTATAAATCAGCTAACCGGAAGTGGCCACACCCTTGGTCCAGAAAATTTGTTTTGCAAATATCTTAAAAAGTAAAAGGTTTACAAAAAACTACTTAATTCAAAATGTTTCCAAAAAATAAAAACAATAAAAATAAAAATTACAAAAAAAATTAAGAAATAAATAAAATTTCTCAAAATTTTCTGTTCGTAAAAGAAAGTCATGTGTTAGCCACACCTCAATTTTAACTAGGTAATTAAAGAACCTATTCCATGTGCTAAACTTTTACTAAACGAACGATTCGTATAAATTAGGGTTTTCTAACTAGGTAATTGAGCAACCTATTCTATGTGCTAGCCAAACCTCTGTCATCATTGTTGGCAATGGCCGATATTGGGCCCTTGGGAGTTGAGTGCGATTTCCAAAAAATAATTTTGCAGAACTTTTACTAAACGAACGATTCGTATGGATTATGGTTTTCTTACTAGGTATTTGAGGGACCTATTCTATGTGCTAGCGAAACCTTTGTCATCATTATCGGCAATGGCCGATATTGGCCCTTGGGAGTTGAGTGCGATTTCCCAAAAATAATTTTGCACAAATTTTTCTAAACGAACGATTCGTATGGATTAGGGTTTTCTAACTAGGTAATTAAGAGACCTATTCCATGTGCTAGCAAAACCTTTGTCATCATTGTTGGCAATGGCCGATATTGACCCTTGGGAGTTGAGTGCGATTTCCAAAAAATAATTTTGCAGAACTTTTACTAAACTAACGATTCGTATAGATTAGGGTTTTCTAACTAGGTAAATTAGAGACCTATTCCATGTGCTAAACCTTTACTAAACGAACGATTCGTATGGATTAGGGTTTTCTTACTAGGTATTTGAGGGACCTATTCTATGTGCTATCGAAATTTTGTCATCATTGTTGGCAATGGCCAATATTAACCCTTGAGAGTTGAGTGCGATTTCCAAAAACTAATTTTGCACAAATTTTTCTAAACGAATGATTAGTATGGATTAGGGTTTTCTAACTAGGTAATTAAGGAACCTATTCCATGTGCTAGCGAAACCTTTGTCATCATTGTTGGCAATGGCCGATATTGGCCCTTGGGGGTTGAGTGCGATTTCCAAAAATTAATTTCGTAGAACTTTTATTAAACGAACGATCCGTATGGATTAGTGTTTTCTAACCAAGTATTTATTTGAGCAACCTATTCTATGTGCTAGCCAAACTTTTGTCATCATTGTTGGCAATGGCCGATATTGGCCCTTGGGAGTTGAGTGCGATTTCCAAAAAATAATTTTGCAGAACTTTTACTAAACAAACGATTCGTATGGATTATGGTTTTCTTACTAAGTATTTGAGGGACCTATTCCATGTGCTAGCGAAACCTTTGTCATCATTGTCGGCAATGGCCGATATTGGCCCTTGGGAGTTGAGTGCGATTTCCCAAAAATAATTCGTATGGATTAGGGTACGATTCGTATGGATTAGGGTTTTCTAACTAGGTAATTAAGGGACCTATTCGTAATGGATTAGGGTACGATTCGTAACAAATTTTTCTAAACGAACGATTCGTATGGATTAAAGTTTTCTAACTAGGTAATTAAGGGACCTATTCCATATGCTAGCGAAACCTTTGTCATCATTGTTGGCAATGGCCGATATTTCCCCTTGGGATATGAGTGCGATTTCCAAAAAATGATTTTGCAGAACTTTTACTAAACGAACGATTCGTATGGGTTAGGGTTTTCTAACTAGGTAAATTAGGGACCTATTCCATGTGGCAAACTTTTACTAAACAAACGATTCGTATGGATTATGGTTTTCTTACTAAGTATTTGAGGGACCTATTCCATGTGCTAGCGAAACCTTTGTCATCATTGTTGGCAATGGCCGATATTGGCCCTTGGGAGTTGAGTGCGATTTCCAAAAAATAATTTTGCACAAATTTTGGCCGATATTGGCCCTTGGGAGTTGAGTGCGATTTTCAAAAAATAATTCGTATGGATTAGGGTACGATTCGTATGGATTAGGGTTTTCTAACTAGGTAATGTAGGGACCTATTCCATGTGCTAGCGAAACCTTTGTCATCATTGTTAGCAATGACCGATATTGGCCCTTGGGGGTTGAGTGCGATTTCCAAAAAATAATTTTGCACAAATTTTTCTAAACGAACGATTCGTATGGATTATGGTTTTCTAACTAGGTAATTAAGGGACCTATTCCATGTGCTAGCGAAACCTTTGTCATCATTGTTTTCAATTGCCGATATTGGCCCTTGAGAGTTGAGTGCGATTTCCCAAATATAATCTTGCACAAATTTTTCTAAACGAACGATTCGTATGGATTAGGGTTTTCTAACTAGGTAATTAAGGGACCTATTCCATGTGCTAGCGAAACCTTTGTCATTATTATTGGCAATGGCCGATATTGGCCCTTGGGAGTTGAGTGCGATTTCCAAAAAATAATTTTGCACAAATTTTTCTAAACGAACGATTCGTATGGATTAGAGTTTTCTAACTAGGTAATTAAGGGACCTATTTCATATGCTAGCGAAACCTTTGTCATCATTGTTGGCAATAGCCGATATTGGCCCTTGGGATTTGAGTGCGATTTCCAAAAAAAGATTTTGCTGTACTTTTACTAAACGAACGATTCGTATGGGTTAGGGCTTTCTAACTAGGTAAATTAGGGACCTATTCCATGTGGCAAACTTTTACTAAACGAACGATTCGTATGGATTATGGTTTTCTAACTAGGTAATTAAGGGACCTATTCCATGTGCTAGCGAAACCTTTGTCATCATTGTTGGCAATGGCCGATATTGGCCCTTGGGAGTTGAGTGCGATTTCCAAAAAATAATTTTGCACAAATTTTACTAAACGAACGATTCGTATGGATTAGGATTATCTAACTAGGTAATTAAGGGACCTATTCCATGTGCTTGCGAAACCTTTGTCATCATTGTTTGCAATGGCCGATATTGGCCCTTGGGAGTTGAGTGCGATTTCCAAAAAATAATTTTGCACAAATTTTTCTAAACGAACGATTCGTATGGATTAGAGTTTTCTAACTAGGTAATTAAGGGTCTTTTTCCATATGCTAGCGAAACCTTTGTCATCATTGTTGGCAATGGCCGATATTGGCCCTTGGGAGTTAAGTGCGATTTCCAAAAAATAATTTTGCAGAACTTTTACTAAACGAACGATTCGTATGGATTAGGGTTTTCTAACTAGATAAATTAGGGAACTATTCCATGTGCCAAACTTTTACTAAACGAACGATTCGTATCGATTAGGGTTTTCTAACTAGATAATAAAGGGACCCATTCCATATGCTAGCAAAATTTTTATTATCATTGTTGAGTGCGATTTCCAAAAAATAATTTCGTAGAACTTTTATTAAAAGGACGATCCGTATGGATTAGGGTTTTCTAACAAGGTAATTGAGCAACCTATTCTATGTGCTAGCCAAACCTTTGTCATCATTGTTGGCAATGGCCGATATTGGCCCTTGGAAGTTGAGTGCGATTTCCAAAAAATTATTTTGCACAAATTTTTCTAAACGAACGATTCGTATGGATTAGGGTTTTCTAACTAGGTAATTTAGGGACCTTTTTCATGTGCTAGCGAAACCTTCGTAATCATTGTTGGCAATGGCCGATATTGGCCCTTGAGAGTTGAGTGCGATTTCCAAAAAATAATTTTGCAGAACTTTTACTAAACGAACGATCCGTGTGGATTATGGTTTTTTAACTAGGTAATTAAGGGACCTATTTCATGTGCTAAACTTTCACTAAACGAACGATTCGTATGGATTAGGGTTTTTACTTTCTTTTACTCTAGTAATCATGAAAATTTTGGACCTTGAGATTTTTAGAGATTTATTTGTTTTGAGGTCCCCTGATTCCGAAAAAGTGGGTTTCGAAATGATGTCTGTCTGTCTGTCTGTCAGTCTGTCAGTCTGTCAGTCTGTCAGTCTGTCAGTCTGTCAGTCTGTCAGTCTGTCAGTCTGTCAGTCTGTTAGTCTGTCAGTCTGTCAGTTTGTCAGTCTGTCAGTCTGTCAGTCTGTCAGTCTGTCAGTCTGTCAGTCTGTCAGTCTGTCAGTCTGTCAGTCTGTCAGTCTGTCAGTCTGTCAGTCTGTCAGTCTGTCAGTCTGTCAGTCTGTCAGCCTGTCAGTCTGTCAGTCTGTCAGTCTGTCAGTCTGTCAGTCTGTCAGTCTGTCAGTCTGTCAGTCTGTCAGTCTGTCAGTCTGTCAGTCTGTCAGTCTGTCAGTCTGTCAGTCTGTCAGTCTGTCAGTCTGTCAGTCTGTCAGTCTGTCAGTCTGTCAGTCTGTCAGTCTGTCAGTCTGTCAGTCTGTCAGTCTGTCAGTCTGTCAGTCTGTCAGTCTGTCAGTCTGTCAGTCTGTCAGTCTGTTATTCTGTCAGTCTGTCAGTCTGTGAGTCGGTCAGTCTGTCAGTCTGTCAGTCTGTCAGTCTGTCAGTCTGTCAGTCTGTCAGTCTGTCAGTCTGTCAGTCTGTCAGTCTGTCAGTCTGTCAGTCTGTCAGTCTGTCAGTCTGTCAGTCTGTCAGTCTGTCAGTCTGTCAGTCTGTCAGTCTGTCAGTCTGTCAGTCTGTCAGTCTGTCTGTGTCCTCTCTACAGCCCATATAGTTTAATCAATCGAACTGAAACTTCAGATTTAAGCTTTTTTGATAAATTGGGAAGTCCCAGTGAATTTTACTCCAAATCGGCTGACCGGAAGTGGCCACTCCCTTAATCCAGAAAATTTGTTTTGCAAATAACTGAAAAAGTATAAGATTTACAAAAAACTACTTAATACAAAATGTTTCCAAAAATTAAAAACAAATAATAAAACATAATAAAAAATTTAAAAAAAAAATTAAGAAAAAAATAAAATTTCTCAAAATTCTCTGTTCGTAAAAGAAAGTCGTGTGTTGGCCACACCTCAATTTTTTTTTTTGAACTAACCGAATAAATAGAAAAGAAGTTGCTTCACACGTTTTTTTTTTGGCTTAACCGAACAGAACGTCCAGAAAGTAGGCTTTAATCGAAATTAATAAAGACGTGGAGGGTGGCAGAATCGAAAATGCACTTAAGTTTTTTTTAAGTTTTGCGCCAAAAGAATGGCGGCAAAGAGGGAAACTGATGTACATATTATATAGACGTCTCAATACGTATAAACATACAGGGGTTCTAAATCTTTTTTATTTAATTTTGCCTGTCGTATGACAAATAAAGTAGATTTTGACCACACCATACGGTTAGACAAATCCATGTTTGTTTGTCCTATAAACGGATATAAAGCTCGCAACGAGACATTGAATCCTAACATTTTGATAATCCATATTCATTTATCATCTCTAATTGCGGGCTTTGTGCTCCCAGATGACAAACAAACATGGGTTTGTCTTAATTTACGGTATAACGTAATGTACAGTGGAGACAAACGCATGTTTATTTGCGATCTAAAAGGAAAAATTGTTTACAAATGTTATATAATTCCCACGTCCATATAATATTTACATTATTCTACGGTAAAAAGCATGACTGAGAGAAACATAAAACCAATGCGTAAAAGCTTACATATGGTCATTGGCAAAATCTATTTAGTGCAATTGTCTACAAAACAAACAAAATAGTCTGGATCACGTAAAACTTGACCAATGATTTGTTTGAAAACTGCCTCGTATTGAAAATTTTAACTAATTTTACTACTAGAGATTTGCCCGACTCATCCTGTAGGTCGACAGTGTATTCCATTCTGAAAGCAAAACCGATCTGAAACTATGAAATAAATATCAGAATATTGTATCTGTAGTTAACAAAAGCAATATACTTGTACATCATTTCTCAAGGATTCGATGAAACGTCACAAATAATTTATTATATTGTTACATGGAGAGGGCCCTATTGCATAACTTCATAAAGACAGAACAGAAATATTTTAGAAATTTATGAAATTTTAATCAATTTCGCTGTTCGTTTTGACATATACACATATGTATACGGTAGAACTAATCTGATATGATATTTTTATTGCCCTCATTTGCCGCTTTTGCCACCCAAACTTTTCGCAGTAAAGATTTCTAGAAATTCTGACATTCCTAGTAATTTGAACATTTTTCAAAAATTTGTTTTTTTCATAATTACTCATACATTCTTTAAAGCCGTTTAGCATTAGTCTTCTGTGTGCAAAAAGTATATGAATTTATTTTTTTTCTATTTAACCCCAACTATAATGTATAGCAGGTAAAATTACTCTCTTCGCTCTATTACCGTTTTCAAGTTAACTCTTTCTTCAGCAGAATTGCCAACTTAGCATTAACGGTGCCAAATTTAGCACTATCCAATTTATTTTAGCACCCAGTTTGGCGCTATCTAAATAAATTTAGGACTAATTCCAACACTTTCAACAAGGTCCTAATGCATATAAAATCTAAGGAATATAGTTTCTATTCCAATATGAAAAATGTATTTACTGTTCGAAAAAACAAATAAAAATGACAACTGTAGACCTGAATTATAGAAACAAATCAATTTGTGTGTCTTAATTAATTAATCGATCAGAAGTAAATACACCCAATCTACCAAATAATTCTGTTCGAAAATCTTTCTACCTACGTTATTCAAACACCGGCCACTTTTGATAAATGGGCATCACAGTAGCAGAGATTGTAATGAATAAAAATAAAAAAAACCCGTTTTAACCTATACCGGTAGCATGAATTGTGGGATAAACTCATTATCAACACTGTATGTAGATAAATTTTCAATTCACCGTATAATGCGTTCAGTTAGTGACTATTGTTTTTTGTATACCAAAACGTTGTTAAATCAACGTATAATCTTATAATGAACAAGTTAACTCGAGTTGGCTTTTTGGTTTTTTGGTACAATTTCTTTATTAAATTTAATTTTTCTTTTTACTTGTTAACACTTCAAGAGTTGGTGTAAGAAGAACATTTATTTCATTTTTTGGTACAACATAAATTTTATATAATACTTATAACTATTTATTGTAGATGGCCATTCTTAAATTATTGAGCTAATGTAATAGAGTATCAAACGCACTCATTATTAATTTTAGGTCTATGTTTTTTTTCTCATTATCAGTTGGAGGTCTATGTTTCGATCTGTCATTAATATAATGTCAACAAAGAGTTTTATTTAACCAAATACAATTTTAAGTGTTTCAAATACAAATGTACATAAAATAAATTGCTAAGATAAGTATTCTAATACATTTTAAATATTTTGTAATAATATAAATACTTTAATAAGTTTTGTTTTGATTCAATTTTTAGGTTACAGCTCAAAGGAAATTAGAATTTATGTTATAATGTGCCAACTACAATTTCAAGGTTATGTATAAAATTATGTATATTACTATTGGAATTTATTTTAACTAAAGATTTTTATTTCAGATATCAGCATCTTCATCAATTTTAGAACAACTATATATATATATATATATATATATATATATATATATATATATATATATATATATATATATATATATATATATATATATATAATACATAACTTCACTATAGTAAAATATCCCGTTTTTTAATGAGACGATTGAATGCGTTTTTTAACAGCCGTGGTCACTAGTGAACACTAGTAATGAACATCCTTGATAATATAATAATTTAGCGTTATATACTATCAATCTAGTATTACATTTTGAGTTCAACCTCGGAACAAATTTATCACTATTTACTGTCAATCTGGCACCAACCAAAAATAATAGTTGGCAACACAGCTTTAGTTCAGTTTGAGCATTTTAGGTGGTATCCAACAATATTAAAATGAATTCCGCATATAAAATTAGTTTAATTGGCCGCATGTTCTAGAGTAAAGTTGCACTAATAGATTTCAGTGTATAATATACACATTCTAATGATAATTAAACAGTTTATTAAATCCCTTTTTATTGTGTCTTTGAGATACTTTCTTGTGGAACATACTTAAGCTTCTTTTGTCTTCATACGCCAGTTTATAAACATTTAATAGGGTATGTGATACGTTACAAGGGGAGCCAACAGAAATGCAAAAATGCATCCACAATTAATTAAATAAAGCCCAATTATTTGGGGTATTTATCCATGATGAAAAGAATAAAACAAAATAATCAAATAATTGACGAAAGGGAAAGATGAAAAAGCGCCTTAAGTGGACAAAAGTAAATTTTCTATAATAAATAATAAAAAATTGATGAACGGTAATCTATTTAATTTTAATCTTTATTTATTAAAATTTATAATGATTGGAAAGGATATTCTACAATAGTAGTCCTATTTAATAGTTTAAAGTGTGTTTTTTGTATATTTGATTTTTTTGATTCATTTGGCCAAACTTTATCATTTTAAATTCAATAATTTTACTAAGTTACTAAGGTTAGTTAAGCCTTTAGTTTCATCAAAATGGTGTTCATAAGTTTAACCAAAGTTTGTTATAATAGAAGATCGATTCCTGAAGGATAAGCTGTTAGTAGTAGTGGTCTATTATTCAGCTAGTGGTAATATTGATTTTACGGAAGAGTTACTTTCTATCCATGTAGCAAATTATAAACATATTCTTGAATATGCCATCGCAGAAAATATTTATAAATCGTTTTAAAAATATTCCTAAAGCTCTGAATGTATCATCTTTCCCACATGACCAACAAACCTATTTTGCCTATTTCTATCAGTTTATTCATTGATCGACCTTTCTGTTTCTTTTCTTTATTACCAATTGTAAATGCGTGAACTGAACTTCACATATAAATCATACAAAGCCGACCGAATTAAAATTAATAATTACTTAATGTTTAAATCAGCGGTAGGAAGATGTTTTTGTATCTCACAATGTCGATGGAGATTTAATTAATTTTCAATAGATACATTGTAATGACAACATTTTGTCCTTGAATTCTTAAATTTTAAAATATTCATCGTTTGATGTACAGAATACCCTAATAAATTTAGCCGAAAGTTTCCAGCCGAAAGTAAAAAGACGACAACCGAGATTGCGTTATTAACATTCCAGTCAAAAAAATTAATTTAGTGGTTTTCAGCCGCAAGTAACCAGGATATATGAATTACAATAAAAACGTATGTAAATATTCTTCCGTGGACAACTTTGTACCACCTAATAGTGGGAAATATCGGATAATCAGAAGTACGAAAAAATTGGAATAAAATTAGATGAAGATGAATCGTTTTTATGTAATTTTTTAACATGTATCGCAGGAAAAACTATCAATTCAACTTTCCCGTTTGAAATCTGGGAAAATTCGATTTTCGAAAAATCATTTGATACTTTAAATAAAGTCTGGAGATGGATTACATAGATGTGACTTAATTGTCACAAGCTATTACAGGAAAAAAATTTAGTTAAAATTTTTCGTGGGAAGTCTGGGAAAATGTGAAGTTCCAAAAATCATTAGAAAGTTTGTATAAAATCAGCCTCTTTAGAGTTATGAGCTATATTACCTAATGATGTTTCTAATAAGTTTTCCCACGGGAAACTTGAACTAAAATTATTCCTAAAATAGCTATTGACAAGTCACGTCAATGTAACCTATGTCCAGATATAACACTCTAGAGGCTGATTTTAGGCTGATTTTATACCAATTTTAAATATTTTTTTTTTTGTACTTTGCGAATTTTCCACAATTTTGCACGAGGAACTGGCGGCAGGTTTTGATACTTCAGACAAAAGTTTTCAATGCTCTCCATAGTAATTTGAGGCTAAACACTGTTTGCTGATTATGACCAAATTTTTTATTTTCGGCTGGAAACTTTCGGCTGACATTAACATGGTTGTGCATTATCGAATCCTTTGTTTTGGCTGGCAGCATTCGGCTAACTTTTACAGGTTGTATAGAATAAATAATTTAAAAAATAATTAAATAGGTTCATTATATTTGAGTTGAGAATTCGTCCGAAATTTGGAGAACACTCCAAATTTTGAAAATTTCTGGAATGAAACAATTGGTCCGCAACATTTCGGAATATGCCACATTTTAAGATGTTGTGTGGCGTGATCCCAATTATAAAACTACTTAATTAATTCCACTTTTACATATGTACTAAAGTCCAATATTTGTAACAAATTTTTGGTCATCGTCATCATCCACCTGAATGAAGGTAACAAACACCAACATTAATTTTAAGCTATCATCACAAAATCAAACACAACAAAAACCTGCTATTTATTTGTACGTTGATTTTTAGATTCTCAAAGATTTTTTTATTTTACTTAAAACTTGTTCAACCGGAAATAACCCTAAAAAAATTAAAATCTTCAAGAAGATATACGAAAATAAAAAGAAATACTCTTTGGTAAAAAACGAAAATTGTATGTAGCCTTTACATTATAAAATACAATTAATCTTCTAATTCAAAATAATTTTGCATGGATAATAAAATGTACGTGTATCATTTAACCGGGTGCCGCGATAAGTATGCATACTAAGGTGATGTGTCAATAATTTATTCAACAACCAAACAGACAAAAAAATAATCCGAGCTCTTTTAACGTATCACCCTTTTATTAAATGTATAATATATAAATGTCAACTCGAGATCAATGATGATGGTTTTGAGATGAGTGAAGATGAATGATCATTTTCAGCATCTTTGTTATTTAATTTTAAAATAAAATATTCACCTTTATTTTTTTTGACAATTATTTATTTATATTTTGTTGATGATTTTTTTTTTTTTTTTTTGGTGAAGCAGCAATAACCAGATTATTTCCGAAAAAAATTTTTTTTCGCTTTCAAAAAAGTGAATTGATGATTATAAATTATGGATTTTTCGTGAATGATGCTTTATTCGAGATAATTTAAGGGTTGAAATTAATTTTATTTTGTGGTGCCAATAAACAATCGTTAGATTATGTATTGTCTTGTTGTTGTCGTTAAAAAATTGTTTTGTGTTTGTGTGTACATGTTTGTTAAACTGTTGACTCTTTTAACAAGTTGGTTGATCTTAAAGAAAATTTAATTTATTTATTCTTCTGTTTTTTTTTTTTATCTAATAAAAATAAATCATCGAACCAAAGTAAATCACTGAACCAAAAACCAACTTGTTTTGATGAGAAAAAACTAAACAAAAAAAAAAAATCCACTCTATTATCGAAAGTCGTTACTTCCATTACATGTTAATTAACAGGTATACGAGAAAAACCGTTTAACTTATAACATAAAAAAAAACTGTGGATTTTACGATTTAAGGAAATTGGAAGTTTTTTCTCGTTTGAATGTAACATTGAAATGGATTTTCCAATTGTACAAAATAATTGAATCGATAACAATACGTTTATTGAGAATTTGCTATTTTTAGCGAACAAATTACGTTTTCAGAGAAAATTGAATTTGTTCATAACATCAAGATTTTATAGTATAAATTTGCATACCTTGAAAATGTAGAGATTCTATGTTCGGTTCTGATCCATTAAATCGGATAATACAAAAAAAAATGTTACGATATTTCGTTGATTTCGCAGAATTAATTTTTGCTATTTAAAGAAAACGTGATTTATGCTTTGCGACTGTTGCCCACGTGATTGTAAAGAGTGCGGGCGAGGGGTCACAAAAAAGATTTTTTTTCACTCGAAACAAATATATATGGTCCGAATAAAATCCTCACGCTATGTTTTAAAAGAGACGGAAAACTCTTGTTAATAAACGCAAAAAAATTAATTAAAAATGTAATTATTATAATTACTTGATCACTAAACTAATCGGAACCTTTCTGTTACAACTTTGAACACTAACTACTATTTCTTAGAAGGAATGACGATAAACTTCACAGTTAAAATTTTTATGAAATGCGATGCTAACATAAATTTACATCACTTTATGAGACAAGCCTTGCTTCGAAACCTGCTTAAATATTATTTAGTATTATTATGTAGCAAACTAAATTTCGTTACTATCAATATCGAATACAATGTAACCAGCATCGTTTTTAATTATGGTTAAATTGCTTCAAATTAAGTTACTTTGTATATCGTAAATTTTTCAATTCAAAATAAAGACGTTGCAATCAGTTACAAAACAATTGTACTTACTTCTAATTATAATAGATACATACATTGACATAACAAAAACTACTAAAGGTCGATCATAAACTGCTAGAAAATCTTTAAGGAAGCCATTGTGTTTATATTTAATTTTTGTTCCTTTTCTTTCCCATACTGTTAAGCTCGTAAGGATTGACGGCTAATTACTACTCTTGCTGTCAGGTCGAAATACAATACCAGATAATGCATCTTATTCTAGGTCTTCTAGGTAAACTGTGGCCTCCTTTTTATTTCCAGAAGAATCGCTGCCTTGATTGATCACACAATGTGGTGAAAAATATGTGAAATCACAAATTCTTTGTTGTTGTTATAAGAAAAATATTAAATTTTCATTTTCGCAGCCAATTAATTATTTTTTCTTGTTAATTTTGTAAAATGAAAATACTGTTGTATGTTACATTCGGCCAAGAAACAGAAGATTTTAACGAAAATTAAGCAATAATTTTGGAATTATATCGAGAAAACTGAACGCGATTTTTCTTTTCATTTTCAGGTAGTAAAACGCTTAACTATGAATATTTTAAAATTTCTGTCTATAGTTTGAAATAAAATATTTTTATCAATAATTTTTGTTTTAAGTTTCATTTTGAGATACAAAAAATTTGTAAATTGTCATACTGAAACGTATTTTGCTAGAAAACGAAACTAGATGTTACGCTGATATTTAGTATGTCTAAAAGGATTTAATGAGAAAGAAGATAAAAAAAAGATGAACATGGGAGAAAATTTAAAAAGGAAGATTCGGAGGCCATTTTGAAAAATAAAAAATTAAAGATGGTACAATTTTTATAATAATAATATAATCGCTATTCATTGATCTATAAAACGGGTTCAATTTTATAATTTTTGGATAAGTAGTTTTTTCTATAGTACTAAATCGCGACCTTAGAATTACACTATTGTAACTAACATTTTTTGACTTTTTGATTTATATATGTATGTATGTTAATTTAGATGCGCTTTTTCTAAATAACCACTCCAAATTTTGCTATCTCTTTTCGTATTCATAAAAACTTTATTTGCCACAAAAAATATTTTTCATGTAAATACCACTTTGTAATTTCTTTATCTGTACATACAACTTTATTATTCTCTCTTACCTTAAAATGATTATCGCTGGTTCAAAATTGGCCAAGATGTATGACATAAAAAGAATACCCAAAGGATCCAGTTCTAGTAAGGGAATAAAAATTTTTGTCGTCATATTTTTTGTATCAAATTTGTTATCATCTTTCAAAAGGCTGTTGTTAGATGTGGTTCTTCTGATAAACATAGTTGCTGATTTTGATCTTAAAGAAAGAATAATAAGCTCAGTTGAAAACCTATATATGAGACAGCAGAAAACTATTGACGAAGAAAAGGAAGTTCCGCTCCTCTGTTCTGATCTAAAGAATTTTAAAATTCAGAATTCGGCCCTATGCTATACTGTTCTTACTAAGCATCTGTAATTTAACTAATTATTTAATTAGCATAAAAAACATATTGTTACTTATGAACGGAATAGAAATTAGGTAAAGTGGCAATGATTTAGCATCTGCATATAGATGAAAATTTTCAATAAAGTTTTAAACACAAACAGCAACTCCTTAATGTCAACAGCAATTTTTCATAAATTTAACTGTATACTCGGCAATGCAAAGAAGTTCCATATTCTTACCATATAGTTAAGTACAAGGTGGCTAGTGTGTGCTTTTCACAATTATTTGACACAAAACTGAAACTATCAGACACGAGAAAGAATTTATAAACGATCTGTCAGTACATTTTGAGATTAGAGGAATATTCAGTAACATTTCAACCCTCATTCATACAAGTCGGACTAGAGTAACTGAAACGGAAATATCTTAGAACACTGTTACAAGTGCCTCGCTCGTTAAAGGAAATTAGGAAAAGGAATATAAACGAAACGATTTTTATATATTTTTAAACCTTTTAAAGTATTGTTGTAAAAACTAAGACGATCGATATCTTTTATATTTTAATGGAAACTTGAATAATACGATAAATTTGTTTATTTGTTTCTGTAAAACTAAATTATTTTGTTTAATTTTCTATAATTAAAATGTTGTATTTACAAAACTGGTTTATTGCCATATACGTTATTGATATTCCAAGACTAAACGTGTCATAGTTCAGTTACAAAGTTGTATCTATACTTTTGGAGCTTCAAATATTTCAATAGTTATGTAAAATTTTGATGTAATATCTACTGTATTATAAAAATATAAATCAAAAGTGTACACTACCAAAATTCAATGAAAATTATTCAATAAATGGAAAAGGTTTAAAACTTCAAATTATCAAACTTCATTTTCTCAAAACTATACATTGAATAGATGCTACTGTGTTATTCTAAGGTTGCGAAATACAACACCAAGAGCGTACAATTGTTAAATATTCGACACTTTGGCCCTTAAAAAACAACAAAAACAACAAAAAATCATGTCCCATTATTTTTTTTTTTTTTTCAAATTAGTGTTACACTTTCAAAACATAAAAATCATAAAATTAAAACATGACTTCCAAAAAAATATGATTTGACGTATTTCCCACCGTGTAGGTACAAAAATGTTCACCTTATTGGAAAATACGTAATAAGTAAGAAACGTTTCAATGCATTTTTTAAGACTAAATTATCATGTTCTTATTTGTTTGAATATGCGTTTACTAATGAAAAACATGGTGTTATGGGTGTCTATGGGTTATATGTGGTTCGGAAATTTATTTTCAAACTCTAAAACATATGTATTGATGTTCGCGTTGTCCATAACATCCAATCTGGCTCTATTTTTAGGCAAATGATTAGGCTTGGTAAAGGCAGATCACTTAAAGGATTTAAAAAATAAATAATTCAGGTTTGATTTAATTTAAATAAAAATCAATGTCCGCGTATAGTACACTGCAGCGATTGCTGCTTGTAGCGATGAGCTTCTATTCTCTGGTTTGCTTATTTAACAATTTGCTAGAACTTTTGCGCTACTTATCACCAATGGTGCTGGTTCTCGGTTGTTAAAATTTTATAACACTCCCAGTAATTTAGGAGTTTAGCTATTTATACTATATTTTAGCTATTGATGTAATCGAGGTCAATTTTAAACAGCTACATTCTTATGTAGCTAAGAGGGTTAGACATACATACTATATGGCGAAATTGAACAGCCAAACTTCAATATTTCAATTTACTAGACCATCTTCAGTATACCTTGGTCCATACTTGACTTACGAAAATTTTGACCATGGCCCATACTTGACTTATGCAAATTTTGAAGTAATTCTCTTCGAGGGTTAGATAGGGTAAAAATCAACCTCAAGTTTAAATTTAACGGCTTATTTTCAATATTTGAATTTACTAAACCATCTTCAGTAACTTGTTCGAAAACATTTTTCAAAAATTTGTGTTTTTTGAAAATATTCACTTACTAAAATAGAGAACTCCCCAAAGCCACATAGCGTAGTTAATAAAAATTTGCTGGGCTGCTAAAAATTTCTTCCTTTTTAATGGGGCACCTTGTTTTGTATTTTTTAGGAATTTTTGGGGAGTTTTGATTATCAAGAATATGATGGCATTCCGAAAAATTTATTTTCTTCTACAAGAAAGTTGAATTTTGGCATCACCAGGAAATCGCTAATTCGTTTGTGTTCCTAGTATCATCTTAAGCTAAAGATTAATATTTCAAATTTTTTTTTTGTTTTTTTTATTTTTTTCTGTTTGCAAAACATACAAATTTCTAACGGAATTATTTTATGCATATTGCAACGGACATGGGTGAACTATTCTGTCGTAAACTTCGAATTTATCATCCTGCTTTAAAACTTCAAAACAGATCAAGCAGTGGTCTATTATGGATTCGGAACTCAACAAAATTATATTTTGAAGAAAATTTCTATAAGGTACAACAAATGGTTTAGTAAATTCAAATATTGAAGGTTACCCGTTCAATTTGAACTTGGGATTCGTCAAATGTAACCCTTTTAGCTTCAAGAGAATGTCTTCAATATTTGCACAAGTCAAAAATGGAGCATGTCCTACGTTTTTGTTCTTAGTTTTATTAACGGACAATGTATGTAATACCGAAAATGCTTAAGTATTATAAATATTGAACATCAACCGTTGAATACAAAGCTTTAGTGATCTTACCAATGTGAATTGGAATAGCCTTTATGTAACATAAGTACTAATGATCATTTTTAAGTTTAATACGGGTGCTCAACAATTGATTGAAATATTTAGCAATTTTATATGCACCCGGTTGGGTCGCTACTTAATTCCAAAATGTTATTATCACGGAAGTATTCCTCAATTTTTTGGTCATATTCCATTACATATATTATGACTGCTGTATTCCCTTTATCTGCTTTCGTGATGAGAGCGTTGTTTTCTGTTAATTTGTGCTTAATACTTTTTAAAGTTGTCGGTTAGGTTATCTAGCCGTCTGTAGAAAATGTGTTTGCATGAGATGTATTTTGGAGCCAGTTGTTGACAAACGTTTTGCTGTTTTTCTGTTAATAATAATGGATCATAACCATTATAACTACTTTTATTTATTGCAATTGACTTTTGGTTTAAACTAATTTTTGTTTTTAATTATTTCAGCTACGATATTTTTGATGTGATGGACAGTGAAGCACTAAGAAAAATCCAGGGCCAAGGCAAGCTTTCTTTACCTGGCCTTCTTAAAACAATAGTAAATTCGAGCTCTAAGCAGCATTTGTTTACGGATGCAAAAATTTTGTTTTCCTATAAATAGCTTGAAAAGTAGGCTTTGTTCTCGGTTTTCCATGCCCAAAACGTTGCTTTTCTGTACAGTTGATTGCGTAGTCACATGCCTCCCTTAGTAACGTGAGACGAACTGATTTTTCGTATGATAATTTTTTCGACTGAATACAAACAACACCAAAACAGTTTTGTTGTCTATATTAAATTTAACCCCTTATGTATAGAGCCAAAAAAAATCTACGTTGTTCTCTAGCCGGCTGTCCGGCATATACATATATTCTTGTTTTTAATGAAAATGTTTGCATTTTATTTGCGTTAATATCTCATTTTTTAACCAAAAGAAAAATCAACAGCCTTACTTCTTTCTTACTTCAAACTGTACATATGTCGCTTTTGAATAAAGAAAAATTTTATTTTTTATTTTAAAAAATATTCTAGAATCAGCTACATAATGGCCATAAACCATTAAAGCATACATATTTATTTCAAATCAAAAATATATTTCTATTTGAAGTAACTGTAACTGTATTACAAATAAAATAAAAGATTTGCAAAATGGAACGGATTCATTTTGTTTAGCGAAACGGACAGTGAGGAGCAGATAAAAACGGACGGAGCGGAGTGGATGGACTTTGGGGGGTTCAAAAATCCTAATAAATATATAATTTCACATTTTATTGATGATTTCGGTTCAAGGTTTGTAATCTTTTGCATATTGGCGGTATAAAAGTCATAACGTATAAAACATTTTAAATAAACATTTAATTAAATTATAACCACATTTTAATTAAAAACATCTGCTTTTCACTATTTTAACATCGTTGTGACGATACAAAAGCTTCTGTTATAAAAATACATTTATATCTTTTGTCCATTATCTTCAATGAACATTTCGTAGTTTTAACAACTTTTTTAAGTTATAATGGTGTATATCCATTTTGCTTGTGTATATTTTGTCACTTATAAATTTATAATAAAACAACTTAAGTTATTTTTAAAATAATTTTAATTGAAAAAAATTTTCCTTATAGTAACAATATTTTAAACAAAAAAAAAAAATTTAAAATTTTTTTTTTTTTTTTTTTTTTCGGGTTGACTCCTTCTTCGGTTCTTTTTTAACAACTATCTAGTTGTTAAAAAAGAACCGAAGAAGGAGTCAATCCGAAATCGATCTTCTAAAAAAAAAAAAAAAAAAAAAAATTTTAAATTTTTTTTTTTTTTAAATATTGTTACTATAAGGAAAAATTTTTTTCAATTAAAATTATTTTAAAAATAACTTAAGTTGTTTTATTATAAATTTTTTTAATATTTTGATGGGTTTCATAAATTCGAACAATATTCTGATAATTTTTACATTGGAAAAATAATAATTTTGTCATAAAAATCGAAATCACGGTTTAAAAAATTTGTCGAACATTTTGTATATTTTAATACTTAATACATACTTAATATTCCAAAATATTTTATAAATTATTTGTATACAGTTTATTTTGTAAAAGATCTTTGATCTTACATTTTCCTAAATCACACTACGTCTAGGATTTTATGAAAATTTTTATCAAAATTTTGTGAGAATTCGCAAGCAAGTGCTTTTAATACATTTGACTAATAAAAAAGTACAAAAAATACCGGTTCTGTAAAACCTTGGGTTGAACCCTTTAGATTTAAACCAGTTTAATTCAGCGGTAGGTTCGTTAGATGGCATACACGTATTGTAAATACACATTAATTGGCTCAAGAACAAAATTGAATATCTAGTAGAAGAATTTATCTACCCAAGTAAAATAAAGGTAGATATAATTGTTTTAACTGAAACATTTTTAAGCAAATCAGAAACCAAATTTTTAAATTTTTCGGCTTATAGGGGATTTTACTTAACCAGAGATAATATGCCCGGTGGGGGTATTTCAATTTATTGTAAAAGCGATATGTCATTTGAGTTGCTATACTCTGAACCATATTTACAAAATGATATTATAATTTTAAAATCTAAACTACTGAAATTTTCAATAATTGTTGTTTACAGACCAGGTCATACTGATCTGGACAATTTCTTAAATTATTTTAATACAATCCTAGAAAGATATCTTATAGCACTAATTATTAGAGATCTTAATGCTAATTTATTTGGAAAGGAGAAAAATTGCGTTGGAAAGTGTAGGGTAACAAAACACTAATTTTAAAGATTTTAGATTTGAATAGCGAATTTTAATAACAAAAACATTTAAAAATTAGCTTATAAAAACCCAAAATTATTATTAAGTAGGCAGTCAAAAATTGTAAATCATTTGATAATTATTAAACAAATAAATAAATAATAAATATACACAATATAAAGTGATACAAACTTATAAAAGAAAATAATAAATAAATAAATTGAATTAAATATAAACTTATAATTGTACAAATTATTTATAACTAAAAAACTAAATAAAATTGTGAATAAAAGAATAATTATTAAATTAAATTGTTTATGTTTTGATATTGAAACGGTTCATCAGTTTTCCGAACCATAATTATCCGCTAAACAAAGCCATTACAATTCACAATACTGCTACCTTACACAATAATGGTGACAGCGAAAATAATCTAAAATCCAGTGCAATAAAATATCTAATAAATCGAGAAGCTATACCTAATTATGCTGAAATTTAATTCACTAAAGTAATAAATTAGTGTTAAACTTATAGTGTTTAGATAAATATAATAAAATAAAAAATTAAATGTTGCATATAATACAAATTTAAATATAAAGCGCATCGTATGTGAAGTTCATATACAATAATATTATAATCATAAAATTCAATTCATAATTTTAAAATCAATTAATTTATATAAAATTAATAACATATGTATAAATACATAAAACATATATGTACGTGTAAGCAGTGATTGTGATTCTCACGAAAATTAAAAAAAACAAACAAAAAAAAGCAAAAAACAGCTGATAGCTGTAAAATCTCATATTATTTTCGAAATAAATTCGTCTTGCATTATTTATATCTAAAACAATACCTTTATTGTTATCAATAAATGAAATCAAATTTACAAATAATAAAAAAGAAGTAGAAAAATCAAAATTATTGGTGCCGCTTATTTATCAGTTGTAAGAAGAAAAAACCACTTGGCGTAAATCGACATCAATGTAAATTAAACTGTATTATAATCATCATCATCATAAATCAACATTATTCTTAATACCATCGTTCAACACACGGATATAATTCAATATACAGCAACTCATCATAGGGGAAACCATTTTTTTTCATAAATTTTTGAAAAATTTATAATTTTTTGTTTCTTTTCTATATATTATTTATATTCAAATCTATTATTTGAATTTTTATTCGGCAATTTTAAATATTATATATTTTACAAAGTTAAATTACCAAATAAAATTGAATTCCATTCAATAATTTTGCAAACTCATGTGTTAAATGAAAATTTTTTAATATATTGTTTTCATGACTGAAAATATTGAAACATTAAAGCTCTGAAATCGTGATGTTAATCGTCCTGTTTTAGATTCTCCTTCGAATTCAAATTTACCTTTAATTGGTGTTAAAAACGAAAGCTTTGTTAAGTCGGTTGGTAATTTATCGGAAAGTGAACCAAAAATAAATTTTGCATCAGATTTAAACGAATTTTCTAGTATACATACATAACGTTGTTATAAAAAAAAATTGAATCTGAAGGTAAAATGGATTTAAAAATTAGTTGTGTTCTTAAAATTATTCCGTTTTTCGATGGGAAAATTACGGAAATACATAAATTTTGTATGTGTGTGGAGGTTATTTGGTCTCAAATAGAAGATCCAAAGGAAAAGTCATTGTTCATGAACATTTTAAAAACAAAATTGTGTAACCAAGCGTACGAAGTTGTCCGTTATAAAAATTTTGACAAATGGGAAGATTTAAAATTAGCTCTAGATTTGAAAATTTTTAAAACGAAGATCTCAAGGTGCAGTTTCAGCCGAATTAGTATGTTTAGTCCAAAATAAAAATGAAACCGTTAAAAGTTATTCCTCTAAAGTTGAAAGTTTGTTGAACGAACTTAACGATATTTCCATTTTAAAACAAGGCTTGGAATATGCTGATATTACAAAAAAGCTAAATGAATCCACTGCATTAAATTCATTCCAAAATGAACTGAAAGATAATTTAAAAATCATAATAAAATCTCATCATTTTGAAAATTTGAATGACGCAATTGCTCAAGCTATTGAAGAAGAAATTAGTCACAAACCATTTCAAAATTACAGTAAAAGTGATCAAAATAAAATCACATGTTCGTGTTGTAATAAACCGGATCATCGTATAGAAAACTGTTTTAAAAGAAACAACAGAACTCTCCGTTTCTCTATTTCCAGTCAAAATAATGTTCCACGTTTTTATGATAATCAACATTTAAATTTAGACACATTACAAAATACAAATCCAAATCAAAATCGTAGTTTATCAACAAAAATTTATCATAATAATTCAAATCACAATACAAATTTAACATGTAATTATTGTAAACGAAATGGGCATAACATTTCCGAGTGCAACAAAATAAAATTCAATGCATCTAAACAACAATGTCAAACATCATCAAATGTTCAAGTCATCAGCCAATCAAAAACTTCGGAAAACCAAGTGGGATCCGAAGAACCGAACACAGTTGTCCGGGTCCAAAATTTAAAATAAATTCGTGTTCAAGACCAACTAATAAACATTTTAATAATGACATCAGCATCAGCAACGCTCAACCAATTAACAAAAAACAATACCGATTACCGCAATCTACCAAAGCTGAGATAAATTCGCAAATACAACAAATGCTAGCTGATTCAATTATCGAACCCAGTGTTAGTTCATGGAATTCCCCATTATTGATAGTTCCGAAGAAGTCTGACTCTACTGAAACAAAATGGCGTTTAGTTGAATACTTTCGCAAATCAAACGAAATTACTATTAAAAATGTATTTCCCTTGCCCAACATAAACGAAATATTGGAACAATTAGGTAGTTCAAGTTATTTCACTATCCTAGACCTTGCTAGTGGTTATCACCAAGCCATGTTAGACCCGGATGATAAAGAAAAGGCAGGCTTTAGCTGATAGGGGCCATTTTCACTTTACTAGGATGCCTTTTGGATTAAAAGGGGCACTATGTACTTTCCAAAGACTGATTAATCACGTTTTATCAGGACTAAATTGTTTTAAATTTTTTGTATATTTAGACGATGTCGTTATCTATGGATACCATTTAACCGATCATAACCAAAAATTAGTCGAAGTTCTTCACTGTTTTCGCAAATTTAATTTAAAACTGCAACCAACTAAATGCAATTTTTTACGGCGCGAAATTAAATATTTAGGTCATCTAATTACAAGTGAAGGGATTAAACCAGATCAAAAGCTAATCGATTCAATTATAAATTTTCCTAGGTTAGGTTAGGTTAGGTTGGAGTGGCTGCTTACGCACACTTAGACCGGTAACGGTCCAGTGTGATACCACAGGATGTATCCCCTTTTACCCCTATTGGAACCATTTCGAGCTACTTATGTAGCGTAAGACGTCCCGCACTTTAATGTTTTCGAGATCCGAGAGGCAGTCCATCCTGAACTTACCTAAGTGTTTGTGCCTTCTGAGAGCCAATGCTGGACACAAGCAAAGGAAGTGGACCAGCGTTTCTTCCTCCTCTTCGTCCAAGCAGCTTCTGCAGAAGTCATTAGCCTCCAGACCCAGCCTTCTTGCATGTTCTCCAAAAAGGCAGTGTCCCATGAGAATTCCTACGACCGTTCTTAATTCACGTCTTCGTAAGGATATTAATGCCCTAGTGCGCCCCAAGTCCAGCTTTGGCCAAACTTGTCTTGCAACTCTACAGGTGAGGGCGTTAGACCACCTTTCCCCCGCTGAGGATAGCGCCTGCTTCCCAAGTGCTTGTCTCAGCGCTGTGATAGGCCTCCCCAGACTTGCCCTTTCCGGTTGCAGCTGGAGAGTCGTACCATGCCTAGCAAGTTCATCTGCCCTGCAGTTCCCCATGACGCCCGAGTGACCTGGGACCCAGACTACCTGAATGTTGAAATGCTCACCCATCTCATTTAGAGATGAGTGACAACTCAACGCCACCCGTGACGCCAAAGACACCGATTCTAACGACCGGATCGCCGCTTGACTGTCCACATAGATTGTGATATCGTCTGAGGATAACACATTATGCTTCAACCACGTCATGACCTCCTCAATCGCTACGACTTCAGCTTGGTACACGCTGCAGTAATCAGGGAGACGAACAGAAATATTTACATTTAATTTGTCACAAAATACTCCAGCTCCTACTTTGCCGTCTAGCTTGGAGCCATCTGTGAAGAATTGCAACGCTTCGGTTTCCGATAACGGTCTATCCCTCCAGGATTCCCTTGAAGGGAAGGAGGTCCGAAATCGCTTCTCGAAGCGTAGAGTAGGTTTAATGTAGTCAAGATTCGCCAGCTCATCCTTCAACGATCTGACTATAGTAGAGTGTCCTATAGTAACACACCTCCACTGAGAGACGGCTGCAAGTCGTACAGCCGTATTTGCCGCCATCTGTTTGCCAAAAATGTCGACAGGAAGAAGGTGCAACATAACCTCTAAGGCACTTGTCGGTGTCGACCTCAATGCCCCGCTAACAAGCATACAGGCTGTTCTTTGCACTATCTCAATCTTACTTTTATAAGTTACCTTGTCCAGAGCTGGACACCAAACACACACCCCGTACATGAGTACAGGTCTCACTACGGCGGTGTAGAGCCAGTGTACCAGCTCCGGCTTCAGACCCCATCTATGACAAATGGCGTTCCTACAGGAGTACAAAGCAATAGTAGCTTTGTTTATTCTCTCCAACATGTTGGGCTTCCAACTAAGCTTACTGTCCAAGATAATGCCCAGATATCTAGCTCTATCAGTAAAAGCAAGTCTCGTGCCATTTAAGGTAGGAGGGACAACTACCGGGATTTTGTATTTCTTAGTAAAGAGTACCAGCTCTGTCTTCGACGGGTTAATACCAAGTTCACATTTGCCAGCCCATTTCGTAACGATGGTAAGCGCATTCTGCATTACGTCTACAATCGTGCCCAGGAATTTCCCGGTAACAGCTAAAGCTACGTCATCTGCGTACGCGATAACTCCAATACCCTCTCTCTCCAATTCAAGTAGTAACCCGTTTACCACTATGTTCCAGAGAAGTGGGGACAGAACCCCCCCCCCCCCCCCTGCGGAGTTCCCCTAGTTACTCGCCTCTTGAAGGTGGAGTCCCCCAACTTCGATCTAACAATCCCGCTTCCCAGCATATAATTGATGAACCCTATCAGAGGAACGTCCACCTCCAAAAATGACAACCCCTCCTTGATTGCCTCCACTTTCACATTATTAAAGGCGCCTTCTATATCCAGGAAGGCCACCAAACAGAATTCCTTCGAATTAATCGATTTCTCAATCGTAGACACCAAGGCGTGCAGAGCCGTGTCCACAGATCTAGCCTTTGTGTACGCATGCTGAGACGATGCCCACTTCCTGGCACCTATTTTATCTCTGATGTATACATCCAGCAGCCTTTCCAATGTTTTCAAAAGAAAGGATGATAGAGTTATTGGTCTTAGGTCCTCAGGATAGACATGTGAGCTTTTCCCCGTTTTCGGTATGAACACCACATTGACCTCCGTCCAGTACCTAAGAATATAGCCCAGCTTCAAACACCCTTTGAATATAGCTTCCAGGTAAGGAAGAATAATTACTGAGTTGTTTTGAATTTCCGCTGGTATAATTTGATCCGGACCAGCCGATTTAAATGGTTTAAAACCCCTCAGTGCCCATAGGATCCGTTTTCTGGTTACGATATCCTCTGTGGTTACTGACAGTGATTCCTGATGATTACTATGCACCAACAGGTCTTCAAAGCTCCCTGGGAAGTGTGTCTCGAAGAGAAGCTCCAGAGATTTTCCACTAGAAGCTGTCCAAGATCCGTCCGGTTTTATCAAAAAACTAGGACTAGATGTACTTTTGGAAAGAATCTTCCTAAGGCGGGAGGTTTCGGATACCTCTTCCATATTATCACAGAAGATTCTCCAAGACCTCCTTTGTGCCTTTCTTAATTCTTTCTTATAAGTTCCGAGTTTCTCCTTATAGGAGTCCCAATCCTGAGCCTCCCTTGTATTTTTGGCTCTATTAAAGGCTATCCTACAAGCCTTTCGATAGGTTCCCAGTTCCCTGGACCACCATACCGGTTTTTGCCTACCCCTAGGCTTAGCCAGTGGGCAGGCAGCGCGAAAGGATCGGTTGCATGCGCTAGTAACGCTAGCCACCATGTCCTCCAGCTCCCCAACGGTCGTCGGGGGCCCCATAGCCCTCGTCGGTAACATTTCCTCCAATAATTCCCCATATTTGCTCCAGTTGGTCCTTCTAGGGTTCCTGAAGGCTTCCCGGGTAGCAAGGTGAATATCGAGGCTATAGGTTAAATATCGATGATCAGAAAAGGAGTGTTCCTTATCCACCCTCCAATTTTTAACCATATGAAGAATATTATTTGATGCAAGGGTCACGTCTAGAACCTCCTGCCTGTTACTAGTAATAAATGTGGGTTCCCGCCCAATATTACACACTGAAAGGTTAGTACTCATCAAATAATCAAAAAGCGACTCACCTCTTTCATTAATGTCTGTGTTTCCCCAGATAGTGTGATGCGCATTAGCATCCACTCCCAGTACCACACCTACCTTTGATTGTTCCGCTTTACGGATCAGCTCCTCCAGGTTATCCGAAGGAACCTCCTTCTCCCGGTCCATGTAGGCTGAAACTAGCCAGAATCTACAAGTGCCTACTTCCAGGCTAACTGCAGTAGTGTCACCATTGCTGTATTGAGAGAAAAGGAAAAGATTAATATTATTTTTCCCAAGAATACAAGATCACAAGACGATGTCGTTATCTATGGATACCATTTAACCGATCATAACCAAAAATTAGTCGAAATTCTTCACTGTTTTCGCAAATTTAATTTAAAACTGCAACCAACTAAATGCAATTTTTTACGGCGCGAAATCAAATATTTAGGTCATCTAATTACAAGTGAAGGGATTAAAACAGATCAAAAGCTAATCGATTCAATTTTAAATTTTCCTAAACCAATAAACAAATCCACACTAAAAATTTTTTATATAACAACCGATGCATCAAATGTAGCTATAGGAGCTGTTTTATCTCAGATTACAAACTCAGAAGACCTTCCAATCACTTTTGCGAGTCGCGTTTTAAATAAATCTGAACGTAACTATCCCACGATAAAACGTGAACTATTAGCAATAAATTGGGCAATCGTTAATCGTTTTCGACCTTATGTTTATGGACGTAAATTTATTGTTATTACAGATCATAAACCATTAACCTATTTATTTTCAACTCCTAATCCTAATTCAATTCTAATCAGCTGGCCTATTCAACTAGAAGAATTTGATTTTAAAATTCAATATAAGCCTGGAAAATAAATTGTCCATGCTGACACACTTTCACGAATTGAAATATCCAGTGACATAAACATTGATATTGTAACTCGTGCTCGAAGACGGAAACTTTCAAATTATCAAAGAATTTCACATAAACTCTTTAGGTGGCCATCAGGGAATAATTCTAACTTTTAATAGAATGAAATGTTATTATAGTTTTCATAAAATGCTCAGTCGAATCTCATAATTTATTAAAACATGTGAAAAGTGTAAACAAAATAAACATGTACTTTTACAAAAAATGCCTATGAAGATAACATCAACATCAGTCAAATCATTCGAGAGAATATCATTAGATATTGTTGGTCCATTACTTCCATCTTACAAAAATAATAAATTTATACTAACTCTCCAAGATTACTTAACAAAATTTTCATCGGCAATCCCTATTCCGAATCAAGAAACCACAACGGTTGCAAAAGCCTTCCTAGGAGGATATCCTAAATCAATACTAACAGATCAAGGACAAAATATTATGAGTCATTTGTTTAAGCAAAAACTTCTTCTTCACGTAAAATTGTAAGAGAATTCATCTGTATTAGTATATATGATTCGCTAGTACTTAACGCGCAGTACATTCTGTATATATATAGAATTTAAATTGTGGTATAATCAGTCAAGTCGCTGCGGCTTGTTGAAAAGATTGATTTTTTCATAATCATAAGCTCATCAGTTCGAAAATGGATTTAATTCTCTTACAATCTTCGGAACATATTATAAATCATTTAATTAAATAAATAGAATTGTAGTCGGTTTCGTTGAATTACTGTTCGTAAATACTAATATACTTCTACGTGTTAGTAAAAACACATTTAAAATGGTCTAATCACTGGTAGCATATTAGAAATTACATGAATTAATTAACAACATTCAACAAAAAAAAAAAAAAATAAATTAAAAATATATGTTATATCTATAAAAGACTAGTTCGGAAAAAGATTTAATTTATAAATTGAAAAAGGAATACTAATAATTTAATATTTTAATTAGCCTTTAGTTACTTATAAAAGAAATCCTAACAAATATATCCCGCACAGATAAGATAATCATGTAGTTCCAGAAACTGAAATTTTTAAAGATAATGCTATAATTACTGATCCCAAAATTGTAGTACATGAACTAAATAGATATTTCTGTACGATGAATGAGTTACTAGTTAAAAATATAATTACAAACCGCTCAAATTACATTTTTATAAAAATATCTCATGCACATTTTTAATGAATTTTGATCTTACTGTGAAAGGGAAATTTTGAAGCTTATTGATAGTTTAGATAGTTCATGTGCGAAAGCGTCTGATAAAATGTCGGTTAATGTGCTGAAATTATTGCAAAATAAGATATTTACATATTTTTCTGTCGACCTGGATCGACCCAATTCACTAAAGATAGCACGTGTTACTCCGATTTTCAAATCAGGGGAAAAAACAAGTCCTTGAACTACAAACTAATCTCAGTCTTGCCGGTAAATTCCAAAATTTTTGAAAGAGTTATTCATAATCGCCTCTTAGAGCATTTAATTCCAAATAATTTATTCAATAAATACCAGTATGGTTTCCTGCCAAACAGCAGCACGTTGTCGGCATCACTGAATTTAAGAGAGATTTTTTGAAAACAAAAAATGCACAGCAGTATTATTCAATGATTTGCAAAAGGCATTTGACTGTGCTAATTTCATAATTTTAACAGAAAAACTAATTAGTGTTTGGCGGGAACTGCTTAAAATTGATTAACAGTTATTTAGAAAATCGTAAGCAATATACTAAATATAAGTCAAACTTGTCATCTTTTCTAAATTTATCAACGGGTGTTCCGCAAGCTCCATTATAGGACCATTGTTTTTATTATCAAATGATAACGATTTATTCGAAGTCAATTTCAATGAAGCTTTGCAAATATTTGCCGATAACGCTGCACTAGTTTATAGGTATTTGCCGTTCTTACTATAAATTACAAATTTAAATGGAAGGTGATTTGGAACTTTTAAAATTTTATTTACCTTTAAATTTTAAAAACAATTTCATTATTTTTCAAAATAAACAAATTAATAGTACATTGTATATGTGTTACTTAGTTAAGTCTCGATTTGGACCCAAAATAAAATTTTGTTACTCATGTCAATGCCATTCAACACAAAGTGGTGACGCCTAAGATTGCAGTGTTAAAAAAAATTGGCAAATATTTAAATGAGAAAGCTGTACATATATACATATTTTAGTCAACATTTTGTATCATATTCTTTAATTAAATGCCGTTCGGGTTCTGCTCCTGAATCATATATCATACCATTGCAGTTTTTACAAAACAATGCAATTAAAAGTATTAAACATTTAAATAGATTCGCCCCGTCATATTTACTTTACAACGAACATATTTTTCCGATAAAATATCTAATTGAATATTCATACTCATTGACCAATTTTAAAATTGATGTACAATTGATAAAAACGAACGACCACCCATTATATTGATTTTAAATGTCAAATGTGTTTGAAACAACTGTAAAACAGATACAACCAGCGATAACTCTGTTTTGTTTGTTATTCGTTAGTCAAAAAAACATGCAATTTAAATGCGTCACTTGATTACGATCAGTAGTGAATAGTTGAAGCTTTTGAAAGGTACGGGAAAACTTTGTTAATTAGTCTTGATTTATTATTTTTAATTAAATTTATCAATAAAACAATAAGATTTTAGAAAAATCGATAAAGCAAAGGCATTTTCAAGGGCGAAAAAGCAAAGATCGAAGTTTTAAGGACGAATAATTCTCAAATCGTCAAATAGCGAAAAAAATTGGTAAAGGGGAAACCGTTATTGGATCCTTTATCAATAATATTAAAAATTATGGTAAAAATGGAAAAGGATGCATTGCGGACTACAACGCCCACCGATAATCGGGCGATTTTTCGATCAGCTTGAAATTCATGATTATCAGCGTCAAAAATTATGTCAAAAACTAGAGTCAAAGCTACCTTATCAATGGTTCGAACATGGAAATAAAACTGTTGCCTGTCAGGACAATCCAAATTAATTATTTTTTCGTGGTATTAAAAAAAATAAAATTCAGATTTTCTAAAATATTTGCCTTTCCTTTATGTGGTTGGTCTAAGCGATTAGCGAAAGAATAATCAAAAACTGATTGAATTCTAAATATTCAATAAAGTTATATTTAAAAGGTACTCACAGTTTTCTAATATCCAGAGAAGCAAAAGACTTGTTACCAAAGACAACAAATTTGCTGGGCTGTTCTCAGTAGATAATTTAGCGAAGGCAAAAATCAAACTATTAGCGATTTACTAGTGGCGGTGCTCGCGGTTAGACGATTGGAAAGCGATTATAATATTGTTCTGCTAAATTTAATTTTATTGTAAAAATATGATCTCTGAATTGATTAAAGGTTCATTTAATTATTAGATAAAGCCCAAAATGCAAATGTTCGATAAATGCGACATGTCTAATAATTGCAACTATAGCTTGGTTTTAATTAAGTTGCAACATCGGAGCCTTCACTGTATTTATAAAGGCCAGGCATTTTCACGTAAAAGATATATTTAACATGTACAAAAATAATCATTTTAAAAATTATAAAACATAATTTTCTATTTTAAATTTTTAAATTGAGGTCAGCTTATTATAGACAAATTTTATTAAAATTGAAACTAAAATATTTAATTTAGTTTTTTAATTTTTTATTTATTTCCTAATATTTCGACCGTTTGGTCATAATCATAGATAGGAGTTAAAAACCAATATTATAAAAATAAAACTTCCTTGCCTCTAATCACACATGTATCAATATTAGTTTTAATTACAAACTTTTTTTTAAAGGAATTTTTACCTTTAATTTCGTTTAAAAAAAAAATCTTTTTCATAAAAACTGATCGTAGTAATTCAAAACAAAACTATGTGACATAATTTTGTTTTGAATAACGACGATCAGTTTTTATGAAAAAGATTTTTTTTTTAAACGAAATTAAAGGTAAAAATTCCTTTAAAAAAACGTTTGTAATTAAAAATAATATTGATACATGTGTGATTAGAGGCAAGGAAGTTTTATTTTTATAATATTGGTTTTAACTCCTATGAATATGACCAAACGGTTAAAATATTAGGAAATAAATAAAAAATTAAAAAACTAAATTAAATATTTTAGTTTCAATTTTAATAAAATTTGTCTATAATAAGCTGACCTCAATTTAAAAATTTAAAATTAATAGAGATAAATAACATCAGAACAAATATTTGTTCGAATATAATGATTTTCTATAAACTATTTATTTAGGTATTTCAATTTTTTTCCCATAGACTCTGGATTTCGTTTGTTTTGACATTTTTATAGGATGTGCAAATTTTCAAATTAAAATTATTTTTTTAATTATTCATAGAACATTGGCCTAATTCCCATTTAAAATTTATTTCAAATTAAACCGATAATCAATATTTATTTTAACGAGCAAAAAAACGAGCTGCATTGAAATTTCATATTCCAAATTCCATTGATTAGTTCTAAAGCCTTCTTTTGAAAATATTGAACAATGTAAATATGGCATTCCAAATTGTTATGAGCCTTTATACTGTGTACACTTGCACTCTGACAATTCTGAAACTTTTCAAAATTCAATATGTTGAATGAATTAACAAGCGAACCCACAAATTTAACAACAACAGATCAGAAGTTTACTAAAAGCACATTTTAATCGCTTATCAAATTTAAAACAAATTAATTTATATTTGTTAATTACAAATTATAATAAATTAATATTTTTATTTCTTATTCGTTGTTATACATAATTATTTTACATTATCAATCAAAACACACGAGATTTATCACTTTAAATACTTGGGTGTCCCATTTCATATTAATTTTATCCTCCGATATTTCCAAAACATCATTTTTATATTGTTAACATGAGTGATTCAATAATGATTAGGTATTCAGCCAACTGGAGACTGGATCAAATATTTTTTAAATAATATTTTGCTAACTTTAACCCCTTCGTACTGAAGTATATGGCCAAAATTTCCACTAAAACATTCTGTGCCAATGAGTTACTGCTGCGTACCAATAGTGAGTTGATTGTTTCAATCTTTTTTGTATAAAATGGTACAGCCATTATGAATTTGTAATTTTTATTTTATTATTAACACTTGTTGTATTTACTTTGAAATTTAATTTGTTTTTGAATATAAAATTTTTGTTTGGTGCCCTCTTATATAGCCAGGAATACACATACATGCGTGATAAATACACATGTAATACCAATTTGGTTCGAACTTTAATCATACACAAAGGATGGTGATGCCATCGCATTTGTTTACAAACAAAATTACGCGGCTAAATAAACTTGCGTTTCTAGTAAACTAAATGAGCTTTTGGCGTTGTAGAGTACGAGTAAAATCGTTTACGTTAAAATTAATTTAGTTTCAAACAATTTAGAATAAGCCAATTTAAAATTGCAGATTCAATTTAAAATTCCGTAACTAACACAAATTCTCTTACTCAATTGAATTTAACATTCTACAGATTGCTAAAATTTGTTTAGCCATTCTTTAATTAAAAGCTGAATCAATTCAAAGATTTCTTTATCACTTCTGGAAATTTCAGGGAAGCTTAAATTTATAAAATCAAAAAATTCTTAAATCCTTCTTAGTCCGTTTTTTAAGTTTCTTATTGAATATTACGCAACACATAGAATTTTTGAAATCCCTGAAATATAAATTCTTACAATGCTTAAAATTCACCAAAGGTTTACTTTAGAGTTCATCAAGTTTTCCAAAAATTCCTAAAATTTCCAAAATTTGGCAAATAATTTATATTCGTAATTTTTTTTTGAATTTTTCCTAGAATTAGCTTTTTGAATATTTAATTTTTCTCTTTTAATTTGTCGTGACTTTTGGTATTTGTTTAATTTGAAAAATGCTTAAAAACATTGTGTATTTTTAATTATTAAATGAAATCCCGACACTAGTAAATTTATTATCAAAATTTGTAAATTTCTTGAAATTCTATAACGGCAGAGCAGACAAATTATTTTTTGCCCAACTAATGTATTTGTACAAAATAAATTTCAAAATTCAAAACAAATTTGAAAACAAAAAAAAATTAAAATAACGTGATCGAAAATTTAGTGAATTAAAATAAATCGTTTCACTTGTTACAATTTTTAAAATTTTTTCGTTTTTTTAAATCGATTTTGGAAAATAAATTGTGTGGCTTCAACAAGGTGATTTACAATTCTAGAATTTACAAATTTACGAGTTTGGCGAGGATTTGAGGGAACAAGATTATTTGGTGTTTGTATCTTGGTGTGGCCTGGTATCTCCTGGAGCTAAGGTATGAATGACGAAATGATGAATTGTAACAATATCTCAAGTATGTTTGACGTTTCGAATATCTTATTTGTAAATAATCCTTTAAAACATTTGAATTTATTTACTAATAATTTATTTTTATTTACTAATTTAAAAAAAAAATATTTTTTGGATTAAATCCTAATTCGAAGCTAATTTGTGTTGTATCTAATTTATGGTACTCTCAGAACATCAACTTTTATCTTTTGAACAATACCACAAATTTTTATTTTTTTTTTCAAATTACAGTGGCGAAATATTTTTACACCCATGGTTAGTTGTAATGCCTTAAACAGTGTGAATACCATTTACCACGTCGATTCAGAATAAACACTTTTAAAATTTCACTATGCTGAATGCATTAACAAAGAGGAAGCCAATGCAAATATCAAATTCACTCAAAATATTTCAATCGCTTATCAAATTAAAAACAAAATAAATTGTAATAAAATAATTTTATTTCTTATTAATTGTAATAAATAATTATTGTAATTTATACATTTTTTATCAGTTATACAAGCGGGTTGATTATCAGCCAGTCTACAATCAAAATCTCTGTCACACACAATATTATTTATCAATGTAAATAGTTGATTGTTTCATTTCACATTTGTTTTGTCCTCTGAAGTTATCCAAGCACTACTTTTTTATATTTTGTTGATATCCGTTAATGTTCAAGTATCCAACTGATGAATGCTGGATCAAATATTTTTTAAATAATATCTGGCCGTCTTTAATCCCTTGGTACTGAAGTATATGGCCAAAATTCTTATTAACTCATTTTCTGTCAATGAATTACTGCCGCGCACCAATAGTGAGTTGATTGATTCAATCTTTTTTGTGTAAAATGGTACAGCCATTATGGATTTTTTTTGATTTTTATTTATTCACTTTTTTTTTTTGGTTTTAAACAAATATTTCTATTTTAATAATAGCACTTTGTATTGTCTTTACTTTGAAATTCAGTTTACTTATGAATACAAAGAGTTATGGTTTTGCACTTTATATAGGGGCTGATTGGAAAAACAAAAAGTCAGATTAGATTTGAAAAGTAATTATACGAGTTTAAAAAAAGTGATATCAATTCTTTTGTTTTTGTAAATTACGCGCCAGAAAAATGCGTCTAGAGTTTAACGATAATAAACTGTTGTGATAGCGGAATAAGGACGCGAAAGTTTAAATGGGTAAAATAATAAACGCCCCGTTCAAGGTATTAGCTGGCCAGGACCATATTTTATATTTTAGAATATTGCATGTTTGGATATTCCTTGGTCATGACTCACGTTATACTATTAGGTAATTAAATGGTTCGAGCTTATTATTTTTTGTTGTTATTGTTGTGGACAGTGTAGATAAAAATAATCTTCTCGTACGAGTACGTGAGCTGTTTTCTAGATAACATTGTTTGGATGATTTAATTTTAATTAAAAAAATGTACATTTAATTTGTAATTTACTATGACTATAGTTGAAATGATTTTTTTTTTTTTTTTTGTTATTGTTTATAGCACTACTTGAGATGAGAGAAGTGGTTTTCAAAAATAATATAGGCAATAAACTTGTTGCATCATATGGAGTACGCACTTATTGGCTTTATTTATAAATGAAGGTTATTTCTTAAGTCGCCATTTTACCAACTTCTTTACCAAGAGTCTTTCAAGAAGATAAGCGAAACAGAATTTTGAATTTGATTTGATTTATTAAAATATTATTGAATGATACAAATTCAAGTTCTATAAATTCCGGTAATTTACAGAATTATATAGGTACTTTATTTATCGGTTACTTTATACGTAAAGTTTTGAAAAAGAAATTAAAATATTTAGTTTAAATTCTCAGAGGTTCAGTTAATATGCCAACCACTTCAAAAGTTCTAGAATTAAAGTTGAGTTTAGACGAATTAAGGAAAGTTAAACTTAAATAAGAAATTCATTCTTAATAATCACACTGGATCAACTTAATTTTATATTCTCCCAATGGTAGGTAGACTAACTAGGTAAATTTTTTATTTAGAAAAACGCCCTTAATTGATATTCGGGTCTAGCTAAGAACGTTTTAATAAAATCATAGTGAAATGAACTATAGCGATGAAGATGTGGTGATGTGTCATACTGTCACGTTCTTTCTGATGTCAATATTCTTTTTAAATATGTGATTCATATATGGTAGGCAAGATTTTGTTTAGCTAACCATAGAAAAAATGAAAAAAAAAAAAAAAATCGAGAAGCTCGTCCTTCGAATATACATGCCATGTACAGTGAATTTATTTAACTAAATAATACTATATTATTAGGGGGTCATTCTCGGGATTTCCCGGGACGGGATTTCCCGGGATTTCACATAATAATTGCATTTCGAATCCCGGGATTGATAATAGAAATTCTCGGGATTCTTTTTATTCTTTTTGTTTAATATACTTTGTAGGTTTTGTTTTTTGTATCATTGCATGGTTTTTTTTATGTATACCTTCTCTTCCTAAAATTGGCGCTTGCGCTTTCCTTTGTTTATAATTTAATTGTTATGTCAATCACCATCAGTAAATTGCACTTTGTATTTGTATGCGTTTTTCAGTTTCGAATGAAACACATACCAAATAAGTTAAACAGAGGCAGAGTGAGCCAGACTATATTCCACTTATATAATATAAAGCAAAAGAGAATCACAGTTGTGTTTGTGTGTGTGGGCGGGTGCGAAACCGTCAATTTCATGTTTATTTCGTTTTTATAATTAGTTCTATTTTTCCTCTACATGATTATGGTAGTGTTTAGTTTAGTGCATTTTAAAATTAAATATGGGGGTTTCCCGAAATTTTGTGTAAGTATTTTTATAAAAACCACAATTTTTTACTTGAGTTTGGACTTATGATACAAAAATTTCATATGTATATATATATATAATAAACCTTAGATAAAATCAAGGATCCCAACACAACTTCCGATGTATGGAAATATTTCAAACGAATTGAAAGTGACCGCGAGAGGGCTGTCTGCAAATTTTGTGATAAACGAATTAGCATTAAGGGATTATCCACAAACGGACTTCTTCGGCATTTGGAATCACTTCATAAAATTAAAATAAATACAAATAAACGTAAAGCGTGTAGTAGTGAAGAGTCCGTCCCTATGCCATCCTCATCAAAAACTATGAAAAATCAGTCGTTAATCACACCATTTATAAAGCGTCAGACATTACAAGAAATCGTTTCAAGGTTGGTCGCACTAGATCGATTTACCGTTCATGGCAAATCTCAGTTCATCAGGGAATCATTGAGTGCACGGGGTTCTAAATTACCAAGATACTATTGATGCAATTAGTATCCAAAAACAAAATAAAGTAAGTGTTACGTTAGATGAGTGGACAAGTTTCAGAAACCGACGCTACCTAAATGTAAATATACACTATAATATTGGGAAATACACAAATTTGGGGCTAATTCGAATTGTATAAAGTTGCACAGCTAACGATGTACAAAATCTTTAAAACGAAAAATTAAAAGAGTTTAATTTACAAGACAACGATATAGTCGAAGCAACCACAGACGGAGCATCGGTGATAACCAAATTTGGAAAAAATTCGTTGTATATTCACCAGCAATGCTATAATCATTCAATACATCTTGCTGTGCTAGAAAAAGACCTACTAACTTAAAATTAGAACTTGTCGATTCAACTGATGAAAGTTAAGATGAAGATGTTGTTTCTCAGTCTGACTCAAATGCAAATACCAGTAATATAGATCAGGATGGTATATTTGAAACGAGATCAAATGAAAAGATACCTATTGCTGGTATTAGTGATGTTTTGGCAAATGTTCGTAAAACTGTGAAGTATTTTAAAAAAGCGCCAGTTAATAACTTAATTTTGCAAAAATATGTTGTAATGCAGTATGGCAAAGAAATTGCGTTATCACTGGATTGTAAAACGCGTTGGAATACAATTGGTCCAATGTTAGAAACAGTACTTAAGGTAAACAACAGCATAGTATACGCTTTAAATGATTTGCAAGCTGCGGAGTTATATGGCAAAAATACAAGAAATATTAAGCATATTTCAACCCATACAACTTGCGGTGGAGGCTCTGGGAAGAAGAGACGCAACCCTAATCTAGAGTGATGGCATTTTAAAATTTTTATTTCAAACATTAGAAAATGACTGTGCGGGGTTATTATCGAAAAACATGTTGCATGCTTTGAAATTGCCCGTCATATATGCCCGTCATATATGCCCGTCATAAATGATGGCAAATCAGTCTTAAAAGAGTTAAACATTTACGAATGCACCGGCAAAATAACGCCTGATCTAACCAATTTATTGTCAGCTTTAAAATCAAAAAAGCCTACATCCACTGATAGTGAGAGAGTTTTTTCTATTGCGACCAATTTTCTCACTCAGAGGCGGGCTTCTCTAAGTGATAAATCACTTAATGCATTGTGCTTTTTAAAAAGTTATTTTTTAAACCAATAATAATTTGAAATATTTTTTATAAATAAAAATCTGGAATTATTTTTTTTTTAACTGAAGTAAGACTTATGTAATTATTTTTTTGTTAATAAATAAGTAACAATAATTAGAATTTTATTTTAAAATAAAATTTTCCATTATGATAAGGCATCACAGGTAACTTATGAATAAAAAACGACTTTTTGTAAAAAAAAAAAAAATCACGAATCCCGGGATCCCGGGATTTTTTCCCATTATGAATCCCGGATCCCGGGATTTAAAAAATGGCCGGGAAAATGACTCCCTTTATATTATACACCAAGGTTATTGGAGCACAAAGTTTATGAGAAGATTATATGGCGTAAGGCCTAAATAGTAGGTCTCTACCGTGGTTTATATACAATTTGTACAACTACTAGCACCTTAAATCTTTTATTTGAAGAATTTTTTAATGAAAATATTTAGTTGTTAAATATTAAGGGTCTACATTTTTTTTGTCGGCCAAAAATAACTCCCGAAACCAGAAATGAATTAAAATTTAATTTTTTTTTTTTTTAAATTCCAAAGTTAAAGTGAACAAAATCGCAAATTTTTAGTTTTATTTCATATACTCCAATAAAATTCGCAAAAGGAGATTTTTTTTTTTAACTTTTATTTATTTGGCATAATTTAATACAAAGGGTAATTTTACACTTACTTAGTAACTAATATTTTGAGCTTAACCTCCTTGGCTTTACGTCAAATAGGATTTTATTTTTTTTCTTTAAGTTATAAAATATGTGGGGGACATCGTAATACAATTTAAGTAGAATATTTAATCTAGTAGTTTGCCATCTTATTCTACCTTAACCTAAATACTTAAACTAATCAAAAGTTAAACATTCAATTTTAATTTAAGTTATTAATTAATTTGTTATTTACATTATATGTCAGATGGCAATAATACTTTTGTCTAGCTTCAGAAATTAAATCTTCTATAAACCTCATATCGGTTTCACGATGAACTCTTATTCGTTCTATATCGAATTGGAACTTTTAGGATCATTTTCAGAAATTTGTTTTGATGAATCTGAATTTTATTTCTATTTGTGTTTTTTGCGTTGGACCACATGGGTGAACCATACCATATGGGTGAATAACGCTCAAAACCATTTCTTTATATAGTAGTATTTTAAGCTAAGTGGACTGTTCTTATTTAGAAGTAGATATAGGACTTTTAACATTTTTCTTTAATATGGTTCAGATGATTCCCAAAGGTCAACTTTGGATCAAGAATTAGGCCTAGATAGCGTACTTCCGATTTCCATTGAAGTTGAGCACCATTCAGAACTATAGGTAGCTGCGCAATTTTTTCTAGTGCACGCCATCTTGTAAAGTAAATGCTTTCACATTTACTTGTATTTATCTTTAGTTTCCAATTTGTGAAATAAGAGTTAAGTGCATTTAGATAGCCGTTAAGTTTGGATATTATGTTATTGGCGAATAAAATAAAGCTAATTGGCAATATTCAAATCTAGGAATATCATTAATAAATATGTTAAATAACAGATGAGCTAATACGGAACCTTGCGGGAGACCAGCAGGAATATTCATTAGACTGGACTTATCATTATATATTTGTACATAAAACTTCCTGTTCTTTAGTTCTGTGGATTTTTTATTGATACGATTTTCCATTACGTATTGTACTATTCTGTGCACTTGATGTACCGCAGAATGCCCAGATCTGAAACCAAATTGCTGATCTATAAGGAATTCGTTATCTTCCATGAATGATTGTAATCGAATTTTGATAAGTTTCTCAAAAACCTTGCTTATAGAGCTTAGAAGGCTTATAGGCCTATAGTGTTCAGGATTATTGGATTCCTTATTGGTTTGAGAATTGGAGTAACTTTTACAAATTAGCGCAGGAGAGTTTTAACACCACAGTCTGGCTATTGTTTTAACAGAATGTTAAGAATATCATCCATCCCAGATGATTTATACAGTCGTAGAATTTTAATAATGTCACATAGCTCTTCTAAACGAATTTCTTCAAATTCTTGTGGATGATAGTTAGTTATTAATTGTTGGCAGCTAATATTGACATCACATTCATAAATGGACCCATAATTATGAGTGGCTTGATAAACATATTGAAAGGTATTTGCGAGCGCTTTACACTTTTGTGAGTTTAACAATAGTTTTACTGTGGTTTCGCCTTCCTGAATTTGCAGTGGCGGTATTGGTCTACTTTTCGTTTTAACAAACTTAGCAATATTCCAATATTTTTTGGATCCCTTTTCAAGGTCCATAAGCTGGGCTTACCAGGATTTGTATGCTGTTTGTATTTAGTCTAATCACCGCCGGAGTAATTAAATCGGTAGTTAATTGGGTTTTTATAAGTTAGACTGAAAATTTAAGCACATACGACTGGGAGGTGATCTGATGCCAGTTCAGGTAGACTTTAAATTGCCGTTATATGTTCTGGTTGGTCTGTTAAGAAGAAATCGATAATACTAGAAGTAGAATTGGGTCTAACAAAGATCGGATCCAATGGTGCCACGATAGAGCAATTTTGAGAGCTACTTATGTAATTATGAAGATTCCGACCACCTTCATTAGACCTGACACAGTTCCACATGGGATGTTGGCAATTAAAATCGCCCCCTAAAATGTAGTTTGTTCGATTTTGAGTAATTTTTGTTTTTCTCTTTTAAAAGTGGGCCCTTTTGTTTTTGGACAGTACCATGCGGTAATTGGAACGAAAGTTCCATTTAAATGTTTAACTGATATCGCGAGATTTTCAATAGTTGAAAGATTTTGATCCGGTAAAAGTGAATGTTGTATATTCGATTTTATTAAGATCCCATCGTTTCTACAGAAAGTGTAATCTGGAAAAAAACAGTTTAAGTGTGGTTTAAGATGCGTTTCCGTCAATAACATAATATCTATATTATACTTTGTCAAAAAATGTTGTAACTCAAGTTTTTTAGGTCGAACGCTTTGTGCATTCCAGTTGGCAATTATTAATGATTTATCTAAATGCATATAGTAAAACAATTTCGGTTATTCTAATAAATTGTTCTTCTCTAGAGTTGCAATTTTTAATTCCATTCACTATTTCTTTAAAAATTGTTAAGAGTTCGTTCGCACTAAACAAAATATTCAGGTTAGCTAAACATTCAGTTAAAAGGGCAGAAGCATAAGTAGTGTTTGAATTATTAATAGAGTTAGGTTAAGTTAGGTTGGAGTGGCTGCTTACGCACACTTAGACCGGTGACGGTCCATTGTGATACCACAGGATGTATCCCCTTTTACCCCTATTGGAACCATTTCGAGCTACTTATATAGCGTAAGACGTCCCGCACTTTAATGTTTTCGAGATCCGAGAGGCAGTCCATCTTGAACTTACCTAAGTGTTTGTGCCTTCTGAGAGCCAATGCTGGACACGAGCAAAGGGAGTGGACCAACGTCTCTTCCTCCTCTTCGTCCAAGCAGCTTCTGCAGAAGTCATTAGCCTCCAGACCCAGCCTTTTTGCATGTTCTCCAAAAAGGCAGTGTCCCGTGAGAATTGTGCGCCCCAAGTCCAGCTTTGGCCAAACCTGTCTTGCAACGCTACAGGTGAGGGTGTTAGACCACCTTTCTCCCGCTGAGGATAGCGCCTGCTTCCCAAGTGCTTGTCTCAACGCTGTGATAGGCCCCCCCAGACTTGCCCTTTCCGGTTGCAGCTGTAGTAGTGTCGTACCATGCCTAGCAAGTTCATCTGCCCTGCAGTTCCCCATGACGCCCGAGTGACCTGGGACCCAGACTACCTGGAAATTGAAATGCTCACCCATCTCATTTAGAGATTAAGCGCCACCCGTGACGCCAAAGACACCGATTCTAACGACCGGATCGCCGCTTGACTGTCCACATAGATTGTGATATCGTCTGAGGATAACACAATATGCTTCAACCACGTCATGACCTCCTCAATCGTTACGACTTCAGCTTGGTACACGCTGCAGTAATCAGGGAGACGAATAGAAATATTTACATTTAATTTGTCACAGAATACTCCAGCTCCTACTTTGCCGTCTAGCTTGGAGCCATCTGTGAATAATTGCAACGCTTTTGTTTCCGATAACGGTCTATCTCTCCAGGATTCCCTTGAATGGAAGGAGGTCCGAAATCGCTTCTCGAAGCGTAGAGTAGGTTTAATGTAGTCAAGATTCGCCAGCTCATCCTTCAACGATCTGACGATAGTAGAGTGTCCTATACTAAGACACCTCCACTGAGAGACGGCTGCAAGTCGTACAGCCGTATTTGCCGCCATCTGTTTGCCAAAAATGTCGACAGGAAGAAGGTGCAACATAACCTCTAAGGCACTTGTCGGTGTCGACCTCAATGCCCCGCTAACAAGCATACAGGCTGTTCTGTGCACTCTCTCAATCTTACTTTTATAAGTTACCTTGTCCAGAACTGGCCACCAAACACCCACCCCGTACATGAGTACAGGTCTCACTACATCGGTGTAGAGCCAGTGTACCAGCTCCGGCTTCAGACCCCATCTATGACCAATGGCGTTCCTACAGGAGTACAAAGCAATAGAAGCTTTGTTTATTCTCTCCAACATGTTGGGCTTCCAACTAAGCTTACTGTCCAAGATAATGCCCAGATATCTAGCTCTGTCAGTAAAAGCATCACTCGAAGTAACTTAGCAAACAACTGAAATCTACTGAATATGTTTTGTTCACAACTTTCTTGTCTGTGATTGTCGAATATCCAGGTTCAAACATTCCGCATCAAGCTGGTGACTAGCAGATCTTGGCCATGCGGAAGTAGATTGATGCAAAAATTCAGGACCAGACCACCATAATGAATTACTTAAAAATTCCGATGGCATAAGACCTCTGGACCTTTGGTCTGCAGGATGTAATGATGATTTAACGTACCTCCAATTAGACGGAGAAGTGTGTTCCTGAATTTTCGCGAGTCAATTTGCCACGAATGTTGTATATTTATGTGGTTCCGATTTATTTCGAAATAAGGTGATTTCCGAATCTGACCAATTAAAAAAGGACATCGAATTGCATCTCGAAAATCTCTAGGAGTTTGGTTAAGGTTTCAGCGACCAACAGCGCTGCACAAAGCTCAAGGCGAGAAATGTTTTGTTTTTTAAGTGGTGTTACTCGTGATTTTGCACAGACTAAATTTACATGGTGACGATCTGATGAATCAGTCACTCGTATATAAAATACACATCCGAATTCCCTTTCTGATTCGTCACCGAAGCCATGCAACTCCACTCGTTTAACATCTGCGGTCAAAATACATCTGGGTACTACGATTCTTTTCAGCAATCATTTGCAATCTTAGTTGGTAGAGAATCATCCCAACCGATATTTTGAATAGACCATAATGTAAATTTCAGATTGTGGATTGATCTCTGAAGATAATGACGAATAGTTAGATATCAATTTTCGAAGCTCGAAACCCCCAAGCTCAACAACTTCGTTAAATCAGATTTTAACTTTATAGCACTATTTAGTGTTAAAGATCCAGTTAAAACATCGTCGGCGTAGAAGTCATTGGCTAATGTTTTGGAAGCAAATGGACATGTGTCTTGTTCATCGATAGATAGTTGTTTTAGAGTGCGCGTCGCTAAAAAAGGCGCACTCGCCATACCGTATGTCACAGTACAGAGCTTGAATGATTCCATGTCTTTGGAATGATGATCACGCCACCAAATTCTTTAAAGGTCTTGTCGATTTTGATGTACGCGAATCTGGCGATACATTTTAGTAATGTCACCACAAAAAGCATCGATGTGCTTACGAAATCGAAGGCTAATAGCAAAAAGGGGTTTGCTGAATTGTCGGACCAACTATCAGACAGTCATTCAGCGACAATTGTGACGAAGTTTTTGCTGAGGCATTGAAGACCACCCGAAGCTTGGTGGTGGTGCTACTATCTTTTAGCAAGTTTTCAACTCGCTATTATTTGGCACTGCACTCATATGACCTAAGGCAACATATTCCGACAGGAATTCTTTGTATTGGTCATACACATTGTCTTTACATCGAAGTCGTTTTTCTAGTGAAATAAACTGACACCGGGTAGATTGATTAGAGGTTCCTAATTCCTCGAAGTTTGATTTAACGGGAAGTGAAACAGAATATCTTCCACAAGCTAATCTTCTAAAGTTTCGACTATAATGCTCTTCACATAATTTCTCCTCCGACGAATATGTATGTGTTTCGATGCTACACAGCAAAACATTACTGGAGTGTTGTGATTGCCGAATAGTTGAAGCAAACTCGGCCTTCGCGCAAACCACATATCCTAACTCTGTGTTATAGAATGGAGGTAGCTCTTTGAATTGTTTTATGGAATCTCCATTAAACAATTGATTATAAACTTCAACACCCAATAGTAAATCTATGCGATCAGGCACATTGAAGTATGGATCGGCTAACTCTATCCCGACAGACACTGATTCCAGTTTGAATTTAAATGGTGTTGAAGGCAAGTCGTTTGTTATTTTAGAAAGCACATAAAGTTTTAACTGTATACTATATGTGGATATTCGCGATGTTATGGTAAAATAAATTTTATGTCTGATATGGTTTTGCACGTTGGATATCTTCTAGCCTTTAAGAAATTGAATGCGTCGTTTGTAATAAAATTCAAGTGAGAGCCACTATCAAGTAGAGCCCTGCATAGCAATTGGTTACCACTTGACATGTTGGCGTTCACTAGTGCTGTACCAATCATAACTACCCCGTTTGATTTTAACATTTTCGAAGATTTGAATGCAGCGGATTGAAGTGTTCTGGCCGTTATATGCGAGGTTGATTGATAATTTATGGTCGAATCATTCTGATGTTCTCAATTTGATAATGATGGTTTAGGTGTGATCGACGGTATCTCAATACTCGACGCGTTCACCTTTGACGATGATGAGAATATTTGATCCCTGGGTCTTTGATAGCTTTTGAAGTGTAAAATATCATTGTGCTTAAAATTGCAAATTGAGCATGGAAGCTTCAAACAATCACGAATTACATGTCTTTCTATAAGACAATTGGTACACAATTGTTTATCTCTAATAAATCGAAAACGCATCTGAGGCGTTAGTTTTTTATCCTTAAACGCTGCACAATTAATTAATGCTTGATTTCCCGAGCAATAGATGTAAGTATTTGAATTTGACACTAATGCAGGTGTCTGATTATAGTTTGAACTGACTCGTCTTGCATCTCTATATTGCCGTGAAGGCTGCTGTTGGGTATTATTATTTTGCAGTGCATTGAGTAAATGTATTCGATTTCTCATTATTTCAATCAAGTCTGCGAAGGAAAGAATTTTGTTTGATTTAGAGTTCTTAATGACTTCTGTTCGTGACATAGGATCTAGCTTTTGGGTATTGTGATGTATTAACATGAGATCCCATTCAGTTTTTTTCGATGTGATCTATAAATGCTTGTAATGGTTTGGCCGAATTTTCTTGAGGGGTCTTGAGGTCGTAAATTGCCTTCATATGTACCCTCTGAATTGATACCTCATTATTGTACCTGTCGCAAATTGTTTTCCAGGCTACTTCGTAATTCTCTGCTGTTAGGGCAAATTTTCGATTAAACGATAGGCTAAACCGGACCGTATATGGGAATGTAAATAAACGAATTTGACAGTTGAGTCAATATTTTTAGTGTAGATCAAATCTACGAAGACATCCCTAAATTCTAACCATTCCGACTCAGCACCAGTGAACGAAGGAAGCTGCAATTCGGGCAAGCGAATTCCCACTGCATTATTTGTGGCCATTTCATGAATCGACTCGTTATGAAAAGAAATTGACGCATTTGTATCATCTACCTTTTTTAGCTCATGTATTTTATTTATAATAATGGCCTCTATCTTCCCATATTCATCCTCAAAACTCTCACAATCACTTATAGCTGCCGCGGAATCTTCAACAGATTTGATTTTTGATTGTACGGAACTGTACTTGTCATATACTAATTGAATGCGACGTAGTAATGACTCATACGTACCCAACGAGGAAGCTAAACTTCTCTGATTCTTGAAGTAAGTTAATTGACCCTTAAAGGCTGCACGCTGATTTTTTAACAAATCCACGTTGGCTAATTCTTCAGCCGACATTTTGTGAAAGCATTCTTAAGTTTCGAAGACAAAATACCGTATCAACATTGAGTCTAATCGAACAGTTCAATTCTTACAATTTACTCACAAATAAATCTTAATACTAAAATTCTTACATAATGTATACTAAAATCAACACTTACTCGTATGTAAATAACTTTGAAGACCCTCAGGTTGACGACACCACTGCTGATAATTCGAATATTATTGTTATTGTAACATCCACGATCGACGAATGATGATCACTGGTTATCAGAATACCAACTGTAATGCGATGACGAAGACGATGAGTTGATTCTCGAACACAATAATGGCTTTGCTGAATATATTTTGGTTTGAACCATGACAACGAATTATTTTAATCAGCTGATAAATTACAGCTTGGCTTGGTACTCAACATTGATGATGCTGAGTCAGCCTATTCTCGAACATAAATGTAACTTCTATAACACGCACTCGACGGTTAATGTTGTAATCAACCCTCCACTATTTCGACGACTATACTGAAGACTGATTACGATTTCACAGCGAATAACAGTGAAATATGATGCGAATGCTTTAATTTCCGTGCGAAGGGCTGATTTGATTTGAGGTTATGCTTTGTTGATTTCCTTTCAAAGTGATGACCTTGGTTAAGATTTCCCCATACGGCACAATTGCATTCACTTTAATTATCAGTGACGGTACACGACGATTTACGTAAAAATATCAAATAAACTGCGACAATTGGCTGTACGACGATGATGATGCCAATTGACTTTCGTAAATTATGCCAATGTTGGTTGTAAAATCCTAACCGGTAGTTTGGTTTGCAATTAATGTTTCTTCTCTTTTGCTACTTACTTTTGATCACTTTTTTATAGTAAATAGCTTGTTTTGGCCAAAATCAAGAATTTTAGGGATATTTTTCACAGAGAAATTGGGAATTTTTGGTCCATGGTGGAAATAGCCACTTTTGGTCTATTTCAATTAAAAAATTCTGCCCTGAAAGAAAAAAAAAAAAATAAAATTGAGGTGTGGCCAACGCACGACTTTCTTTTACGAACAGAGAATTTTGAGAAATTTTATTTTTTACTTTATTTTTTTTTAATTTTTTATTTTTTATTTTAATTTGTTTTTAATTTTTGGAAACATTTTGTATTAAGTAGTTTTTTGTAAACCTTATACTTGTTAAGTTATTTGCAAAACAAATTTTCTGGACCAAAAGAATGGCCACTTCCGGTTAGCCGATTTGGAGTAAAAAACACTGGGACCTCCCAATTTATCAAAAAAGCTTAAATCTGAAGGTTCAGTTCGATTGATTAAACCATATAGGCTGTAGAGAGGACACAGACAGACTAACAGACTGACAGACAGACAGACAGACACCATTTCGAACCCACTTTTTCGGACTCAGGTGACCTCAAAATAAATAAATCTATAAAAATCTTAAGGTTCAAAACTTTCATGATTACTATACTTTATTTTACTAGAGTAAAAGAAAGTAAAAACCCTAATCCATACGAATCGTTCGTTTAGTAAAAATTCTGCAAAATTATTTTTTTGGAAATCGCACTCAACTCCCAAGGGCCAATATCGGCCATTGCCAACAATGATGACAAAAGTTTCTCTAGCCCATGGAATAGGCCCTTCAAATACTTAGTTAGAAAACCCTAATCCATACGAATCGTTCGGTTAGTAAAAGTTCTGCAAAATTATTTTTTGGAAATCGCACTCAACACCCAAGGGCCAATATCGGCCATTGCCAACAATGATGACAAAGGTTTCGCTAGCACATAGAATAGGTCCCTCAAATACCTAGTTTAAAAACCCTAATCCATACGAATCGTTCGTTTAATTAAAGTTCTACGAAATTAATTTTTTGGAAATCGCACTCAACAATGATGATTAAGATTTCGCTAGCACATGGAATAGGTCCCTTAATTACCTAGTTAAAAAACCCTAATCCATACGAATCGTTCGTTTAATAAAAGTTCTGCAAAATTATTTTTTGGAAATCGCACTCAACACCCAAGGGCCAATATCGGCCATTGCCAACAATGATGACAAAGGCTTCGCTAGCACATAGAATAGGTCCCTCAAATACCTAGTTAGAAAACCCTAATCCATACGAATCGTTCGTTTAGTAAAAGTTCTGCAAAATTATTTTTTGGAAATCGCACTCAACTCCCAAGGGCCAATATCGGCCATTGCCAACAATGATGACAAAGGTTTGGCTAGCACATAGAATAGGTCCCTCAAATACCTAGTTAAAAAATGGAGATGTGGCCAACACACGACTTTGTTTTACGAACAGAGAATTTTGAGAACTTTTATTTTTTTTTTAAATTTTTAAATTTTTATTTTTATTTGTTTTTTATTTTTGGAAACATTTTGAATTAAGTAGTTTATTGTAAACCTTATACTTTTTAAGATATTTGCAAAATAAATTTTCTGGACCAAGGGATTGGCCACTTCCGGTTAGCCGATTTGGAGTAAAATTCACTGGACCTCCCCATTTATCATTAAAGCTTAAATCTGAAGTTTTAGTTCGATTGGTTAAACTATCTGGGCTGTAGAGAGGACACAGACAGACTGACAGACTGACAGACTGACAGAGTGACAGACTGACAGACTGACAGACTGACAGACTGACAGACTGACAGACTGACAGACTAACAGACTGACAGACTGACAGACTGACAGACTGACAGACTGACAGACTGACAGACTGACAGACTGACAGACTGACAGACTGACAGACTGACAGACTGACAGACTGACAGACTGACAGACTGACAGACTGACAGACTGACAGACTGACAGACTGACAGACTGACAGACTGACAGACTGACAGACTGACAGACTGACAGACTGACAGACTGACAGACTGACAGACTGACAGACTGACAGACTGAAAGACTGACAGACAGACAGACAGACACCATTTCGAAACCCACTTTTTCGGACTCAGGGGACCTCAAAACAAATAAATCTCTAAAAATCTCAAGGTGCAAAATTTTTATGATTACTATACTTTATTGTACTAGAGTAAAAGAAAGTAATATCATGTTGGAAAATGTAAATAGCGACTTTTGACAGACACTACTCAAATAATTATTGTTGAATTGATCCGCTCACGTGTGAAGTTAACGGTAAATTACTGGCGGACGTATATAGCACTCAAACATTAATTTCAATATTCCAATGCGGCACTAATGTAATTAATATTGATTAACCATCATCTTGCGATGGTATCCAATGGACGACGATGAACGATGATGCAGACCGCAATTGAGTGCAATGCGTGTCGAAGAATGCGATGATCGTACGATGAATGAGAATATTGATAATGCCGAAATATTGATACTGTTTAAAATTCACGTGCATAAATGTTCTTCGACGACACTGGCGGTTATGCCTACAAAATATCCGTTATAACGGAACGTAATTTGTGTTAGTTTATACAACTGGTTGTCTTATAATGTTTTGTGGACTGTATGTGTGCTGTAAAGCAATTGCTGTGATTTTTCACTAGATATAATGAATACAATCCAGTATCACAGTTAATATGTAGCTACCGATGATGCCAATCCGGCTTGAAGGACCAATAAATGAAACGGCGTGAATGATGATTGCGAAGCTCCGTCTCATATAATAAAAACAATTTTAATCAAACACTTATTTGTTTCTATTTTACAAGTTTATTATTGAACGATAATTTAATTATTATTCATTCCTTTTAATATCAATTCACTTTATATTTAATTTTTATTCGTATTATTATTATTATCATTACATTATTTTTTAATAAACTTAAGAACACAACCAGTCAAAATCTCGAAAAAGAAGTGACATAAAAAGACCATTTTCGTGTTTAAAGCCGCGTCGTTCGCGCAACCATTATAAGATGGGTTCATGAAATTATTCGCACGCTAATGCGTCAACATTCAAAATTAAATCTTTCTGTGGCACAAAATGAAATAGTGAAATAAGCCTTCAAAATAATTTTTAGAGTATCCATCGTAATTCACTACCCATCAGAAATATAAATTATTTACTCGTTGTTAGAAAAAAAAACTTCTTGTCAGTAGCCTGAAAAAATATTTTAGTGGAAATCCTTGAAATTTTTGACTTTTCTAAAGCCACAAGAAAAACAATTGTTTTACACTGCGCCATTCCTTGATTTGTTTGTTGTTTACACGCCAATTTAACTCATCCATTATAAAAGCAAGATTGTTCATTAATCAATTATATTATAAGATATTTCCACGGTTTTCAAAACAACAACATCACATTGCACCTTATGATGAAAATTGAAATATTGAAAATCGCAATTAATGGAAAAATGAATTTTTTATCAATTTGACCTATATAAATAACAAAAATATTATTGTTTTTTCCTAACAATTGTGACGTGGGTGGCTAACTATACGCAAAATTAACTAGAACAAAGACGCAACAAATACATGCATATCCAGAATACAAAATGTTACCGTTTTTTTTTTTTTTTTCGATGACTTATCCAATTTCCTTATCTCCATAAAAATAATAAACACAGTATTGTTTCTAAAAAAGACAATTTGTATAATAATATTGTTAAGACGCAAATTTAGAGATTGATAAGCATTCTGTTTCTTAATTCAAATTTTCGTAGACGCATTAAAATTTTGTGGTTTCACTAAAAAATTCAAAAACATCGTCCGATATTTTTGTTTTTGTTTTATAAAGTTATTTATTAATTGTTAATTAATTAGTTAATGATATTGTAGTCGTGAATTTGTAATGCGAAATAGAAAATTAACCACAAAATTTGTGCTGATAAAATAAGTATGTAGTAGTATAGTGTTTTCAAACATATATAGATATTAGAAAATTACTATAGAGGTAGATATAGTTGAATACGACGATATAGACCTTGACCAAGTGATATAAATAAAAATTTGTTTCATTAGGTCAAATCTATTTTCGGTCGATGATTTATTACTAATAAAATGAGATTATTTATAAATATGAAACTACGGAATCCTTAATCTGGTTTTTATTCAATGTACTTGAAAAATATTAATTGTGAATTGTTTCGTTAATTGTTCGTTGTAATACTGTTTGTGCAATAGATTTTTATCAAAAATATTAAATTTGTTAAAACAATTCAATTGGTGTGTGATTGCATACGAAACACATCAAAATATAGTACCATCGCAATAAAATAAATTTAATCGACATCCTTTCATGGAACAACTTAACATCACCCGTTTTTTTTTATAATGATTAGTGATAACAATTAGTGTTTTCATTCCGAAATGACATTTTCAAGTTATAATAATAAATTAAGGAAACACTTCATACGTCTAATCTATAGATGTCTAAAATTGAATATATTTCCTATAACAAAGTTTGTAAGTGAAATCAACAAAGCTTTTAGTCACTAGCTTTATCAATAATTTTGACTTTATTAGAAAACTTTTTTGCATAAGAATATAAATATTTTTGTTTTTAACCGCTTGATTAAGATAAAATCATCAGAGTTTGAAAATTTTGTAACACACTAACGTAAGTGGATGTCACCGAAACTACGCTATAACCGATAAGTATAAAATAATTTAAAATAAGACCACTTAAGCGATAAGTTTGTGATCATGCCCGTTCACAATATAATCTGATCACACCTACTATTTGCCCTATCCTCGACTAAACTGTAAATAAAATATATTTCGACAAATGAGTGAAATTACTGACAGAGTAAACATTAGAATTTCAAAAAAGAAATTTTATTTGCAAACTCTTTGACTGAACTTGAAATTAGGTCAAGAATACAAATATTTTACAATCAAACTGAAAATTAATTAGTAACCCATTATCTTACGCTTACGCAGTTATGTAACTCAAATAAATTACCGAAATTGCGTTGATATTTGGGTAACCATTTGTCTAAATTGTTATGGCGAGCTTAATAAAAGTTTGATTGAAAAATAAATCAATTCTTCAAAATTTAAAATATGCACCAAATTATATTTTGCAATAATTTAAATGTTTTAAGCTCTTTACCCACTGAAAAACGAAAATAAATACGGTTTAGTTTTTTCGATAAAATCTTCTGGTTCTCCACCGAATGTACCATAGAATACTAAATATTTCCAATTAAAAAAATTCAAAAAAATTTTCATTGGCTCTGAGAAAATGAAAATTTAATATTTTTCGTCCGAATAAAACTATTTAGAACCGATAAAATTAAATTTCCATTTTCTCAGCCAATTAAAAATGTTTTTGAGTTTTACTTTCTTTTACTCTAGTAAAATAAAGTATAGTAATCATGAAAATTTTGGACCTTGAGATTTTTAGAGATTTATTTGTTTTGAGATCCCCTGAGTCCGAAAAAGTGGGTTTCGAAATGGTGTCTGTCTGTCTGTCTGTCAGTCTGTCAGTCTGTCAGTCTGTCAGTCTGTCAGTCTGTCAGTCTGTCAGTCTGTCAGTCTGTCAGTCTGTCAGTCTGTCAGTCTGTCAGTCTGTCAGTCTGTCAGTCTGTCAGTCTGTCAGTCTGTCAGTCTGTCAGTCTGTCAGTCTGTCAGTCTGTCAGTCTGTCAGTCTGTCAGTCTGTCAGTCTGTCAGTCTGTCAGTCTGTCAGTCTGTCAGTCTGTCAGTCTGTCAGTCTGTCAGTCTGTCAGTCTGTCAGTCTGTCAGTCTGTCAGTCTGTCAGTCTGTCTGTGTCCTCTCTACAGCCCAGATGGTTTAACCAATCGAGCTGAAACTTCAGATTTAAGCTTTTTTGATAAATTGGGAGGTCCCAGTGAATTTTATTCCAAATCGGCTAACCGGAAGTGGCCACTCCCTTGGTCCAGAAAATTTAATTTGCAAAAATCTTAAAAAGTATAAGGTTTACAAAAAACTACTTAATACAAAATGTTTCCAAAAATTAAAAACAAATAAAAATAAAAAATAAAAAATTTAAAAAAAAAATTTAAAAATTTAAAAATAAAAAAAAAAATTAAGAAAAAAATAAAATTTCTCAAAATTATCTGTTCATAAAAGAAAGTCGTGTGTTGGCCACACCTCAATTTTTTTAAATTGAAAATAGTAAAATAGTATTGTATGGTACATTCGGTTAAAAACCAGAAGATTTTAGCGAAAATAAAGCAATAATTTTGGAATTACCTATATCGAAAAAACTAAATCCGATTTTTATTTTCGTTTTTCAGTGGGTAAAGCGTTTAAAGCCTGGAATTTAAAAAATATTTTGGAAAGTGCTGAGACTTTATTCCAGTGGTAGCGGAGAATTCAAATTTGTGGCCAAGTTTGTCAGTACGAATTATTATTACTCAATTTACGAAATTTTTTGAAAATGAAAGAATTTTAAATATTTTGTGAAATACGAATGTATCAGGATTGAAAATGTGGATTAAAGAATTCTAGATTTTAAACAAATTTTACAATATTCAAAATATGCCTATCTTATTTGTCCTCTTTGTAGTTTTAAATAGTTTTGTAAATAGTTTGGCAATGACAAGAGGGCGCCAGAAATGAATACCAAATGAGTTAAAATATAATTTAAGACTTTTAGAATTTCCAAAATTTACTCTGTAAAATATGAGAGAACTTTTTCTCCAGTTTGTTATTTACCGTATTGAATCATAATATAATGTTTTAGATGAAACTTTGTTTTATGTGGATACCCCCAAATGGTGCTTTTTTATTCAAAAATTCCACTTAAAAAAAATGGCAACTTTAAGCTCAATTTGTCATTTTAAGGCTCTATGCATGAAATTTCTCTCCTATAGTATTACTAAGTAAAACAAACAAGGCATATTTCACTATATTAAGGCATTGTTCAAAATTTGAACTACAGATTTGGTTTGGGTTCTTTAACAAATATTTTTGAAGCCGACGCGTTTTTATATAGGCCTTATTAATTGTAAATTATTAACTAATACATTTTATTTAGAGCATTATTAGAGCAGGAGTTTAAGCTAAATAAAGGCACCAAAATGTTTTCTTGTACAATAAAAACTACTTTGTTAGTTTTTAAATGTAATTTAAACATTTTTCCTTATGGTAACAATGATTTAAAAAAAAATTCCAATATACAATTTATAAGTTATTTCTAAACTAAACAAAGAAAAAAAAAAAAGAAAAATTAATATAAGAACACACAATATTTCGGTTTTGTCACTTTCTTTAACGTGATATTTATTTTATTTGTAAATGAAATTACGATCGTTTCGGATGTTACTCCTTTATCAAATTTCTAACAAACATTACCCTTTTTTGTGCCTACATACCTTTTGAATGTTCTTTCCCCCTTATTTTGATTTCTTCGTAAAGGGGTGATATCGCTCTTCTTTTTAGTATACCAACGATCTGGTGTGTGCTTTATGATAGAAACAGAGAAGAATTTGTTGACCATCTGGTTTTTGTGGGTGTGTATGTGCAAAATGATATTAATTACGGATTTACAATGAGGTCGTAAATTTTGTTGCGGCCAATTTTCTCGTTTAGTAAAAATGGATTATATCGTTCCTTGTATATTTCCAGTTCTTCCAATCTATTCATTAGTAACCCTTTTTGTATTCTGTGTAATACCTGTGAGTTGCCAAAGAAACAATATTGATATACACCATTATAACAAATGGCTTGACGTTTAGAGAGCTTAGGTTCTCAATGAAACAGCTCGGAGCACCATTTAAAGGTGATTCGGTCGACACACCTAAGCTTGATCGTACACTCTTTCAATTAGTGATTTTTATCGAAACCCTACAAAATGAATAGAATAAACAAAATTTAAGTTTCAATTGTAAGGTTTACAAAGTTAAATTGTTGAAATTAGTGATTATAATTCCACATTGTTTAGATGCAAATTTTAATTTTAATTTATATGATTTTTAAATGTTTCGAAGATTATAAGAGAATTTAATCCAGTTTCGAACTGATGAGCTTATGATTGAGAAAAAATCAATCTTCTCATCAGGCCGCGGCGACTGGACTGATGATACCACAATTTACATTCTATATATACCGAATATACTGTGCGGGATGTACTAGCGAATTTTACTAATACAACTAAAATCTCTTACAATTTTCCTTCTTCACGACATTAACACAGCTCTATTTCTGTGTAAGGTAATTTTAGAAAATTAATTAGAAATTACACGAATTAATTAATTAAAATTTAAAATTAAAGCAAATTTTATTTTTCTAGAACTCTTATTGTTTTTTCTTAAAGGTACTAATTTTAAAATCTGAATCTTAAAATTTTAAAATTATTCTTTAAAATTCAATCTAAAACTCCTGATGCTGAAAAAATACTAATTAAGTAAATTTACTATAAAAATTAGATAATATTTCCTTTCTCAATTTCAAATTATAATATTAAGATTTTCATTTTAACATTTTAAAAAATTTAAAGATTTCAAAATTCCAAATATGGCAATAAAATAATTTAAAATTTTTCACCTATTGGTTTGGTTCTAGAAAATTTTTACAGTAACCCTATTATTATTGAACTTGGGGTTCCACAGCGTCAGTGCTTGGTCCTCAGCAATTTTTATTTTATAATAATTCCTTGTTTTCAATCAAATTAAATGATAGATTTACTGCACTTGTGGATGACGTCGCATAAACCTATTTCAATTTGAGTTCATCAGCAGTAACAACTTTGATTTATTCGGATATGAAAGTTCTTAGCTCTTGGTTTGATGATCACTAGTCGTTATTAAGTGTGAAAAGAAAACTAAACCCAGGGGGATCCGTATCGGATTTATATCACTGAAATATTTTATCATAATCAAGATTGTGATTTAATTAAGTGATTACAGTAATTTTATTAAAATTGAATATGTGATGTCCTTTAATGTCGAATTCTTTTCGTTTTTTTAAATCAATGTAAATTTGGTGGTGTGGAAAGTACTTGAAACCAAAATTGATGCAGTTTTGTGTTTGTATTGGTAATATAAAACATTTGACGTTAAAAAAAATTCGAATCGATTTTTGTAGTGTTTAGTCGAGTGCTTTATTCAACAATTAAAATTATTCAAAATCGAGACAACAAAATGATATATTGACAACTAAAAATGACGTTTCTATTTTCAAGGTGAAATTTATGAAAAAATTTACATTTCGTAAAATTGATGTATGTATCTCGAAAAAACATTGATTTTTTTTGACGAAAAGAATATGGTCTTCGATGTACATCAATTTTTTTTTTTTATGCTTTTGGGTGAAACAAATTCAACATAAATATCTAGGCTTGAATCTTGGTTCACATTTAAATTGGAAACTAACTGTCATAAGTTAAAGAAACGGAATAGGGCCGAAATGCCAAATGTCGAAAGGCCGAACGCCGAAAGGCCGAAAGTCGAAAGGCCGAAAGGGTCGAAAGGCTGAATATCGAAAAGCCGATTTTTGAAAGGCCGAATATGTCGGAAGGCCTAATACGTCGAAAGGGCGATTGTGTCGAAAAGGCCGAATGTCGAAAGGGTTGTGTCGAAATTGATTTTAATTTTTCATCTTTTTATGAATGAAAATTTTCAAAATTTATATTTTTATCAAAATTTTTGTATAAAAATGTTTAATAGTAAATCGCCTTAAATATTAAAATCTTCTTACGTTAGCACGTATTTTCAATTAAATTTAAATCATTTTACATTAAGAAATAAATGCAATAAGATAAGTGAAGGAAACCCAATAGGACCCAATCGGCCTTTCCACACGTTCGGCCTTTAGACATTCGGCCTTTCAACACTTTCAGCCTTTCGACCCAATCGGCCATTAGACATTCAGCCTTTCGACACATTCGGCCATACGACATTCGGGCCTTTCGACATTGCTGAAAAGTGATTAACATGATGGATAACTTGGAGCCACTGTATATTTTACAAAACATATTTTGCGTGTTATCTTCTCTAAACATCTTAGTGATTACAGGCGGCCTATTTATGTGGATAGAAATATTTTACCTTTACTGGTTATTGAGATAGATTACTGTCTATTATGTGTGTAACACTCTTGACACACTGTGATGTAGTGAAACCGTTTTAGTGAAGTTTTAGAGATTAGTCGATACTTAAACGAGTTTAGCTAAATCGGATTTATTAAACCATAGTCTGTCTAGGGTATAATAATTATCGTAGCTTATTTATTGTTCGAAGATAAACTCTACAGAAATATTTAGTAAAAATTTTGTAGTCTGTGTGCCTGCATTTTTCAACCGATTGCCCATATACATACATATTTACGTTTAATTTTTAATAGTAAAAGTTTATGAAACGAGTTAAATTTTGGCTAAAAGAAAATAGGGATGTTGGTTTTATGTTTATTAAATAACTTTTATTAGATTTATAAATGTTTTTCAATTTTTATATAGGTAATATATGTATACGAGTATTTTTATTTATTTTTTTAATTTTTTTTTGTTTTTTTTTTTAGTTAAATACTATTTAAAGTTTATATATGGGTATAGGATGATGAATTTAGCGATTTTAACCGCTTTTGTCGGATATCATAGCTCATTAGAATGGACGGTTATCAAGGCGGTATAATTCATCCATTCGCTCGTCCCAGTTCTTATGAGCGCCGGCATGAATTAAAATGCCGATCAGAGCAAACATTTTCACCAAATTAATATCATACCAAACGCGGTGTTCTTCTGTTGTTTTACTATTCATTGTATAAAACTGCCATGCATTTCTATTAGTCTGTTACAACCGTCATCCGTCTCCACCATGTCAAACAAAATTTTTGGACATCGAAAAGAACAAACAAATTAATATTTGTTGTTTATAACAATTCGCGCTTTGAAGGGTTATTTATGTTAATTTTATGTTTTTAAATTTAAAATTAATATTCCATTCGTTTTGTCGAGAAATATTTTTTGTGTTTTTTATGCATATTGTAAAGAGATAAACAAAAAAATTTAATTCTACATGTTCGTTATATCGAGTCATGTGTACTGTGTGAAATACTTTAATGTCTATGTATGGGTCGTGTATTGCGAATTTATTTAATTTCTTTTCTGTATTTTCCATCTGGAATATTCCCTTTGCTAGTGTATTGTTGATTCGTTGGTGCGTTTTATTGAAATTGCCCTGGATGTGGGGTAAAAGTGTTTGTGTACGCGGCACGAGCGCAATGGAGAGTAAAAAAATATATATTCGGCGTCGTGCTGATGAAAAACATAAAGAAGGGGTACAAAAACAAATTGAAAATTGAGAGTTTTGGTTTGAATTAAAAAAAATAAAAATTATATTAAGTTAGTCTAGTTTTAATTTTTACGAAGACAGGTCAAGTTTGGGCTTTAGTCAAGTTGGGAGTGTTGATAGTTACAAAGTATAACATCTTCACGTTTTTTTTTTGTTTGATCATATAAGTTAATAATAATAATAATAATAATAATCAAAATTAAGTTTGTTTTTTTGGATATTTAAAAAGCAGTAGTGGTTAAGTTTATTATTAGATAAATAAATTGTTAATGTTAATTAATTGATTTAATATTGAATTGGGAATCAAATAAATACAAACTATTATTGTAATTTGGAGTTCATTTATAATTTATCTTGTGCCCCTGTATATAGTCAGGTTTGGCCATTCACCTGTTTAATTCACCTGGGAATCTACTATGAGCAAAGGTGTTACACATGGAATAAAAGCTCGGGTTTTTATACAAAAATCAGAAATATATAAGAAAGTTCTGTGATCGCTTTTACATTAACAGTAGTGTGACTATGTTGTACTATGCTTATGCGTGAATATTAATAAATTGGTATTTTTTTCATATCGGAATAAACCAGTCGTATTTAATTTGGGTATTTAAAAAAAAAATGTTATAACTCTGTTGCAAAATTTAAGTTTGCTTGGAAGAAAAATAATAAAGAAAATCCTTCACGCTAAAGTGCAACTACTATTCCAGCCCGTGGGGGTAGGGCAACCATTTTGAGGGAGATCCTACGCCGGCGCTGGTGGCGTTGTGGCCGGTCGGGCCGTATAAGTTATTCTATAGTTTTACATGAACAAACTGTGAATTTCGTTCCCCTTTAAATTTACACTAAGTAAAATTTTGTTACTTAATTTTAGTTAAACGATTTTTTTTATTTTTGCTTTAGTATACCTCATAAAATATGTAACAGTTTGCTTTTGTATTTCTTATTTTTTTTATGTTTAAAATTTGACAACGTATATATATTTCATTTTCTTTTGGGTTTGTGGTGGTGCACAGATTTAATTTGCACCTCCATTCAGAGCAATACTTTCCGCGTCGATTTTTCTTATCATTTTCAGATTTTCGTCAATTGTTATTTCAGATTTTTAGGTTCCGTTACTTTTCTTCCGCTATGATATGGTTCGATGTGTCTAACGGTTTCGTTTAATTTTTTTTTGTGAAACAGTGATTAATGTAAAAAAATTTTTTTGAATTATTTATTGTTTTTCTCTTTTGTGTACCGGTTAACAATGAGTGAAAGTATGATTTCTTTATGGTATTCTCTCATGATTCACTTTGTATCCATGTGTGAATAAATTACTTGCTTGATCGGATGATGTGGAGCATGACCGTGTTGAGGGTCGGCCTTTTCCATGTTGGTTGCGAGCGTGCCGTTCGTTCCTCCGACGATGGGTGCGGCACGCCATATGAGTTGGTCGCGTTGGGATCACGGTTTCCGTTCCGGGGTGTCGTCGCTGGGACTATCATGCAGGCGTCTTCCCATTCCTTATTGGCATCAGGGACCGCTGCGACTGGGAGACAGCATCCCGGTAGGCGAACCGATGAGGGGAAGCCCGTGTGGCAGTTATGGCGGGGATCGCCTAGAATTGAAACTGTCACTGCGGAACGACCACCACAGGATCTCGTTACAGGTCTCAGCCACGATAATATTCACCAATATTTCTGGGATGATCTTTTGGAAAGCTAGTAACTGAGTGGTTAGATTTTTTGTTGTTTGTACCATCAAGCCTCCTCTTTCTCGCAGTAGTAGAAAGTCGCATGTTCTGCTCACAGTTGGAAGATTTACGCTCCACTTTCGGATACATTTTTAATTTTTGGATTAATATCATATCTGCTGCTTCATCTTCAACAGTGCAGTTTCAACGTTTTCTTGTTCATTAAAGAGATCGTAAGCACCAAGTTCAAAATTTTAATCATCTTCAAAATGTATCGACTCATCATGCTCTTACTCATCGTAATCACAAACGTTTATAGGCTCAGCTTATTCAGTCAATATTATCGTTAGCTATTTCCTCTCCATCTGACACCACAGGAATAGAAACTTTATCGAAAAGTTCGAACAAACTAAACCAGAAACATCACAGGCATATGCAATTATGCAATACATTCATAAAGATGAAAAGTAAGTCATTCTTTGATTTGTATAGAAAACAGTACATAGAAATAATTTGGGGGCATTTTGACCCTAGTACACATGCGCTTGGTTTATTTTAGACCATCGTAAATTCCAAATTTACTTGTAATTTCGGTCCGCTTTTCTTTATATTGCGTAAAATAATATCTTATATTAGTTTAGGCCATCTTATACGGCATGGGCCATTTAAATAGTAAGAAACGTATTTTTTTCATTTTTAAATCGACTAGGGTCAATTTGACCCTAATACACAGAGAGATGGTTAATGACCACAATTGCATAATTAATAAAAGATAAAATTATTTCCGTTATTTTTGTTGTTTTAAATGATAATAAATATGTACAGCTGAACGTATTTTTACACAGTTGATTTTAAACGATTTTTTTTTTATGGGAACATATCTACTTACCTCGTAAAAATAGCTCTAGATATGTATGTACTAAAATACAATAACAATTATACAATCACACATTCTTTGCACTTCATTCCAAATTCCTGAATTATAAAAAATCAAAAAATGTCTTACTATTCATTGTAATCCTAATGAAATGATATTAAACCAATACGATGAAAATGTTTAGCTTTAGATTTTACCCTTTGAAGGATACAAATTAATTTAGAAAAATGGCTTTACATAAGTATACCTATGAATGAACATATTATATTTATTAACATTTTTCTGATTTAGTTCGATTATCGTTGTAAAGCTTATATCTATACAATTATATGGATTCTTGAATAACCTTTTATTTATCCAAAACTTCATACCACAAATACATTCTAAATTTATAGAATGGAACCACGTCTAATAATAATCCATTATGTTGATAAGCAAAAGTAACTTATCGCCTAGCAAGAATAGAAATCAGTTAGATCATTCAACGAATAGCTTACATTTTCTTGCTTAAACGTATTTAGTTTCAGTTACCTGCATGTGATGGTCTTGCGTATATAAATAATAACGTTTTAAAGTTATGCTCATGACCTTTTTAATCGTAAATTGAATTAAACACATAAACACCCCAATTTTTCTAAGAATATCTACTCACCGATTATCTGCTAAGAGAACCATCGTTTATTTGGTAATGTATTGTAAAACCTACCGCCACAGAGACATTTAAATTAGTGAAACTTGTATTGAGTGTTTTATTTTAATTAATAATGTGAAGAATATTTGTTAACTCTTTGCTTATACTAGCCCCTTCGTCTTTGCTTATACTAGCCCCTTCGATTAGATGCTGGAAGAGCCTGAGAGCCTTAAGTGTATTACTTGAGAATTTTTGGTAATTTTCCAAGTTTTTTGAGATAATTAAGATTTTCCAGATTATTCAATATTTTCGGTATATATACGGACAAAGAGGATTGCTCAGGATACCTACGGGTATGTTTAAGAAATTTCAAAATTTTTAAGTTTCTTTATCTCTTTTTAAATCTCTATCATACAATGATATATTCGCAATGGCATGTACACTCCAATTTCCATAGTCGTGTCATTTCACGTGATGTGACTATAATCATATCACGTCACTTGAAATTTGCTATTCTTGAAGGGAACCAAGTGACAAGACTGCAACTTGAAATATATTATGAACATTAGAAATAAAATCGTTTTATAACAACAACCTTATTATTTTAAACAATAAAATTTAACGACAAACAGTGAACAAAATTATTCAAAAAACAATATTTTAAAATATATAAAATAAAATAATTGTGTCTTTCCATTTTGTGGAATTCGCCTGTCACTTGCAAACATCATGTGACATTTTTCATATAACGTGACTTTAGTCGTAACAAACGACTAAGAGAATCGCAAAATTGATGTGATATAACGATATACGTCGATATAATATTTTACATTAGCCTTTGTTTAAACATGGTTACAATTTTATTTTTTCTTAATAAGTTCAACTCTTTAAGAGGCCGTTCCATTTGTAAAAATTGTAAAGTTTAAAAGTTTCTGTAAATTAAAATATAATTTTTTTTGGAAATTTTTGATGATTCTACAAAATCATTAAATTTTTTAAAATTGTTTTAAGTTCCTTAAAGCTGTTTATAGTAAAGTTAAAAATAGTATTGTAAAATATTTAGTAAAAGTATTTCAGCATAGGATTAACGTTATACGCGACAAATTTCGAAAATCTTGAAAATCTTGAGAAATTTCGAAAATCTCAAATTATTTTTTTGAATTTTAAAAGAGTTCAAATTATCTGTAAGTAATACCCTAGATACACTGCGATTTAATAAAAACGATTTAGTGAATTTTTCGAGATTATCCACAGTGCGTCAACCTCGATTTAGCTAATCCCTTTGTTTTTGCATAGAAACTTAAACTAGTTTAGCTAAATCGGATTAATTAAACCACAGTCTGTCGAGGGTCAAAGGCTGTTTTCCAAACGATACTTATTTACTGACTTATTTGTGGAACCTAACTTATTCAATGTAATTTATTATGGAATAAGTTAGGTTCCACAAACTAGTCAGTATATAAGTCTCGTTTGGAAAACGGCCTAAGTGGGTAAAATTTTGTAACTCAATCGTGAGAAGATCGAATAATTTCAAACGATCTAAATAATCTCAAAAATTTCAAATAATTTCGAATAATTTTGAAAAAATCGAAGACTTTAGAATAATCTTGTAAACTCTTTTAATATTAAAATTTCTTGAACAAATTCGTAGGAATCTAGAGCAATCCTCTGTTACCTTCAAAATCACTTAAATCTTGGATAATCTGGAAAATTTGAAAAAATTGGAAATCACCACTTCTAAAAATTTGCTATAAGAAACTGAAAGAAGTAACTAGTTGTAAAGGTACCACTCGGCAAATACAAGTATTTCAGTGCAATATTTAGTATAATACATTGTGAATATTTAAAGCATATTAAAATTATACTGCCTTTAGCCAAATGAGTCATTCCTCCGTCAACTGAATCAAAACAAGCACAATATAACTGCCCTTAGTCATAAACCACTTAATTTAGATTCAATTGTCCGTGTGTAGCTATCGTTTTACTTTATAAAAAGAGATTATTTAAAAGTAAAGTTTTTTTTATCACAAAATTTATTTAAAAGTAAATCTGTTTTATCCATTTTTCTATTTATTTAGTATACAACAAAAAAATAAAAATAAAAAATGAAAATACATAAAAGTTATGTTAAATTTATGTTGACTTGTAATTTAACACCATGCAGCTAATATACAAAAAAAAAATGTATAAACACCAACCCAAGCGCAAACAAACAAAACTGATTTTTCTTACTCGTATTCTTAGCTCACACATGTGTATTGTGTATGGTACAAAAAATTGTACAAACGTATTTTCGTTTTTTTTCCTTCTATTTCTGTTTGTGTTTTGATGCCAACATGTCTAGCAAAGTCGATAAACGTATGTATATACACAATAATACAACAACTTTAGAATTACCTACCTAGAAATATTGTAACGTATGTATATAATATAAAATAGATAATTTTTCAAGATTCTTATACGGTTAGTTTTTGGTTGGCTAGTTGTTATCTTTATATAAAATGGTTTATGGTACCATCTACGTCGAATCTTTATACGTTATTTAATGTATAAATATTAACAATATGTATATGGCTATATCTCTATTGTAACAAAATATTTACTTTTTTCTTATCAATCTTAAATCTTTCTTATCCTTATATATTGTACGTACATAATATCAACTAAACAAATAATAAAAAGTAACGTAAATAAATAAATAATGATTTAATGGAATTCGATATTTATGATTCAAGTGAAAATAACAATTATTATTATATAAGAAACCAAAAACAACTACATCATATCGTAATAAGTTTATTTTCTTATCTACTATCAACAGATAGTTTTTCGATTTCTTTTTTTTAATGTCAGTCTCTTATTAAATTCATTAAATTCTTTTGATATGATTAGTATGTATGTATGTTTGTTTTTTTTTTTTTTATTATATAGCTCTTATGAAAGTGATTAATCATTAATCATGATTTTGTTTTAATTATTTATATAGGTTGAATATTTAAACGGAGTATGTGTTATCGATTACGTTGCATGAATTGTTTATTTTATAAAATGTTTATGCCAGTTTAGTCCAGATTTTTTAGGAAGTGGTATAGATAGTATAGCTATTTATTTACTTATATCGACTGAAACTTATAAATATATATATATATATATATATATATATATATATATATATATATATATATATATATATATATATATATATATATACATATATATATATATCTATATCTATATATATATATATATATATATATATATATATATATATATATATATATATTTATATATATATCTATATATATATATATATATATATATATATATATATATATATATATATATATATATATATAGATATATATATATATATATACATATATATATATATATATATACATATATATATATATATATATATATATATATATATATATATATATATATATATATATATATATATATATGTAGGTTTCCAGCTAATATATTCACGCCTATCGTCTATCGCAATACCAAAACACAAGATCAATGTTTCTACAAAATATTTTTTATTTAAATTATATTGCGACCATCTTGTACGAAATCCAAAATGCCAGAGATCGATTTTCACAAACACCTCAGGTTGATCGAGATGTTTTGTGGGATTGCGTTGAACCAAATATTTATAGCCTTCGTTATTATATTAGGTTGAAAGAGATGTTTTGTGGGATTGCGTTGATACCAAATCCTACAACTCGGCCCTCCTGCGAATTTCGCCGGCCCAGCCAATTATCCTTTTGTTCTCGATGATCGTTTCGCTCGTCTTTCAAATCGTCTTCCAAAAATTTAAATCGTCTTTGTATTTCCCGTACTACGTCTTGATTATCTTCGTTAAATTTCCTGGATGTCGTCTTATTCCAGTAATCTCGTCTTCATTGAGTTGAACATCGATGTTGTTTTAATGAGTAAGCTGTCGCTGGTTTACTACAATATCAGGTTGCATAATGAATGGTGATGACACTTTATGCTTCAATATTGTCATGCTCCTCTACGTCAGGTTCTTCTTTCTATTCTTCCTCGGATGTCATTGAATTAGTATACCACTTTTTCATATATTCAGCATATGTACTAGTGGAATTCGGACCTTCATGTTGTCCAAATTTTACTACATCGTATCGCTCGTTATCCTTCAATTTCATAACCTTGTAGGGTCCTAAAAACTACGGAAATAACTTCAAGCCACTACCGAATTGTGTCCTCTCGATAGCTACGATGTCGCCTTCCTTGTATAGCGTTGCAGATTTTCTTGTGCTGTTGTAACTTCTTCGGCTTGGATAGTTATTATATTCTGTTAGACTTGATCTCGAATAACGTCTCTGGCCGCAAGAAATGATCAGCAACTTCGACTTCTAACATTTCCGCCAATCGTATGTCTTCTGTATTCTTTATCTGAACATCAAACAATAGTTCAAATGCAGTCTTTTTCACGTTCATTTTCCAGTTGGAATTTAGGTACCCTTGTAACTTGGTTACATGTTATACCAGTCTCCTGGATTACTTAAGGATAACTTAGCCAGTGCCGGTATAATTATTTCGTGAATCCTCTCGATTTGCCCGTTGCCTCTTGGTACTCCTGTGGTAATCAGCACGTGTTCAATATTGCGATGGGTGTAATAATCTTCAAAAACTCTTGAAGTGAAAGTTGTTCCCCTGTCAGAAACCAGGCGAGATGGATTGCCGAACACACTTTATGGACTTTTAATTTCGTGATGACTTCAGCTGGTATCATGGATTTTAGTGGATACAGCCACACAAATTTTGTGAAAGAATCGATGACTGAAAAAATATATTTATAGTTCTTATTTGTGCTTACCAGAGGCCCATGATGGTCAATATAGTAGGTCATAAGCGGTATGCCGACACGTTTCACATAGTTTCCGAAGTTTTGGAACAAAATACTCCCGCTTAATGATTTCTTCCACTTTCTTCACCCCGAAATGGCCTTGGTCATGTATTGTTTCGATGAGTTCTCCCTGCATCGCCTTTGGAACACACAATAGGCTTCGCCCTTCAGCATCTTCTTTGTACAGCACACCTTGTTTGTTTAAATAATTTTCGAATGGCCGATGTTCCAGTATCGCAAAAATTTCTCGTAGAGTTTTGTCATCCTTCTGAGCTAATTTGAACTTATCAATTGTGTTATTTGTGATTACCATTACAATAGCATTTCTACTCAATGCATCTATGTGTTTCATCTTGCTTTCCGGGCGATGTTTCAATTGGCAGTCGTAGCATTGCAGCGTTAGTGCCCATCCAGCAATTCGTGGTAAAATTTCTTTTTTTTTCTATCGACATTTTGAATGCTGCGCAATCAGTGATTATTTTAAATTTGATTCCAAATAGATAAACTCTGAATCTTTTTAAATCTAAAATAAATGCTAGGTAAAGCAAAGTGGAAATATCCAGTTAACCCAAGGAAACTCTGATGCTTCTTTCTGGAGTTCGGCTCAGGAAACTTTCTCACAGCTAACGTCTTCGTAATGGATGGCTTAATTGATCATTGTTCAATTTCATAGCCCAAGGAGACGTACTTATTCCAAACGGTGCTTTCAGCAATTGATATTGGTTATTTGGGGTAATAAATGCAGTAAATTTTTGACTTTCTTCCGCTACATCCACATGGAAAAATCCATTTTTCAAATCAAGCATTGTAAAAATTTGCGAATTGTATAGCTGAACGATCTGGTTATCAATCAAAGGAAGTGGATACCTATCCATGGCGACTTCTTTGTTGAGCCTCCTACTATCCACACAGACGCTTGGTGTTGCCTTTTTTGTTTACCATCACGATTAGACTGACATATTTGGATCGGCAAGGTACAATAATTTGGTTCTGTAATCATTCTGCTACTGTCTTCTCCATTTCGACCTTCTCTGCTGGAGCCAATCTTCTGGGTGGTTGATACATTATTTTGTCGGATTTTAAGATAACTTTTAACTTCACAGGTGTTGTTTTCCTATTGTATTTTGGTTTATAGCTACGAAATATTTCCATGATTAAGGCAGCATATTTTTGATCTCCAATTTTAAGCTCGAATTCTTGAGTTACAATGAAACAGCTCAGCATACCCTCCTCATTTTCCTTAGATTTATAAACATGATCGACTGTTGCTTCTGTTCCATTCATCGTAATTCGAGTGCCCTGCAAAACATCTTTCCCAATAATCATTTGATGATAGATGTTTTCTGTGGAAACGATAAATATTTTTGCTTTAAAATGTTCTTCATCAATCTTAAGATGAGCGTTGAAATAGCTGTTGATCATCACTGTACTTTTACCCAATCCATTAAACTGCAATGAAAACGGCTGTATATCAGGTGAGCACAGTGTCTTATAAGCGTCATCAGTTATGAATGTGGCATCGCCTCCTGTATTTATTAGTCCTTGTACAGGTTGACCGTTTACTTCAATAGTCTTCGTCGATTTTGTAGTGGTACCTTTAATTGTGGCGAATTCAACTTCAGCTTTTGACGGACACTTATCTGCTAAATGCCCGAATTGATTGAATCTAAAACATTTTGGACCATCAGCTTTTCTTAAACAAAATTTGGACTTGTGTCCCTCTTCGCCACAATAAAAACATTTTAGATGACCTCTTCGTTTATTTTGATTTAAAGTATTATTTGTTACCCGTTCTGGATTGTCTATCTTATATTTCTCATATAATTGTAATTTGGAGTTAAATTGTTTAATGTTCTGCGCTCCATAAAGTAAAACCTTATTTTCTTTTGTGTCGATTATTCCGTCGATAATATATTCAATAATCGATAACTCATCTAATTGAAATAATGAACCTAGCTCGCGCATTACTAGTAGATAACTTAACAAAAATTCGTGTTTTCGACGTTTTCTGGCTTCTAATTGTTTAATAATTTTTCTGCTGTGTGGTTTGGTATGAAATTCGTCTGTTAAGAACAGTTTCAATTGTTCCCAGTTATCTATATCTGACCTTGACCTTAACGCTAATTTTGCCGATCCTTCTAGTGATTTCTTTCCATATGCAAATCAATCATCATCAGACCATCATACTCGTCGTCCCATTATCTCGGTATCCGCTATCCATGATTTTATAGTATATGAGCCACTACCACTGAACTTATTTAAAATGCCTTCCATATCCCCATACGTATATTTTTGAAAACTCGTGGCATCCGACGGACCCGGTTGTTGTTTAAGCGTTTCAATTTCTGCACGTAACTGCTCAATTTCACGTTCTTTTTTTAATAATTCTTTTGTATGCGAGACTTCTGGCGTTTGATTTTTCTCGGCTAATAGTGATATGGGTTCTTCTACTTCTTTATTTGCTTTCAGCAAACTATTCTGCATTTCTTTAATTACTGCTGAATGGTTTGTATTGCATGTATTATCCAAAGTTGCGCTATTTTGCGCTTCTTTATCTTTTCGACTTATTTTTTTATTGCCCATATTAAATGAGTTTTGCACGAAATTTAACACAAAATTTATAAAACGGCACTTTGGCTATACCGGTAATTTTTTAATTCACTACAGAATAAAATAAGTGCTTTTGATCCATGAAATCGCAAATCTATTCGCATTTAATTTGTAAATTTGGTAATCACACTACACTTCTCATTTAGCCAAAAAAAAAAAAAAAAAAATTCCTTACTCTTCTTTGGTGTTTCTCCAATAATAGTTTCCTTGTAATGTATTGTTTGAATTAGTTGAAACCCCAATTAATTGGTTGAACCCCCAAAGGTTTCAAGCTAATATATTCATGCCTATCGTCTATCGCAATAGCAAAACACAAGATCAATGTTTCTACAAAATATTTTTTATTTAAATTATATTGCAACCGTCTTGTACGAAATCCAAAATACAAGAGATCGATTTTCACAAACAATTAACGTACATCATCCAAATTTTATTACTGTAAACCAAATATTTATTGCCTTTATCATTACCTCAGGTTGCACGAGATGTTTTGTGGGATTGCGTTGAACCAAATATTTATAGCCTCCGTTATTATATAAGGTTGAAAAAGATGTTTTGTGTAATGGCGTTGATACCAAATCCTACATATATATGGTGAAAAATACGTCAAATCACAAATTTGGTATATGGGACTGGAAGTCGTGTTTAAATTTTTAATTTTTTATGTCTTCAATTGGTAGTACTAGTTAAAAAAAACATTTTGTACTAAATGATTTTTTGTTGTTGTTGTTGTTAAATACAGGGTGTTAAATTTTGAGAAAAATGATAACATGATGTTGTGTTTATGGCTATAATAGGAAAAAGAAATATCCGATATTTATGATATAGGGCTCGTTTTAAAGGTAAGTTAATACGGATTAATAAAAAGTATAAAAATGGTAAGTTCTTAAATTTCTTTATTTTCAAATTTCCCGCCAAAATTTTATTTTTGAATTTTCTCAATGATCGTCCGATTTTTTTTTTTTTTTTTGAATTTTACATTCTTCAATTCTATTGAACATACTAAAAACTTGCGCTAGCAAAATTTTTCGTTTTCGTGCAAAATACGTTTAAGTATGACGATTTACTCGTTTTTGGAATACAAAATCAAAGATGTATATGTTATTTTCAATTTTTAACTAATTTACGCTCGACCTGATAATGTAATTGTTTAAAATTATTTCGTCGATCTTTAGTATATTCTTATTTCTAAAAGAAAATTAAAAAACAAAGAGGAAACAATTTGTAACAGTCCGTCCATAAACTACGTCATGTTATTTTGGGCCATTCTATAATATAGAATAACTCCGTCTCTCTCACTCCTTCATCACAAATCGTCACAAAACTGAATATGTAAGCCATGATTTAATAATTTAATAACATGAAGTAAGTGGTATATTAAAGAAATACGCCTCTAATGATATACCTGCAAATTATTGTATTATGTCATATGTAATATCCCATAACAGTAACTTCTTATAATTACATGACGTCATCTTTTATGAAATTCTCCCTGCCCCAGCCTAAACGTAACGACAATCAATACTCCTTCTTGTTTGGGGAAGTAGCGGCGTAACGTAATTTAGGGATAGCCCGTAAAGCTATTAGTAAAAAAATAAATTTTGGTAGTTTTGTTAGTTCCAACCCTAAAAATGAGTCTCAAAATATTACGTTCAGGTACATACACCGTAACGTAATCTTTTGAAATAAATTGATGCATATTTAAAAATTTAATTATAAAAGATAGGTAGGCCTGTAAAACAACATAAAATATAACCAGTGGTTTTTGTTAACATTTGTTGGTATAAATTAGTGTTTAAATTAATATTTCAGTTAGTTTAACTTGTGAAGTTCTATTTAAATCATTTGCTTATTTAAATAACATCAAAAGTATTTCAAATAATAAGTGTAATAATGGTTGGGTACAAAAAGTGTTGTAAGCCGTTTCCTGAGTTGAAATGTTCTAAAAGTTTAAGAAATGTTAATGATTATATTATAATTCGTTTGCCGCGTTCGATTCATGTAACTGAAAATTCATCGATTTGTACATCATGTTATTACCGGGTGATTAATAAACGACAAAAAGTTGAAAACGAGGTATCACCGGGTTATAATTCATTAAATTCACCTGTTACTCCGGAGACATCATCAACAGTCAATGACGAGAATATTTCGAGTATAAGTGAAAGGAGGAATGCCAAATAAAAAGTGCTCTCGTTCGTTTATAAAAAATGTTCAAATAGTGAAGATTAAATAACATGTAAATTTTAACCGTATAAATATCTTTAAATTTCTATCCTTGTTTGTAATAAATTTTTTTATTGTCAACATTTTTGTTTTAAATTTAATTTTGAATCACAAAAACGAGTGAAAAAATTAACGTGAGAGGGCCAAAAATCTACCATTCGATTTTTGAAATTTTCAAAATAGGTAGAGTCATCCTTAAACGTATCTTGCACGAAAACGAAAAATTTGCTAGAGCAAGTTTATAGTATGTTCAATAGAATTAAAAGACGTAACACTTTGAATTGGACGATCATTATAAAAATTCAAAAATAAAATTTTGGCGGGCAATTTGAAAATAGAGAAACTAAATAACTAACAATTTTTATATTTTTTATTAATCCGTAATAACTTGCCTTTAAAACGAGCCCTGTATCATAATTATTGGATTTTTAGTTTTCCTTTTATAGCCATAAACACAACATCATGTTCATCATTTTTCTCAAAATTTGACACCCTGTATTTTAAACAACAACAACAACAACAAAAAAGTCACGTTCTACAAAATTTTTTTTTTAATAAAGACTACCAATTCAAAACATAAAAATCATAAAATTAAAACATGTCTTCCAAAAATTTGTGAATTGGCGTATTTTTCACCATATACATATATATATCGCCCCTCCGGAGTAACAAAGACGTAAGTGCAAATTTGTAAAAGTCGGAGAAAACGTCTTTAAAGTTTTGGAAATTTTTAAAGTTTAAAATGACGGCTATAAACTACCACTTTTGCGGAACTAAAATGTTCAGTGAATCCTTTAATTTATACTGTTGTCAGCACCAGTTGATTTTCTTTCAATAGAAAACTATGCCCCTTTTAGAGGTTGTATGTCAGAATACCACCTCAATTGTGCCATTGTTGTCCTGGAGCTTCGTAATATTTTTTTAATTAAAACAATTAATTCAATAGGTGATTTCAATTATTATTTAACAAAAAAATTAGTAAAGATTGTTATAAAAATTTTCGTAATATTTGGGAACAATATTAGTATGTATTTATCATTTTTATTAAATCATCTGAGATGATTATTTTGGCCTTATAAACTAAGAACAACAATATTACTCGAATTATTATTTTTTTGGTTGATTGAACGACCACCGGTTCTAATCGGAGCTTCGAACCATTCATCTTCATACCCAAGTTTAGAATGGTAAGAATTCGCTCCCTTTTTGAGTTCCACCATCTTTATTTGATCACCGTTTAAATTTTTTATTGCGTTAAAATTCATGTCTTCGGCCAACGATTTTAAATCACAGAAATCGCTGAATGTTAATTCATTAACTTGAAATGGCTCTCCTCGCTTTTTTGCAGTACGTATAAGAGAAACGTACTGATCTGGGGCGTATATCGGTCCAAATTTTCTAATTCTTTTTATATTCTGCTCTATAACAGAATGGGCTGTATCTCCCTCATTTTGAGTGTGACCTCTTATAAGAAATTTGTGGATTATGCTGTTTATATTTAAATTAGTAACTGCATATAGATACAAAGCCATTACGAAACTGAAACAAAGACGATCACTACCTAGAATACCAACCGGTTTTTTTGCTGCCCACAACAATTATCCAAATAAAAAACTAGGTCTCAGTTTGGATGACTTTGTTCTATTTTATTTAAACATTTAAGGACACATGAACCGATTTCAATTGCTCCTCTGTTTGAAGATAAAAATTCAAAATGATCGATTTGAATATCAAAATTATAATAATATGATCTATAAAATGCTAGAAATCATCGCTTTTATTATAATAACACTTTATTTATTTGGACAATCAGATCAAATTATACTTACTGTAAAATTATAGCAGTTCAGTTTTGAGTGGTAAAAAAATGCGGAAAAATCTCCTATTGGGACAGGCGTTACAGCCTGTAAAACGTAAATTGCAACAATTTGAATCGAACCGCGGATTCCTTAAATTTTTCAATGTCTTTTGCTTTCTCTTGTCGACTTAATTCTTTCTGTTTTTCATGTTCTTTATAACTCTCCTCTAATCTTTATTTATCATCTCCAGTTGAGTTCTTGAAAGATTCACATTGTTCACATTGATACTTTTTTGGAACCTGAAAGCCAATGTCGAATTCAGTGTTGAATATGTAAGAATACGAATCATAGTTCGCTGATGGCTTATCAGCCAACTTACGTAGAGATTCATAATGTCGGTGCATCTCTGCTATAGTAAGTTCACCATCTATAAATTCTCGGCTGTTGGTAGATCACACATAACGACTTTCTATTCTAGAAATAGTATAGTTTGGAATGATGTTTGTGTTTACCTCGATTGTCATTTGGTGTTGCTCCGATACCACTAAATTTAGCATTCACAACAGTGCAAACAGATCTCGCTTTGATTCCTAGAGTACTCATTAGGAACGGCTTACATATTTGAATTTTTTTTCCGTCTTGTAGAAAAACATATCGATATCAATAGTTTGGTCTTATGGCCTGAATAAAATTCATCTTCGCCCTTCTATATTGAACCTGTAAGATCTCGATACATGTACCCAAAAAATTGCGTTGCTTTTCAAATGAAGATAACGACCAATATTGTGGAAATAAGATTTTCCTTGCATCTACTGGTATTTTAATCGCACAGCTAAGTCTGCACTTACAGGGTGAACCCATTTTTCTTTCCTCTACAATTTTCCCACGAGATGATAAGTATGATTTACCGGAATTTTTGATCATTTTTCGTTTGTTATTTTTCCACTCCTCAGGTTTTCTTTGTCTTTTTTCCCTTTTTTCTTTGCTGAAGAATGGTCATCAATTACAATAGAATTTCCAATATCATTTTCTGAGTCGCTAGTATTTTCATTAATGTCAGTATTTACAGAAGTATGTTTTCTACCCCCCGAGTCGTTATCAGATGGCGAAGATAAACCGATTTCTGTAGGAGGTACATATTCATCGATGTCATCTGCAGAAAATGGATCTTCATTTGACGAGTTTCCTACTTTATAACATGAGCAGTTTACTCGATTAAATCTTAATTTCGAATTCGGCTGTTTTTCCTTTTGAGAAAGTTCTGAAACTGAAAAGTAGAAAGTTTCTTGATAAATTCGGAATAATGTTACAAAATTTAATTTGTTGTGATTAACTATTTTGTATATATCTTGGTTAAATTGATCATTTGAAAATAAGTTAAAATCCATTATCGTAGAATCAACTTCTTGTAAAATACATGAATCACTTTGCAGTTTTACAGGTACCTTAATATTTTCCGAAGGCATGAAAGAATTTGGTTCTTCAAGGAAGCGTTCATTTTCGTTCGTTACGATTATTTTATCTAAAAATTAAGCCATTATTGTAAAAAATGGAGTTTTTTAAATAAATTAGCTATCATGTACTTTCATTACTTTGGCATGTTTTAGGACGATTGTTATTACAATCAGTCTTTGTTTCTGAATTATTTTTCACATTTTCCGTATTTTCTTCGGTTTTTTGAGCTGATTTCAGCTAAAAATTGAAAAGTTTTTGATGTAACGGCCACATTTTGTTCTTCTAGTGCTAATCGCATTAACTTTATCCCTCGAGGCTCTATGTTTTTCAAACTAAAATATTATTAAAATTAAAAATCACTAACAGAACACAATAGTTAACTGTTTAGTTTTGCATAAAAATTACTGTTATTCAGAAGGACAAAGACACGTCATTACTCAGTAGTACAGTTTTTATAAATTCATAATGACATTAAAATTGAGAAAACATCGACATAAAGTACGTTAAGGCCTTTGTTAATCCAAAATAAATTATTATATTTTTGTCATAATTACCTTTGTGACGTTGTAGTACTAACACGTCCACTCGATATGAAATCTCGTTTATAACTGACGAATCGGACGTTGTTTTTCCCGTTAGGAATATCATTCGCACAAATACAACAAAGACACAACGCATTCTAGAGATGAGTATTCGAGGTACAATTAGGTCTTTGTAAATATAGATAGTTCAAACGTTTTGTAACGGTTTGGCATTAAAATCTAGGTTTTCATAAAATTTGCACTTATGTCGTTGTTACTCCGGAGGGGCGATATATATATATATATATATATATATATATATATATATATATATATATATATATATATATATATATATATATATATATATATATATATATATATAAATATAAATATATATATATATAAATATATATATATATATATATATATATATATATATATATATATATATATATATATATATATATATATAACACTGCTTTATATCTCGGGACACCCCATAAATTTGTTCCTCTGTGTGGTAAACTTTAAAAGCCAATTTCTAAGCTCTAGCTCTTAGTTTGTTCTCTATTTCGTGCATTTGGAATATTTAAAATATTTTCTACACAAAAATTGTGCAGCTAATCAATATATCGGTACTCCACCAAAAACATATTTTTGGTTGTTTTAAATTGTGAACGATTAAGCTCGTATTTATTAAAAGTGTTTCCTAATATTATATGTGTAAAATGTGTTGACAAAAAATATTTATATTTTTTGTAGGTTTTATGAAAAACCAGTTACTCGAGAGAAGGCAAGAGTTTGAGGTAAGTTTAAACGACTCATTTGATATCGCACACGTGTGCGCTTTAAATATGATTTAAATTGATGAATGTATGATTGCCGCAGACAAAAAGCTCGCTAGAATCGAAAAAAGAAGAAATAATCAAGAAAAGAAGGTCATACAAAAAAACTGGAGCAGTGTTGAACAAATTTTGAAAATGACACGTAAAATTCCATTTATTAAAATATTTACTATCGGAGTCGTAAAAATGTTGCATTTCATATTTAACTTCAATTTTCTTCAGCTCAACTTTGTTGTACGTATACCATTGGTTATGATTTTCCAGTCAATGCACCGTCGGGATCAAAAAAGGCACGATTAGAAATATTAACATCTTGACTTGCCGCAGCTTTCGATAAATGTAAAATTAGCGACCTTGACGTTCGTTTATTGACAGACTGTGTGAAGGCCGCTTCTCTAAATCCTTTAGATTTTGTTATAAATCTAACTTCAATTAGACGCAGTCGACAAAACTTTCGTTAATCAAATGTATCGCATATCAAATCGAAATTTCTGGAATTAAATTTGAATTTCACAGTGATACACTGGGATCCCAAAATTCCTCCGTAATTATTAAATTTTTGGAAATCGTGTAACTTGTAATATTTTCAATTAAAAAAATATTTTTTGATTGAATAAGCTAGATTTTAGCCCAATTTACCTCATTATCATTTTTTTTTTTTGCACAATTTTTCTGTATAATTCGCATTTTTAACGGAAAACTTTTATGAACGCTACTGCTTTTATTTAGACCGCCTTTATACAATTTTGTCGTGATTTTTCTGGTATGTTGGACGTATTCTTATTGGTTACTAAACAAATAAAAAATACAAAACGGGGCCTCAATATATTCTGGAGGAATTTTTTGAGATATGTAATTATTAAATTTTTGTAAATCGTGTCTTTCAGGCTAATTTACCTCATTTACCTAAACTTTGAATGGGAAGATATCGGGTGAGTTTGAACCTACATCGGGAGTTTCCCAGGATTCAATTCTAGGTCCTTTGTTTTTTTTATATGGTTTATTAATGATATTTTACAGGTGATGATACAAAAATATTTAGGATTATAAATTCTCTAAATTATACACTTATTTACAACAAGAGGATCTAAATTATATTTGTAAATGGTCTGTTGGTAACAAATTACCTCTAAATGGAAACAAACGCTTCTCCGCAAACATTTTCCAGAAAAATGAACCAAATTGGGTTTCGCTATAATATTGGAATATCAACATTAATTAAAGTGGAATCTATCAAGTATTTTGGTGTGACATTAGATTCAAAGCTACGCTTTGACTTACACGTTGATGTTGGAAGGTTTCATAATTTTATAAAATGTTTTTTCCAGATTAGTATAATAACATTAAAAACATTGTTGCAAAATATTATACATACAACTTTTGTTGATCTTTCTCATGAAACTATTTCTTATCCCATAAATGCATCAATATTCTTTAATCACCAATTAACTCCCCTATGTGAACTGTAAACGCTCATACTCTCTTTAAAAAGCCCCAGAACAAAAGTAAATTAAACATGGTGATACTTAAACTTTATAATAGAAATGTAAACCAATTTGTTCCACCAAACAACTTACAAAATTTTCCTGTTTTCTCGTCTTTGTTTTTGGATTTTTTTTTTTTTTCTTATCAAACAAATAAATAAAAAATCTCGCATCATATTATTCAAATGAGATGAAATTGGATTCAAATGATTTTTTAAAATATTTTTGTACAAAATAAAAAAGTATTTTAAGGGAAATTGAAAATTCCCCGAAATGAAAATAAAATACTCTTTACGACTATATAGTGCGAAACGAATTTAATTCTGTTGATTTTTATGATTATGTATATGAATTTAAGATTTGAATCCAAAAAGGGGTTGGGTGATTGATATTGATAAAAATAAAAACCACTTAGTACATAAAATATTTGAATGTCTTCGCCTATATGCGTAATGAGTTAAACATATTTTACCGGCGCGACAATTTCAATTCCCAAAATTTATCTACTGGAACATGTTAAATGTGTATATAGAGAGTAAAAAAAGGGTTTAGTTTAAAACTTAAATTATCATAAAATAAGGATATTCTCCGGATCATCATCTCCATATCACGTTGGTAAAATATTTGAATTAAAAGTTAATGGAAAGTATTTTTGTGGTCTATACGATTTTCCTGTATATGAAACCCTTTTTTTTTGTGTACATCATGGTTGGGTGATTCAAAATCAAACAATTATCTATATATATTTATAAACTCTCTGGTACAGTAAGTAAATTTTAGCATTTTAAATTCATAAATCAATATGAAAACATATTTACATTATCATTTAATGACAACAATTAATTAAACTCCAGGACTTCAGGTATATTCATAATTTTTGTTCGTTTATTGTGTGGTTACCCAAAATAAAACCGCGCTCTGGGTATCACATCGAAAAATTATGAAAATGTGACAGTTGTGGAATCAAAAAGAAATTTGATAAATGAAATCCTCATCAACTCGATAAATCGGCAAATCCACACTCAGCGGGGGATAAACGACATATCATAATTCTCATCATCTTTTTTGGGTAATTTTCAGGATATTTTTCAATTTTCAAAAAAAAAAAAAAAAAAAAAAGGATATTTGCATATTAGTGGAATTCATGTATGGTAAAATAATTTTATCTGGAGAATAAAAATGATGGAAATAACTATTATTCATTTGATGCTGTTTGCATATCATCATCCCTTCGGAAGGGAGATTTTCTCCATATTCTATTATCATTTACATACATACAATACTAAATATGGGGATTTTAACAATTCCACACAACAAACACAAAATATATTCATGGATAAAAGCACACAGGATATACATAAATAGGAACGAGTTTATTACATTTTTTTGGTACATACATAAAAATTTGATAAATTGATTGTAATTTTTCTTATCAATATTTTTATTGTTTTGTAAATTGAATTTTTTTTTATTGTTGGTTGATTTTGTTTATTTCTTGAAAGGTAATGTTTAGTAAAATATGTAATAAGTAATGGCTGCCATTGCCATATTATATGTCTTTGTGTAATTTTAGGTTATTAAATTGGGTTTTTGTAACGGAATGTTGTTATTGCTTTTTTACGTACCACAGAGTTATTCTTAAAATTAGAATTTGATAGATGATTGAAATATTATTTTGTATTTCATGTTCTCTATGCCAATGGTTCTTGTGCGTAATTTAAATATTTTGCTTGCTTAGGCTTAGTCTATATAAAGGGCCAGGTTAAATGTAACCGGTTCAGTTGGTTCCGTAGTTACTCAGTTAACGTTGTTGTTGGGCGTTCCTTAATTATAAAACGATTAAGACACAAATTGGCTTATGAATAATATGCACATAATGTTTTCATTTGTCACTGTCTGAAAAACAATATTTTCCCCTATCTTGGGCTATCTTTAAATTAGCCCATGACTAGTAAATACGCCACAGCACAATACCACGTTAAAAAATATTTGCCTGTTTATCTTAAATCTGGCTTAATATTAGATTGCTACGGACTAGTCCGGCATGTATAAGAAAAATAGAGATATTTTCCCTCTCATTCATTTCAAACCCTCCGAGCCTTTAAATGATTCCATTAGCAAAGATACGGGGCTACACAATGCCACTTCAAAAAACAATTAAATGTGTTTTTTTTTTTTTCTTATAGGGCTTCGTTCCGGTCAATTAGGCGGGGCTGATAAGTAGGTATGTACATATATGCTAATGCGAGGACCTTCGATGCCAAATTAATTCGATACCTTCGAAGAAAAATTCGAATTCACTGCTTTAGTAGAGCACAAACATTGAAGAAATGTCGGTACATGTGTTTTCCCTCATATCTGCATTTTATCAGAACTAAAACTTCCAAAAGCTCACTAGAGAGAGATATGAGAATGAGATAAAATTAAGTTATTAAATTTGCTTAAAATCCATATATGTAGGTCCAATCGAAACTGAATATTAAATTATTTTCACCATAAGTCTGGCTAAATAACTCAAAAGCATTATTCATATCAAACCCAAAATCTCTTAAAATTCATTAAGGATAGTCAAAATTACCTTGAATAAAATTTCAATTAATCTTTCAAAGAATCCTTTATATTGATAAACAACCATTGGCTAGGGCATTTAATAATTATTTCAACTATACAGCGACATCTGTTCTTCTGGCTGGGTAATTCCGCCAAATATTACACTTTCATGGGTCTCGTTGCACGACCAACTTTTAGGTTCGGACCAGCAGATTTTTACTATTAGCTAATAAGTAAATTAATAAGCATAAAATATATTGCGGCGAATTTAGCCGCATAAAAATGCTCGGTAAAAACTCTTCAAATAAATAATATTTTCAAATTGAACTGATCCAATCTAAAATCTTAGAAAATTAGTTTGAACACTGAACTGATTTAAAAAACACGGATTAAAGTTGTCAATGATTTAAATTCATGGTTAGAGGGGCATGCTTATTACGTCTAACCTTGTTTCCTGTTGTTTAATATTTAACGGTAAACCTTTATTGCGAGTGATAATTTGGTGATGTTACAAATGGGCGTGCACAAGTTTTATAGTCTTTTGGTGGTTTACTAAGAACCCAAGTTAACGATAAACCGATAAACCGTGAATACGCACGCGGATAACGAAATTAAAACTATTCTGAATAATGTGCACCTCTCCATAGGGATAATTGTGTTTGCTCGCATTAGCGTTGAGGTGACATTAACGTTTCGAAATTTCGTTACATAATTCCGTTGGCAATTTTTCAATTGTTTTTTGTTGTTAAATGACACATATTCGTTTCCAGTAAACAGACATTTTCCTATCAACCGGTCATGCTTTTGATGTCACGAAATGTGATACCGCGTTAGGCTGTTATTGCTCGAAATTGGAAGGAAAGAAAAGAAATTCAGAAAATATGGTTATGGTGAATTGAACCTTCGCTAGCTGGTAAGGTCTCAAAAATTTGCAAGATATATCTCAACAATCGATAGACGTATTTAAAAGAGATAAAAACCATTATCTGCGTCTTGATGTGCTCTTTATGTAAATGTTTTGTTTGTGGAAATCGCCGCCAATGAAGTGGAGAAATAAGAAAAACTCAATTTTATTGTTGTTGTTGTTTTTCATATTTTTATTCAATTCAATTTCAATTCAAATGTATCCTTTATTATAATTATTATTTTAATTTACAAAGTTAACAATTAATTATTGTTTCAGCAAATTCATGCTTTTCAAATTTATTTTCTAATGATTATGATATTTATTGTTTATAAATATTGTGTTATTTATTTATTTTTGTGTAAAAATTTGGAACTAAAAAAAAACACATTGATTAAATTATGACTTAAAATTAACACTAAAATTACGACTTAAAAATTAGATCCTTAATTAAACTATAAACAATTTATAAATAGATTTATATTTGGAATACCAAATGCATATTATTTATACCAGCAGATTATTAATTAATTCATTTGAAATTACAGTTAAGTTATTTTTGAATTTATTTCGTATTTTGGTTATTTCATCTTTTACTAGTGAAATATCCGATATTATATGTAATCGCCTTGTAGAATTTTGGTTTTGCGTAAATCATCTTAAGGTACTTATTTTGAGCTATTTGATTTTTTTTAATGTGACTGTTTGCAGTTTCAAACCAAACAGGTGATGCGTAAAGTAAAACACTCCTTATAATGAGAACATATATGTATATTAGTAATTTTGTTACATCTTTGTATTGAATAGTTGATATGATCTTTGTATGTAACTCTTCTATCTAGAATCATACCCAGATATTTTACGGTATTTGACCATTCAACTGGTACACCATCAATCTGCAGAGAGTTGTGACTACAAAGATTACGTGAGGCTTTTTTACGAGTAAAGAAAATTGTTTCCGTTTTTTGTGGATTAATTTGTATACCCCATTTAGCAAAGTAGAGGGTTATTTTGTCAATAGTCATTTGCAGATTATTTATTACTATATTTATGTCGGCAGAAGTGGAATAAATCGCAGTGTCGTCCGCATATTGGGCGAAGTGTACTTCATTTGTGATTTGATGCTTAATATCAGATGTGAACAAATTATATACAAATGGTGAATGTACTGACCCTTGCGGTACACCCACCAATATTGGTTGATTTATAGGTTTTTCATTATTGACTATGATAATGAAATACCGTTCGTTGAGAAATGATTTAATTATTCCAACTAAATATAGTGGAAAATTATAATTAATCATTTTATGTAATAACCTTATGCCACACTTTATCGAAAACTTTCTCAATATCGAATAGAACAAGAGCAGTTGATTTTTTTATACTAAGTTGTTTTTTAACGAAGTTGCAAACTCTTAGTAACTGATGGTTTGTGCAATGCCCCTGCTCATAATTGTGTTGCTATCGCTAAAGTGTGTTAAGCGGCATAGTATAGTTTTCTCAACAATTTTCTTTAGTCCATTTAGCAGACTAATAGGTCGGTAACCTTCCACATTTCTTTTGTCTTTACAAGGTTTTGGTATTGGAAGAATTGTAGCTAACTTCCAGATTTAGGGAAATAACCTATTCTAAGGCATGCAATTAATAAGTAATATTCCTTTTGGTTGAACAATTTCCCTACCGGATATTGGATATTCAGATAAGTGATTTTTACCTATTGTATTGTTAACGATATCATTGATACTTGCAGCAAAATTGGGATTAATATATTCATTGTCAAGGTGGATTTATGCAAAGTGATCTGCAAATGCAATTGATTTTTCTGTGTCAGTGAGTAGAGTAATAGGGTTGTTTTGGGAATCGATGAATTGTAATGCAGGGATTATCTGCTTTCTCTTATTTAGTAGTTTCGTAAGTCGAAATAGTATTTTCATATGCTCAGTAGCTGATATATTAGAAATTAATTTCGAAAATCTTTCATTCCTTAGTTTATTTAACTTGCAATTAATTGTTCTCATAAGTAGATTAACAATATTTTTGGTTCTCCGATCCCTTGTTCGCTGCCACTGTCTTCTGAATGAGTTTTTAGTTTTTATGATTTGTTTTAGTTCGTATGGTATAGTTAGTATGCTATTATTTATTAGGGGTCTCTGCGTTTTAGGTATAGCTACGTTTGCACTGTTTTTTATAATATTATTGAAGATAACCAATGAGGTATCAATGTTATCTGTAGTTGTTATTATTGGAGGTTAAGTCAATTTTATTATTGATTATGTGTCTATAAGTTAACCAATCAGCATTTTTAAAGTCTAAATTTGGATTATTTCATTTTAAGTTTGAATTTGAAACAAATTAACTTTAAATTTAACTGGTAAATGATCTGAGCTTAGTCTGTTTAAACTTTGTATATGAGAGGCCAATTCAAAATGATTAGATAAAATAATGTCAAGGTTAGGTGGAACGAGGTGGTTCAGACGGGTATCAACATTTTTAATTAAAGATTCATCTTGTAGTATTTTTCCAGCCCGGTTTCCTCTAAAACTGTTCCAGTTTTGATTTTTTGCGTTCAAGTCGCATCCTATGAAATAAGGATTCACAATATTAGTTAGTTTTTGTAAATCCATTTTAAAAAGATCAAGCTTAGTTTTGTCATTCGTTCCCGGGAAATATGCCGAAATGAAAGTGATATCGCCTTTAGTACTGAATACTTTAATACCAATGGCTTCAATTAGTTTGAGATTAAATGAGGGGAGTAATTTGTTCTTAATAGGTGTACCTCTAGTGTTGGGCTTACCTTTTCTATCTAAACGATATATGTATATTGTAATCCGAATTAAAAATTTTGTCAGTATCCAATAACCAAGTTTCAGTTACGAGGCAAATAATTATATTACTATATTTAAGGAAGTCAAATAATTCAATAACTTTTGGTTTAATGCTTTGAGCATATTCAATATAATTACATTAAGTGAAGCTAATCTATTTATCATTATACAAATATTTAATTGATAAACTTGTGATGACGCGGAACTGTTCATCTTCCGTTTTGCAATTTGCCAATTGAGTTATGATATCATTAACAAGATTAGTTATTTCATTAATGGAAAACCATTTGTTACTACCTTCTATTGTTGATGTTGCATTAGTAGTCGGTATGCATTGGCGTTTCTCTAGGTGGTTTTAATCCGGGGTAGAGCTGTTTATGAGGTAAATATGAATGCATTTCCTGGTTTGTCTAATTCGGTTGATTGAAACTTCGATGTTAACGTTACTTTTAATTATTTTATATTTTTATAGCCCGGGACAGTCTTTTGAGTTGGCGGGATGGAAGCCGTTACAGTTGGCACAATCATGGATAGTAGATGTACAACCTATGTTTGAGTGACAATCTCCACACTTCATGCACTTTCATGTATTGCCCACATTTCTATTAATATCTTGACACTAAAATTGTAATCAAGTGACTTTATACAAATGTCACAAAAAATAACGTCACCAAACGTCACTGTAATTTTGGTGACTATTGTTCTGTGTCTTGTTCAAATAAAAAAAATAATATAAAATTAAAATGAAAAAGGAAAAATGTGAAGATAAGTAAACATTAATTTTGTGCAGTAGGAATTCTTAACAGCTTTAAACCACCGTAAAAGTCTTAGCTTATTTCATAAGAATGACAAATTTTAGTGTCAATATTTTGTATTTTGTAAATAAAAAATGTTGAAAAACCGTTACGTATTGAACTCAGAATTTCGATTGTATAAATTCAGTAAAGTGAGCTTATCTGGAGTGTGATCATGAAATCCAGTCGGAAATTTCGGTCGTTTAAATATCACCGCTATAGCAAAACCAACCGAAAAAGAAACCGTAGCATAAAATCCGGTCGGTAATAATATTGAGCAAATTTTCGTTCAGCGTATAATTTTCTAAGTTGCTGTTCATTCTGCTATGGAGTTGTCAAAATAATAAATAAAAATAACAAACTTATTTCATTTACGACTGACTTGGGTTACATTTTTTTTTTATATTTGTATTAAAATGGTCCTTAATAGGGACTAATTATTATTATTCTTCAGAAGCCCCAGTAATTGAAAAAAAAATTGGTTTACGTGGTACTAAATTTGTGCTTGGTTTCCATTCAACTCATTTATAAAGTCGGCATATTACTAAAAGTTAATGAATGATTTATTAATGAATAAACATGTTCGAATTAATTTTTATCATTAAATAAGTTTTGGTATGACAATTTTGTTTTTTTTTATAGGAAAAATCGCTATCCGTCAACTAATATCTATCGGACGATTTTTGTATCGTACCGGATTTCATGGGACCGCCCCTGAGCTCTTAATACTTATCTGAGTTGTTAACATATGCGAACAAACAACGGTATTTTTGTTTTCATATTTTATTTTTCTCGATATAGTTTTTCACGGAAAAACACTTTTATCGAAGTTGCCAGGACTATTTATAAAAACAAACACGACAGGTGGTGCCTTGCCACCAATTCCTTTATGTTTCAATTTTGCAACCATACTTCCCCGCGGCCCAAAATCTTTGTTTCCCGGAAAACCACTGAGAGAGCCATATATGTAGCTCCATCCAATTGCGAGAATAAACAATAAAAACTATACCTTGTTAAAGTTAGCCGAAAGATTTAAAATGTCGGTAATGTAGATAGTGCATTGGCTATATTAGCCGAAAGTTACCAGCCCACATATTTCAGTCGAAATATATTTTAAATAAAATGAAAAATTAACAAAATAACCTAGCTGAATAAAAGGTCACTTTGGTATGACACTGTGTACCATGGGAATTAATTATACTTTAGGTTTGATCAGAAAATCTAAATATAAAATGTAAAAATTTGTATAAATTCAACCTTCAAAGTGTCATATCTAGAAAGTATTTCAATTAGTGTGAGTTACCAAAAATTATCCCTAGAAAAGTTATCAGGGCAAGTTCCATGTGGGGAGCTCGGGAAAATTCGTTTTAATGAAAACCCCATATAGAATTTAAAAATTTGTTTAAATTCAACCTTTTAAGTATTATGTCTGGAAAGTATTTCAATTAGTGTGTCTAGCCAACAATTATTCCTAGAAAAATTATTAGGGCAAGTTTCATGTGGGGAGTTCGGGGAAATACAAAAAACGGGAAAAATCACTGAAAATGAAAACGAAAAAAATAAACAAAAAAATGAGGGTCCACAGTTTTCATGACATTTTAAAGGTTGAATTTATACAACTTTTACAATTTTATATGGGCTTTTCATTCAAACGAATTTTTCAGGCTCCATACATGGAACTTGCTCTGGTAATACTCCTAGGGATAATTGTTGACTAGGCACACTAATTGAAATACTTTACAGACAGAACACTTTAAAGGTTGAATTTATACAATTTTTTTAATTTTATATGGGCTTTTCATTCAAACGAATTTTCCCGAGCTCAGTATCAAACCAAAAAGAGCCTTTATTCAGCCGTAAAATTACTTCATGAAAATACCAGTTTCTAGGTTGTTTTGTTAATTTTTCATTTTATTTAAAGTATGTTTCGACTGAAATATGTCGGCTGGTATCTTTCGGCTGAGATAGCCAAGACACTATCTACATTACCGACATTGTATATGTTTCTGCTTAAAACTTTCGGCTAACTTTAATTGTATTAAAACTATTTTAATTTATTTTAAAGTGATATGAAAAAATTAATCCACACAAAGTGACGTTTCTGATGTTGGTCAATTGGGCAACGTCACTCTGTGCGGAAGAATGTCATTGTATTTTACTGTGGCAGAATATTGAGTAAAAAAATTCTAAAATTAATTAGAAATATTTTTTTTTTTAATAATAAATCAAGGTATTTAAAAAAATGATCTGCATTACCGACATAGTTAACATTCTAATTTCTTTACTAAATATGTCGAAATACATTGTCACTGATTTTCATGAAACTTATGATGGCGAATACAAATGTGAAAAAGCTCAAATATTTGTACCTTTTAAGTGTTATAGCTGTGAAGTTATTTTATGCATCGTGAGGTCGCTGAATCAGAAGATGGTATTTGATTTTAATAATTGGAATTGCTGGATAAAAAATAATTGCCATGAAAGTAAGAAAGCTCTATGCTTTTATTTACATTACTATTTTTAATTGAAGTTAAATTAGCATTACAAATCGTAAGGAACTATATGTGGAAAACTTTTAAATAAATTTCATATTACCATTGAAAGACTTCAAGCTACAAAACAGTAAAACAATAAAAAGTTATACCACTAGAAGACCTACTAAAAATTTATGCCGTATGGTTACGGCTCTATACTGGTATTATACGTGTAATAACTCGGTAATATATGTGAAAATCGTTTCCGGAAATGTTTGAGCACAATAATTTTGACATTGATCTAGAATATAAAACAAATCATCAAAATCAGACGATGTGCACCAGCTTCCAAAGTAAAATGCTAGTTTTCCTCAATTATATATCTTTTTATTAAACGAACAATAATTGTATATCTTTAAATTTTTTCTAAAAATTAGCATTCTACCATTTTCCGGTGTGAATAGAACGATCTGGATAGGTCGCGACTTTGGGAAAATTCGTTTAGGGCCTTAATTTTGGAAAATGAGTGTTAAATATTTTAAAAAGCACATTACAATTTAATTTGATTGTCGATAGTATAGAATAATTTGTCGATATAAATATGCAAATTGGTTTGAATCCCATCTTATATAAAAGTTATTCTCCGCAGATTAAAAATTATTGGTCTCCGAAAGCAGGTCAAAATCTTGCATATGTGGAAAAGGCCTGTCATATTAAAATAAAAGTTTTATTATAAAAAACATGAAGACTATATTATATTTCTTGCATTAAATTTGACATTTAGTTTTTCATCGGGAATTATTGTATCAAAAACCAAAAATAATAACTTTTGTGAAATAAAAATAAATAATAATTTGCCAAGCAATAAATATCGTGATAAAAAACTTAAATTTAAAATAAAGAAAACTTGCAGTATATCGAAAAGATAAGAATAATCGCCGAGTTACACGAGATAATCGTCATGTGGCCACATATAATACTTATTTGCTGAAAAAATTCCAATGTCATATCAATGTTGAATATGTTGGCAGTATAGGTCCGGTAAAATATTTATATAAATACATCTACAAAGGACACGATTGCGCTTCAATAAAGGTTGTCGAAGATCAATGGAGTTTGATTTATAATGAAGCAGACACCTATGTGGAAGGTTGCTGCACTACACCACCTGAACCATGCTTTCGATTATTTGGCCACGAAATCCAAAGAAAGAGTCATATGGTTCAGCGCTTGAATATTCGTTTACATGGTCAACATCGAATGCAAGATATTTGCAAGATATTTTACAAAAAGGTTCAATGTTAGAAGCATATTTTCGACATAACCAGGCGTTGAAGCAAATGCAAACAAACCAGAATTACTACTACTATTGGCAAGTGCCCGAATATTTTAAATAGGATGAAAAAACGAGCAACTGGGAACCGCGAATCCGTCGATTGCGTGTCGTTGGTGGAATACATACCGTAAATTATGTTGCTCAACCAGAATGCTTCCATTTGCGAGTACTTCTCTGTCATGTGAAGGACGCAAGAAGTTTTGATGATCTCCTTACTGTGAATGACATTTGTTATGCGACATATAAACAAGCTTGCCTAGCTCATGGCCCGGCCTTCGACGATAAACAGTGGATAGATGGTCTAGAAGAATCAGCACTGTCCTAAATGCCTTCGGGAATGCGAATACTCTTCTCTTGGTCCTGAAGGTCCAAAAGGTCTCTGGGAAAGATTCAAAAATCAGTTGGCTAAAGATTTTATTTAGCAAGCACGACGAAATAATAGATCTGAGGATGCTGAAATCAAACGTGCTTATCGTATTATTGCATTAAAGTTAAATACAACAGCAACAGAAGGTCGAAATTTTCGTTTCTAGGTGGAACGATATGGTATGGACGATATTGACCATTACGAAGATGACCAAAACATGAACGTTCTAAATTCTGATGAGTTAGCTGCTACTGGAGAAGACATGTATCGGCTCCATGCGTGTCGATCCTGAACAAGGAAGCATTCGCAAAGTATATCCTGAAACTGTTAAATGAAAATCTTCCAAAAAATGACTTCAATGAAATCGAATTACCTGAGGATATAATTTCCAGTGGTAATTTAATCGAATACGTATTTGGAAATTGCGTTGCGAATCAAAATTACGATAAAATGAAGGAATTCTCGCGCCGCTGAACAAAGAAGTCAGTAATATTAATGCTGAGATCGTCGATCGTCTCCCAGAAGAATACAAATCGTATAAAAGTCATGATTCTGTGAAGGATAAACACGAAGTAGGTATTGAATTCACACCAGAATTTCTTAATTCGATTGAAATTGCTGATTTGCCACCCCATGAATTAAAACTAATGAAAAATACGATAATTCTGCTAATGCGTAATTTAGATATTTCGGAAGGTATGTGCAATGGAACACGCCTGATTTTTGCCGAATTATGTAACAACGTAATTAAAGCAAAAATTATTACTGGGGAAAAAGCTGGACAAGAAGTACATATTCCCCGAGTTACGCTCGACTCCAGTAAAGATCAACTTGGATGTACAATACAACGACATCAATTTCCGCTTCGACCAGTGTTTGCAATGACCGTGCTTATGCAATCTCAAGGGCAAACGTTCGAATTTGTTGGCGTCGACCTTCGTACACCTATCTTTAATCATGGTATGTTGTACGTAGCATTTTCCCGTGTTAAACGACAAAATAGATTGAAAGTTCTGTTACCACCTGAAAATTAACGTCGCACGTATAATGTTGTGTGGAAAGAAGCATTGAACGCTCCTGATGAAACTTATATAAGTCTTGATAGTGACAGCGACGACGGCTACCTCGGCAACATCGATTTTTATTGCTCAGCCGGATAAAATAAAATGAAATTAAAGTTGTTTTGCGAAAGAGATTAAAAAACTGTCTTTCTTTTCACCGAGCTAAGCTCGATCCCCCTGGTACTATTATTTAAATGGGCTTGTAGAATGAATGCAATGAATTTGGTTTATGAATGAACATTTTTCAGAGGTAAAGCTGTGTTTTCCCGAAGATTTGTTCAATAGCCAGAAATTAATTTTATACACCATTACTGGTTCAGCAATACGAAAAAATACTATCTGGTTGATAAAGCATTGTTCTACATAAAATTTCCTACCGAAATAGCGTAATCGATACAATTATTGAGACTCTTAAAGAAAGTTGTATTAAAAAATGTTAAACAAAATAAAATCAAAATTTGGACAGTCAAATTTTATTTACTGGATTCTAAAATTATTGAATTTATACTATCGTTCGTCTTGACTGTTCCCAATAACATTTTGGAACACAAAATTTGAAGCAACCGGTTAGATTTTTTGGTCATTATCGAGTTTTGGCGACTTATTAGTAGTTTCTTGAAGAGTATTCGTTTTCTAGAATTTTTTTGTTTTTATTTTACAATCGCCTGAGTTTTTCTCGTTCTGTGTTAAAAATTTCCCATTGTTTCTTTGCTTTTTTAAATTGTTCAGCCTTAATCCACAATGGATCAGTTATGACGAGCGTGTTTTTGTTGCTTTAATTGGCTTAATGCCTTGTCTCGCTGGTGTTATTGGCCAATCTAAAAAATTCTTTAATTTTGGAGCAACCTTCAGCGGCGTTACTTCGGGGATAAACATTTCATTTGTTTCAACATTTATAAATTAAAATTGTTCAATCAGATTTATATTTCATCTGTAGCAACCACGTGTGAATTACCAAAATACTCGAATGATAAATCAAATCCTCACAAAACTCTTCTCCTTGATTTTCGGTATAAAATCATCGGGTTGAAATTCAAGAAATAGTGTTTATCAATTGATTTTTTTCGGCTTTTTATATAAAAATATATTAGTGAAAATGGCATTAATAAGATTTTCGATTGGCTAATCAGATACCTAATCAAGAGGGCAATTATTCATAATATATCACTTAACGCAAAAAAGAGAATTTCCTTGAGCTCATTGTGTTGGTAGTTTGGTTTCGTTCTGAAAAGGTTGGCATACTCATCAGGTAGCTACGACCAAACTACAAAAATACAATTCCTACCTAACACAGATAGTGTCAAGTACGAACGTACTGATTTAGCAAATTATATTCAATAAATCAAAAAACACAAGGTTAACCCTCATTTGCGTGTGTTTAATGCCCACACAATATTAAGAAGTTTAAGTGAAGTATGTTTGTCCGTCAAATGATTTTTTCCGCTTTTTATACACACAAACATATTAGTGAACATGACATTCACAAGATTTTCGATTGGTTAATCAGAAACAAAATCAAGAGGCCAATTATTCAGAATATATCTACCAAAAAAAAACGACAAAAATCATTTGATAAACAGACATACTTCTCAGAACAAATTTTACTCGAACACGAATTAATGGCAATTACTAGGTAAACCAGGGCACATTATCCACATGGACGAAACGGCTCTCAGCTAAATAGTCGGTCTGGTTTTGCAATTGCCAAAAGAGGTTCTGCTGTAAAGAGATAAATAATTTCAGTTATTGCTTGCTGTAATGCAGTGGGGAGTTTTTTGCTTTAAGCCTATGTTTTAAAAGGTAAAAGCAAGAAAACCGCGAATTTACAGATTGCATGCCTCCATGTCCGGTGAAGTACATGGGTGCAAGTATACTATATACCAACTCGGACATTTTTTGCACTTGGCTTTAACAATATTTCCTTCCAAGAAGTCCAGCCCCAAGCCATTCGTTACATTGCAACAACGCCGAAATGTTGGAGTTTGCTGCAGCAAACAAAATAATTATACTGTGCTTGCCGCCACATACATACAACAAAATTTTTACAGCCGTTGGATCGCTCTTTTTTCAAATCCGTCAAACCGCATTACTACGCGGCATGCAAATTTAAAATTCGTCGACGGAGGCTTCATCTTTTCAGTCACCGCTAACTCTCCATAAAAATTAACAACCTCATTTGGAACCGATTGATAATATGAATATCAGCGGCAAAGCCGCTGGAAAAATACTATAATATCACCGATACCGTCAACTTCGAAGAGTAAAATTAAAATTAGTTACAGAAAGCAAAAAACTCGTGTATCGCGCAAAATAAGAAACACAAACAAAAAACAATGTTGTAAAGAAATGGAAAAAAATTGTACAGGATTCTTCAACTAAAGATGAGGATAGATGAGGACTTTGAAGAAAATATTTGCATTGGATGTGGAGAAGATTATAATTCAACCTCTAAAAAGGACGCCTGCTGGGTTCAGTGCATATTGTGTAATATCAGGTCACATAATACTTTCACCTTTTCTGTCAATATGAAACTTTAATGCGCCATATCACCTTAAGCGGTGTACCATATCGCCCACACCGGAGGATGAAATGGTATTTCAGAATGTTTTATTATTTATAAAGACTGAATTTTTACTATAGTTGAAACCATGCTTAGTTATTGCCGGATCAATACTGGAATGTATCACCTGGGCAAGCAAAAGAGCAAATTTTTGTTTGGTCACAAATTCTCCCGGATTTTGTCGCCACCATTCGAAAACTTTTTGTTCCAAGTATTCTTGAAAGGTTTAAATGCGCCTACTCAGCTAGTTGGAGAATGCGAGTTCCATTGGGGTACAAAGCAATTACAATTATTCCAAGCTGAACGCACAATTTATTCACAGGTATCGATAATGTTTGATGAGTGGTATGGCCAGCAACAAAAAAAAATATTCGGTCTTTTGTCTAATTAGGCTGGACTTTTGGTTGAAAGTGAGATTAATCGTTAATTTTTATGATTTCTAGTTTTGACATTTGGCCCTCTAAACAGGGCGAACCGTTTACGTTGCGAGAAAAATGAATGTTGCAGGTATCGTTTGCGAATCGTATTTGCGATGTTTTTAGTTTATTTGGGTCATTCCTTGTGTTAAGTGGAGGGGAAACGTTGTAGCTTTGTGTTGGTGACACGTATGTTGCTTTGGTTAAATAAAGTTTAGTTGATTCGTAACCATTGTTTACAACTAAATGCTGCCGTGTCTAATCGAATTTAAACCATCCATCGCATTTTAAAATATTCATTTCAAAAATCATTCACGCCGTTTAATTTGAATACATCCCAGATCATATCCCAATTTATATTATATACTTACCATTTTTTATGCTTACCTGTATTCGCATTATTTCATTTACTACTCTTAATTTTGTTGTTGGACAACGATCTCTCTACTATGCATTGTTAATAAATTATTTTATCATTCTGTTACACAAGTCAGTTGAGTTCAGTTTATATGTACATATATAGCATCTTTAAGAAATTCATCAACAATAAGAAATATTCGGATAAAATATTCCATATTCGTTGGGACGTCAAACTCTTCGTCCAACTAAATAGTCTTTGCTGCAGTGATCGCCCTTATTGTTTCTGGTACTAAAATCCCAATTCTTAAGAAGTCTTTTGTGTCAAGGATGCAGGCAGCGTCCACATAATTTTGGAATATGACAAGCTCCAGGATATTTAATTAATGTTTTGTTGCACATATTCCAGGAGTGTGCTATACATGTCATTGTGGTTAGCTTGTACGCTTTTATCATACAATGATATGAATTAATGGTTACGCCACACGACAACAGAACTATTAAAACAAAGTTCTCTCATTTCATCTACAGATCAGCCAACTAGACCTATAGGATTCCCTATATCTGCATCGGTTTTCCGTTTTATAGACATTTTGCTTAGCCAAAAAATAGGCTAATGTCAAAATACAATTTCATGAGAATAAATGGAAAGTAACATCCTAAGTTTTCGCGACTACTTATTACCGAAATTTTGAGAAAGCACTTCATTTGGTAAATAATTTTTTGAACCACCCACTATTTCAAATTTAAATATTATAATCATATCTATACCTTTCTGACTAATCGTGTTTTCCAAAAGTTCTAAAAAAAAAACCGAAAAACTCGAATATTAATTTGTCTGCAATCGAGATAATGAAAAATCTCACAAAATTACTTCCATAAAACTTTCCGTAATAAAATTACGAAACGCTATTATCCCCATGTCGATACTATAAATCCACTCAAACAAACACAAAAAGATGGTATAATAAAATTATGGGTAACATGCTGATTAAAAATAAAAGAACCTTGAGACATTGAAAAATACAAAATTTTCCACACAGAGAATCCATTTCCACTTTTAGCTAAAAGTTAACTAACACATTTATTGATTTTTTGTATGCAATATTATTCTGTACAGTGGGTTAACGTAAAATGTATATAGCATTTGAACTTGAAAAATAATAAAATTAATTTCCATTTAATGGAAAGACATTTTTCTATTGTCATTTTCAGAAAGGACAGTAAATAGCGTGATCCTAAAACATTTTTTATAATATTTCAAATTTATGTATCAAATGATGAATTGTGTTTCTTGGAGCATGACAATTCCTACGTATGGTTAACATTGAACTTCTAATGGATCGTATGTATATATTTTCTTTGTTGGATGACGTTCGTCCTACAATAAACAGTATGAATCAATTTTGTAACAACAACAACAAAAATTAAATTTGTTTCCATTACTAGGGCACTCTTATTTTATAAATCAATTAACACCAAAATGATAATGACATGTAGTCGATTGTAATTAGTTTTCTGTAATTAATGTCTATAGCTATTAGGTGTACAGCAGTAAACCCATATTTTGTTTCGCCTCTCCGCATCCGTGTCTAGAAAGGCCAGACATGAAAATTGGAATATAGATAAAAAAAAAAAAATTTAAGTTTGTTTTGTGTTCTAATTTCAATGCTTTGTCTGGAGTCATTTTTTCGAATTGCTTTTATTGAGGAATTAGGTTACAAAAAATGTTTATCAAATTTAGCTGTAATTTGATATCGTACTTTAATAAATTGAATGTAAATAAAGCAAAAGGGAAATATTTGTTTGAATTAACGTTTTATTGAATTGTGTTAAACACGAGTTTGGAATAATTATTTTATTGCGCTTCTATAACCAAAACAATAATTCATTAATTACAGTTCTTATCAGATTGGTTGGCGTTTAATAATATTTGTCTACCTCAGTACATAAGTCTACTCAATTTCATACACTTTTAGAATTTTGAAGGCCAGACACAAATCCGATTGGCTGATTAGATAAAAGGATAAGCTCATATTTATTTTAATGACCGGCAATTTTTCAATCGGTGCAGTTTTGTTGCTCAATTTCTATTTCAGTCAAAAAACAAAACGAAACATTATAAAATTGTACACACAAATTTTATGACTAAACTCCTTTTAAGGAAATTCAATCCAAAAAAAAAACGGATTTCGGTGAGAAAACGGTTTGACTGAAAGGGTATTTAAACTAAATAACCTCCTTGAAAGATATTTCATTCACAAACCTTTTGGCGTTGTGCAGCCCATTTTCTATGACGAGAACTTGAGTGAAAGTTTGTTACGTAAGGGAAAAAGCGATGAGCAACACGACTAAAGAGCCCGCGTGGGGAACCAAAGCTATTGGGCTCGAACTCTAACACACCGATACAATTCAGTAACCAAGTTGCCTTAGCTACTCCTCGAACTGCATCGGGATCAAAGACGAGTCCGCACCTGGTCATCGCTGTACCCCGTTCCGATCATCCCCTGTGTGCCACACGTTACCGTGAATGACAACCTGACAAGGGATGATGGATAACCGGCCCATCAGCCGCGCGCCTCGCCCCCATCACGCAAACAGAATGTTTTGTCCCCGGAGTCCTTCACCTGCAGCGTCAAGTCCGGCCACACTCAGTCCAGAGGGGTGGGTGAAGTGATGAAGGCCCATCCGAGGATTAAATTGCTGCTACTCGATGACTACCACAACACTCTACTTACCCCATCACACACACATTACGCCACGATGATTCTCACCTAATTTTTAAACTAACAACACATAATTTCTTTTAATTTGTACACGTTATAATCTTCCCAGTTGGGAACAAATTTTTATTTATAAAAAAAAATCAAAACGACTGATTTACAAGATGTTGATCGGAGATCCACTTCGGGACTGGACTGTGCGCTGGAGCTGAGATATATTCCCCCCACGTACTCGTCTGGAGATCAGCGGACGATGAGCTCACCTGCCGAAGATCCCTGTAATGGAAAAAAAAAACCCAAAAACAAAGCCTTGCCCGGTTCAAACACGCGATATACCCCCCCGCGGAGCTCGCCGCTCAGTCACTACCTTCCCGTGGTCCACGCGATATACTTACGCACAAAAAGAAACTTGCTTGTAGTTGCCGCTATTTGTGCCGGTGCCGTCCGAGTGGTCTGGCTGCTGTCTTCCTCTTGCTCTCGTCGTGTAATTGTCAGCGCTTTTGTTTCGTGTTACTTATTATTATTATTAATTTATTATTATTATTATTTTACTATTATTATTAATTTATGGTTATTATTAATTTATGGTTATCATTAATTTACTAGTATTCGTAATTCATTATTATCATTGATTCACTATTATTAGTAATTTATTATTATCATTAGTTTATTATTATTAGTAATTTATTATTATTATTAGTTTATTATTATTAATAATTTATTATTATTATTAATTTATTATTATTACTAATTTATTATTATCATTAGTTTATTATTATTAATAATTTATTATTATTATTAATTTACTATTATTATTAATGGATTCTTAGTATTATTAATTTATGGTTACTATTAATTTACTATTATTATTAAGGTATTCTTATTATTATTAATTTAGTATTACTATTAATTTACTATTATCATTAATGTATTATTATCATTATTAATTTATCATCACTATTAATTTACTTTTATCATTAATGTATTCACAGTATTATTAATTTATTATCACCATTAATTTATTTAATTTCATATTACCATGTGGTTTCCGATTTCTTGTCCGTGTCGTATCCAAAATGGTGCAAAATATAAGAGAGCGCGAATGACAATTGTCCTCCTTTATATACACATTTTTTTTTGTTTTGGATTTCTACAACAACAAGTTGTCTATGATTTCGCGACCAACATGCCCCTACATGCAACCACCCCACACTAAAATAAGGGCCGTGACCAAAAGTAGGATAATGGACGTAATGCCATCTACCAAAAATGGCAACAAAACATACACAGAAAAAAAACCACCGCCGGTTAGGGTTCGTAGCCCTATCTACGGTAGACGAATATGTAATTGAGTGTGAATGAAAAAAAAAAAGGGGAAACAAAAAAAATGAATAAAAAAAAGTTTCGTTTTGGTTTTGTATTTTTTTCTTTAATGAATCTTACGGTGCGCGAAATTAAATTATAGGAGGCGAAAGATAAGAGAACGAAAAAAAAACTGTAACTAAAAATGGAAAGAAAATATATTGAATTTTAAGGTTTGTTTTTTTTTTTTTTTTTTTTTTTTTTTAAAGAAAGGGGTGTAAAGTGATGTTATTCAGACGGAAGGTACCTCGCACCGTAACAAGTTCTTTAAAAAAAATGTTTATCATTTTAAATTTAATGTCCAATAATTGAATTTTCTATGAAATTAGTCGAAATAACCGAGCGATCCTCGCCTTTTGGAACAACTTATTACAGATTCCCAAACGTATTATTAGAAGTACGAATCATTCAAATCGGAGCATTAAAACATGCATCAAATGCAGATTTTTGATTAGAGGTACGATTTGGTGCAAAGCCCTAGTAATTTTTTCAACTATTGAATTTTCTATGAAATAGTCGAAATAATCGAGCGATCCTAACGACTTTTTAAGCAACTTATTGCAGGTTCCAAAACCAATTATTAGACGCACGAATCATTGAAATCGGAGTGCTATAACATGCATCAAAATGCAGATTTTTGATTAGAGGTACGATTTGGCGCAAAGCCCTAGTAATTTTTTCAACTATTGAATTTTTCATGAAATAGTCGAAATAATCTAGCGATCCTAACGAATTTTTAAGCAACTAATTGCAGGTTCCACAACCAATTATTAGATGCACGACTCATTGAAATCTTAGCGCTATAACATGCATCAAAATGCAGATTTTTGATTAGAGGTACGATTTGTTGCAAAGCCCTAGTAATTTTCTCAACTATTGACTTTTCTATGAAACAGTCGAAATAATCGAGTGCTCCTGACGACAAAAAAATTTCCAAAATCAATTATTAGATGCACGAATCATTAAAATCGGAGCGCTATAACGTACATCAAAACGCAGATTTTTGATTAGAGGTACGATTTGATGCAAAACCCTCATAATTTTTTCAACTATTGAATTTTTCATGAAATAGTCGAAATAATCTAGCGATCCTAACGATTTTTCAAGCAACTTATTGCAGGTTCCAAAACCAATTATTAGATGCACGAATCATTGAAATCGGAGCGCTGTAACTTGCATTAAAATGCAGATTTTTGATTAGAGGTACGATTTGGTGCAAAGCCCTAGTAATTTTCTCAACTATTGACTTTTCTATGAAATAGTCGAAATAATCGTGCGATCCTTACGACTTTTCAAGCAACTTATTTCAGGTTCCAAAACCAATTATTAGGTGCACGAATCATTGAAATCGGAGTGCTATAACATGCATCAAAATGCAGATTTTTGATTAGAGGCACAATTTGTTGCAAAGCCCTAGTAATTTTCTCAACTATTGACTTTTCTATGGAACAGTCGAAATAATCGAGCGCTCCTGACGAAAAAAAAATTTCCAAAATCAATTATTAGATGCACGAATCCTTGAAATCGGAGTGCTATAACATTCATCAAAATGCAGATATTTGATTAGAGGTACGATTTGGTGCAAAGCCCTAATAATTTTCTCAACTATTGAATTTTCTATGAAATAGTCGAAATAATCGAGCGCTCCCAACGACTTTTCAAGCGACTTATTGCAGGTTCTTAAACCAATTATTAGAAGCACGAATCATTGAAATCGGAGCACTATAACATAAATCAAAATGCAGATTTTTGACTAGAGGTACGATTTGGTGCGTGAAAATTGTGAAAATTCAATTTCTTAAAAAAATTACTAGCTTTTTAGTAGTTTTTTTCAGAAATTGAATTTTCCATGAAATTGGTCCAAATAGTCGGGCGATCCTAACGCGGCGATACGACCCAAATTGATGTTCATCTAGTATCAAAGGTTTCGTGACTGCAACCTACAATACCCCGCAATACATAGATCTACTAATAGGGGCATATCTTTATTATTCTATACAAGCGGTCTACCAAATCCATCTGGGTCCGGATACACCTATCTTACAAAATACCTTCTTAGGCTGGGTCGTATTGGAAAAACCGCAAATTATTCCGCGTCACCACAAAACTACCATGTATGGCCCAGTCTAAATGAGCAACTCCGAAATTTTTTTGGAAATTGAATATTTTAAAGTTAAATGTCCAGCGATGTCGAAGCAACAACAGTATGTCGAGGAACATTTTGAGAAACACTATAGAAGCACCGCCGCAAGTAATTTTATTGTGAAGTTTCCAATGCCTCAATCGGTCTCTGTTTTAGGTAACTCGCAAGATATGGTTGGTCGAAGGTTTAATAGCATTGAACAGCGTCTAACCAAAAATGATAATCTGAAAACAGTCTATCAAGAAACCATCAAGGAAACCATTGATGAATATTTTAGAGTTAGGCCATATAAAGCAAGTCACAGCATAAGAGGTGTCCGCATGGCATGTTAAAACCGAAGAGCTCTTCGTTCTCCGGTGGGACCTTTCCTGCAACGAGACTTGTTCTCTATTTTGACTAGGTTCAGAACCTACGAGTATTTGTTCAGCTAATGGTTACTGACGATGATGCTCTACTACAACATATATTCTGGAGAAAAACATCATCAGAAACATTAAACAATTTTAGATTGTTCACCTTAACGTTCTGTACAACCAGTGTTTTGTGTCTCGCAACCACATGTGTTCAGAAGTTAGCTGAAATTCATTAGGAACATTATCCATTAGCATCGCAAATCATAGAGCGTGACATATACATCGATGATGTACTGACTGGCAGCAACAATTTGGACGAGGCTAAGACTAAAATTCTAAGAAATGATGTGCCAACCCTCAAGGCATTTAGGAAGGTGCACCTCAAAGACATAGCGAAAAATGAAGTAGTTTTGACGATAAAATGGCGATTTGATCAAGACACTTGAAACATATTGGCAGCCATCATCGGACGGTTTTTGTTTTATTGTCCAGGTTAAAGACAATGGAGGACAAGCCACGAGAATAAGAGTTTTGTCAGACATAGGGCTCAGTCATAGGGCTCACCTCGCCAGACATTACACGATCCTAAATTTATTTACAAATAATATGGATTCTTAAACATGATTGGGAGGACCAGTTTCTTCCGCAAGACCTATTTACTATTTGGCAATTCCATTTGGAGTAGCTATATATCTAAGGACTCAAAGCGGAAGTTTAGTTGACGTTCAGTTAAACTGCGCAAAATCTCGTATGGCACCCCTCTAAGCAAAACGACAATAACACGTCTTGAACTTTGTGCGGCTCTACTGTTAGCTGAACTAGCAAGAAAGGTTATTTCAGTCTTAAACATCAACATCCATAAAACCTATTATTGGTTGGATTCAGCTATCGCAATATTGTGTCTAACTTCGGAACTAACCACATTAACAATATTTGTCGTGAATCGAGCAGCAAAAATTCAAAGATTTACACAAAATATCTAATTGGGACCATATCAGCACTAAATTCAACTCAACGGATCTATTGTCGGAAGGATGTTCACCATTAAAACTGATATGGAATTCATCGTAGTTTATAGGGTAAACATTTTTGCAAACCGCACCTGACCGATACTAGTGTTAGCCAAGGTTCCGGAACGTCGGAATACTAAAGCCGCCTTTATATGTTCATCTGCAGAGAAGAAAGTGAACATCGGTGATGTAAGAAAGTGATAGGGTATATGGCGATATCAGGCTATCTGCTCTCTAGAATAGTCTTAATTTGATGGTTTCACTAAAGGCCAAAAACCATTTAGTTCCAAGGACCCATTAATACCTTTGTCTCCTTACCTAGATAGTAGCAAAAACCATCGGGTTGGTGGTCGACTTACACATTCGTCCCTCGCATATTCAACTAAATATCCGATTTTATTGCCATCCACACATCCAGTTACCATGTTAATCCTGTCTTATTTTCATAAAAGAATTTTTCACGCAGGCCCATTGGCCAGTTATTGGATGAAAAACGAGTCAGCAGAAGATGGAGGATTTTCTAACCGAACGTGTTGTATGTGCGCCACAGTTTTACAATGTTAGAGTCAACTTCGCAGTTTCCTTCTTTATACACCACAAAATACGAGGCAAAGGGATATTTGGCCATAATCGTATGTCTGGCAATAATGGCAGTTCATTTGGAACTTGTGTCGGCCCCCTCTTCAGACGCGTTTATTGGAGCTCTGAAAAAAATCATTTCAACCTTAGAGGTATGTGCAAAAACATTTTTTGTGATAATGGTATGAATTTTGTAGGTGGAAATTGGTGGAAGCAGTTATTCAAAACTCAACATTATAATGACGAGATTTGGCACATATGTCAACACAATTAGCGTTTTGCTCCACCGTTGGCCCCATATTTCGGTGGGATCTATGAAGCTACCGTAAAATCCGCGAAACCCCATTTACGTCGTAAAATGGCGGGTCATCATTAATGTACAAATAGATGTATACAGCTTTTAAGCAAGTGGAATTTTTATTAAATTCACGACCTTTAACCCCACTATCCTTGGACCCAAACGATCTTGAGGCAATTACTCCCGGACATTTCCTCGACGGACGACCTCTCACAGCAATCTAGGAGGTGAATATCGAAAATGGAAAAGGTACCATATTTACCGTATTGCAAAATTTTCTTTCGTCACATTTGTGAGAAGTTTCATTTTGTCAGTAGCTTCATTTTAAACTTTTTTCCTCGAGAGGCGCTTTTTGTACTTTTACAATCGTTTATAAGAAAATGTTACGTTTTTGCCTTGTCAATTAAGGTTCGTATCACTGGATTGTGAATAATACAAAATCAATTTAATTTATCACCAACGAATTTATTTATTTCACACAAAAATTATTACAACACAGTTTATTAGTAAAAATTCACAAAGTCACATTGTATAAATTATTCACAAATTTTACTGTACACTTATAATTTTTATTTCCACTAAAACACTTTTTAAATCACTTTTTAATTCATTTTTAATCTTCACACTGTCGCTTACCAAATACTATTAATCCAATTTGATCTCGTTCGCCTATTTATATACACAAACCAAACTTCTAGAAAGCTCATGACTTTTCCAGTTAGAATAGCGTAGAAACATTCAGAACAATTTTTATCATAGACAATTCCATTTTAGTACAGTTAAACATTGAGCTATTAATTTAACTTATTCTATTACACACTAGGTGTCACCGTCACAAAAAGTTAGCAATAATAGTGACATCTAACTTCAAGACTGTTTTCTAGTATATTAGTAGTGACAACCAGTGGCATCATCTGGAAGGTCATGTTTTCTAACAGATGGCACCTTTCGCGAAAGTAGTGTTTTCTTGACAGTTTGACATGATCTATTGCATTCATCAAATTCTTTGTTGCTTTTTCTATACACAGAATATGGTGAATACAATACTCGTGTGACAGGTAAAATGAGTTCGGTATTTAATTTTGTTGTTGATTACTCTACTACCAACCACTTAATACTATGACGGTGACACCTAGCGTGTGATAGAATAAGTTAAATTAATAGCTCAATGTTAAACTGCACTAAAATGGAATTTTCCATGATAAAATTGTTCTACACTATTCTAACTAGAAAAACATGAGCTTTCTAGAAGTTTGGTTTGTGTATATAAAAAGGCGAACGAAGTCGAATTGGATTAGTAGTATTTGGTAAGCGATAGTGTAAAGATTAAAAAGAATTTACAAGGGAATTTAAAAAGTGATTTTGTGAATTTTTATTGATAAACTGTGTTGTAATAAATTTTGTGAAATAAATAAACTCGTTGGTGATAAATTAAATTGAGTTTGTATTACCCACAATCCAGTGATGCGAACCTAGATTGACAAGGCAAAAACGTAACAATTGGTGACAGCGATGCGATTGTGGATTAAAAGATAAAGAAAATGATTCTCAACTAATTAAAAGTTCCAGAATTAAAAAGAGAACTTGAGAAACGGGGTTTGGCCACTGAGATAGCAAAGCAGTTTTACAAACGCGACTACGTGGAGAAAGAAGGGTTAGACGCGGAAAAGACATCAGATAAACAGCCGTCAGTCGAAACAACACAATTACCATCTGGAAGTTTCGATTTGCCGCAGTTAATAGCTGCTATGAACCAGATGACGGGACGGATGATTATAATGAAACAACAAAACGAACGACAGCTAGTAGAAATTAAAAATCAAATGGCGCAACAAGCAGAGCAGTCGAATCAAGAAATGAAACAACAAATCTAAAAAATTGATCAGTCAAACCAAAAAATTAAAAATGAAATGGAACAACAAAATGTGCGGCAGTTGGAGACTATAAACCAGTCAAACCAAGAAATAAAATGCCAGATGGAACGACAAATGGAGAAAATTGAACAACCAATCCAAATTATAGAGCGTCAGATGGGGGAAATTGCCAAAGGTCAGCAGAGAATGGACGAGAAAATTCTGGAATTAACTACAAATATGCAAGGTGAAATCGAGAAACTGCAAACGGATTTTAAGACCGAGATTCAACAGGTTGAACTAAAATTAGAAACGAAAGTTCAACATGTTGCAAAGAAATCACAAGTGGAGGTTGAACATCTTGAAAAGGAGCTGATTGATGTCAAGGCAAGTAGAACAACGACGCAAGTGGTTTAAACCGTCCAATCAATCAAGTTAAAGCCACCAACGTTTGACCGCACAACCTCTTTTGGAATTTTCAAATTTCAATTTGAAACGGCGGCAAATCAAAATCTTTGGAATGATGAAAATCGTGTCGCAGCGCTAATAGTGGCCCTTAAAGGTAAAGCTGCGGAGGCCTTACAAACAATTTTGGAAAGGCTAAAAATTGACGCATTCGTTGACGGCATTCGAGATCCAGAGACTCGCAAGGCGGTGATGTTGTCACCCAAATCAACCTTTGTGGAAACTGTTGCGTTTGGGTTAATGATCGAGGCTGTGCAGAATTTCACCAGATCCTTATTAGTTAGGCGCCAAATAGATTTAGACGCTAAAGGGTACATCGAGCGGACAGTACCAAAATTTAGAAGCGGCAGGCTTAGGTGTTTGAAATGTGACAAGTTGGGTCACATCTCAATGGACTGTCGGAAAGTGATACATGGAGAAAGAAGATCGCCACCTTTTATGCGGGCAAACGCCGAACGGTCGGGACAAAGGTCTAGAAGCAGCGAACTAAGATGTTAGGTATGTAACAAGATTGGCCACATCTCGCGGGATTGTTTGGAAGCAAGAGGAAAACGGCACGTATCATCAACTTCTTTGGAAAGAGTACTAAGAGGAAAGCAGGAATTGGATGAACGGATGACAAAAGTCGGTAAAGTGGAAAGGTTAGAAGTCAGTTTGAAGGAACCGAAGCTCGCTTCGCCGTCTGATTGCTCTATAACATTCATCCCTGTTACGAGTGTAGCACGAGGCGGAAGCATCGTAACAATCAAGGGCACTGTTGATGGAAGGAAGTGTATCATTATGCTGGATACAGGAGAAACTCACACAATTGTCCGGAAAGACTTGATCGAAGGAGCTGTGCAGCTGGCTGATGGGCTAATGTTAAGAATGGCAAATGGAGAAAGTGCAATGATTAAAGGGAAAAAGATCGTAAACATAAGGATCGGTGAAACTCTTTTCCCACACGAAGTTGTGGTTGCAGATATCGTGGACGAAGTCATTTTGGGAACGGACTTTATGAGGGTGAATAGCTTCGTGTTGGATTTTGGACGAGGAATATTGAGTAGCGATAACATCGAGATGAAACTTAAATTTAACGATACATATGCGACAGTAAGGCGTGTAACAATCAGCCATTGCGAGGAGCTGCCATCGAAACCTGAAACAATTGTTGAGGAAACCAATCTACATCAGGTTTTGCAGACATTGGATAAGAAGGGCCGAGTTGTGCGAAGTGGAGTGCGAGTGTCCGATGATTGGATGAGGGATCAGTATGGCAAACAAGCCAACGGCGGAAGATTTGACAAAAAGCGGCCGAAACGGAACCGCGTTCTACAATGGAAGAAGGATTCGTCGTTGAAAGTGCAGCCTACATGGACGGCACAGTACAGGAAAAGAAAGAGACAAGGAGGTAAACCAAAGGTGGTGCATTTGGACAGGCTGGCCCTGTACAGAGGAGGTGATTTAGGTCCTGTTCGGGATGAACAGGCTTAGGTGAGGGTAGTATGACGGTGACACCTAGCGTGTGATAGAATAAGTTAAATTAATAGCTCAATGTTTTAACTATACTAAAATGGAATTTTCCATGATAAAATTGTTCTACAGTATTTTAACTAGAAAAATCATGAGCTTTCTAGAAGATTGGTTTGTGTATATAAAAAGGCGAACGAAGTCGAATTGGATTAGTAGTATTTGGTAAGCGACAGTGTGAAGATTAAAAAGGAATTAAAAAGTGATTTAAAAAGTGTTTTTGTGCGAAATAAAAATTATAAGTGTACAGTAAAATTTGAGAATAATTTATATAAAGTGATTTTGTGAATTTTTATTAATAAACTATGTTGTAATAAAATTTGTGAAATAAATAAATTCGTTGGAGATAAATTAAATTGATTTTGTATTATTCACAATCCAGTGATACGAACCTTGAGTGACAAGGCAAAAACGTAACAATACAAAATTATTTTTCACCTACATTTTAATAGCTAAACTAGTATTTAGATCACACACTACGTTTATACTCGAAGTCGACTATTCTTGGAGTTATGCTCATACTAATTTATTATTGTGTTTTTTTAGATTCGATTGAATTTAATAGTGTAGAAATAATTATTTTCGATTATCATTCGATAGGGGTTGTCAAAAATATCAAGTTTTTGGTTCACAAGCAGCATGTTTGTGATTTTTTTTGTGATTATGTTAACCGTCAGTAAATCTTTAGTTTTATTATGCACAAAATTACACGGATTTTGTCACACAAATTATTTTAATAACACAACTTATTTATTAATAAATAATGAATTCGTAAAAATTCCGGAGTGATCAAAAACGACGAATTTTTTGACGTCTTGAATTGTCACAATTGTGATTAACACTTCTTTTACTTTCTTTTACTCTAGTAAAATAAAGTATAGTAATCATGAAAATTTTGGACCTTGAGATTTTTAGAGATTTAATTGTTTTGAGGTCCCCTGAGTCCGAAAAAGTGGGTTTCGAAATGGTGTCTGTCTGTCTGTCTGTCAGTCTGTCAGTCTGTCAGTCTGTCAGTCTGTCCGTGTCCTCTCTACAGCCCATAGAGTTTAATCAACCGACCTAAAACTTCAGATTTAAGCTTTTTTGATAAATTGGAAGATCCCAGTGAATTTTACTCCAAATCGGCTAACCGGAAGTGGCCACTCCCTTGGTCCAGAAAATTTGTTTTGCAAATATCTTAAAAAGCATAAGGTTTACAAAAAACTACTTAATACAAATTGATTCCAAAAATTAAAAACAAATAAAAATAAAAAATTAAAAATTAAAAAAAAAATTAGGAAAAAAATAAAATTTCTAAAAATTCTCTGTTCGTAAAAGAAAGTCGTGTGTTGGCCACCCCTCAATTTTAACTAGGAAATTAAGGGACCTATTCCATGTGCTAGCGAAATCTTTATCATCATTGTTGAGTGCGATTTCCAAAAAATAATTTCGTAGAACTTTTATTAAACGAACGATTCGTATGGATTAGGGTTTTCTAACTAGGTAATTGAGCAACCTATTCCATGTGCTAGCCAAACCTTTGTCATCATTGTTGGCAATGGCCGATATTGGCCCTTGGAAGTTGAGTGCGATTTCCAAAAAATAATTTCGTAGAACTTTTACTAAACGAACGATTCGTATGGATTAGGGTTTTCTAACTAGGTAATTAAGGGACCTATTCCATGTGCCAGCCAAACCTTTGTCATCATTGTTGGCAATGGCCGATATTGGCCCTTGGGAGTTGGGTGCGATTTCCAAAAAATAATTTTGCAGAACTTTTACTAAACGAACGATTCGTATGGATTAGGGTTTTTTAACTATGTAGGTAATTAAGGGACCTATTCCATGTGACAAACTTTTACTAAACGAACGATTCATATGGATTAGGGTTTTCTAACTAGGTATTTGAGGGACCTATTCTATGTGCTAGCCAAACCTTTGTCATCATTGTTGGCAATGGCCAATATTGGCCATTGGGAGTTGAGTGCGATTTCCAAAAAATAATTTTGCAGAACTTTTACTAAACGAACGATTCGTATAGATTAGGGTTTTATAACTAGGTAATTAAGGGACCTATTCCATGTTCTAGCGAAACCTTTGTCATCATTGTTGGCAATGGCCGATATTGGCCCTTTGGAGTTGAGTGCGATTTCCAAAAAATAATTTTGCAGAACTTTTACTAAACGAACGATTCGTATGGATTAGGGTTTTTTACTTTCTTTTACTCTTGTAAAATAAAGTATAGTAATCATGAAAATTTTGAACCTTGAGATTTTTAGAAATTTATTTGTTTTTAGGTCCCCTGAGTCCGAAAAATTGGGTTTCGAAATGGTGTCTGTCTGTCTGTCTGTCTGTCAGTCGGTCAGTCTGTTAGTCTGTTAGTTTGTCAGTCTGTCAGTCTTTCTGTGTCCTCTCTACAGTTCAGATGGTTTAATCAATTGAACTGAAACTTCAGATTTAAGCTTTTTTGATAAATTGGGAGGTCCCAGTGAATTTTACTCCAAATCGGCTAACCGGAAGTGGCCACTCCCTTGGTCCAGAAAATTTGTTTTGCAAATATCTTAAAAAGTATAAGGTTTACAAAAAACTACTTAATACAAAATATTTCCAAAAATGAAAAACAAATTAAAAAAAAAAATTAGGAAAAAAATAAAATTTCTCAAAATTCACTGTTCGTAAAAGAAAGTCGGGTGTTGGCCACACCTCAATTTTTTTGTTGGTTTTGGTAAATCTTGCAAAAAATCTCGATTTGTCAAAATTGATTTAAATCAAAAAATAAATGATTTATTCTGCCCAATCGTACGCTCGTAATGATTGAAATCATTTTTTTTGACAGTAAATTGAATTTATTTTGCCCAACACCACATAAGAGTGTAAAAAGTGCTAGCAAACCATGAAACTCATACATGTTTTACCATATTCATAATAAGTCTTCTATTTATACCAATTAACTCATTTATTAACCGCTTTGTTGTTGTCGCCTTACCATACCATTTAACGAACAGATAACAGATGTCACATTCATAAAACTCCAGTGTATACCATATAGTGGAAAACCCTTTTTTTAAACCAAAAAAAAAAAATTCACTCATATTTATCAAACAAATTATAAATTGAATATTTAAATTTTTATGTTTATTTACAATAAAGTTTTTTTTTAGTTTTAGAGTAGAACAAAGACGTCGTCGTCGTACACGAGAATAATTTGCATAATAATAGATCCGTATAGAGAAACGTTTTTTTTTTGCTTTTTTGTATATTTTGGTTTTGTAAATATTTTTTGTTGATATAGTAAAAAAAAACAGAGAAAAGCACTTGAATTTCCCGTTCAATACAAAATTTTGTTATATTTGGTTATATGGTACGGTTGGATGTGACATCAAGTGATTTTCATAGTTGCGGAGGAACAAATTGAATATCTAAACAATAAATTACAAATTAACAAAATATTTGCATAATAAGGATTCAAGTAAATTACATGATTAGATGGCGCACATATTTCAAATGTTGGGAATTAAATAAATCAATGTACATATGTAGTATCTGAATTTAAAAGTTTTGATGTTAAGGATTTGATTTATTTTTTTCAAAGAAAGTAAGATTAGTATCTCTTGTAAATGTAACTTTACACAAGGAGTCACATTATTAGTATTGTGCGTCTACGCCTATTTTGTAGAAAATAGTTTGCGTCGTAGACAATGAAGACGCAATAGGAGTAACTTTGTGTTTTATTGTGTATACAACGTCTGTCAAAAACTTTCCCACCGCATTCTGCATCAGGATTTGCTGCAACAGGCCCTGTCGGGGTAAACTAACGAGATCACCAGCCCGATTACCAAATGGATTACGTATTTAAAGTCATGCAATAAATTTGTTTTTGTCCTGGTTATCTCTTACTTTACCACTAGCTCAATAGGTTAGTGGATGATTGTTAATTAGAACTTTCCATAGCGAAAAACACGCGAATACACGGGGGCGTTGAAATAATACATTTTAAATGGTTTCATCGGTAATGGCTCCTCCTCGAGATAATGTTCCTAGCGTCTTCATCGGCCACGTATTCAATCGGAAATTTTTTAATATCATCGTTTTATTGGTAAGTCAATTATTTCCTGCAGATGTAATTGGGCAAATCTTACATATAAATTGTGACCCGTATAATCGAAATATGGCAACATTTTTTGAACGGATTCCTTATGCAAATACCAAGCACAAGCGTAACTTGTTCATTATATGGAAGCTACACTTTCCCTATTCTGCTTGTCTTTTCTAATTTATTCAAATTGCTTTCGAAGCAGTTCCGCCGATTACGTATTATTTCCGAATCAGGTAACGTTTCCAGTGATATTTTATTTTCTCAGAAATTCATAACGGATTTTAGATCTTCTGAATTATCCATCATTAAATTTTATAACGCTGAAACGTATCTACGTTTCATATATGTTTAACTATTGCGTCTCTTTAAAGAGTTGCTCATAATTCCTTCACTCTCTTCGTTTCATGAAATATCCAATTATGCCAACGTACATGAATGATATGAGTAAATGAAATTCTCCTAGGCGTACAGTAGCTTCAGTTATATCACTGCTATTGATTTTAAAAACCAATTGGGCACGTCCCAAAAATTGCTCAGCTTACTGGACGATGTTAATTATATCTTCTCCGATCGTTGAAATCACTAAAGCATCCGACGGAATATTGGTATGATTTGATTGTGCATTTGATGGTTTCAAAATTTGATAAGGAAACCAGGAACAAGTGGCAGGAAGAGGCGCCGGAAAACGCTATGCCAACGCTTGAAGATATTTCAACCTTTATAAAATCCAGAAGCTACATGAAACAGGGTTAGCGAAGCGAGATATCTGCTCCTGGCGGGCGCGACCATCGACATCGTTACATCCTTACCGTTTCTTTTGCGTAAATTGCAAGCAGGAAGGCCATTCAATTATTCGGTGTCATTAGTTCCTTGCACTATCAGTGGATGACCGGAAGAATTTAGCTCTGGATGCTAAATTATGCCTGAATTGCTTAAAACCATCGCAAACTTTAAGTACTTGTCCTGTTCAAGATGTATGTCGCCTGTGCCAATCTAGACACCATACATTAATTCATATTGATCCGGCATCGACTTCGAAGAAACCACAATCATCTTCTCGCTTATCCGGTATGCCGGAAGACCGAGACGCATCACGGGCCGCTCAGGTTAGCAGCACTTTGGACAATGCTACAGTTCACATTGTAGAACACCAGCATTCTTCCTTGATATCATCCCTTGGCGAACCGAGCTACACTTTCCTCGCCACGGCACAGGGTATTGTAAGTACCGGGAATAAGGAAACTGTAGTATGCAAAGCAATTTTGGATTCTGGTTCGCAGCTGAATTTTATTTCGAAATCGCTTTCGTCCAAGCTAGGTTTGCAACCCACAAAGAAGCGACTATATATTAATGGGATTGGTGGCAATTCCACGCAGTCTTTATGCTCACTCACCGTAAATATGCAATCCCGAATTAGAAATTTTACGACAGACCTACCAGTTAACGTTCTATCTAGAATAACGAGCGATCAACCATCAATCGCATTTGTTCGAGAGGAATTGGTTCTACCAAATGATTAAGAATTGGCCGATCCTTCATTCCATGAGCCGAGGGCCATTGATTTGCTAATCGGAAATGAGCTGGTATACGATGTCAATTTGGATGATCGCTTACAAGCTGGAAAATGGGATTATGCTTGCAAAACACTACTCTGGGATGGATTGTAGCTGGCAGATACGCCTACCGCTAGTTCATTGAATCAAGAAATTGAGCGTTTTTGGAATTTTTACATAGAGTTGATAAAGTTAGCACCAACGAGGAAGGGAGAAAATCCGTGCGAACAGAACTTCCTTAGCACCCATCAACGCAATGAGTTTGAACGATTTGTTTTGCGGTTACCATTTCCTAAACCAGCCCAGTTACTTGGTAATTCTTCGAAACTGGCGTTAAAAAGATTTTTAAATATCGAAAAACAATTGGAATGGGATGCATTGGCAAATAAATTATATTGCGACTTCATGGACGAGTATCTACATTTGGGCCGCATGGAGCTGGTGGGGCATGTGCCACAAATAAAACTTCTACTTGCCGCACTTTGCAGTTTACTCTGAATCAACATCCACAAAATTAAGAGTTGTGTTTGACGGCTCTGCCAAAACAACTAGTGGTATGTCATTGAATCAAATATTAATGGTTGGACCTGTAATTCAAAGCGATCTCGCATCCGTTTTGTTAAGATTTTGATCATACGCGTGGGTGTTTAGCACGGATATCGCTAAAATGTATCGGCAATTTTTATCATCTGGAAGACCGCCGCTTTCAGTATATATATATTGGAGATTTAGTTCCGGTGATCCAGTTCAGACCTACCAGTTTAATACGGTTTAGGTCCGACGTCGTACATGGCTACCAGATGCCTGCAAGAGTTGGTGCTACAATATCAAGATGAATTTCCGCAAGCTGCTGAACGTATCGAGAAGGATTGTTATGTCGATAATATATTAACGGGTTCCAGTTCCGTAGACGAATTAGCTAGAATTAAATGGCAAATTACACTGATTTTTGATAACGCGGATATGAGTCTTAAAATTAAGGTGCAACCAAAAAATTTTTTGGACAAATTTACGAAGCGCAGTGTAATTTCAGACGTAGCCAAAATATTTGACCCTTTGCGATTAACAGCACCTGTCGTGGTCTTAGCAAAAATGTTAATGCAGCAATTGTGATCACTTAAAGTGGGATGGGATGCGAAATTACCATTAAAGGTTCATAATGAGTGGTTAACTTACAAAAATGAGCTCTCCGAATTAAAGAATTTGAGCGTTCCTCGACATCTTTTTGGTGGATGTGCTAATCCTACGGAGATACAGTTACATTGCTTTGCCGATGCAAGCGAGAAAGCTTATGGTGGCTGCATTTATGTACGCAGTAGATGCAACAATAAACTAATAATTTGTCGACTAGCCTGCTCCAAATCAAGAATAGCACCAAAAGGGAAAACTAAACCGAAACTCGAGTTGTGCGCGGCAGAGCTGGTTTCAAAGATGGCTGCAAAATACAGGCGAATTGTTAATTATCCAGTGGAAGGGTTATATTTCTGGTGTGATTCAATAACTGTACTTCACTCGATCAATACACCAATTAACGACCTAGACGTGTTTGTTGCAAATCGAATCAAGATTATTCATAATTTATCATTGATGGAAAGCTGGCGGCATGTTGATTCAAAAGCCAATCCGGCCGATTTCGTCTCGCGAGGAATGAAATCCTCGCTATTAATCTCCGCTGGTTTGTGGTGGAATGGCCCGGATTATTTATTGCAGGATCCCAAAGAGATGAATCGTCTTTTTCTACCGACAGACAAAGTATTTAATAACGCAGCCAATGTTACAGCAGAAGAGATAGTACAGATACTTTCGGTTTTGTTATGCGCTATTTGCACAATTTGCAATGGAGAGACAAGACACGTGGTGGTAAGTTGTCACTGGCAGAAATGGCTACAGGGCATGATGCTTTAATTCGAGCTGTGCAGTTAAGCGCCTTTGGTAACGAAGTAAAATATGTATCCAAAGCGTGTTATCAATTAAAGAATAAATGTTTATGTTCATTAGATGCCTTTACGGACGATGTTACGCGTTGGTGGGCGGCTTAAGTTCTCAAATTTACCATATACGTGTAAGCATCCTATAGTCTTGCCAGCAAATCATTTTGTAACAAAAGCCATCGTTAATTTTATTCACAACACACACCTGAATGTGGGGCCTAAGGGCTTTTTCAACGGTACTGTCAACGATACTGGCCGATCGCTGGGCGAAGAATCGTTAAAACTGTGATAAACAAGTGCATCATTTGCAGCCGTACAAAACCAAAAATGTTGCAGCAGTTTATTAGTGATTTGCCTAAGTACAAAGTTACGGTGTCATATCCGTTCCATGTCACAGGGGTCGATTATTGTGGGCCAATTTTCGTGTATTATAATATAAGAGGGAAGGTTCCTACGAAAGCTTATTTGGCGGTGTTTGTTTGCTGCATCCCGAGGGCTGTGCATCTGGAATTAGCATCCGACATGTCGACCAATTATTTCATGGGAGCATTAAGACGATTCGTGGCCACGCGGGGTTTACCGGAAAAAATTATGTCCGATAACGGGCGCAATTTCATTGGCGCCAACAGCAAATTACGCGAATTGGCTAACCTATTGATGAGTACCAATTTTGACGATGAAATACAATCCTGGTGCACACAGAGTAGAATCGAATGGAAGTTCGCGCTGCCTAGGCTCTCCACATTTTGGCGGTATTTATAAGGCGGCTGTAAATGCTTCAAAGTTCCACCTGAAGCGGATTACGCACAACTTTAAATTCACATTTGAACAAATGACAACGGTTATGAAGCAAATCAAAAATTTTTAAATTCAAGGCCGATTGTTCCTTGCTTGCGAACGATGTAGTAGAAGTGCTTACACCGGGACATTTTTTGGTCGAACGCCCCCTAACATCGATACCTGAGGCGTCACGTTTTGATGACGGAGAAACCTTTAATCAAAAATGGGAGCAGGTTACCAAAATTTACAAAACTTTCTGGTCAAGATGGGCTGCCGAATACTTGTGCGAGTTACAAAAGCGAAATTATTAGCAGGAGAAGACACCAAATATCAAAATCAATATGATTATTCAAATCTTCCACACTTGTAATGGAAATTCAGGAAGGTGATGGCCGTTCATCCAGGCAAAAATGGTTTAGTACGTGTCGCTACAATCCGCACAGCGGCCGGTGAGTTGACTTGATCAATCACAAAGTTAGCTGCACTGCCAATAAAAGTTGGCACCCATGGAGTTCAAGGCGGGGAGGATGATAAGAGAAAAAGCGGCAGCAACAATAATTTTGGATTCACCCGGTGACTATATAAAAAAAAGAACATTAGACATACACATTAAATTATTTTTCCCGTATTATTGATTTTGAATTTTTTTATTTTTATCGAATGTTTAATATCTTCTATGATACCGTTATTTTAATTTTAATATTTGTAAAAAATATATATTTGGGCAGTCTTGTCGTGGCCATCCAAAAAAGTGTAATAAAAATAATTTGGTCATTAAAAAATAAATGTTGGTGAATCTTTTGAATATTATTCCTCGAATTATCTGCTGCTGCTAATAAAAATATGCTGCTCTGGTTGATGGTTGTTGGCTGCTGCTGCTAAATAAGTTTGTTTTGCTGTTTTGGTGCTGTTCGGGTAATAATTATTTGGCCTGATTTATCAATTTGAATCCTTCGTTCTTTTTCCTTTCATCTTATCACAAATCGCTCAAATAAGGTAATTTATCCTTGGAACCGCACCACTGTAACTTCAACAATGATGCGTCCAACTTTTACTAATGATATTTTAATTTGTTTGGCTTGACGAAATATCAACTTTCCTTCTCACGACGTACATCTTGTTCTTTGATAAGGGTAAGTCCATTTCTCTATTTACTCGGTTTTTTCATAAGTACATAACATTCCCCTTATCAGCCAGCCTTATCACGTACACACCGGGATTTACGTATAAAATCGATTAGCTTTGTAAGCTTGTCGTATCTGTATACTATTTCGACTTTAGTCAAAAATTTATTTGTCAAGTTATTGTTAACGTTTAACAAGAACAATTTTACCTATAAAAAATTACCCACTCTCTTAATCAGCCACAATTCTAGGATAGGGAATAAAACCTTTTTAAACTGACAGCAACATTTATTACTTTGATTTTGGAAATTTATAACATCCTTAAGAATTTCCAAACCTGATAGATCTACAATCCATTTCTAATTATTAACATTTTCGTATTCCATATAACTGGACAATGTTGTTACTTCTGAAAAAGTAATAGCCAAGTCCGAATGAGTTAAACCCAATATTAAATGAGTCTGTAATATTTTGTCTTGGACTCCAAATAAAACGAAATGATTCAAGTAACACAATCTACCGTAAATAAACATATCGTTTTTAAACATGCGGTTGAGGTTTCCCGAATTTTCAAACAAAAACGTAAGATTGGCAAATTTTAAAAATTTTATTATAATTTTCACAAATATAAATACAACAACAATCATAAATAAGCAATAAAAAATTTTCAGTAGCGTGTATTGCCGCTTCGAGCGTGAACAACCGCTGCTATCCTCCGTCGCATACTTTTGATAATCTGTTCGATATCGCACTGTGAGATATTTTCCAAGCACGTTTTTCCACTTTGCGACAAATTTGGTATGGTAATATTTTCTAAGATGATCATGAATTACCTAGAATTTGGTTTTGGTTTAACGTTTCAAGCTAGTGTGGTTAAAACCTTATTTACATTTAAAAATTGAGTTATAAAACATATTGTGGGATAAGTAAAAAAAACTCAGCCACATTATTATTAAAGCTATATGTATGCTAATTTCTTAAACGTTTATTGTAATGAAAATCATATACATTCTATCAAAAAAGTACGGGGAATTGTTAATTTAAAATACGCGCGCGGAAGGGATTTGAAATTTGTTTCTCCCTAGATTGGTAGGACTATCTTTCATTATGATGCCAACTTTGAGCGCGATCTGTCAACCAACTTGTTTACAGCGCAGCTGGTTAAGTTAGTCGACTTCATTAGGGCACGGCGATTTTTACGATGAACGAAATTATTGAGCAAAGTGTTTGCCTTAAATTTTGTATTGCAAACGATATTTCTTGTGCTGATGTGAAAAACGAGTGAACGATAAAGCGACATCACCTCGAGCTACGATTGTGAATGTATAACTTTAGGGCCAACAACTCAATAAATACCATCGATCAACCACCACATTCGCCTAATTTAGCACCAGATGGCTTTTTCCTGTTTTTTTGACTCAAATTGCTACCCTGTGGAACCCGTTTGACTCCATTGAAGCAAACAAAATTCGGCGCGCGAACTGAAAGCCCTGCAGAAAAGTGCCTATAAAAAATGTTTCGATGATTGGAAAAACGCTGGCATATGTGTATATTCTCGAATGGGTAATACTTTGAGGCCGGCAAAATAATTTTTTATGATTGAACCTTAAATTTGTGTTTTATTTAACAATTTCCGGTAATTTTTTGGCAGAACGTATATTTAATTAATCAAACTTTGACTTAACGCCATTTTTTTTAATTTGTCTACATACATTGTCTACACGAGTAGGCAATTGATTTATTACTTCATGTAGACTACGCGGCACAACACTGATTATTATGTAAGTGAGGTTTCAAATTCGAATAATCGAGTATTGTTTGAAAAGGTGTTAATAAAATGTGAGTTTATAGTCAACATAAGGTTAAGTTTTATTTCCAAAATTTTTATTAGATACTTATATTTTCCATTTTATTGTAAGAAAATTTATAACAATTTTAACTATTTATCCTGATTTCAAAAGGATGTGACTTTGTCAAAGTGTACTAAGTCAATGGATTTATAACAAAAATATTCTGTTTTGTTAAAATGAATATTTATGTTACAAACCTTAAGCTCATTATGTTTTAACCTTGTTGTATAAAACACGATAAATTTTAAACCATTCTACGTGCTCAATTTTAAAGCCAGACAGACCGAAAACCATATAACAACCATAATATTCAGCTCACATTGATACAACAGAAACCCATAAAACAGCGAATGCAATTATATTTTTTGCCATATAACGTCTTATGATTTCTCTGGATCGGTAATAAAAATATTGTGCGCTCACTAAAACAAAAATAAGGAAAACTACGTTAAGGACACAAAAAAATGTTTTATGTGTATATAAAAAATTATGTTATATGTGTAAAAATAATATATGTTTTATCACACAAACGTTTGGCGACAATTTTATGTGACAAAATATTTATAAACCATTTTTATTTCGTAATACAGATATAAGTAACTGACCTGTACCATTTTAAATTTGGTACCGCATTAAGAAAATAAAAAATAGCGACGTAATATATTTACATAATATCCACACCATATTCTATACCAATATTCAAATATAATTTCCATTACAATAATTACAATAAATCAAAACACTTTGCGCGCAACGAAGACTTTTGGTCAACAAACGAACAAGTTTTTGTTTCCAATTCAGATAAGAAATGAAATAAATAATTTTTTTTAAAAACAATGAGGGGGTTCGGTTGTACAATATTATGTATAAGGCGTGTAGCACATCTCAAGTGTATTTTAATTTACTTTCACATGACCGGAGAATTTTCTATAAATAATTTTTCTATGGATGCTGTGGGCCCCACATTTTCTTTTACAACTATATATGGTTGGTTATCTTATCGCGTTAATAAAAACTAAAAACAATAACATAAAATTTGTCATAATTCATTTTCATATTTTCTTCGCTTTTGTTTTTGTTTGCCTTGTATCAACTTATAATTTATGGTTTGTTGTTTTTGTTTATACAATTTTCACCCACATCACACGGTGTTTTATTATGTATTATGTTCAGTTATGAGCCTCCCCATTAAAATGTTGATTTTACTACTGTTTTTTTTTGTCTATTTGTTCTCGCTACATTAACCCCTTGTTTATATGTATGGACGATGATGAGATTCATATATTATGCGGCATTCATATATGGCAAAATAATTTTGTCTTCTTAGTTAACTTTTTGGTGAAGTAGAATCATAATTAAATGGAAAACATAAACTATACAAAAAAAAAAAAAATATTCTCTGTAATTGTAATGAAGTAACCACGAGATGCGAGTAGAGATGATTATTGATTATATAAAATTATGGTTGGATTTAATTAGGGAGAGATATTGCTATGATATATTTGAAAAGGTGCCTTTTTACAGTTTTTGGATTAATTGCATACAGACATTTGTATAGGCTTTTAGTGTTTTTAGAACCGGGATGTATTTAAAACAATTTCGCAAAAAAAAATCTATTTAGTGGACTCCCACACTAAATCGATTCGTCCTTAGTAATTTAAACATTTCTTTATCCTATCGAACGCTTAAGTTATAAAGCAGACTAAAGTTAAATGAAGAATCCAAAATACAAAATTCTCATTCAAACTTATAAAAATCTTTTCTTTTCATTTTTGCGACAGAAAATGAAATTTTTCATAAGTATACACTCTTAAAAAAACGGAGTTAAAGAAACATCGAAACAGAGTTCAATAGAGTCCATAACCACTGTGAAGGAGTTTATATTTAACACATTTTAAGCGCGTTAAAAATTCCTTCAGTATCTTTTAAAAGTTGCAGTTCTTTTTTTTGGAGTTTTACTGTACTTATTCAGAGTTGATTGAAAACAATTTATGAAGTATTTTAAAACCCCTAAAATAACGAAATTTCTAACAATTAACGGAGTCAATTTCAAACTTGGAAAGTCATTAAATTTTTAGCAATTTAGCAAGTAATATTAGAACTACTAAAGTAGGTAAATATGAGCTCCAAGTATGGTTAATTCTACACTCTTTACACAGTTTGAAGTCAGAACTTCATTTATTATTAATATTTTTGACAAAATATAAAAACATTTTTAATCTAGTTATTAATTCGTACATATTTACAAAATAGTTTTAGGAACAATATTCCGGGAATTATTATTAACAGATTATGCAAACTTGGGCAAATCTACATGATTAAATATACAATTTTTTTCGGTTTACAAATCCTACTTATAATTTTTTTTAATATGATTTTTAGATCTGCTGAATACAAAGAAAACGTTTTCATAATAAATACTCTCTTTCACAAGATTGTGCAATTCAGGGACCGGTATTTCTTCATCTACATATATCAAATTCGATGTCAAGATCATATTTATTTATCGTACCTGAATTAGCATAAAAACATTAATATTTTACTGTCAAGGTTTTACAAATGTTAATAAAATCGTGACACCTGGCGGCCGGCCAGGTGGGATGCTATGAATTTCGGTAATATATTTAGTACTGCGTGAGGAATGTGAGAAGAAAAATAATTTGCATTTTTATTTGTATGAAGTACATCTATAAAAATAATATGAAAGTACCTATGAAGCACCAAAACTGGAACAATTTTTGCCCTAATAAATTACCTTGTATGTCAAGGTTTATAAAACTACTGCCATTTAGCTAAGATGTTGTGATTAGTCATTTACCTAAGATGTTGTCATTAGTCGTCTTTCTTAACCATAAGCATAATTCGTTTTGGCCTAAGCCTTTTAAAATGTCATGCATTATTTCAACACTCAATGATTTAAATATATTAAAAAAACTCAGATCATTCAAAACGCAGTAAGATTTAAATCCAAATTTTCTATTTGCTAGATCATCTTTTTCAAAAAATATATCTACGTTTAGAAGATAAGCAGAATCTGAATAAATATTTTGAATTGAATGATTCTTGAAAACTTGGGCCACTGATAAAATGGATCAGTGGATCGGCTACTATTGGTTCAAATATTGAAATTAGAAATACATTATCAAGGTGTGAGTTTATCTCATTTGGCAGGTTTAATATGGTAAAGTAAAATGCAGAAATTGTATGTATTTTTGTTTTTGATCCAAGGGAGTTCACGGCTTCAAAATCATGAGTTAGCATTTCCAATTGAAACGTAAACTGTTCTTGTGAGAACAGTGTACTATTTTTATATAATAAACCATCGCAGCAAGGTTTTGAAATAATTATCCGAAATTTCTTTATTTAAAATATGGAAAAGAAAGTTTTTGTTTAATGAAAGATGTTTGAGGGTCTCTCTCGACTATGGATACAAATATGAATGTGTTGGTTTTTGGCCGAAATACGTACGTATTTTGTTCTTTGTAGAAATAATGGTCCCTTCGAATTGAGAGAGATATCTCCTTTGGTTCTGGTATTCCAGATTTCACGAGTAGTTTTCTACGTTTGTAAAAGGATTATTCAAAAAGTTTTGAAATTCTAACCCAAACTTTTTTCTTTCCTCTTGAGAAAGTTTAGTTAATATACTCTTAGTTAAATAAGTAACTGATTCAATAATTGAATTTGTTTTAGTATTGGGAATGTTTAAGCTATTCATATCTAATATGAACTGTTCAGCAATGTTATCCGAAGAAAGATGGATTTTTCGAACGACAATTATACAGAACGTGCGTATTTCTGGAAATTTATTTGATTGTAAAGAAATGCTATTAATTGAATTGGGTACCAACATAAAATTAATTTCCTCAGTCGGATGAAAGCTACAGTTAGTTTTTTCATGGCTATTTAGACGTTTTCTTAGTCCACTAAAAGTCTTAAATTTATATTCACATTTTTCGAAAGCGCTAAAAACATTAGTTTTATTTACTTCTTGGATGACGTGTATACGTCTTAAATGCCTAATGTATATTTTAGTATCACTCAGTATTTTTTTTACAGTTAAAACCAGATAATTTTATTTAATGCAGAACTGCTATATATTGGAATTTCTTTCCCATCTAATGCGATAGTGTTCCCCTTGTCGGTAATAACACTTCTATAACACCAGAAAAGCTGTAGTTTCTTGATCCCATTCTATCGAAAGATTTATATAATGGTTCCTTATACTTATAACGAAATTTAATAATATGTTTAAAATTTATACTCTTCATATAATTTTATATTAAAACTATCGCCAATATATATAAAATGAGGTGAGCAAATGTTCGTCAAAAAGGATAGACGTGTTTTTTTTTCTATCTTCTTCAGAAGTTTAATTTTATTTTACTTTTATCTTTATTTTTGTTTTATTTCTATAGTGTTATGTATATACCTTATATACATATGTTAATTTTAATTTCAATTCTAATTAAATTCAATTTTAGTGTAATAATAATTAAAGTGTAATTTTGGAAAATGCAATCCACCGGGATGGGATGCATTTGCAAAACTATTGATTTCTTGCTAAAGTGCATGATTTAGTGTTTTGTGTGATTGAACATAAAATTCAATTTCAATTTTAATTACTTAATTTAATAATTGGATAGTATTAAGATGATTTTAATTTTAATAGAAATACGTCCTAGTTAATTTCATATTAGATTTTATTTTCACGCACACTTATAAATGTTCTTATGTTTGATTTTATGTACCTTCGAGACAAATATATGCTCGAAACATGATATATAACAGGGTCAACAATATGCTTATGCAGCTGTCTCGTTCGCTCTTTACACGGATTCTGCTAGGGAAATGTACTATGTTCTGTTGATTTTTGTATTGTAATATACAAACAACAACAAAAAAGAGAGACTTTTTCGTTGGTTTTGGTATAGTCGTCACAAATATTTTCCTCTTTCTTGATACATAGATCAGGTATGTTTGTATGTGCGCAATAAGGTCACCTGCTACGCACATGAAACATGGTAGTATATATTTACCGTCAATGTGTGATGGTGGTTTTAGTATATAAGATTATGTTATTTTTATTTTGACATGGTTTTCTCTTTTGGTGTTTTTTTTTGTATTCATGAGACATTCATACTGCCGTGCTAAGAAAAAAAGTCATAATTGCCTTTTTGTAGTTTTGAGTAATTTCAATTTTTCTGTTTTTGTTTGCCATGTCTTACTATGAAACTTGACTACTAAATAACGGGATTTTATGACATTTAATAAAAAAAATTTGGCATTTTAAAAGAGCAGACAAGTAGATATGTATTTGCAGAATCCAAATATGACCCTTATCCATTTTTTTTTACTTTTGGCGTTTGTGACTTGTTTTCTTAGCACGGAAGCATAGTATTCTTGATCAAACATGATCTAGGCAAACGCAACAAAAGTTGAAATGGATTCGACTCAAATAGGATTGTTATACGTTGTATAAAAGAGTAAATTGGAGTCGTATCGGAAACCGTCATATATAATACACGTGAAGTAATATATTTGGATATGGTTTATTTTTTTTGTAGAGTATTATAAAATACATTAATTATAATTAAATAATTTTTTAATATTATATGTTATGAATTAACTAAATTATATAGGTGAGGTTAGGTTTGGGTTGTGGTCCGCTAGGACCAGGCATAAACATAAAAATAGTCTGTAGCCATACCACGAATAATTGTTTCATCCAACTCATTGGAACCATTTTCAGCTGTTAACAAAGCGCTGGATACTCCTGACGTTCATCCTACAGACGTTCGTCAGGTCTTTGAAGAACCCTGCCCCTAGAAACTTTAGTCTGTTTCGAGCCAGACTAGGACAGGTGCAAAGAAGATTAAGTACTGTTTCTTCCTCTTCTTCGTCCTCGCAACTACGACAGTAGACTTGTGAGAAGACAACAAGTCTACTCGCATGCCTCCCTATGAGACAGTGCCCCGTAATTACTCCAACAACCACACTCATCTGACTTCGTTGAAGTGAGATCATCTGTTTGGATCTCGCCAAGTTCAACTTTGGACAGACCTGCAGAGTTATTACGCAAGAAGTGATACTTTACCATCTGTCATTCGTCAGCTTGCTAGCTTCTTCCTGAAGCAGCAGTTTGCATACCGCGAGCGGCATTTCAATATACTTTCTGCCTCTGAGATTTGGTCCGTTGTACCACGTCGAGTCAGTTCATCGAAGCGCTTTAATGGCAGCCTGACTGTCCATATATATGCGAATATCACAAACTAATATTACATTATACCTCAACCAGTCTACGACTTTCCTTATGGCAAATACTTCAGCTTGAAAAATGCTACAGTAGTCGGGGGAGACGGAAGGAGATATTTAACAGAAGTTCCTCGCAGAACACTCCAGCCCCGACTTTCCCGTTCCTATTTGAACCATTAGTGAAGAAGTTTATAACTCCTGGTTCCAAAACTGCACCCATCATCCAGTAATCCCTGGATGGGATCCTAGTTCGGAACTTTGTGTCAAAAGATAGTGACGGGACAGTATAGTCGGTGGTCTTGAAAATTTGTTTGTTGCACAAAATAGATGAGTGCCCTGTATTGTTACAGGTCTAAATTAAGATGGATTTTAGCCGTATGGCAGTACAAGCTGATATCTAGAGGATTCAAAAATAGCAGAGTCTCTAGTGCTTGAGTGGATGTGTTCCTCAGTGCACCACTGATCCACAGAGAGATTGTTCTCGGAACTTTTGTCAACAGCTTTTGGTTGACAGTTTTGTCCAAAGCAGGCCACCAGACTATTACCACATGTAAGAGTATGGGTCTGACTACTGCGGTATAAAGCCAATGTACGATGCGGGGCTCCATTCCCCATCCTTCCCCAATGGCATTTTTGCAAGAGTATAGCGCTACCGTAGCTTTCTTTACACTTTCCAGAACATTAGGTTTCCAATATAATTTGCTATCCAAAACCAGACCCAGAAACTTCGCTTCAACTGTAAAAGTCAAGCTGAACCCATTTAAAGTGAGAGGATCTATGTGAGGAAGTTTATATTTCCTAGAGAAGAGAACCAATTCGGTTTTGTGTGGGTTCACATTCAACATACAGCCATTTGCCCATAGTGAAAGTGTGCCCAGGGCATTCTTCATAAGCTCACTAAGAGTGCCGGGATATTTACCACGGACACCAAAAGCAACATCATCCGCATAGGCAATCACCTTGAAGCTACCGTCCTCCAGTCTGAGCAACAGGTCGTTTATGACCAAGTTCCAAAGGGGGGGAAGAGTACGTTACCCTGTCGTGTACCTCTGCTTAGAAATCTTCTGATGGAGGATTCCCCAAAACTAGCATTTATGATCCTGCTTCTTAGCATCTGATCTATCTAGTCCTAGAGTGATGCATCCACTCCCAGATCTGAAAGTGCCCGAGTAATAGCCCCTGGAACTACATTATTAAAGGTCCTCTCAATATCCAAGAAGGTTACCATTGCTTGTCTCTATATTCGAAAGATTTTTTAATGAAAAATACAAGAGAATGAAGAGCAGTTCTACGGATCTCCCCTTGCAATAGGCATGTTGAGATTTAAACAACTTTTCTGACACAATCGTGCCTCTAGTATGAGCTTCTATTTATCTTTTCAGTGTTTTAAAAAGAAAGGAAGACCAGCTAATCGGCCTAAGGTCTTGGAATTGCAGTGTGAACGTTTTCCCGCCTTTGGTATGAAAACAACCTTCACAAACAACTGTCAATTTACTAGGAATGTGACATAGTTCTAGGCTGCCTTTGAAAATTACCTCTAACTAGGAAATTGGTAGATCCGTAGTTTGTTGAATATCCGCAAGGATAATACCATCGAGGCCAGGCGACTTATATGGTATAAAACTGTTTATCGCCCACAGAATCTGTGTTCTGCTAATAATTTGGCCTATGAGGCTACTTGCCCTTTAACCTACTGATGTGCTAGGTACATATTCGGAACAACCAGAAAAATGAGTCTCCATCAGAAGTTCCAGCGATTCCACACTATTAGTGGTCCATATTCCATCCGGGCATTGAAGATAACTTGGGATGGAAGGACCAGTTGCTAGTACCTTGCATAGCCTAGATATTTCCAAAGACTCCTGAATTTTGCCACAGTATAGTATCTAAGAGCTGCTCTTGCCACTTCTCAATTGATATTTGTAAATTTTGAGGACTTCCTTATAAAACTCTCAGTAAACATTAGATTTGGTTTCCCGTGCTGTTTTTTTATGTGTTTGTTCCATCTCCTTGGACCACCAGGGTGGCCGAGATTTACCCCTAGACCTGCTAAGGGGCTAGAGTTCAGCATTGCTTCATTAAAAGCGCTGGACAACTCGTCCAACAAGCCATCGAGCTCTTTCGCAGTTTTTGGAGGTTTTAGCACCGGAACTGGTAGTCAATTACCTAGAATAGTTCTAAAGTTATCCCAGTTGGTTTTCCTCCTTTTTCTGTAGATTGGACTTTTTGGAGAAGTCAAGTCCATTTCAAATTGAAGTCCTCCGATACTATCCAGTTTATTAAACTAATCGTCAGAAATCACTAGGCTCCGAACGGATGTACACCCTAGCTCTTGCTCTTCAGGGGATCTCCTCCTTATCAATCACAGCAAGGCTGGTTCTGGGCCACACCTTGCCAAGTCCCCTCACTGCCTTATTATAAAGCAGTTTCGCGTGATTCCTGTGCCAGCCCGCGTCCCGACAAGTCCGAGCAGGTCCTGGATTTTCCGACAAGACTTTTAGGTATGTGACAGCTTCCTCCAATTGGCGGGCGTGATACTTTCATCCTCTTGGGATTTGTCAATAACTGCTACAACCAGCTGATCCTTGAGGACCTCGTTAAAAGGCCTCATAGCATAGGTAGCATGGAGTTTTTTTCGCTTTGCGATCTTAGGACCTTCCTCCTGAGATCTATTTCTTTTAAGCTGTGAGCCAGCTAAAGGGCCTTCCGACATTTTCTCGGTGACTTTTTTTGCCCACGCAAGCGTGGCTTTGTCTTTATCCGTCCTGTCTTCTGGCGGGATGTTGTTGATCTTTTCCAGGGCCCTCCAGGCCTTCCTCCTAGTGGTTGGCTTTGAGGAACCAGCTTCATTCGTGCTTTGGTTTAGCTTTGTATTTGTGTACTCAGATTTGGTGACCCGAGTGGAGGGACTAGCCTCGCTTGAACTTATGTCCCGATGTTTATTTGTAGACTTAGAGTCAGGCCTACAGACCCAAGTCTCTTTGTCCACATTTTCCGGAGTTTTTGGAGAGCTGGACACTTTTTGTTGTTGTTTGGTTTTATTAAGATCCAGAGTTGTTCCAACGAGTAGCGGAGAAAGAAGTGTCCATCAGTGCAGAGATCCGCAGTACACAGATAAGCCTACCTAATCTGGAGGGCGCCAAGTATCCAGATCCACCGTTAATGACTGAGCTAGTTTTAAAACTGGGCCCTTAATCTGGTCGATTATCGGCACGGTACGATTAACACTTTAACCCAGCCCAGCGAATTGTTTAAGGTTGACTCCTTTAGCACCGTGTTTTAGCCTATAAGCCAAAGAATCAGCAATCTAGTTACCAGCGGTCACCACGTGGAGGTAACACGAGCACTTGTGGAAGTTGCAAGTTGCGGAGCTGGCCGCAAGTGCCAACTTCAATCCCCCGAGCAACTTCTCAGCTGACGACCAATTACGATAAAAACTATGGGTAATCGGAGATTGTATCTGCTTACTAAATTCGATGTTTATGTTTATTCGAAATTACTTGATTATGGCTCAATATTGCGCGAACTTGAGTCACTTGATTGGAATTATACGTTTTTAAAATGTAATGTGGAGCAAGCCATTGACAAATTTTAAGAAATTCTATACAGGGTTATGAAACCTGGCAATCGTTCTTGTTTTTATTTAAAATTTCCAAGTTGTTACTCAAATAAATTGATTAAATTAATTCGTCTAAAAGAGAAATTTCATAATCGACATCTTAAATTTAAATATTTTAATGATTATATGATTTTTTCTAATTTGCATAAGCGTGTTCAATATGAAATCCGTAAGTGCTTTTCAAAATATTTGAAATATGTTAAATGTTATATTAAACAGAACCCCAAGTTAATCTGGAGCTACACTCATTGACTTATTACTAGATCTGTTGACCCATCATGCATGAAACAAGTTGCAATTGAAGCTACGGAAACAAACGATATTTGTAATTTGGCTTCTGATCATTCATGCTAATGGTCAATATTTCGATTTAGTTTCCGAAGAAGTTGTTTTAAAAGTAATATCTTCATTTGATATCAACAAAGCTGCTGGCTTTGATAAATTATCCAATTATTTCATTTCTAAACTGAAATCTCAGCTAACAAAATCTTTAACATTATTATTTAATTTATCGTTAAAAATGGGCGTATTACCTTCTCATTCGAAGAAAGCTTACTTAGTACAAATATATAAGAAGCTTGATGCTAGTAATGCAAAATTTTTTGAAAAAATTGTATATTGCATCATCTTTAATGATGTTAAGCATTTAATTAACACTTCGCAACATGTTTTTTTTCCAAATCGTTCTGCTAATCGCTAACTATATTTTTACTAACGTTGATAAGGGCAGACAAGTAGACTGCATTTACACTGATTTTGAAAAGCCGTTTGACACAGTATCCCATCGTATTTTAATTAAGAAATGTATGCTGATATCTCTCCCGGCAAATTATTAACTGGCTACAATCATATCTCTCGGGATGTAAACTATATATGTTAAATTCAATGGATTTTTGTTACGGACCGTTGTCGCTAAGTCTGGGGTGCCTCACGGTTCCAGTTTTGGTTCATTTTTATTTCTTATTTTTATCAATGATTTGCCAACCGTTTTGTCTATACGATACTTACTTTACGCTGACGATATAAAAATTTTCACCAATGTCAATGACGCTGCTGACTGTTCTAGACTTCAGTCTGATTTGCAAAATCTTTCAGTGTGATCGAAGGCAAATAAATTATGACTTAATATCAATAAATGTGTTACGATTTCATATACGCGCAAAGTTAACCGTATAAATTTTCCATACAACATTAATGATATCGTTTTAGTTAGGGTAATCGAAATCTCTGATCAGGGAGTTATATTTAATTCTAAAGTCAAATTTGAATACTGCACTCAAATTTGGAGCCCTTACTACGAATCTTATAAGGCTCAAATTGAGAGGGTACGGCATAAATTTTACCATAAAAATGTATAAGTGTTGAAAAATCAAACTACTTATTGCTTTAACTTAATTCACTTTTGTCGCCATCTATTGGCAATAATACTAATTAGAAATTAAATTGAATTTAAACTACGTTATCCAACATTCCTCCTCAAATTTAATTACGTTAATATTTTGATTTATTTTAGTCCACACAAATTGCGAAAATAGGACAGTTTGGTTCCAGATAATGGCTTTGTACACATGTCCGCAATCATTTCTTCCGTTGGACAATATTAACATTCAACGATCCTCTTTTTTATGCAATCTTTAGTGAAATTATATTGTACGTCAATATGTTTCGACCGGTTGGTGAAACCTTCCCGAAAAATAAGTGCTACGCAGCTTTGGTTGTCTTCATACATCACAGTTGGATCGATGACATCTATTTTAAAATTACGCACAAGAGCACGTAACCAAACTACCTCACGATAGAGCTTCAAAAGTTTGCTTTTCCCAACTGATAACAAAGCCAAAAAAGCTGTTAGATTTTCTATCTGATCGATCTTCGGCCCAATTGGCGTCTACGTATCCAATCAGTTTTACATTGTCACTCCCATTTAAAATCAGCTTCAATTTTATGGTGCTTTTCAAATATTTTACCACTCGTTTTAATTAATCCCAATATTCTTGAGTTGGATTCATTGTTTTTTGGAGCTAATATTGCGACACTTGCTGCTATATCAGGACGAGTATTAATTGATACAAACAAAAGATATCCCATAAGTCTTTGATATTCAACATTATTTAGCAATAATTGAGATGATGGACCCTTTTGATATTCGACCTTCAATGGCATTTTTGAACACTTCATATTTTCAAAGCCAAATCGTAAGATGTTTGACTTATTTGATAGATACTATCCATAATTTCCACTTAAATTCCAATGTAACATTTGATTTGTCCTAAACTGTCGACTTGGAAACTTTTATTGAAATTGTTTTGAACTTCTTTGATTTCATTGATTTGCTTACTGGCTACTATTATGTCATCAACGTAGATAATCATATAACAACTGCCATTTTTATTATGTCTGGTGAATAGAAATGGATCTTCGTCACTTTGCACGAAATAACCTTTGACCATAACTTTAATGAGCGCCAAATTCCATACGCTTGCTGATTGTTTTAATCCGTAAAGGCAATAGGCTCTTAAACGACGTACTAATTTTTTGTTTTCGACTTCAAAACACAGCGGCTGATTCATATAAATTTCTTCTTTGAGCTCACCATTTAAGAATGCGGTTTTTGCATCTAGGTGATGACCAATAACTTCTCTCTGCTGGCGATCGTCAATAACAAACGAAATGTAGTTTGTCGTGCCACTGGTGCAAGTACTTCGTCGTAGTCAATACCAAATAGCTGCGAAAATCGTTGAACAACTAATCAAGCTTTGTATCGCACAACGCTGCCATCCGCATTCGATTTCAGTTTAAAAACCCATCTACATTAGACTGTTTTTCGTTCAGCTGGTAATTTGACAATTTCCCAGGTGCCATTTGCTTTGTGTGCATTCATTTCGCCGTTCATTGCTTGTAGCCATTCGTCTTTATGTTCAGAATTTAAGACATCGATAATTGTTTTTGGCTTAAAAACAATTAAATTAACTTTATTTATTTTTTCGATTAACCGCTTCGGTGGAACGGAATTTAAATCATTTTCGTTGTTGCTTTCATTCGCTTCTGATTCATTATTTTGCTGGTCATCTGGTTCATTTTCTTTATTGTCCGAATTATGGTTATCGTCGTTTTCTTTATTTGCATAATTTGATTTTATTTCATTGCGATTCGATCCGATTGGATCGTCGGCAAAACGCACGTCACGACTTATTAATTATTTTCGTGCAGAACGATGCTTTTGATTTCAATTTGCTCCTTTTCTCTTTTGCTACATGTACATAGCATTTCTATCCGAATATATAGTATTTAAATTTTGCAAATTCGGCATATTGCCGCACCTTAACTCATAGGGTGTTTTTGGAATCGACTTAGATGGCAATCGATTTTGGAGAAATGTTGCCGTCATAACTGCTTCGGCCCAAAAAATATGATCTAAATTTGCATTGGCTAACATGCAACGTGCCATTTCAATCAAGCTTCTATTTTTGCGTTCCGCAACGCCGTTTTGCTGTGGCGAATATGTAGCTGTATATTGAATGCTGGTTCCGATACCTTTAAGATAGGCAACGACTCGTTTATCGGTATACTCTGTACCTCTGTCAGATCTGATGATCTTTGGATATTGCGAAAACTTGGTCTTTGATAATGCTACATATTTATTTAACTTATCAACACATTCATATTTATGCTTTAGTAAATAAATCTTCGTGTAACGTAAAAAATCGTCAATGAATGTAAGGTTGTAACGATTACCATTGTGTGATGCAGTCTGCATCGGACCACATATGTCTGTTTGTACCAGATCCATCGGTGCCATGGTTGACGTCATTGAAACTTTCGGAAATGACATTCTCGAACTTTTTCCTTTTAGACAGAATTCACAAAAATCGCTGCAATTGCATTTTCTGACCTTCATACCGCTCACTAAATTCTGATTGTCCAAATGCTTTATGATATTTATATCTCTATGTCCGAGAATTCGATGCTGCTGATGTGCACATAGAGTACGCTCATTTTTTACCTTATCGACCTTATGCATTTGCCTCAGACGGTATTGATTACCAAAAGCCTCGCCAATATTATTGATTTTATTATTCCTCTTGATGAGTTTTCACTGACAAGATGTTAGACGAAATTTCCGGAACGTATAAAACATCTTTTATTATAGCTGACATTGGTTTATTTCTATGATCGCAGAATTGGGCATTTATTGTACCTTTACCTATTGACCAATATTCTTTATTATCTGCAACACGAATGCTTTCATTATAATTTGAGATAAAATCAACAAAATCTCCTTTATTATTTGTAATATGACACGTAGCTGCTGAATCAATAATCCAGTTACTTAATGAACCATTTTCCTTATGTGTCACGATAAACAATTGATAATTATCTGAATTGTCAATTGTATTCGCTTTATGCATCTCTGTTGATATCTTCTTATGTGATTTCTTTTTAGACCACTTTTTAAATTTTCTGCATTCGCTTTTAATATGGCCTTTCTTTTTGCAAAAGACAACTGTAACAAAGAAACTGTAACCACAGTATCATAGCTGCGTGGTAGTTGTCCAAACAATAGACCGATCTCCTTTCTATTTTTGTTATATTTATGGATGGTCTGATTACATTCTGCCAAAAATGTCACAAACTTGTCGTGAACTTCCGAAAATCTAATAGGACTACTCTCTAGTGATAAGACAGTTTAGCAAAATCGGATCAAGTAAGCTAATTACTGCATACGAAGCCCATTTATTTTCCTTACCTTAATATAGCAAGAACAAATAATTTTTCAATCATAATTTATCAGGTAGTGAATAAGTGAATAAGCATAAAAGTATGGATAGGGTCCACTTCAAAAAATATTACCAAATGTGTTTTACACAACAAACAATTTGATTCAAATTTAATTGGAATCTTACAAAAATTATTACAAAGGGCATTACTAAAATATCCAACCGAGTACCTGCACCTATTTATGGGGATTCCATAAAACTGTTAATCCCATTTTATCAACTAAATATCAAAATTTGACTCATTGCCGTTATCAAAATAAAAATTATAATCAAACAATGTATTGTTCTTTCTGATAACATAATCACCACACTAAAAATAAAATTAGGTTAAATACTGATCTAATTAAAATTGCACAATGCACATTTTGTGATTTGAATTAGGGCGGTTTGGCTATAAGCAAAATTCAAATTTTAGGCTAAAGGTGAGTAAGCTACTTGAAAAAATGTAAATTGAACGCATTAAAAAAATTAATTGATAAGATTCGGGGGTAACTGATAAAAGGAAACATCGATTAGTACAAAAACAATAATACACAAAAGCGTTTGTAACCACAAAATGACATCACATTACATCAACACAACAACAATATGAATAAAAAAACCTTTAGTGGAAGTCATAAATTTAAGTATGTTGTGAATATCTTTATAAACCGCAAAATTGTAATTTCCTTGCCCGCTAAATTGTTTCAAAATTCAAACATAACAAAAAATACTTTATTTATCGTCTGTCATTCGATTAAACTATTCAATTACCAGTTTATAACAGAATTAAATAAAGTCATTGATCGGGCCTCCAACAAACGTGCAAACTTTACTAAAGCGAAAAAATATTATACGCGTGTAGGGCACTCCAAGTTCTTGACTGGTTTAAAGCTAATCAACTTTAACCTATACCTCACTTGAATGTTATCGTTTATAAAGTAATAATAATTTAGACGACATTTCAAACAAGCTGATAACTCTCTAAATAACGTGATTATTAGTTTGACATATGAGAATTATACTATAAAAACATCATATAGTAAACATTTTATAAATTTAATAGTAAATATTAGATTTAATCAAGATTAAAACATTATTTATAAACATTTTAAGTTAAGCATAAAGAAATTATTTGCGTATTTGCAATAAAATAAAAACTAAAAAAATTTGCAAATTGCGCGGGAAAATTTATTTATTTTAGTGGCATGGGAATTGCGACATTTATTGTTATTAGATAGAAGAGTCGCAATTTTTAGTTTTTGGTTTAAAGTACAATACAATATTATTGTTCAAACCTACCTCACATTTATTTATATTTAGTCTAAAATGGACTAAATTTAAAATGAATCACATTGATAACGAATATAACAAACGTAAAACTTTTGTTGTTACTTTTCTTATCTACATCAAAACAGCAATTAGAACCAAATACAATCAGTAAAAATTTTGCGACCTTCGTTAACAAAAATTTTAATGTTATCATTTCCGTATAATATTAATAAACCATTTTTAAACATTATCACACACATCTTAGCTAGAGGTTGTTGATTTTACAAAACAAAAAAAAAAAAATATAACCAGTTATGGGAATTATAATGATTTAAGACCTTCAAAAGTTGAAGGTTCCGATTTTTAAATTTAGATCGCCTTGGAGTTATACCAGACTTTCATCCCAGGAAAATTTGAAATTACCTTCGGCAATACGGTCATACAAACCCACTCCAGTTTTTTACTTACCAATTAAAGTGTGGATTCAAAAATCACAATAACTTTTTATTTCTTTTTGGCAATCTCAGGGTCGAGGCAAGCATTTTCACTACATCACTAAATGTATTGCTTAACTAGAGTATACAGTGGAGGTACAAAAAAAAAATCTTGTCAAGATTATGATGACCCTGGAAATTTGTTATATTCACATACTAAGGGGTCCTGTTGGCTACTTCTGCGCAATAAACATATTGCCGTCACGAATAGTTATTAAAATAAAAATAAAAATTTTCGGGTTAAGACTATGATGTCCTTGAAAATTGTGACGGTTCACCGAATTAATAACTACAAACTTGGCTACACACATTCCACATCAAATGCATATTGGGTTGACTTTCCCTTCTTTCTTGGCTAGACCAATCGCAACACAATGAATACATAAAAACAAAGCAAAATAAACTTTTGCGGTCCCTGGAACTTTTTATATCGGTTTAGTGAGGAGTCCTATTGGCTGGCTACCCCTGTAGTAATTCTTAACCCGGTTTGCTTTTAAGAATTACCACTAAAGCAGTATAAGTATTGCTACCTCTTAGTTTACAATAGAAAAAAACTTAGACAAATCCGGTCAGTATTTTGATGGACCTTGACATCTATTAAGCCGGAATAGTAAGGGGTCCTAATGGCTACCTCTGGATAAATTCGGAATGAATTTTGCTTTATACAAGATTCATCAAATACATTTATTTATTGCCGTCCCATAGTATATAATGGACTTCCAAATTAAAAAAAATTCTTCTGGCAAAAGGTTATGGTGACCCGGAAAATCTTGTATGCCGGTTTAGTTAGGCGTCCTTTGGATGTCTGTGGTGGACGTATTGCCTTACCAGCATTATAGTGGTATTGGAAATGTGTTACATTTATATAGTAAGACGTCCTATTGGCTACTTCTGGGTCAGTTCTGAATCCGTTTTGCTTGTTCGAATTTGACCATTATTCTAAAATTCTAAATTCTAACAAGATAATCTCGTTGGAACTTCCAAATATATTAATAAATGTATTAACAGGTTTTTTTGGCAACAATATAGGATACTTAACCTCGTATGACAAGTCAGTTTCCCCCAGTCGTAACTCTAACTATTTGATGATCATCGATGAATGGGCTGAGTCCTTTCAGAGCACTTTTTGTTGATAATGGCTCATTTCTCGAAAGATGTTTGATGTTAATAGGAAAGGCGTCATGCTGTATAATATGAACGATGGACCTTTGCGCTCGGTTGAGCTCCTCAGGTGTAAATATAGATATGCTGCCTGATGTAATGATCCTGCGCCTTAGACATATATCGACGAAACGATGAACATATGCGAATACACGACGAAGCCTCTGGAATGAGTTTACAAACTTGCATGAAGATACCAAATCTTCAGCTGGTTTTGACGAAATAGGCATCACCATACTGATCTTCATCCTTTCTGGAACATCGGTTAACGTCTAACAAAAACTTTGGCCTGATAAATCAAATTGAGCCTTAGATTAATTTCTCAGGCATCATCCCCACGTGAAACGAGATCTGCAGTATTATTTTACGTATCTACATGATTTCGTTTGTACTCGTTGATTAGCCGCTAAATTATAGATACACTATTCGCAACGAAAGTAGTCCAGTTTGATGGATGGACCGCCAATAAATTCAAAACAATTTCTGAATCTGTCCAACAAAACACGACGCCATCCACATTGATTTCTTACTCCAAAACGATGCTATGAAGGAGCTCTGCTAAAATTTCTGCTGCACACAACTCAATTCGGGGAAGTGAGATTGTTTTGATCGGCGAGACACGAGACTTAGCACATAGTAAGTGACATGAGACTATATGATCGTTTGATATACACCGAACGTAAACACAGCATCCGTAGGCACTGGTTGATGCATTCGCAAATCCGTGAACTTAAATTATATCTGATTTCGATCAAAATACGAAGCGAGCAAATTTGAGCAGTTTGATTAATGGCAATTGACTATACTGTTAAAGTTAGCCGAAAGTTGCCAGCCGAAAGTGAAAAGTCGATAATGTAGCCTCTAGAGTATATATCTGAAGTTGAATCGTTTTTATGTGATTTGTCAATAGCTATCGAATGAAAAAATTCTGTTCAAGTTTCCCGTTAGAAATCTCGGAAAATTCGATTTTCCAAAAATTCTTAGAAAATTTGTATAAAATCAGCCTTTAGAGTGTTATGCCTAAAGATGGATTGTATTAATGTGACTTGTCAATAGCTATCGCAGGAAAAAAATTCAGTTCAAGTTTCCTGTGGGAAATCTTGGAAAATTCGATTTTCCAAAAATTGTTAGAAAATTTGTATAAAATCAGCCTCTAGAGTGTTATGTCTGGAGATATATTCCATTGATGTGACTTGTCAATAGCTATCGCAGGAAAAAAATTCAGTTCAAGTTTCCCGTGGGAAATCCCGGAAAATTCGATTTTCCAAAAATTATTAGAAAATTTGTTTAAAATCAGCCTCTAGAGTGTTATGCCTGAAAATGGATAGCATTGATGTGATGAATTTCTCCAAGATTTACACAGGAAACTTGAACTGAATTTTTTTCCTGCAATAGCTATTGACAAGTCACATCAATGCAATCCATCTCAAGACATAACACTCTAGAGGCTGATTTTGTACAAATTTTCTAATAATTTTTGGAAAATCGAATTTTCCGAGATTTCCCACGAGAAACTTGAACTGAATTTTTTTCCTGCGATTGCTATTCACAAGTCACATCAATACAATCCATCTCCAGACATAATACTCTAGAGGCTGACTTTATTCATCCATTTCTTACTTTCGGCTGGAAACTTTTTCGAATTTTCCGAGATTTCCCACGAAAAACTTGAACTGAATTTTTTTCCTGCGATAGCTATTGACAAATCACATCAATGCAATCCATCTCAAGACATAACACTCTAGAGGCTGATTTTGTACAAATTTTCTAATTATTTTTGGAAAATCGAATTTTCCGAGATTTCCCACGAGAAACTTGAACTGAATTTTTTTCCTGCGATAGCTATTCACAAGTCACATCAATACAATCCATCTCCAGACATAATACTCTAGAGGCTGACTTTATTCATCCATTTCTTACTTTCGGCTGGAAACTTTTTCGAATTTTCCGAGATTTCCCACGAAAAACTTGAACTGAATTTTTTTCCTGCGATAGCTATTGACAAATCACATCAATGCAATCCATCTCAAGACATAACACTCTAGAGGCTGATTTTGTACAAATTTTCTAATTATTTTTGGAAAATCGGATTTTCCGAGATTTCCCACGAGAAACTTGAACTGAATTTTTTTCCTGCGATAGCTATTCACAAGCCACATCAATACAATCCATCTTCAGACATAACACTCTAGAGGCTGACTTTATTCATTCATTTCTTACTTTCGACTGGAAACTTTTTCGAATTTTCTGAGATTTTTCACCGGAAACTTGAACTGAATTTTTTTCTGCGATAGCTATTGACAAATTACAACAATGCTATCCGTCTTCAGGCATAACACTCTAGAGGCTGATTTTATACAAATTTTTTAATAATTTTTGGAAAATCGAACTTTCCGAGATTTCCCACGGGAAACTTGAACTGATTTTTTTTCCTGCGATAGCTATTGATAAGTCACATCAATGCAATCCATCTTAGACATAACACTCTAGAGGTTGATTTATTTTCGGCTGGAATGTCAATAACATAATCTGCATTATCGACTTTTCACTTTCGGCTGGAAACTTTCGGCTAACTTTAACAGGGTTAATTGATTACGAAATTTCTTTCTTTGCTCTCGATAGGTACGTGGTAACTGTTCGTCCCAGCCAATTTTCAATCTCACAAATGTTGCATGAAGATCTTCTCCAAAACAACAACTGGATTTAGTGATCCCAAGGATTGAACAGTATCGCTTTATCCGATAAAACGATGCGCTTAGTCAATTCGTGAGTGAATGGCTTCAGTGAATAATTGAAAATGAAAACGTCTTCATCAGGCTGCCTAGAGAGGCCTAAACTTTTCACAAAGTAATTACTCTCAATCCAAACGCTTTTTCCTCGACACTCATTGGGAATTTGCTCCAATAAACGAATATCATTTGAAAACCACTTGCGAAGGTCAAGTCCCCCGACTTTTAAGGTGTCAGTAACTTCACGTTGTAGCCGTAAAGCTTCTTCAATTGTATTTGCTCCCGAAAGCATATCATCGACATAAAAATCATCTCGAACCGCCTTTGAACCCAATGGAAAGGTTGCATCCTTCTCGTTTGCAAGTTGATGAAGGGATCTAATAACCAGCCATAAGTAACCGTTTTTAAACGAAATACTTAATATTATATCTTGGATGTATCTGCGGTTAACGCGAAGCGACGAGAACAAAAACGAAGTATAATTGCAAATAGATCCTTTTGTATTGTAGGGCCGACGTTCATAATCGAATTTAATGAATTGCACAATGCAGTTCTACTAGAAGCGTCAAGGACGACGCGCAATTTGGTTGATGTGCTTTCGGGTTTAATAACAGAGTGATGAGGCAGAAATTATTTACATTGGTGTTGCTCATTCTCGTCGATTTTCTGCATATGTCCCAGCGACTCATACTCACTCAAGAATTCGTGTATTGTTGCATAGTTTCGAAATTAGCTATCTGTTAATTTTCTCTCCAGGTTTAGAAACCTGGTTCTAGTAATCCAATAACTATAGTGGTAATTTGACAATGAAACGACCTGACTCATCACGTAAGGTATTATTTATAAAATGTTCCTCATACACTTGTTCTTCGATAGTGAGCAATTTTATGTCGCTATAGTAACCTTCAATTGTCCAAAATTTTTCAATTTGCTGCTCAATAGTAAATGGCACTTCCAAAATTTGAGGATCTATACGGTAGTTGAAAAAACACATTTGCAATTGTTAAAATTAATTTAACCCGCTGAGATCCATCCAAGTTTGGTTTCATGAAAATTGAGCAAAACATCTTCCAGTTTGAAGTGATTGGAGCCAAATAAGTCGAAAAATACTTCTACTCCAATCAGACCGTCGACACGCCCAATGTTGGATGGAAGGCTCCATGAACCGATATCGATATTAGTTGATACTTGGAACAATGAACATTTCCAATTCCGCCATATACTTACTAGCCCGTGATTCAATTTTCACGAAAACTTTGTGTTTCACTCGGGTTTTGATGTCGTTTATGCCATTGACAGTAAAGTCTGTTTTTAACCTTTTAAGACGCAAAATATCCGCTAGTGCGACGCCGAATCGAGTAATATGCAACATTTAACGATATCACCATCATTACTACGGGCTTTTAATATAGCAGTAGTCAGAATTACAGGACTTGGATTAGACGACGAATGAAGCGATGTATGTAGTGTGGAGAAATCTTCCTTCTTTCGGGGCAAAACTAACTCAGCCTTAGGAGAAAGTGGTGGCGATGGGCTATTTTTTCCAAGGTGTAGTGTATGATGGCGGTAACCGTATTTTCTACAGGGCCCCGCCTTGCAAAACCGAACTCGATGATTTTTTTGTAGACAGTTGATACAAAGCGCGAGCTTTTTTGCTTGAGACATCATGTTGAGTTTTTGGCAATGATAAATATCATGTTCGACACTGTTACACACAAAATATCGTTTTTGACTCTCCACGTTACTCACGGTTGTGCTAAAGCTGGTTTTGTGTCGATACGAATTATTTCTATAAGATTCTGACTTCGATGATGATGATGTTATTGACTCGACGGTGAACACTTTACTTCCCAAAGATAAGCATCGCTTGTTAAAAACTGCTTCCAAATCAGACCACTTAGGAAGGTTTTTGCTATCAGCTTCCTTTTCCCATTTTGATATTTAGACTAAAAAAGCATTGGCCATATCTTCGTTATCGCCTATGCCCTTTAACGCACGAAAATTTGAATTTACGGAATCGATAAAGAAAAATTAAAATTAAAATTATAAAATTTTTATCACTCACTTTAAACTGTTATAGATACAATACAATAAACTTAACAGTATGATAATTTTATTTTGATTTGCAGGGCGCGCCCCATGATATTGCTCTTTACATGTTGTGCGTTAACACCGCCCTTGGTATACAGCATCCATATAAATGAAATAATAAAAAATTCTAGTCAGGACCTGCCTATGGGGATCAAATTGATACTTATTATCAGCTCCATATCTTGCAGCTTCCACAGGTGTTCGGGTTACCTCCCCGCAAAGACTACCGGGCATCTTACCCACCACTGTCTTTGACTGAATGGGTTGGGCTAAAACATGGCTCTAAACAACTGGACTGTGTCAATTGTACCAAGCTGAAAACCAATCAGGCTGGGGGCCAAGTCTGAAAATTAACTCTGTCTCTAACGGCCTATCTGGATATTTGCCACCCTCCGGATTATATAGATCTGTGCATCGCAAATCTCTGCACAGATTGGATTCTTATGTGAGATCTTCTTAAAAATACAGAGACATGGACTCTTAAAAGTCCCGAAACAAAGGCTGGAGGGACATCGGCTTCTAAGCGGGATATAAAGCCGCATAGAGCCAGTCCCTCTCAGTAACTCTTTGGGAACGGATAATTGTTCTAACAAAATCGGTCCCGGGGTACCAAATTATCAAACCCGTAAAAGAGTATGGAAAGCTCTTACGTGGTTGAAGGAAGAACCATTGCCAGATCGCACAGTTGAAAAAATTAAAGGTTTGCTTGGAATATGATGGTTACTGGCAATAAATAGGGTCATTCCTCTGGGAGCTTAGCCAAAAAGGCAGAGATCTTAGGAGGAATCACCTAAAGATGCAAATAGGTCAAGGTTGCGGGAAACTGTAACCAGGCCTTTTAGCTAGGTTCTTAAGGACCACCTAATTATTGCGGTGATAGTTAGGGTGCAAGAGGATGGAAGTATTGCGCATGTGAACTGAGGGAAGGTAGGTGTGGTTTAAGCTGCGACCTTCCTAGACCTCCCGAGCTGTTCCTGAAACCATGTCAAATTGACAGCCTGTGCCAACCAAAAGTCGCTCTGGAGGTTATAGCAATGTAGGACATCCCGAGCAGGGCTAGAGCGTGGGCTTGGATTTCTACAAAACCGAGTGATCCAAGTGATCTTTTATAGATGCTCCGAATTGGCAATCCGGATCTTCCAAACTCCAATTGGAAAACAGCGAATCTGCAGCATGAGGCGGGTGAATCTGAAGCTGCACTGGTAGGAGTGGTGCCTCTGGGTGATATCCTGCCTCGTGGCGGTGGCCCGTTCGTGAGTGAGAATGTGTCCGAAGAGGGTATTGAAACACTTTCGTTGGACTCTTAGATCTGCAAATCCTTAGGGACACTATGTGGACTCCTGGAGGACTCGGTGTCAGATTCGCTTTCACCATTGCAAGGCAGCCTTGGCTGCCCTGCTGCTCAAAATTCAAGCTGATGGTTGATGTTGTCCTGACCTAGAAGCAATGGGTCATTGAAGACCTGGCTATTGAACTCAGGACCCCAAAGTACAAAGTGATATTTGCCAAGAAGGAAGTCAAGATTCGTTCGTGATTTAAATAGATTTTATTAAGGAGAGTTTGGTGAATTCGAAAGTGTCTGAAGACCGTTCCTTTTCTAATCACTGCTATCTTGAGTATAAACTGATTACAGAAGCGACAAATAGGAGCTTGTCTAGAAACAGGAGGAAAACAGGTGGGAATACGGTTCCAAAACCCCTGTATCTACAAATGAGCTGGATGACTTAGTAGACATGTAGGTATGATGGGAGCAGCTCCTCTGAGTAGAGTTTTGGATAAACAAAGGAAATTTTGGTGGTTGAAACAGCAATAAATTTCTTGTCGAAAATACAAAAAACTTATTTTGAACCAAGAGAGAAAAACAGCTGCGGATTTTCACTACTATAATAAAGTCATCAGAACATAAAAGTGTGAAATAAAAACTGTCAAAATAACTATCTGGAGGTTTTACTGTGGTAAAATACAGGAGTTCTCGAAGGCTGTAAGGCTAAACAAAGTATTGGTAGATTCAAGTCCTATGATCCCGAGTCATCTCCAGCGGCCGGATTGTTCTTGAACCATGACTAGTGCTGAACCTTTGGAGTTAACCTATTTTCCTGATTGCCCCGCACTAGCGCTCAAAATTCCGGGTGTTTTTATGGGCTCAGACATTGATAGTCGAATAATAAGCAAAAGGAAGTTTGTTTGGCAATTAACAGCTTTAAGCCATACAAGTCAGCTGGACCTGATATAATTATTCCTACAGATGTTCAGCAAGCCATTGTATTGGCTGTACCCTTAGAGGTTTTCTTCAGAAGCAACCTGAAATCTGGCCACATTCCTAGGAAATGATAAACATAATATTTATACCTAAGCCGATAAAAACCTCTAATTGCCATCTCAAACACCTTAGGCATATGAGCGTTAGATCTTTTCTATTAAAAATACTGGAATGACAAATATAAGCTCTAATTAAAGGCTAGGTGGTCGAAATATCAACATGCGTATTGTAAAGGAAGATCGGTAGAAACCGCTCTATACTCCCTGATTTGTCCTATTGGCAACGTTTCTGAATATTAAAGGTTTCTTTAGCTGATCCGGTGGCAATATCTCGAGCTTTGTCGCGTCAGATCAAATGCTATCAGCCAAAAAAGCAAAAATCCATTTTTATTTTAATTTATCATTTTGTGTAACAGGGATTTTCCTGGCACCGATTACATGATTCCATTGCCGTATTTTGAAGAAAGGTTTCGTACTGATATTCCCTCCGGTTTACTGGCTGAGTGAAGAGATGTTAAACCTTGAAGTTTTGAACTTTCTCACGAATGGTTCAAAAATAGATGTAAGGTTTGGTTGTGGTGTTTTCTATGAGAAACTAAATGTGAACCTCTCATTTCGTCTCCCGACTATTGTAGCGCTTTTCAGGCTGAATTAATCAAGATAATGGAAGATGTGAATTGGTTGAGGTATAATGTAGTACTTGTATAAGGAAGTATCAGACCACTATTAATATGCTATGAGCTTATTTCTTTACGTCAAAGTTAGCCTAGTGCTCTCTCTCGTCTCTTAACGAGATGGCAGGATAATATAACATCCACTTAACGTGGGTGCCAGGGTACTTCTGTGTTGCCGGGTATATAACAGCACATCAACTCGTTCGGTAGTGTACAAATCGCCTCTCTTTACCAAGTAAGGTAAATGTTAAAATTCCATTCGCTCGCTACATGCAAGCTCTTGCTTCAGAAAGAAGCAACAAGAGCAGCGAACGATAAATGATTCAATGGTAACCTCATCTGTTAACACTAGTCAGATTTAGCCAAAAGTAGATTAGGTGAGAATTTTACAGCTGTTAACACTTCAGCGTCACCGTACTTTCTGTCTTATAGGTTAGCATGCACGGATACTAGGAGTATCCTCGTATGATAACTGTAGAAGCAGCGAAGATGAGAGCAGGAAGAAAGTATACTCCACCTATTCTGCAGCTCTTCTCAACAACCTGGCGAATCTCAATGGGATGGACGTCAAGTGTATTCAACGATTCTTTGTAAGCTCGGATGGTTCAATGAATAGAGTTAAGAAAGTTGTATGTGGTATGGATACGGACTATTTTTGTGTCCACGCCGGTCCTTAGGACAGTCACCGTGACCTAACCTAACCTAAAGATAGTCCTGTTGGCTATATCTGTTCTAATTCTAAAGCTATAGTTGGCTTGGTAGAATTTTAACTACACAAATAAATGTAATGCATTCCGGTAGTGTTGCAGTGCCCCGGTAATTTGTTGTAACGGTTTTAGTAGGGAGTTTTATTGGTTCACACCAAAATAACATTAAAGTTAGCGAGTCAAAAAAAAAAAAGATTTGGTAATTCAGATATTGTCTTGGCAAAGTGGTCAAAACAACCATTAAACTAATACTTTCATGTAGAGATTTTATGGCTCGATATCGGCTCATTTTAGTTTGCCACTGCCATAAAATAAGGAACTAGAAGAAGGCTCAAGCAATAATGAGTTAAAATAGGCACTAGTTAAATAATTCTATAACATAGAATTATAGTGAAACCAATTCAAAAAAAGCAAGCATATAAACGAACCAATTTGTGCTTGTGTGGGTTTGTTTAAAATTTACGATATATTGATACATCCTATCCAAATTGCAAACCCGTATTTATTATCGAATACCTTTATCTAGTAGAACTATACATATGTACATTAAATTTTGAAATTGTGTCTTTGATAATCACGTTTCACTTACACAATGCAGAATAGGTCACATCCATACACTACAGATTTTATTTGAGGAACAGAAGACCCACCCCAGCAGAGCCTCTATTGCTGTGTCAAGGATTATTAAAACAAAAAAACAGTCTATTATCAGTGGTCTATTATCAGTGGTTTCCATGTCAGCAACCAAAGTGTTCAATATAGATTTTAACCCCCCTTCATTTATTAGTAAAATGAGGTATTTGCGGAAAATAGTATTAACCTATGATATCCACAAGAGGATTTTATAATAACTTGAGTGTGACAATATCATTTTATAATTTTTGTGTTTAACTGGTTAACTTTAATAAATATCTATTAAAATTGATTGTAGTTTACGTGTAACTGTCACTAACGCACAACAACTTAAATTGAATAATAATTGCATTTTAATTAAACCATCTATGTAAAAATATCAGATATAATTTATTTTGTTTTAAATTGGTTAATTAACATTCAATACATGTCTAATTATAACCATTCAGTATCTACCAAAACCAATTAAAAATTTTTACATAATATACAAAGTGTCACATATTCACCTCGTATACTGGTTTTTTTATTCTTTTATAAATCATAACAAGAATCTTGTTTCATGACAAGACATAAGAGTATCATAAACACCATCAGTGTTCATCTTTTATTTTTAACATCATCTTCTCTTAATCATATATTTAAGTAGAGTGACTCATGAAAAATTACATTTTCGCGACATAGTTACTTGCAGTTTTATGTTGACAATTTTTTCCGTTTTTAAATCTGGAAATACAAGATTCCGAAAGGAACAAACTCTCAATAAATGCGTATACGCACCTATACCATGTTCCATATACGAAAAAAAAAATGTCACCGCGCGCACATCAACCAAAAAAATTACTAAACAGATTTTTGACATGATTTTCGCCGATGATAATCAATCAATCATATGGAAAATATTGTAGTTTTTGTGTACACAGGCACACACACACACAGAGTTGTTGTGTTATCTAGTTTTACTGAGAACTTAAATAATTTTTTTTTAATTGTTTAGATTAGAATTTTATCATATAAACAACACAATATATTCAATATGTCAATCTTAAGATGATGGAAAAGGTCTTTTAATGTTTGTATTTTCAATACAATATTCATATATGGTTACATAAAATACTTGGGGTCAACGAAAAAGAAGAAACACACAACAAAATCAACAACCACGAAATGTGTTTTATAGTTTTTTGATTTTGTTTGTGTTTAGTAGATAAACCAACATAATGCGATGGGATTGTGTGTTGTTATTCTTGCTGGTGTTCAAATAAAAACAATGAATTAATTTAGGTTTGTTTTCTAATTTTTTTATTTATCAAAATTGATTAGAAATTAAAGATGATAAGTATAAAGTTCAAGTAAGGGCAAGAAACTATTTTGGTTAATGTTAATCGAATATAATTTATTTTATTTGGGAAAGCTTGTCCGCATCTTAGTATGTTTATTGGTGGTTTGGTGTCCATTGGAGGGAGGGGGGGGGGGGAAGGGAGGGCAAAGTTAACTAGATTACTGTTCTGGTCATGTATTAGGCAGCTGCGTGATGCGTACAATTGTGTAAGGGGTAACCTGTTCACAATTCGCAAGTGGACGTGCTGCCTTCTCGTGGCAACCACTGGTAATTGGCCATTAGGCACATTTTTGGCTTTTTGGCACAGGCTAAAGTATGGCGCTAAAGGAGAAAACCTTAACAAAAAAAAACGAATCTAAGGTGGAACAGAATATGCCGATGGCTGAATGGCTGATAAGTTAATCAGTCTAAAACATGCAGACTCTGGATATCAGGCACCCTCCAGTTTTATTTAGCCTTCCTGTAGTATAGCTAGGTGACCTATAGGCGATTTGCAATTCCCAGCAACTTGTAAGAGTAAAATCAAACGGAAGACGGGGCAGGGGTATTAAATTAAATAAAAAATAAATAAATAATATTTCAAATCATAAATTAATGGTGCAGTCCTCTACCAACCTTCATTGAGGTAACATCTTTGAGGTTTAAAATTGAATTTTTCTGTGTAACAATTATTGTTAAAAATCTTTATAAATATAAATTGTTCTTCACAATTAATTTACTAGTTTTCAAACTAATAAATAAGTGTATAAAATAAAACAATCTAACGTGAGTGGAACTAAACGTCGCTCTAATGCGACGTTAACAGTGATACCGTTCAAAACTCAAAAACAAAAAACATACGATGAAACAAGTTTACAACAAATGAGTAGAGAAAATCAACGCGTGATTAACTCTCTACAACATAACAGTAATATGTCTGGCTCAACATCAACAAATTTATCAACAAAAAACTCATTCAATAATCTAGTTGATGATGATGGTAACGGTATTGAGTTTGATCTCGATTCTGAGATTCATTCAAAAAATAAAAATAACAAAGTTATTATAACGCCTATAATAATACAAAACATCACTGAAAACAAATTGAGGGATATTCTCAAACAACTTAACATTAATAAATTTTTGATTAAATTATGCAGCATTGGGATAAAAATTTCACTACACATTCAGTTAGATTACAACAATCTACGTAAACAACTGACAGAAGCGAATATTGAGCATTTTACTTATCGTTCTCCATCAGAAAAAATATTAAAAGTAATATTAAACGGTCTACCCAAAAAAATTAGTACGAATGAGATTAAAGAAGTACTCACTGATAATGAATACACTAATAAAGACATAAACAGTGACGATATCATCGAAATAACTGAACTTAATCCAAAAGCAGGCTCGATGCAAAATGGTCTTTATCTAATCAAATTTAATGCAAATAACATAAAATTCCAGATTATAAAAAAGATAAAAAGTCTCAACCATATAATTGTATCATTTCGGATACACACTCCAAGAAAAATTTCTCCAACGCAATGTCGCAGATGCGGTATGTATGGCCATGGTACATCCTACTGCTATAAAATACTAAGATGTCTCAAATGTGGTGACCCTCATGATATGTTACAATGCAAAGTTTTAGATGCCAATTTGAAATGCTGCTTGTGTCAAGGAAACCATATGGCAAACTCACCCAACTGTCCAAAGTTGAAGAAATACATCCTCATACAAGAAAACATCAAAATTAAACGGAATATAAAAAGTAACAATATAAATAATATTAGGGGATCTTCAATACGGCCTCCTCCGAATTCGTTTAATGCTGAAAAATTTCCGGAACTTACTTCACCTCGGCCAACACAGATGCATCAGTCTTGGAATTCAAAATTTAATAATAAACCATTAAATTCTAATTATAGTGTAAACCAAAACAAATTGGCTGCCGCAAATGAATCTGGACAGGTAAACTCTTCAAAGGATTCTTTATTTACGTATGAAGAAGTTTTGACTCTGGTAAGTGATATGGTCTCGAGTCTTTCAGTTTGTAAGACAAAAGCAGAACAATTTTCTGTTTTAACTCGCCTAACTGTAACCTATCTCTATAATAATGTTAAATAATGGTTCTGCGAATCTGAATAATAACGCATTAAATATTTTTATCTGGAATGCGCAAAGTATAAAAAATAAGGCAAATGAAACATTCTCTTACATGAAAAATCTTAATGTGCATGCTGCCATAATTTCGGAAACCTGGCTAAAAGACGATGTTTCACTCTTTGACCCGGAATTTAAAGTGTATAATTTAAATAGAAAATCGAGGGGCTATGGTGGTGTTGCTAATATAATTAAACGAAATATTCAACACTGTTTGCTACCCACTTTGAATTTACAAGCTATAGAGGCTTTTGCAATAGAACTTATTACAATTCGTGGTAAAATAAAACTCATAGCCGCTTATTTTAAAGGAGGAACATCCAATATAATTCTAAACAGATTTAAATCAGACATACAATACCTTACATCATTCCAAACTAATTTCATTTTAGGTGGAGATCTGAACGCTAAACATCCGCATTGGAATTGCTACAGAAATAATAGAGCTGGGACAATCTTATACAACGAAATGTTAGATAGTAAATTTGTTATTAAATTTCCAAGTTCTCCAACACATTTTAATCACAATTCAAAATATGGATCTACTCTGGACATAGCTCTGACAAATTGCCCACAATTCATTCATAATATGAAATCTCGCCCTGATTTAAGTTCTGGCCACCTTCCGGTACATTTTCAATTGGACTGCAATCCCCAATATTATGAGGGTTTTTGTAGATCTAATTATTCTAAGGCAAATTGGCAACTATATAAATCATGCATTAATAACAATCTAAATCTAACTAGCGAATCTCCAATTCGAAATATTAAATCATGTAGCGATATAGATGAGCTAGTTGGTAATTTAAATAATATCATCTTATCTGCCAAAGATAAGTGCGTGCCATGTAATATACCTATATCAAAAAATATTGAATTCAAAATCCCAGAAGCAACCAAAATGTTAATTCGGCTTAGAAACACTCGTAGACGCCAATGGCAACGTTCTCGTGATCCTATGCTTAAAACTATTGTTAACGAGTTGCATCAACGCATCAAGGCTGAATTTCAAATTCTGAGAAATAATAAATGGCATAATATGATTGAAGAAATCCAAAATGACCGTAATAAAAATAAAATGTGGGCAGTCAGTAAAAACCTGCGACAACGAAGTAAACAAATACCCCCCTTATTTGATAAAGAAAACCATATTTCGATTACTAATATTGAAAAATGTTAATCCTTCGCAGCACAATTTGCTGCAATTCATAATAAAGACAATCACAATCAATCTACTTTTGCCCAACATATATCTTCAGAAGTCAATAGTTTTCTATCTACTCATGCCGGATTGTTATCGTCCCATGAATTTGATATGACAACTCCTAAAGAGATAAAGCAAATCATCAGATCTATCAAGCCACGTAAATCTCCTGGGTATGATACAATAAATGGTATATTAATTAAGAACCTTCCTATAAAAGGGCATATGTTTATTTCTTATTTATTTAACGCTTGTATGAAATTCTCTTATTTTTCCAAACATTGGAAAATGGCAAAAGTTATACCAATTTTAAAACCCGGAAAAGATAAATCTAAACTATCCAGCTATCGACCAATAAGCCTATTAAATTTACTTGGAAAAATTTTCGAAATACTTCTCAAAATTCGTTGTAACGAATTTATTAAAATTAAAAATATCCTACCAGATGAACAATTCGGCTTTCGTGATGAGATTTCAGCTCAACATCAGGTGCTTCGCATTTATCAACATGTCAGATGTGCATTCAACCAAAAACAATCGACGGGTCTTATCCTATTTGACATTGAAAAAGCATTCGATCTTGTTTGGCACATGGAACTTATTTACAAACTAATTCAATTTAATTTCCCAATTTATCTCATTAAAATCATTTATAATTATCTCAATGAAAGACGGTTTTTCGTCAATATGTCTAATGAGAAATCAAATGTACATCACATTGATGCAGGTGTTCCTCAAGGGGCCGTTCTATCACCAATTCTTTATAATCTGTACATGGCAGATATTGGGAAGTTTTTTTCAAATATCCATTTTGCCCAATATGCCGATGATACAGCAATCTTTACGTCATCTACCGATCCCAATATCGTAATAAATAACTTACAAATTAACATGAATACATTATCTAGCTATTGTGCTCAATGGGATATCAAATTAAACCCGTCCAAAACCCAAGCAATATTTTTTACCCGGAGGAGAGCAACTAGATTTTTACCTGGGGGTCTTCACGTGATAGTAGGTGACACTCCTATTGAATGGTGTAAAAAAGTCAAATACCTAGGCCTCTGGTTTGATCAAAAAATGTTATTTCAAAATCATATTGAACATACAATTGAAAGAGCACAAAAATTAACCAGAATTTTATATCCATTATTATGCCGTAACTCAAAATTATCTGAGAATAATAAACTCCTAATTTACAAAATGATAATTAGGGCAACAATCACGTATGGTAGCCAAATCTGGAGCCAAGCAGCCTATACACATAAAAAGAGATTACAGATTGTACAGAACCGTTGTTTGAAAATTATAAGAAATCTCCCCCGCAGATATCCAACAATCGACTTGCACACTGAATGCAATATTGAGACTTTATCAACTTATATTTCCAGATTAAACCAAAAATTCTCTATCTCATGTTTATATTCGGAAAACACTTTAATTAGAAATTTAATTTCTTAACTTTTCATGTTTATTATTTATTGTTTTTGTTTTAAATTATATACAGTAAGGTTTTTCTAAATAAAATTTTTCCTTAAATACTTTCTCTTTAATTTACAAAATATTTTAAATTATAAAATAAATAAATAAAATTTAAATGTAAATAATTTAACTAAGTTGTACGTAATGCTAAATTACAGAGCTCTAAAAATGTTTTATAATAAAAAAAAAAAAAAAAAAAAAAAAAATTAATGGTGTCGTGTACATATATTTTATATATTTGTGAAACAATATAATCTTTTAGGTCGCAGTGCGAGGTGGCTGATCGCTCACATGGCCCTCCAATAATAATAATAGTATGTTTATTTGGTAGCGATAAAACTTTTAATAAAATGATATTTTAACAGTAAACATTTTGTGCTGATTACTAAATTATTTCTGGATGGTGGGAAGGCTTTAGAAGGTTTCCTAAACTATAGGCATCTTAACTGGGTTTTCCAATATCTAAGCTTCAATCCTAAATTCCAAATACGTTTTCTTGATAAAAATTGGCTGAGAAGTTTGAAACTGTTCTTAATGATACTTAAAAGTAGTTTTTTGTTTAAAAAATAAGCTCCTTAGGTTTTCAAGTAATTAGTGGGAATAATGCGATTTAATAAATTGGGAATTAAACATCGTTCCCGCAGTTTTTGCTGTATTATATGGTAAAAAATGCACTAATAAAAGCAAATCAATATGCGCCAAGCCACTTCCTCTGTGAACTAATTTATTAAATTTCAGTAGTTATTGTTGTTTTTATTTTAATTAATTAGTAACAACTCGAGAGTATCCACATACATTACAAGCTGATTTATATAAATTTAGGAAGGAAAAAGGGCCTCTAAAAAAGGCCACAAAATTGAATTATTCCACCTTGCGGGTGGGCCCATTGGCATCTACTTGAGTTTGTGACGCACGGTCAAGAGGCCATCGAGTTGCAACCATCGTATCTAGGTTTGTTTATTTCTGTAGTCACTTGTACAGATATTGTCATGAATCTAAATATTATTTGTTCGCTATCTGATTCAAAAATGATCCACCATTTATTTAACTAATTGCGATCAGTCCTCCCTTTCTGAATTTGGTTATGGTAAACTCGAAACAGTATGATCATTAAAAAGGTATGCTAGAGCTAACCCATCTATACATCATCATCACCACGACAAGAGACCAAAATACCATTAATAACGTCTTGTGATTAAAATGTTTTGGCCATAGGCTCGTGTGTAACACTAGGAAAATTAAGGGACCTTTTCTCTTAAAAGAGACCCAGAAAATCTGTATTTTATTAGCGCACTGATAAAATTTGAGTCCTTGTCTTGTTGTCAATTGTTTCAACGCTGAAAAAGCTAATCTATTGTGAGGTCCTTCCCCACTTCAAAATGTACTGCTTTTAAAAAACGGCACACAAGTGTACATAAATAAATTGTATTGGCCCGTTTTTCTCTTCCTCTCCTATAGTATGCCATGATTTAACATAATTAACGGCTAGACATTAACTGTTGTTCTCTTATAGGCCTGGCCAATCTATATTGGATACAACTTTGGCATATTGACTGATCTAGCAGAATGCTTCCGATGATAATAACTGCCCCTTTCGAATGCTGTTAAATAATTTGGGCATGGTTCTGATACGTGGAGTGTTACGAATCATATGGTTCGTTCCATTTTTGTTGTTCTTTTGTTCGGAGATCCGTGCAAAAATCACCGTAATCAATTCTTGTGGATCAATAAGAAGAAAAGAAAAAAAAAGTTTAGTTTTGTTGCGCTTTATTAAGCTTACGTGCGCCAACGTTTGTGTTTATGTGTTAATACTATTTGTTATTGCCTTTACCTTGCGTTGTGCAGAGGAAATTTTAATGATGTTTTGGTGTTGTTTTGACTGTGGTGAGGGACAATTAAACAATAAAAAAATTGAAAAAATAAAAAAATAAATAATTTTTGGGTTGACGATCGGGGATTCGAAAATTGTTTGTGGTAGAGAGAGGCAACATAAAAGTAGAAAAAAAAAATTAATCTTGAGCTATAAAAAAAAAAAAATGGAGATTTTTTTTTTGAAAAAAAAACAAGAAAAATTAGACTTTGAAAGTTTCTAAATTAATTAATAAAACAATAGTTTAAGTTTAAAACAAAAAAAAAACATAAATATTATAAGAAAATAAATAAAGTAAAATAGTTTAAGGCAACCTATTATAAGTTTATTTAAACATTTTAATGTAAGACCTTAAGAAGTGGACAAGCTGGTGATTTATGTGCACATGTTTTTATTTTATAAATAAGCCATTTTTTTTTTGCAATAGTGCGACATTATGGAAAGCCAAATAAAAAAATGTTTAAAAGGAAAAAAAAAATCGGATAAATTTAAAAAATAAATAAACTTAAAAGAAATATTATTTATATATGTGTACGAAACTACATATATTACGTACATATAGATTTAAAGTGTATATTTCATGGCACAAAATTTGAAATCATGGTGAAATTTTTATTTGGTGATGGACGCTATGTGTATAAAGGGATTAATTTTATGTACATATTAATGACGCCTCGTTGAGTGAACTTAATTAAAAATAATAATAATAAAATAAATAAATAAATAGTTAATAAATATACTTAATAATATTTTTAAATAATAAATAAATTACTACATAAATATTATAATACATAATTAATAACAATACTATATAAATAAATTAATAGTTAATAAATATAATAAATAAGTTCATAAATTAATACAAAGATAAAACGACGAGAAAGAAAAACTTTACTTATAAAAATAAAATACTAAAATAATTTCATATATTGCATTTAATAGTAAATAAGTTAATAAATTTTTTTTTGTGTAATACCTGTAAGCTAATTAATACTTACAAGAAATTAATTAAATTAAATTAATATATAATAAATAATTAAAATTACCAGTTAATAGATATACAAATACCTAGTGTAATACATAGTGCTTTATGGTGGTAATCAATAATTACAGACAAAACAATTAAATTTCAAATCAATTAGTGTCGATTTACTAATTAAAACTTTTTGTGAATTAAAATTAATTTTAATTATTATAATTATATACATTGTTTTTATTTTATTACATTAATAATTTTAAGTTTATATAGTGGTATAAGGGGTACTATTAAGATAGGTTTTAGGTATCTAAAAAAACAACAATTGTTCCTTATAACCATAAATTTCTAATTTTTCTATTGAATTATTAATCAAAGTTTTATCAAAGTTTAATTTTCGATGCTCATTTGTTTTGTTTTATTTTTTTATTTATTTTTTTTTTTTTAAATTTTTTTTTTTCCTATAATGAGATAAATTAATATTCCGGTGGGGAGATGCAATGCAGGTAAGTATATCATCAGGAAGGGATCGACTACGTGACCACGAGAAAGGGATGAAATGCTTTTAGATGCTTCTTACTAAACGGTCTAACAAGATTGAATCATGTTCTGGGAAACCCCACCCCAATCCGATGAGCTCTAGCCGGCTAAAGATGACCGTACCAGAACCTCTGACTCAATAAAACAAATTTTCTGCTAACAATGCTCTCTCAGGGGGGTCTAATTGTTACAGGAGTGGAGCCACTGATTACTAATTTAAATATAAATAACCCCAAAATTTCAAAAAATTTAATATTTTTTGTCTAAGATTCGTAATCGCTGACCTCAAAATATTTTTCCATACTGTTTTGCAAATTTTTTTGAATAATTGTGAAAGAGTTCTTAACTGAAGGTTACAGCGGCCTTATTGGATAAGTCACCTGGAGATATAAAATTTCTAGCTAAATTTCTAAACTAAACTTCTTCTAGGTCATTCAAAACAATCTGAGAAAATGTTATCATACCAACTTTGTCTGAAGATGTGGCTGAGTTTTTTTTCTTATTCCACGACATGGCTTATAATTAACTTGGATGCGAATATCTTTTGAACCGCACTAGCTAGACATATGAAGGAAGCTAAAACCAAAATCAAGGTCATTGAAAACCATCTTGAAATATATGGGTAAGGCCTACTCTTTCTAAACATGTGGTTGATGTTTCTCGAATTTTCAAACAAAAAGCAAAAATTGAAAAATTCTTAAAATTTTATTTAAATTTTCATAAAGATAAAGAAAAAAACAATTATAATTAACCGCTAATTAGCCGCTGTTATCCTCTGTCCCATACTTTTGATAATTTATTGTTGCATTCCTCTAAAATTGCATACGTACTCTGGTAACAAGAGGTCTTGCATTATCGTGCATTAGCATGAAATTATCGCCTATAAATAGTGCTTACTGAACAATATATTCTTCCAATATTTCGCTAATTTAGCGAACGGCCGTTATAGATCTGGTTGGAACCAGTTAAAGCTTAGTGTGTGCTTCGATCAAAATTTCCGCCCATATCATGGCTGATCCGCCTCGAACACTTTCGCTAAAGGTGCATGGAGCGTAGCGCTCCGCAGGTCGTCGTAATACTGGTTCTCAGGAGACCGGAAACAAAATCTCGATTCATCGGTGAAAAGACTTGGATCCAAACAAATGCAGTCCAATTTTCATGTTCCGTGGCAAATTGTAGCCGAGCAAGACTGTGTTGCGGCAGAATTTCAGGCCGTAGTTGGCCTTCGTGCATGAAGTTCTACTTCTCCCAACCTTCGCCGTATTATTATTTCGCTTACATCTATATTACGTATGTACGTGTAACATTTCATTGCAGGTATTAATAGAGGTTGCATGGTGATTTCTAAGAGCTGATGACACTACAAAATGGTCATTTTGAATATAACCTTGTCTTCAAAAATCGCGACGAAATACGTTGTACGGTTCAGCAAATGCAAACTCGACAATAAAACGACTGAATATCGATAGGTAAGATTATTGGATGTTTAACGTTTTAGTCAATTATTGCATTTATCAATCTTTTGACAACCTCTATGGTCTCGTGTATATAATACGCGGATAGTTTAGCAAAACTATTCCGTAATGACGTCCACTGATCCGTTACATCCATGAGTAATTCATCATCCCAATCTTATTTCATTTTGCACAATTCCTGCAACAATACCCTATCCTTCCTGTAACAGTAATATCTTTAAGTTATATTTCTCGACCAGCGGTATACCGTCCAGTAGCTACTTGCTGTTTTAAACCCATTTTCCAAGAGTCAATCGTTTTAAATTATTCACTTTATTTTCCACATACATAGTCCGCTCGATTTCTTTTGCAGCTACTGGAACCCAATTCAACTTTCGCCCGCGATTTCCTTTATAATTCTTCATATACCGTGACCAGCTCAAAATGTTGTAATGAATCACTACTGTTTCTCAGGGAGACGAGTCTTTGGTACCTGTGGTTGTTTTTTGCTGTACGGTAATATTTGCGCCAATATTTTTGCGTGGACTTGTTGATTTTGGTACCCAAATATAATATTATGGTATTGTGGGATAATATGTTTTCGCATCTACAAGCCAAAATACTTTCCATGGCAAATGCTAATTGTACATCCTGATGTGGCCATTGAGTGATTTGCCTGAATCTCTCCAAAGGTATCACTACTTTATCAAACGATATATGAGACTTTTGGAATAAATATTTAGCTGCCACACAAATTTAATTTTTCTGCGCTAGCGTAAAGCAACCAGCCGATAGCTGCGTACCTAAAACACCCAAGACAATAAATCAATATATGTGTTTGACCTACGTTCTAATTGTCAATTTATTTATTTATTTATTGCCATAAATTTAAAATCATTTAACTAACGCATCATTTTTTGAGTAAGAGCTCATTCTTAAAACAATGCTTAGCAAATGGTAAAGATAACAAAATTAACATAAAAGGTGTCTATAAATTTATAACAAAGTTAGGCCCAGCATCGGCATTCTTTTGCTTCTTCGCTAGATTCTTCCATTGTCTCATTTCTCTATGATAAATGAATTATTCTCCAATGCTTGGGTAAGGATTCTGTGGTTTGACATGGTTCACAAACATACCAAAGGTTTCTTATACACAATTTTAAATTTTGAAGAATATAGATAAATTTGGACTATAGAATGCAAACACCAGTTGGGAGTAAACACAATTCATTAAAAATCGTTTTGTAAAAAAATAATTCTAAGTGTAATTTGAACGATGTTTGATTCCTCTGAATTGTTTTTTCGATGAATTCAATTTTTATTTTCTCAGAATAACCTTTTATATGAATTGTCGATTTCTCTTATCCTCAGAATGTAGCGTTATCTAAATTGTTGTTCTCAGAATTAGCCTGACATTCTTAAAATTGAATTTCACAAAGCATAAAACTTGAAAATGGATTAAACGGTAACATTGATAGTTGAGTTTTAAAATCTTCTAAATTATAATTTTTTTCAAATCCTGACTAACGTGACAAAAAATTCCTAAACTTTAACCATATGATGTTACGTGTCCTAAAACACATTGATAATGCAGTAACTTATGTCGATCCTGCTATGAGCAGAAAAATGTTTCCCTAATTTTCCGAATAGTCACACACGAAACGTTCAGAGCATTTAAAAAAAAAAAAAAAAGAAGACGAAAAGTAGTGGAATACTTTCTCAATGATGACTCATACCGGTTTACTGCAATCATAATGGTCAGTGCACAATGTGAACCATATTTTCCGTTTTCACCACATTATGTAAGGAAATTATTAAAATAGTGAACGTTTTTACAAAATCGGATGGTATTATGAACCGGCGTTAATATTTTTGTTTGCAAGGTGACAAGCAAATTCAAAACGAGATTATTAGCAATTAATAAAAACGATCAGAGCGATCAAAAATGGAAAACTGCAAGCACTAATTAGGGAAGGGACAATTGATGTGTAACGGTTTATTGTTAAGTAGCGAATTCGTTAGATGGACTCCGATTGGATTCGTTATTTAAATGTACTTAGGTAATGTCAACCAGCAACGGCTCATTACTGGAAATCTTTAAAATCCTCGAAATTAAAGTGTCTTGCCGTTTTTGCAAAGCAGCCCAACTAATGGATCTAATGAATTGACTGGATCGAAAACTAATTTTCTTGCTCATGCAGCAGTGTTTATCGATTTGTAAGGGTATGATAGCTCCAGGACTGCGGGACTATGATAAAAACCCAAAAAACTCAAGCCCAGACCATAAAAGGAATTTTCTTGCGCATAACGAATCAAAGAAATTCCATAACCCAATTGCATACTACCCAAAGTCGCAAAAAATCGTTTTTATTTCTTTTTTATGTCATTTATCTGTTTTTCAGAATTTAAATATTTTAACCAGTTTGTAGTTTTGCACATTTTGTCGATAGCAAGTCGATTACGGGGCTTGCTCCACACGTATCCAAATGTACCAAAAATAGTTTTGATTCCGCTCCAATTAAGAAGTAAATTTTGATTATGAAAATTGATTTTATTGCTGCTGTCGCTTTTAGAGTTGAAAATGCTTTTTCACGCTGCTACTGCCAACTAAAATCACATGTTATACTAGGCAATACAACAACAGTTTCTTTTATGACAACAGTTACTTTCTACGGAAAGAAAGTTGTACTCTCCGGCTCTCTTTTGGTATAGTGTTAAGGTGATGCTAGAAGACTTCACTGCAACAACTCACATTATTATTTTTCGCCGAAATAGACCTTTCTTTAAACGGTAAAGGGTTAGTTGCTGGCATTGTAGTTCATCTCCCGATATACTCCAACGATTATCTCACATGAATCTCGTTAATTGGCTTCCCCTAAAATCATTGTTTTCACAGACATTAGTATTCATTCATTTCAAGTTGCTAAGAGATATTTGTAGTACGGTGTAACCATGTTCACTGGAACATATGTAAGTTTAAGTCTAGAAATTTTGTTTTTCCGTATGCGTTTTAAATATATGCTAATATAAATCATCACAAGGCTTTAGTAAAATAATTATGTTTTCAAAGAAGGAAGAGAGCTGACAGCTGCTTCAAATTGTTTTTATTACTGAAATCTCTTGGACCATTTTTAAGGACAAGACACTGAGATAAGCAACGTCCCTGAATGATCAGGGCCTAACAGAGGTATTATGGGGCTCGGACCCCCTTTGAATTAAAGAATATTACTGATTTTTTAAATTTAATATAAAGTTCACTTCATGTTCTTAATTATGGAATGCAATTCATGGTCTTAATTATGAAATGCTTTTCATGAGCCTTGTTTGATTCGCCAATTTGCCGAAGAACATTATATTTAGAACATCAAACCAGGCAAAAGTACGTCTGATAGTTACAATATCAAATCGTTTTTGTCGGCCAGTTAAAATCCGCTTTGTGAAATGAGGAAGTCGTCGTTTCTACGGATATATAACTAACGGCACTTTTTGCCATTCATGTTTATTAGAACTAGATATACCACATTCTTTAGCGCGTGCCTCATCAGTTGCTTAAAATTAATTCAAAATTCTTATCTGATGTAAAACTAGAAGATAAATCATCCTAAGTTTTTAACTTCGGTCGTGCTTGTTTTTACATTTATTAAACAAAAATCGCTTATTACCGCACTATTAATAAAAATTAGCCACATCTGGCGACCAAAAAAAAAACAATTTAACTATAATACAAAGGGGATCCGAACCCGCAAATGATTAAATTGGCCATTCTCTTTGTATACATAGAAATCTACGCCAACTACATTTGATGGAAATCGCCTGTTATGTTAATTACATTCCTTTGGAAAATTTATCAAAAATGTGAGATAACAAATGCGTTGGACAAATAATAACAAAAGAATTAGATAAATCCAATTTTTTTTTTTTTGGGTTCACGAAAATCAAATCCGATTTTTCAATACCGATCCTGCTTCATATGACATCAAACGAAAATTAAGCCCAGAAATATGCCTTTGTGTGTTACTTTGGTTGTCGGTCTTTTGCATCCAATAAAACCTTAAAGGTTTTTACAAATCGATGTATTGCAGGATAGTTGACTTGTCAGTTTGGTAAGCAAATTATGTCATATTGAATAGTGAGGCCGGTAATACCTCAATTCTGAATTACACAACAACCAGTTTTCCCAATAATTACGCTTCACCTGATTTATTACCACATCTAGTGATTAGAAAACCTTTTAAGTATGTGTAATGGCATCTTTAATTTCCTTCTTAAAGGAATGTCTAGAATACAAAATCAGCTCCTTGTGATTCAACGGTTTAAATAATTTAATTGTCCCGACTCCTCCGTGGGCATACATTTTATGCAGAATTCCTTCACTTTTTCATTTTTCATCTTCCTTCACTTCAATTTTTAAGGGTAAATATTTTTTTGTTTTAAATTTCTGGAAGGGGCAGGCTACAACACGTCACGGCTACTTTTCAGTTACCTGTAACCTAACCTCAAAAAAAACACAGAAGAAATTCTGTCATTAGATTCGGATTCAGCACGCTAAAGTACGTCGAAAATTACTTACCACTATTAAAACGAAAATACTTATCTTTCTAGATCAAGGTTATATTTCTTAAAAAATTATCGATGTATGATCAAATATTTAAATATGTCAAACAGAACAAAAATCTATGTTTTTATTTTTGTTTCCATCATTGCGCGTTGCGGCGTAATGTAGCTAAGGGTGCGCCAGATTTGAACGCGACACTCGAACAGTTTATTGGGCAACAAAGAACGTTTTGCGAAGGTATCAATGCATCACAGCAAGTGCGCCTTCCTAAGATAAATATAGAGCCGTTTGCTGCAATACTGTCCCTCGTTTCGTGATTTATATATTTCGACTGTGCATAATAATGATAGTTTAAGTGATGTTCATAAGCTTCAGATTTTACACGGATTATTAGAAAGGGAAACGCAGCGTCATTAATTAGGCACATATCTATTACTGAAGCGAATTATACTGAGACTGGGATAAACTTTGTACATGTTACAACAAAAAATATAAATAGAAAGAAATTTAGTCGCATCACCGAAAACTCTGATGAAGTCATTAGAGGGCTTCCAGCTTTAGGCAAGGATGCTGAAATTTGAGATCCATGGCTCATACATATATTGCTTACGAAAATTGACGATGAATCAAAGCATTTCTGGGCCAAGGAATCAGTGAATAAGGATTTCCCAACATTTTGCGAATTTCTACAGTTTCTGCGAAGCCATTTCTAAAAAATCTACAAATTCCGGGAGTACCATAACCAAAACATTTGTTGCTAACACTAATAATTCGGCAACTGACTGCATTATCTGTAAATCCAGTTTCTTGTACAAATGTCCTACATCCTTAAATATGACTCAGGCGGCTCGAACGAATTCAGTTATTAAAAATGAGCCGTGTAATAACTGCTTAAGGAAAGGACACACATGCAACACTTATTTTAGCAAATCATCTTGTCTTATCTATCACAAACGCCATCAGACATTATTACATCAAACACAACCATAAAGAATAGTTTCCAAGCCGAACTCAACAAGTCATCATACATTTTCAAACGAATTGGCAGATACTGATACTGAAGATATTATTCCAAAATAATCAGATTCCATCTTTTCATTAAGTGACAACCCAAAGAAAGACTTATGTGATAATGAACAAAAACAAGTCTACATACATTATACTCTGCACATGATACAATACTAGGCCTTAAAAGATCGCATGCTTCAATCTCTATTCACGGCCTAGCATCGACAACAGCTGGATCAACAAGAGTTTCGCGTGTACATCAACAATTCACCATTAACATAATAGCTCATATATCATCAAACACTTTACCAATTTAGTACTAACCAAATTACATCAACTTGTACAAAATCGGGCACTAATGAACTTAGAATTGGCAGATCCAGACTTTCACAAACACAACACGATCGATATCCTTGTTGGGGCAGCCGTGTTCTTTGAAATTATTAGTCTAGAAAGGCAAAAATTACCCGCTTTACATATGCTATAAAATTCAAAATTTGGCTGATTAATCGCGGGCACATCTACAAATTCATCGCAAGGTACAAATCTCCATGCAGTTAACGACACAACCGCGATAAGAAACTCTCAAGACGATGTCAATCAGCTTTTGAAAAATTTTGGAAGTGGTTGGACCAAAGTTACAACGTGATTTGATGACGATTGTTTTGCGATTTTGAAAAAAAAGGATTTTGAAAACCAGGATCGCCACCAGCGTGGCGGATATTGAAAAAATGTACCGTCAAGTAAAGGTAAACCCATTGGATTCAATTTATCAGCTGATATTATGGCGTGATGATCCCAACGATATTATAAAAATATACAAACTCGAGACGGTGACATTTTGCACAGCATGCGCACCATATTTAGCAGTAAAAACCCTCCAAAAAACCAACTGATGATTTTCAAAATTTATATCCAAAGGCTCGCGAAATAATTCATAACGAATTTTATTTGGATGATCTTTTAACTCGTTGTGATAAGTTAGAAGAATCTCTAGAACATAAAGATCAACTTTCTATAATAGGCAGCAGTGGGTTTAACCTCCGAAAATGAAAGTAAATTCGTCTGACTTTGTGATCATTTTCCAAAAAAAAAATCGAAACAATACCAAAGCAAGCTGGCACGCTGACTTAGATGTATTTGGGTAAGTGCAGTTAGCTGAATCAAACATAATTTGGACAAAACGAAATACCATATGCTGTCAGAGGCGTCGAAAGTGTACGACGCATTGGAATGGCTAGCACCGACAATCGTATTATTTAAAGTTATTCCTCAAAAACGGTGGCTCCTGAATGCTGGTTGGGACAATAATTTACCTAAAGGTTCCCGGTTTATTCCCGGGCTTCGGCACCACAAATCACTTGTGTAAGTATAACTACTTATTACAACTATAAATTCTTGCGAGAGTATGCTGAGATAAATATTTAAGAAATCAGATTATATTTGACAACATTTATTTTATTTGATGATTCAATCATTAACAGTCATAGAGTAATCCTTTGCCTTTTTTGAGATTAAGTTACAGATCAAAGGATAAGTAGCAGTGACGTGTTGTAGCCTACTCTTTCCAGAGTGACTTAAAAATAAATTTTTCAGATCCCTTAAAAATTGAAGTTGGGAAAGATTTTTGTCCACTGTGCGGCGCTGTTGCGTCGAGATCAGCAATTTTTAATCCGTATAGCTTTATTTACCCGAATAGTTCCAATCATATTAGGATGTTATTATGTAGACTGTTCAACAGCTATGTTAAATATTTTTCTGATGTTGCACCCTTCATTCAATTGTGTACATCTACATGATCCTGAAGCTAGTAGATGTGAGATTAGCGTGATGACGTTAAAATCAAGTACATTCCGCAGTCAGGCAACAGAATCCTTATCGAATATTTTGCTGACAACTGGTCGATGTAACAGGAAGGTTTAGCAACTTTTCACCCCTTTTTCAGATCACAACAGTTTTTAATTTTTAGCAATTAACGTCGCTGAAGCCCAAATAATCCACAATCTTGAATATTTCTGACCAAGAATATGTTCGATGTTACAGAAAAATAAAGACAGTTGAGGGTAGTCGAATTATTTATCAAACTATCGTATATATTCGTTGTTATCCATCTCACTGTATAACTAATATAAATAAAAAAAAAACTCATTAGCATGCATCGTTTAAGGATTTGTTAACAATCCTAAGTTTTATAACGATCGTATTCGAATTTTCACACATCTTTTTAGTTCTATCTATAAGGTTCACGATAATTATCATTTACTTATCATCATCATACATGACGCATTCATGAGAAATGATCAATTTCATTATAGTACACGAGTATCATTAAAACGCATAACAATATCAAATTATTCTAAATTTACTTGATCTCTATATTCAGAATTGATGTACGAGTACATATACAAAACAATACCAAAATCATTTAATTTATGCATCAACATGATTTTTGTGTGACAAATCTGCATTTTGATGCACTCCGAGTATTTAAATCAGGGAATTCATGATATTTGTATAAAAATTATAGGGTCGATTACAATCACATATACACTTGTGAGTAATCGAGTACAATGAAACTTTTTTATATTTTAAAAATAATTTTCGATCCCTTTATTCTATTTTAGTTAGAGTTTAGAATTTACAAAAAAAATGCTTTAATCTTACAGTTTGAAAATTGAATATTCTTCGTAACTGAAATGACACCTGCTGGTGAAAAATATGATTTTGTGTTTTCAATTAGAATATTTTCACACGATCGAATGCCTTACATGTATATGACATATGACGTGGAAATATCAATACAGGATTGTTGTAGTGTAATGTGAAGGATAGTTGTTGATCGTTACGGTCATTTAAGATTGAATTTATGTATAAAGTTGTTGTTGGTTTACAATTTTTTATGGTTACTTCCTTTTTATTTTTTAGTTTGTTGTTGTGAAGGGTTTTATTTAATTATTATTGTTATTAATGATATCGGTTTATGGTTCCTGCGGTAATTGATCGTGATATTGTTTTGGTTTTATGATCGTGGTTCTCGTGTTTAAATATTTTGCTATGGGCGGTGGTAATTTGTTCAGCTAATAAATTTTAATTTTTTAATTGGTTCGTTTCAGGCTTGCATAATATTAAAATAGTAAAGTAGAATAGACTATTTTGGGTTCCATTAATTTTTCATGACACCTTTTCTTTTTAATTGACTCATTGTATACCTGAATATTCTGTGTATAACGTACACATATCCTGTTTCAATTAATTTTAATCAATAAACAATAACCGTCTAGTTTTCTGTTATATCGAACCGTTGTTGTAATCAGATCATATAATTTTTATTTAATTAATTTTAATTGAATAAAAATTATTTCCTATTTTTTATTTGTGTATAAAGCGTAAGCATTCATGTATGACTATTTTTATATTGTGGTGATTATACACCTACTCCAATAGGCAGGTTAATAACAGGCAATTTGGGACACTATTATATAATTTTATCAATAAAGTTAAAAATAGAAATTAATAAATCAACTGGCAAAATATTGTCACGTGAAATGGTTGGTGTGAAAATAATATACGCAAGAGGTTTGTAATAGCATTTTATAATTTTCTATGGTGCGTATATATTTAATTATATTAATGACCGTGGTATATACCTTCTCGCACGTACACACCACTTCCACCAAGGGACTAAATTGAATTTTCTTTTGTTCTATTAAAATAAAACAACTTTTTCAATTTCGTCATTTGCAATAAAAAATTCTTTCACATTTAAATGAATTTGTTTTTGGCCGTCTGCCCTTTTGTAATTATATTGATCGTACTCACACAAAAAAAATAATTTCTAATATAATGAAAATACAGCTTTTCTGTCATTATAATCAACATTTCCCGGACAAATGGACTTTAAAAAACATTTTAATTAAAAAAATTAACAAAAACACAACCAGCGAAACCCTTTCGTTTTTTATATGCATATAACATTTTTTTCATCTCTTAGCACCGTGCGAGAAGCTAAATAAAAAAAAAAAAAAAAAGAATTCAATTGAATTGTCACGAATAGGAATTTTATTTTTAGTGTTTGTATGTAGTCAAACAATGTAATGTGGAAATATTTTTGTATAAAAGGGTATATTTTCCACTTTCCATATACACTCTAATTGTTTAATATAAAAAAAAATATTCGCGACTTTTTTTTTTTATTACCATTTTAATATGTCAAATGAGTCATCGATGGATTGTCTACAAACAATTAACACTTTACTATTGTTTTCTCATGAAAATTAAACAATGGATGGATATGGTCATATTAAGCTTGTATATGTGTATTGGGGATACAAATAAGTTTTTAGGTTTTTTTTATCAATTCGAAGCTTTATTCAGAGAAAATGGTACGATCTATTTTATTCGAAGTATTGTCTATCGTTAGTTCTGATTTTTCCAATCTTTCAGGCAGCATACGGATTCCACGTCGAAAAAATTCCTCGTCTTTTGAGGCGGTCCAAGAATCGACCCAATTTTAGGCTTCAACTGATTCCAGCTGATGCACAGCATTAGCTTCTTGCCATGAATATTCGGTTTGGCCGATGAAATTAATGTATGACCGATCTTATCCCACAAATTTTTACGATTTCAGTTCATCCCACGTAACGATTCGATGCCATGAAAAAACGTCGTTCAACGTCTCTTGGCTTGAGTTTATACGGAACGTAATTTCATTATTTTTGTTTTAATATACAAAATGAAAATCGATTGTTGAGTCACTCCCAAAGTTTCAGCGAACTCCACTTAAGTTTGGCCTGTATCTTGGTCCAATAACGCCTCCAACTCAGCGTCTTTAAACTTAACTGGCATCCCTTCGCATTCTTTGTCACTGGTTTTAAAATCGAGCACGTTCCCCGTATGCTTCACACAGCAATCGATGTCCTTCAGCTGCACTTTTCTTCAAAATTAAACAAAAAAGCAGCACTTCCCGCAAATAGTGTTTTGCTATCAAAAAGGTTGGCATGGGTAGATCACAAAAAAAGGTGTTGTTTATGCTTCAGCGAAACGACACATACTGATTTTTGAAACATGAATATATGTAGATAGTTACAAAACATATTTGTACACGCAATACCTACATATATAATATGGTTTGGGAGAGTAATTTTGCAGACGTTTATGAATATTTGGAACAAATTTAGGTTTTTTAACTTCCTAACGATCTTTTATCTCATTAAGTCTGATCTAAAGATTTAAATGTTACCCACAATTATTTTTTGAACCGAGAACATTTAATTTCTCGTCCTACTCAAAAAATCTCTGGACAGATTGCTTGACTTAACACAATATTACTGAAACGTATTCATTAACAGGGAAATGCGTTGGATTTTTCGTTGAGTCATACTTCAAGGCGCAGAATCGCTGACTGTATGAAGAAATAAAAAGTAAGTAGGAAAAAAAGGTGATTTAAGGACGTTTAGGATACGCCTAGATTAAAAGGCAAACGTTTGAAATTTTACAAATGTCATTATTTTAGTCATGTGGCAATTCAGTGCAAAAATGAGAATTTTCAAGAACAAAATATTTGTGCCGCTGACAATACATTTTACTCAATGGTTTCTAGATTATAAAACGTAAAATATGCCCGCTCACATTGCTTGTTAACTCTGGGGTTCTTTGATAGGGAGAATTTCACATGGAGAAAGAATAACTAATACCAATTGACGTATTCTCTGGCAATGATTGTCCGGCATCTAATGCTTCTATGAAGAAAAAGAGAACATCTTCAATAATACCATAATAGGCTTTGTGATACCACTTGAGTTTGAGACACTAAGGAACATAGAGCTGCAACATGAATTCGTCATGTGTATGGACTTTATCATCCATATCATCCATAATATCAGTGGAAGACTCCGTGTGTTAAAGAGTAAAATCGTCTCAGATGAAAGATTACAATTTAAGGCCAGTATTAATTTTATTGGACAGAGGTACATACGATCAAGATAACTGCATTAATGGTGTCCTTGGTGAATACAACAAAAACTGAAATTTTTATCCGAAATCAGGTTTATATATCCAATTTAACGAAAAAAGTGAAGAAACACATTCGAAAACAAGGATTGGTCCACCCAATTCCCAAACGAGATGTACATTTGAATATGGTATACGTATTCATTGATCACCTTGGTTATTTAACATCCGTTATTGACAGTGTTACCAAATTGTATATGACTTTACTATTGGCACGTCACCATTTAAAGCAATATTTGAAAAAAGATTGAGATGTCCAGAATAACCAATTCCAATTTAATTTTGTTAGAAACCCGCTAATGGAAAATCCCTCTCGTTTTCGGCGGATGTCGACTTGATAGTATGGTCGTTTTTGAATTTGGTTCTGTTTGGTTAAATTCGAGTTTTTTTTTATTCTCATTTGTCGTGGAGCCAGATTTGGAATTCTGGAAACTTCAAAAAATATGTATTGAGACTAAATTGATTTTTGGAGCTATGTATGTTGAAAAACAATCTTAAAACTGCGTGCGTTAAATATCGTAATTGTGCTAATTTAGTTTGTACCTGAAAAGATAGGCTCTTACTTAATTTACCGAAACGATGCGATACCAAAAACAGAATAATTTCACCCCTGTAAACCACCACCTTGAGCAGAAACAACCTATGCTTATTACCTTTAGGTTGTTTGAACAAAAGTTTTGATATTTAAATTATATTTGTTGCCTTATATTGAGTAACAAACGCAATTGTACATCTAATTGCTCACTTTTATTAATCTTGATTTATACATATAACAAAAATAGTTGCTCAATTATTTTAATAGACTGAATAGTGTGGAATATATCTCACAACAAAGTAGCTCATTTTTTTCAGTTTTGATTGTACTAAGTACAATCAAGTCAAAAAAAGTAACATAAGCAGCACTTATTATCAGAGTTGCTCAATTATTATATGTGAAACATTTATTCAGGTTGAACGACCTTTGACTTGAATTTAGTTAACTACTATGAATACCTATTTAGCACCTTAATTTTCGAAGCTAAATCCAAATGCCCAGTTTCCAAAATTGATAAAAACAATTAAGCAATCTTTAGCTTAATTAGTTTCGATTAATTCAAAGTTGAATACAAAATTAATTGTGTTGTTCAATTTTTAGGTTTTGTATTCAAATTTAACCGTTGAGGAACCATATAACTCATAACTAATTAAGTAACTATAACTAATTTTTTTGAATGGTATCCAAATTGAAATGTTGCTCAGAATTATGATGGAGGTTGCACGTAAAATAGCTGCAGGCTCTTTAATCTTATATTGAATATTAAGGTGGTTAAAGTTAATATATTTGTCTGTTATAAGTTTTTTAAATTAATATTGAAAACCTAAACAAAAGTAACAACAGTAGCTCCATTTTGTAAACTAAAAATCCACACACATTAAGGTTTTTTTTTATTAGGCTCAGCTGGATAGATTAAACACACTTAACATCATTTAAGAATAACACAACAGGGGTTGTTAAGCCAAAGTTCGTCTTGGACTTGGTTCATGTTGCTCAATTTTATTACATGGCTTATTTGACGCATAACGTGGGCATTAAAATTTTTATTATTCTCAAAAATCTTGATAAGTAGTGCGGTGGTATTGCGTTTTTATTATCTTTTTGACTAATCTGAACACCGATTTTTAAATCACTAGTTCAATTTTTGAAATTAAAAATTCGTGGCGATAGTTTGGTTTAATTCTGTAGATAATTTGAATTTAAAATAAATTAGCAAAAGTTAGTAACCGGCAGAAGGCAGATTTGTAAGGAGAAATAACTAAGCAAAACGTAGCGTTTTTGAACCCTGGAAGGGCTGATTATACCTTGTCGACATTTTAAATAATACAAACATTTAATAAATGTATTTGCACATATACATCAGATTAACTGGCAATTTTCCTGTAAATTATTAGATTAATCGAAACTCATTTACCGAATGGTTTGATGTCTATTTAGGCAAATCCCAATGAAACACATTAAATTAAAGTAGATAAGTAAAATTGTCGAAATGTAATTTTCTAAAATTCGTTTCCGCCACGGTCCAATAATGAAAAAAAAACCGTTAAAACAACAACTATTGTCGAAACCCGTTCGTAACCTATCAACTGACCTGAGGAATATAAATTGCGAAACTTCGAATGAGCATAAGTTACTTGCCTTACATTTACAAGGCTATCGGACAAATACTATTACTATTGCTATACAAATTGTAGACAAACAAATAAATGAGAATATTAATGAGTTTGAAAGAGTACACGTACAGCGACAATTGACGGTGTTGAATATTTGCAGTCAATCATCGTTGAGATAAACTGAGCGAAAGTTGTAAATGTATAACTGGATTTAACAATAAATTGTTGCGCTATACTCGCAAATAGGCTCAAAAGCTATGATTTAAAACGCATCCACTTCGAATTGAATCTGGCGCAGTATAAAGAGTAGTATAAAGTATAAAGATTTCCCGATTTAGAGACATTCTTTAAGATAGTCGACAGTATCGATCGAACGTAACAGGAGAATAGCAAAGTTCAAACCATTATTTAAATTGACATAAATTCATTGCGCGCTTTCAGATTCCGCAATATGTTAGCTTGGAAAATTTACTGATGGAAAAAATGACACTCGATCCATTATATTGCCGTGAAATTTTCAATAAACAACATGTTTCTAACTGTAGGCGAACCTGAAAGGGCTCATTAATAATATCATTGGAATTATAATTTTACTTATTAGGTATGTTTTTAGAATATTTAATTCGGATATGGCTTCGGTTAATAAAAAACACGAATAATAAAATAAACCTATTAGTCGGTTAATCTTAATCGATTTTGCTTCCTCTACAAACAATAGAAATATACGGTATTGCAACTATGGATGCGTTCCGGAATGTTAAATTACTTTTTAAAATATTTATTAATGTATTTTATAGGGGCCACCCTTTAACACTAGTTTCTAAACCACGGCAGACTCCAGATGATCCACGGAAGTTACGATTTCCGGTTGGACGATTTTCAGTTAAATTCACTCGGACCTCTAAATTTATGAAGAAGGGCGATTTTCGTGACTCCGTACTAAACTTTGTTTTACTATCGTAAACATGTGATAAATAATTTAAATAACGGGATCAAGGTCAACAGTATTAACAACACCAATTGCTTACGTAATAAATAGTAATAATTGATGAACAAAAATATCAACGAAGTGGTATTTTATATCTTGTTATTTGAATAACTCCTTACTCCCGGAAGATGCCTATTAGGCCCGATAGTAAAAATAAATAAACTTTTTAATATTTTTTGTAGGACATTTAGGTAAACGTACATTATATCTTTAAAATGACGACCGATTTCTGCTTCGCAAAGTTCAGCTTTTTCCTGTTTTTTTAGCAAAAATTCTTGTTGGCTATAGAAAGAAATCAGTCGGCGAAAGCCAATGGAAATCGGTATTTCTTCAAATAATGCGCCGCAAAAAATCTTCCATAAAAGTGGCATTACTACTTTTTCCTTTGCTGTGAGCACTCAGGCTTTATCTTGTTGAAGCCAAATCTGGCAATAGTTTTCTAAAGTTGGTTTCAAAAGTTGTCCGCCATTGTAACACCGGATCTGTAAAAGGTCCATGACCAAACATTGAAATCGAAAATGAGCAAACAAAACATCCGATGGTTTAGGAATTTTGTTGACTTGGGGATTGTGTTGAGCGTTTCAGTTTGGGGTTGTCTTGAGTTGGGATTGAAATTGGGTTGATGGAGGTTCAATTGGAGAATTATTTGGAGTTAGTTGAGGATTTGTTGTTCTGCGGATTGTTTGGGCGTTTAGTTTTGTGCTGGGGATCGAGTTGAGGACTTTTGGGGAATTGTCAGTTGGGGATTTTTTGGGGTTGATTTGATAGTTCAGTTGAAAGTTATGTAGCTTCTATTTTTCTAAGTTGTAGTTTTTCCCATTGTATGTTTTTCACGATTGTGCTGGCTGTTGAGTTGTAGAGGAAGGTAAAGAGGGGGACTTGAAAATGTATTTGTGGTTGGAGGATTAACTTGATCCAAAGATTAAAATGTGTACTCGTGTACTCGTTCAGTTTCCGAACGGTGTTCAGTTAGGAATGATTGCTCAGCATTGAGTCTAGTGTTGGTGTTGAGGTTGGGTTTAGGATCAAATTTAGGGTTTAGTTGAGGTTCGAGTTAAGGTTGAGTTCAATTTTCGTAAAGAGTTCGGTTGGGGATTAATTTGGAAGTCCAGAGTTGGAGGTTAGATTGAATTAATTTGAGTTGACTTGATATGCATCGAGTGGTTTCAGCCCCTTATATTTTAACGATCAAATTTTGATGTTTATTATCTGTAAAGAATATTAGTAGTAATTATCAAAATCTGCAACCTCCAGATTGAATTTTTTTTGAAAGTTTATTTGCAATTTTAAATCTTTGCAATTTTAACCCATTGCTCTTAACGTATACAGTAGGCAAACCGAAGACGTAGGCTATAGGCCCATTTTGGTGACAGTCCATTGGCACAAGAAAAGTGGACAGTCCATGAAATAATCTAAACTAAGCGTCACAGATTAAAAGTCGAGTAAAAAGTTCTAATAAATTTTCCACTCTACTTGAGGGTGCAGCCCTGCTTGAGTAGCTTGAGTATAGTCAAAAATATTTTCATCGAATTTAGTATTTTGGGACCTTCCACAAACGCGAAACTCGGAAAAAATAGATAAACTACATCCTAGAACAAGGCTAGGAGAAGGCAGAAATATGATCGAACTTCCTCATACTAAAAATAAACCTAAATACAAGCACTGAAACACCATTGGAGAACATTCATATTCTCCTGAAGCATACCGAATAAAACTTTGCCACCGTAAATAAAATGAGAAAGAAGATAAGACAAAAAATATTTCTTCCTAAACTGACTATCAGAAAATCCTAATACTTTATACAAACAACTAAGCACACCAAAGACCCTCTTACCTACACTAAGTAAATGGTCACTCCAAGTAAGAGTTTTATTTATAACTAAACCTAGACCCTTTCAGAAAAATACCAGGAAAGGACGAGGTATCTAACGGTTTTTTATAAATTATAACCGACTGAGATTTATTCGTGTTTAAAGCGAGCCTGTTAGAAACCGACCAACTAACGAGATTACTTTAATCTTCATTTATCAGAGAAATATTCCTAGAAATATAATCCTGATCTAAACGTTTATTTGTATATATTTGGACATCATCAGCGAAAATACGAAATGAACAATGTTGAATAGAGGTTTCTATGTCATTAATGTACATAGAAAATAATAGAGGAACCAGCACTGAACCCTGAGGCATGCCGGAAAATGCAGGAAGGCAATGAGACAAAGAATTGACGAGGAAAACTGCCTGAGAACGATTAGAAAGATAAAAAAGATAAAAGTCAATTTGAGAGCGGAAACCGAAAATTTTGACTGAGAAAAGAGTTTATTAAAAAGAATTCTTTGTCAATAGAATCAAAAACCTTAGAAAAATATCATCACTCATATTTAATAATGCAATAGAAGTGCTATCAAATTTTTTAAACCCAGATTGGAAGAAACTAGTTAAACTATTGCTGAGGAAAGAGAACTGAAACTTAAGGATTAGTGATTTTTAGGATGGGGATTATAGCTTCCACTGATCTGGATACGAAGAGAACTTGAGAAAAAAAATTGAAAATATGTAACAAGTATTTTTAGACGAAATGGAAAACCCGCTTAACGAAGTAAATCCTCGAGAGAAATATTTGAAAACGAAAACGAATTAGAGAACGCGTTAGAGAACAAATCGACGGTATTACGTCCCGAGTTTAGACTAGCGGATTATTTAATTTAAACAAAATATGTTAAATAGGGTTTCAGATTTTTAATATAACCTTCAGTATTTCTTCAATATAATTTTAATTAACAATTTTGCAATTTTATTGGACTGGTATTTCGTATAAAAAAATATAATCAAACAATTTTGTACACGGACTAGCGTCTCTTGCGAAAATGTTTGTAAAGCTGATGTACTAATACACGATCTATAGTTTTCTGCTACCAGTTAAGCTTGTTTAATCAAACATCAAAGTTCTAAAACTAGAAACCAAAGTTACAAACCACAAAAATATCAAATAGTTTTAGTTCAACATATTTATTATTTGGTTCCAATTGAAATTCAAATATACTACATTCAAAATGTAATTTAATTACAAAATCTTTCGAATAAAAGTGATTTCCTGGGAAAATAAGACCATTCAGAGGCAATATTAGTGGAATTTAGTCAAAATAATATATGAACCATAAGAAAATGAATCCAAATCACTGGCAAGTGGCGTAAATGACATTTAACAATTGTTAGTCTTAATCGCCAGAAAAAATGTCTAGTTTAAATTAATTCCTGGTTTAAGAAATCGTTAATCGGGATAATGGACAACAGTTTTAAGCAGTTACTACATGTACTATCGGATTCCTAGTTCAAATATCTAGAAGTTTGTGTTAACGGTCAATGAACGATATCAGACGAAATCTTAATTGGTACCTAAAGTTTCCAGACGAATTTATTCCCCTGGATAGAGGATATTTTTAGGACTCGATGGACGGAGTAGTAGGTCAGCTACTATATTTACTATCGGAAAGTGAATTCAAATCTCTGGCAAGGAGTGCTAAGGCCCATTTATAAGTTTTCAGCTAAAATATCAATTAGTATATAAAGTTTCCAGGCTAATTTATTCTCCTGGATAGAGGGCAGTTTTTGCGCTCGATTGATGGAGTAGTAAGCCAACTACTACATGTTCTATCCAGAAGTAAATTCAAATTTCTAGCAACGAGTGCCAAGGCCCATTTTACAGTTTCAGCTAAAATCTTAATTGGTATAAAAAGTTTCCAGAATAATTTATTCCCCTGGATATGGGGTAGGTTTAGGGCTTGATAACCGGAGTAGTAAGTAGGTCAGCTACTACATATACTATCGGAAAGTGAATTCAAATCTCTAGCAAGGAATACTAAGGCCCATTTATCAGTTTCAGCTAATATCTCAATTAGTATATAAAGTTTCCAGGCTAATCTATTCCCGTGGATAGGGGGTAGTTTTTAGACTCAATTGATGTAGTAGTAGGCCAGCTACTATATGTATTATCCGGAAGTGAATTCAAATCTCTGGCAAGGGGTGTTAAAGCCCATTTATCAAATTCAGCTAGAATCTCAATTGGTATAAATAGTTTCCAGGATAATTTATACCCCTGGGTAGGGGGGAGTTTTTGGGCTCGATAAATGTAGTAGTAGGCCAGCTACTATATATATACCATCGGAAAGCGAATTCAAATCTCTGGCAAGTGATGCTAAGGCCCATTTATCAGTTTCAGCTAAAATCTCAATACCTAGAGTTTCCAAACTAATTTATTCTTCTGGATAGGGGGTAGGTTTTGGGCTCGATGAACGGAGTAGTAGGTCAGCTACTACATGTACGATCTGAAAGTGAATTCAAATCTCGGGCAAGGAGTGCTAAGGCCAATTTATCAGTTTCATATCCATATTCATCAATAAGTATTTATATTTTCTAATTGCTGGGTTCCATTTAACGTGGCAAAGTACACACAAGTACTTCTGACTGCACGCAGCTACTCTTGCTAAATTTTATGAGTAGTTTGCTTTTTGAATTTATGGCGATTTCGTTACCAGAATATTTAGTACAACTAATCCATATTATTTTAGTGCAATAATAATGTTTAACAACAAACAATAATGTTTAAAAACAAAATTTTAATGCAATAATAATGTTACGTAATTAATTATTAATTATTTAAAAAATCGAGCCTCAGACATTTTTACAAAAGTAAAACACACGCCCTCTTTTAAGCAAAACCAAATATTTCAGCACTTAGCAGAAACATTGTGTAGTAAATGTAGTACATATGCCCTAACAGAGATTTCACCATATCGATATATTATAGACACATTGGTTTTGATTGCATAAAACTAACAAATGTATATTAAATTGTATATGATAACATAGACGAGGTAGTAAAGTGATAGAGTGGAGTGAAGAAGGTCTGGAGTTCGAATCTAAGCAAAGCCAACGAAAAATTTGTTTTTAGATGAAAAATTTTGAATTGGGGATAATCCGAGAAGATTAATCGGGGTCGAGATCGCTACAAAAAAAAATTTTGTATAAAATTCGTGGAAATAAAAAAAAAATCAAATTTTTGCTTAAAAAAAAAATAAAGTCGGAAGTTTGAAGAATCGAACTCCAAACCTTTCGCACAACACTCCTTTATCTTACCACCCAACCACTTATCTATACATAATTTCCACTCAGTTTTTCGTATACTGATAAATTCGGACTTGGTGAAAAATCGCATACAAATTTTTGTTATTTTACCAGGCGAACAGAATTTTAAAAACAACATAATTTTCAGCAACGTGACATTATTTTGTATCAAAGCGTGCCACTTCAAGTTATGTGACACTTGAACATACAAAATAAAGTCATATTGCTGACAATTCTACCTTCTTGTAATTTCTGTTCGCCTGTTAAAATGACAAAAATTTTTTGCGATTTTTGATGAAAAAAAAATTTAATTTTTTTTAAATTTCTGATCACCTGGTAAGTAAAAATTAACTTTTTTAATTAAAAAGGCAATCAATACCTCTAGCCACCCAAACAAAAAATTTATAGCTTTTTATTACAAAAATAAATCCTTCAGCCCGCGAGGATCGAACTATTACCTTAATAGAGCAGATTAAAACCATAGAGGTTTCTCGAGTTCGATCCCCGCACCTGAAGGAATTTTTTTTTGTAATAAAAATCTCCAAATTTTCTATTTAGGGGGTTGCCTTTAACTTATTTACCAGGTGAGCCAACATTTACAAACCAACCCATTTACCAAAAATCGCATAAAATTCAATTGTCATTTAACAGGCGAACAAAAATTACAAGAAGGTAGAATTGTCAGCAATATGACTTTATATTGTATGTTCAAGTGTCACATAACTTGAAGTGGCACGCTTTGATACAAAATAATGTCACGTTGCTTACAGTTATGTTGTTTTTTAAATTCTGTTCGCCTGGTAAAAAAACAAAAATTTGTATGCGATTTTTCGCCAAGTGCGAATTTATCAGTATTTAAACGAAAAACTGAGTAGAAATTGTAAAGAGATGAGTGGTTGGGTGGTAAGATGAAGGAGTGTTGTGCGAAAGGTTTGGAGTTCGATTCTTCAAACTTCCGACTTTATTTTTTTTTTAAGCAAAAATTTGATTTTTTTTTATTTCCACGAATTTTATACCAAATTTTTTTTTGTAGCGATCTCGACCACGATTAATCTTCTCGGATTATCCCCAATTCAAAATTTTTCCTCTAAAACAAATTTTTCGTTGGCTTTGCTTAGATTCGTACTTCAGACCTTCTTAACTCCACTCTATCACTTTACTACCTCGTCTATCGTATCATATACAAGTTAATATACATTTATTTGTTTTATGCAATCAAAACAAATGTGTCTATAATATGTCGATATGGTGACATCTCTGTTAGGGCATATGTACTACATTTACTACACAATGTTTCTGATAAGTGCTGAAATATTTGGTTTTGCTTAAAAGAGGGCGTGTGTTTTACTTTTGTAAAAATGTCTGAGGCTCGATTTTTTAAATAATTAATAATTAATTACGTAACATTATTATTGCATTAAAATTTTGTTTTTAAACATTATTGTTTATTGTTAAACATTATAATTGCATTAAAATAATATGGATTAGTTGTACTAAATATTCTGGTAACGAAATCGCCATAAATTCAAAAAGCAAACTACTCATAAAATATAGTAAGAGTAGCTGTGTGCAGTCAGAAGTACTTGTGTGTACTTTGCCACGTTAAATGGAACCCAGCAATTAAAAAATATAAATAATTATTGATGAATATGGATATGAAACTGATAAATTGGCCTTAGCACTCCTTGCCAGAGATTTGAATTCACTTTCCGATCGTACATGTAATAGCTGACCTACTACTCCGTACATCGAGCCCAAAACCTACCCCCTATCCAGGGGAATAAATTAGTTTGTAAACTTTAGGTATTGAGATTTTAGCTGAAACTGATAAATGGGCCTGGTCACCCTTTGCCAGAGATTTGAATTCACTTCCGGATAGTACAAGTAGTAATTGGCTTACTACTCCATCAATTGAGCTCAAAAACTACCCCCTATCCAGGGGAATAAATTCGTCTGGAAACTTTAGGTACTAATTGAGATTTCGTCTCATTTCGTTTGACCGTTAATACCTACTACTAGATATTTGAACTTGGGATCCGATAATACATGGAGTAGCTGCTTAAAATTGTGGTTCATTATGCCGATTAACTATTTCTTAAACCAAAAATTAATTTAAACTAGACATTTTTGCTGGCGGTTAAGACTAACAATTGTTAAATGTCATTTACGCCACTTGCCTATGGTTTGGATTCATTTTTTTATGGTCCATATATTATTTTGACTAAATTCCACTAATATTGCTTCTGATTGGTCTTACATTCACAGGAAATCACTTTTATTCGAAAGATTTTGTGATGAATTACATTTTTAGTACTAAATATTTCCATATGAATCGTAATTTTTCCAATTGGAATTTAGTTTAGCAGTGTGAAACTAATATATATATATAGAAGCTGTGGATTTGTGGAAAACTTCACATCCATAATAAGAGGAACTCCAATAGCGATAGGACATCAAATGGTTAGTACCAGAGTGTTTTATACGGATAAATTAAAACTATTTAAAAGATTCAAATAATCCCGAGGGAAGCCGGAATTTTTGAGTATATCGAAATAAAAGTCATTTGTTATATACATTTCATCCAACGACCAAGAGAAATAAATAAACAAACTTGTTTCTGGAGGCTTACCGAATAAGATTTTACGACGATTAATGAAAACGTTAACAAATAACAATTCTGAAATGGAAGATGGAATGCTAACTAATCAAAGGCTAAACCCACAAACATACATAAACCACCATAATTAAGGGGAGGTAACCATACTGTTATAGAATTGAGAAAAACAACATGTTTGATTTTTGATCAAATTATGACTATTATTATTATTGGAGCTCCATGCGGACGATCAGCCACTTCGCACTGCGACCTAACAGATCTATTATGCTTAGCCCTGCTTAATTATCCGTCCAGTCAATATTTAAGTTCTTAATGGACCTGACAATACTGCCACCCGGTACGTGATACATACTATCTGGGCTTATTGCTCTCCCTCCTAGATATTTACTACAGCATGTAGTTCCGCTAGAAAGACGGTAGCATTTGAGCCCAAGGAACTCGAGAGGGTTGTCCCACTCCCGTATATTCCTACTCCTGCCCCGTCACATATGACTGGGTTACTAAATATCCTAATAATCTTAACCTTTACTTAATTTAACGAACAGACATTTCACATATATTCGTTTCAAGGACCATTGTTAAACGAAGAAGGTTATTAATCTTAACCACAAAAAAATCGCACACATCAATTCAAACAATTTTTAAAACAACTCTTCACACGATCAGATTTCATTATTGATAAATAAATGATTTATTGACATAAACCGAACATTAAATAATCATAAAAATATTATCACGTATCCAATAACTACTGTATAATGGCTGTGCAGGTCATTAAAATGTGTATAGTATGTACATGCTCACACAATTATATTATCTTCATACACGATGAGTGCATGTATCGCAATTATTTATTTTTTTACAATATTAAATTAATTAAAATAACATAATTTATAATTAAAATACAATTAAAATAATTAATTTTAATAAAATAAAAAAATTTGAATAAAATACACATTACAAATAGTTCATAAATTTAAATTTATTATTCTACATGTGTGTACATCTGGATATGCAAACATCATTCATATTCACTCAAAAAACAAATATTTTGGCAAAAAAATATGAATTTCAATTTATCTTAATTTAAAGTCAATTCACAAAAAATTCACACATCATAAATTAAATTTCTATATATGTACTTAAGGATAACAAAACATAATAATGGGATAAATATGACTATTAATATTCATATGTGTATATGGTAGTCTGGAGCGCGGGTGTTATGATAATCACTGTGTGTTAAAAATTATTTTCCATTTTTCATATGTGTTCACTTGAAGTGTAAACGAAAAAGCACTTAACCACTTTACGTATACATGAGAACCCCTTTTTTATATTGTTTACAGAATCTTCTTCATCTCGTGTAATTACACCCATTTCATATATCCTTTTTCATATCCTTACATCAAAAATTTTCATTCCACTCGAATATTTTTTTTGTGTGTTTACCATATATGAAAATTTATTATGATTTTGATTATCATGATCATACTCGTATATATATATGAATCATTCAATTACTTATAATATATTCTTAATTTACCGGAAACTTAATGTTTAGTTATACACAAACTAATTGACTTCAAATTTGATAGCAACTTTTTTTTTTTTTTTTGTTTGTTATCGTATTCCAATCAATTTGCTTTTGTGCAAGAGTAACGTGTAACAAAAACCTAAACTGAAAATTGTAATCCCTAATAAATCAATATGATAATACTTTCATCTGGTTTTAAAATAAGGGTTGCCATGTCACACAATATTTTAATTACAAAACTAAATTTTTTGTTTTTTTTTTACGATTTTCGCATTTTAATTAAAAAAGAATTAGCATTTTGCAGCTTAATTTCATTTAACCACCAAATTCATGCCACCCAAGTACATGATTTATTTATACAGACAAACAATTCGGCTTAGACAATTTATTAATAGAACAGAACAAAAATTTGATGAAAATATTATGTTACTGACAACATATGTATGTATATCCGTTATTACCATAATTAACCATGAACTCATACGCGAGGTCTTTAATTCGCTTCAATAAATTCCTTTACACACCAAAAAAAAAAAAAAGTGTAAGTGTGGCATAAACATTTAATTTTTTAGTTTTTTTTTTTGGTTAAGTTGCTATCTCATTATTATTCATATTTATGGTAAGAATTTTTTTTGGTTTTAGTTTTCCTAACTACCTATAGCTATACGCTACGTTTTATCGTTTCAATCGTGAGGTATTTAAAATTTTGTTAAAAGGAACGAAGTAAATATTTTTGTGAATATGTATTTAAGGTAATTAGTAATATTTATATCCGGTAAATTAATCACAAGGAAGTGGAACATAAATTTAGTGACATTAAGTTAAAAGATTACATGGTGTTTGGTCCGATTATGATTATTCAGGCGTGGAATTGTTCATAGGATTAAAAATAAAAAGATTCTTTAGCAAATTGAAGGGCGGATTAAGTAGTTTGACTTAAAATTAGAGGAAGTTTTCGATCCTACTACTACTGTCCACCACCAGACATAATTGCTTTTAAATATTAAAAAATTTAAAAGTGTGGAAATGGGTGGCCAATTTCTGTTTTCTAGAACGATTGATGTTTTATCGCAGGATTTCATCCTAGAAAATAAAAAACTTTAAACAGGCAGCTCTCTTAAAATTTTAAATGAAGCATTATTATTAGCTAAGAATACAAAAGTTAAATATATTTATTTATTTTCAACCAACACCATGTACAATGCAAAAATGGCAAAAAGTTACTAACAACATTAATAGTTCTAACAACAACATTTAAGACAAAAGCCTAGCGATTCATTTTTAAATTCATCTCGGGAAATATTAAAATCAAAACAATCCGCTACGTTGTTGAGATCTCGTTGAATGCGCGCTATAGGGTCATGGAAGCTTTAGTTTGCTACTTGCAGACGGAATATGAAGGAGTTCTCGGGGGCGTAAGTTGCGTTAAGGAGCATAAATATTAAAACGTGAAAGAATGATGTCTGTGAAGTTAGCACGAAAATTCATCCCGAAAAGTTTTTTTTATTTATTGGATTGTTTCCTTGCTAAATTAGATGTCAGCCCAAAAATCCAGAAAAATATAGACGAAAATTGCAATTCATCCCGATTTTCTTATTTTTTATTTAATGAAACACTTAATATTTTGCACTACAAATAATGCTTTAAAAAATGAGTGTGAAGTTTATGCTAAGAAAAATAACAAAAAATTACACTGTTAAATTAGCTATTTTCCAATTGGAATTTAAATTATATGAAAATTTAAATTTTTTGTAATTTTGGATTTTTCGTCCCACCAAACAGATTCTTTTCATCAGAAAACAGGTTCTTTTCATCCTTTTTAGATAGCTGGACCATCTGCTTATATCGTTAACCAAAAGCATCCAATTGTGTTAAGCATTACTATATAGTATTTCACAGAATATAAAAGTTGACTAAATTTTGATGGTTTAAATAATTATTTAGCGCCGATCCTGGAAATGTCCCGAGGCCCCTCACATTTCTTAGAATATCTAAGCCATATAGCGATCAATGTCTCCAAGCCGATCCAATTATGATGAACTATAATATATTTCACAGTTTTTGAAATTTTTAATAATTTTCCATTATATTAAAAGTTTTATATCGCCGACCGCAGAGATATCCACAAGGTCTTGCCCATAGTTTCGGATAACTTGGCCATTTGCTAGTCTACGTGGTCAACCTTATCCAATTGTGATGAAATATACTATACTTCACAAAATTTACAATTTTTAATAATTTTATTGTTTCAAAAATTGTTGTATCTCCGATCACAGAGATACACACAAGTTCTTGCCTATATTTTTTGGTAACTTAACCATATGCCAGTCTACGTGGTCAACCTTATCCAATTGTGATGAACTATACTAAACTTCACAAAATTTAGAATTTTTAATATTGTTATTGGTTTTAAAAATTGTTGTATCTCCGATCGCAGAGATGTCCACAAGGTCTGACCTATATTTTTGGATAATTTGGCCATATTCCAGTCTACTTGGTCAATCTTATCCAATTGTGATGAACTATACTATACTATACTTCACAGAATTTAGAATTCTAAATATTTTTAATGGTTTTAAAAATTGTTGTATCTCTTATCGCAGAGATGTCCACAAGGTCTTGCCTATATTTTAAGATAACTTGACCATATGCCAGTCTACGTAGTCAATCTTATCCAATTGTGATGAACTATACTATACTATACATCACAGAATTTAGAATTTTTAATATTTTTATTGGTTTTAAAAATTGTTGTATCTCCAATCGCAGAGATGTCCACAAGGTCTTGCCCATATTTTTGGATAACTTGACCATATGCCAGTCTACGTGGTCAATCTTATTCAATTGTGATGAACTATACTATACTTCACAGAATTTCGAATTTTTAATAATTTTATTTGTTTTAAAAATTGTATTTCTGATCACAGAGATGTCCACAAGGTCTGGCCCATATTTTTGAATAACTTGGCCATATTCCAGTCTACGTGGTCAATATTATTTAATTGTGATGAACTTTACTATACTTAGAGAAGGAGATCAATTTTTAAAACAAAATTATTAAAAATTCGAAATTTTGTGAAGTATAGTATAGTTCGTCACAATTAGATAAGGTTGACCACGTAGACTCTAGAATGGTCAAGTTATCCAAAACTAAGGGCCAGACCTTGTGGACATCTCTGTGATCGGAGATACAACAATTTTTAAAACCAATAAAATTATTAAAAATTCTATATTCTGTGAAGTATAGTATAGTTCATCACAATTGGATAAGATTAACTACGTAGACTGGCATATGGTCAAGTTGTCCTAAAATATAGGCAAGACCTTGTAGACATCTCTGTGATCAGAGATACAACAATTGTTAAAAGAATAAAATTATTAAAAATTCTAAATTCTGTAAAGTATAGTATAGTTCATCACAATTGGATAAGGTTGACCACGTAGACTGGAATATGGCCAAGTTATCCAAAAATATAGGCAAGACCTTGTGGACATCCCTGTGGTCGGAGATACAATTTTTAAAACCAATAAAAATATTAAAAATTCAAAATTCTGTGAAGTATAGTATAGTTCATCACAAATGGATAAGGTTGACCACGTAGACTGGAATATGGCCAAGTTATCCAAAAATATAGGCACGACCTTGTAGACATCTCTGCGATAAGAGATACAACAATTTTAAAACCAATAAAATTATTAAAAATTCTAAATTCTGTGAAGTATAGTATATAGTTCATCACAATTGGATAAGATTGACGATGTAGACTGGCATATGGCCAAGTTATCCAAAAATATAGGCCGGACCTTGTGGTAATTTCTACGATCGGAGATACAACAATTTTTAAAACCAATAAAAATTTTAAAAATTCTAAATTCTGTGAAGTATAGTATAGTTCATCACAATTGGATAAGATTGGCCACGTAGACTAGCATATGGTCAAATTATCCAAAAATATAGGCCAGACCTTGTGGACATCTCTGCGATCGGAGATACAACAATTTTCAAAACCAATAAAAATATTAAAAATTCTAAATTTTGTGAAGTATAGTATAGTTCATCACAATTGGATAAGATTGACCACGTAGAGTGGCATATGGTCAAGTTATCCAAAAATATAGGCCAGACCTTGTGGACATCTCTGTGATCAGAGATACAATTTTTAAAACAAATAAAATTCTAAAAAATTCGAAATTCTATAAAGTATAGTATAGTTCATCACAATTGGATAAGATTGACCACGTAGACTGATATATGGTCAAGTTATCTTAAAATATAGGCAAGACCTTGTGGACATCTCTGCGATAGGAGATACAACAACTTTTAAAACCAATAAAAATATTAAAAATTCTAAATTTTGTGAAGTATAGCATAGTTCATCACAATTGGATAAGATTGACCACGTAGACTGGCATTTGGTCAAGTTACTAAAAAATATAGACCAGATTGAACAAATTGAATTATTAAAAATTCTAAATTAAGTGAACTTTAGTATAGTTCATCACAATTGGATAAGATTGACCACGTAGACTGGCATTTGGTCAAGTTACTAAAAAATATAGACCAGACCTTGTGGACATCTCTGTGATCAAAGATACTGTGAAGTATATTATAGTTCATCACAATTGGATAAGATTGACAACGTAGATTGACATATGGTCAAGTTATCCAAAAATATAGGCCAGACCTTGTGGACATCTCTGCGATCGGAGATACAACAATTTTAAAACCAATAAAAATATTAAAAATTCTAAATTTTGTGAAGTATAGTATAGGTTATCACAATTGGATAAGATTGACCAAGTAGACTGGCATATGGCCAAGTTATCCAAAAATATAGGCCAGACCTTGTGGACATCTCTATGATCAGAGATACAATTTTTAAAACAAATAGAATTATTTAAAATTCTAAATTCTGGGAAGTATAGTATAGTTCATCACAATTGGATAAGATTGACCACGTAGATTGGCATATGGTCAAGTTATTCAAAAATATAGGCAAGAACTTGTGGACATCTCTTTGATCTGAGATACAATTTTTAAAAGAAATAAAATTATTAAAAATTCGGAATTCTGTGAAGTATAGTATAGTTCATTACAATTGAATAAGATTGACCACGTAGACTGGCATATGGTCAAGTTTTCCAAAAATATAGGCAAGACCTTGTGGATATTTCTGTGATCGGAGATACAACAATTTTTATAACCAATAAAAATATTAAAAATTCTAAATTTTGTGAAGTATGGTATAGTTCATCACAATTGGATAAGGTCGACCACGTTGGCTGGCAAATGGCCAAGTCATCCGAAACTATGGGCAAGGCCTTGTGGATATCTCTGCGGTCGGCGATATAAAACTTTTAAATTAATGGAAAATTTTTAAAAAATTCCAAAAACTGTGAAATATATTATAGTCCATCATAATTGGATCGGCTTTGTGACATTGACCGCTATATGGCTTAGCTATTCTAAGAAATGTGCGGGGCCTTCGGGACATTTCCAGGATCGGCGCTAAATAATTATTTAAACCATCAAAGTTCAGTCAACTTTTAAATTATCTGAAATATAGCAATGTTCAACACAATTGGATGTTTTTGGTTAACGATATAAACAGATGGTCCAGCTATCTGAAAAGGATGAAAAGAGCCTGTTTTCTGATGAAAAGAATCTGTTTGGTGGTACGAAAAATCCAAAATTACAAAAAATTTAAATTTTCATATAATTTAAATTCCAATTGGAAAATAGCTAATTTAACAGTGTAATTTTTTGTAATTTTTTTTAGCATAAACTTCATACTCATTTTAAAAATATGTTTTAATAAAAGGTGTTCGTTCGAAAAAGATTATTAAGAAATAATGGGGTTCACTTATCGAACGGACCGTTATTCTCTAACAATTACACACATTTCAAATGAATAAAATTTGTACGTTTTGGAAATCACATAGCGCCGAATAACAACAGGCACTGGAGACTGATCAATCTTTTCAATTCATCCATTTTTGTATCCAGTATAACGTTATCGTTGGTGACCAAGTTGAGTAAATCCTCGCGCTTCACCTTAATATTATGAATCTCCTGGTTTAGCAAATCGTCTTGAATTGATTGGCAGCTCTTGCAAACGAATTTCGCATAAGGCCTTCTTTGAATAATTTGGCCCATTTTTCAAAATTCCACATGTCATAACCAAGGTGGAATGCTTGTTTGCATTTTCCAAAGCATGACATGGCTTCGCGGCTGATGGTTACTGGTTTTAAGCAGCTTAAGCAGACTACACCCATGATAAATCACGCGTAAGAGGATCAGAGCAGGATGTTCGAACGGTTTTTAAATTAAATTTGTATTTTATATACTGTATGCTGCGACCGAAGATGATTAGAGATTGTCGTCGTTTGGTAAATATTGTTTTTCGTATATAAATAAATGGCATAACTGATACTTTAAATATCAATAAATGTTTTTTAAAATCAAAGCAAATTTTGTGGTTTATTAAAGATTTAAAAAAACCGGACAATTTGAAAGACCCTATAAGTTCAAGTTCTTGGATTTTGGGATAATACTAAAAACAATACCCGTTTTCAAAAAGCGGAGCAGATAATCCATATTAAGAGGGAAACCAAGCCGAACCTAAGTAGTAAAAGTCAGATTCACCCCATTTTTCGGATTAAGGGAGAAAATACACCATTGTAGAACTAATGTTGTTCTTGGCTAGTGCAACATTAAGTCTGGATACCGCAGACAGAGTATAAATTTCCTCACAGAAGTATTTCCGCGAGGTTCACTGAGCAGATCTTTAGCTTTCTTATACTCAAACATCACAAGATATCTATTCGTTCGTCTGTCTGGATGTCTGTCTAAAATGCTGTACCTATAAAGGACCTCGCGAATGACTTTTCCCTTTTTGTTTTTTTTTTTTTTGCTGATTTGTCTCAATAATCTAAGCCGGAGAATTGAAAAGCCTTTGATAATAGCCTTATATAACTATTTCTCTGTGTATATTTCTTTAACATATTATTAGAGATATGAGTTAGAGAGATTAGGGATGAGATTAGGGCCGGATTGTCGGCACAACGTGGGATTAAATTAACAAAATGAATCATGGAAAAAGCTATCGCCGCGCAGTTGTGACCTGAATATTTCTGGCAATAATTTATTATGCAGCAAACGATTTGCATTATCGAAATTATCTCGAAATTAATTACCAACCACGTGAAAATCCAGAGACCAACAAATCGTTAAGTGGTGAATTCGATTTAATTTGTGATACCTAGGTATATATTTCTAAAATATTAGAAAATTGAGGAATATATTATTTACAACTAATCAACGTTCTAATATTTTTGGACTTTTGAATGGAAAACGAAAAGCAATATTAAAGGGTCAGTTTAAAGAACTAGCGAATTTTAACGATGCGAACAACGCTCACTTATCGTACGATAACCTGAAAACGAGTTTAGACCACGTGCATCGTTTATATTCCGAGTTTGTAGAAGTCGAAGATACAGTTTTGAAGTGGACCGTTCGGTCAAGTCTTAAATGGATTTAATTGATGATAATTACTTTTCAGTTGTATCCTAAATTCAAGCACTTTTGAGAAATGATGTTGGTAATACTACACCAAAATTAGACTCTTCGTTTAAAGCATAGAACCCACGCTTCTTCAGATTTCAAGTCGCTGTTATTATCATGGTCAAACTTTGATGGTAATTTTTCTCGATATTTTTACTACAAAATTGTTTTACTGACACTTGCACAAAAATTTAAATACCTAAATTGCGTATTAAAGGAAAGTGCGTAAGCATATTAATAATCAGTCTATCAGTCTCTTTTTAATGAACCCAAATTGTCAAAGGGACAAGATTCTGAAGCAAGAGACCCTTGGTTTGTTTATTATGGACAGGCTAGACTCATGAAATGGATTCAACCTATGGCAAGACATCCGTGGATTGAACAATAAGATTAAATGTGCGTGTGATTATTGAAATCATTAATAAGTCAAAGGCAGAAAGTCCACCAGAAGTTACCAATATCAAAATACGTTCTGGATTGGATAATACGTGATTGATGTAGTTGCTTTAATTGTGTCAAACATTCCTTCACATCTGCCACATATTAATTTAGAAGAGAAGCTATTATTTCCAGATAATTTACCGTTAGCTGATCGTAACTACAACGAATCAAGACCAATGGAGATGGTGCAAGTAACGACCATTTTCTAAACACCACAATAGAGGGCAAACTAAATAACACGTTGAATAATCTGGTGGCGTTGAATACCAAGTTTAGCTGGATTATTGGAGGCGTATGTAATACAAGACACGAGGAATTAAATATAATATTTGAATTTAGGTCATATGGAGTTGGTTTCAGATAACGAACTCAATCGGCCAATTGGAAAAACATTTTACTAGAATGTTTTTTTAGCCACCGTGGAAAAGATGTAACGTAATTTCAGAGTACAAAAATAATATGTCAACTACGAAAGAATTTTGTGGAGAGAATCACTGACCCAGCAGCTGAGGCATTGTCGTTACTCACCGTAACTTATGGAACTTCCTCTGCACTATTTCTTGCGACGTTCAGCTTTCATTACATTGCTGACCAATTCATGCAGAATTTTCCAAGAGTAGCCACAATCCTAGAACTGGACTTCTATGTTGATGACCTTATGTCCGGGGCAAGCACATTACACCAAGCCTTAGAAATGCCGATATAGTCGATCCAAGCACTCGAGCCAGTCGGGTTGAAGCTGCGGAAGTGAACCGAAAACCATACAGATGACATATCCATTTAATCACTTATCAACCAATGATTAAGAAATATCCGCAAGGATGTTTATGAAAGAGACGTTTTCAAATTTCGCGTGAACATACCTGAACCTTCTCATACAACGAAAAGACAATTGCTATTCGCAGCTTCTCGTTTGGTTAACAATAATAGTAAAAAGTTTATTTCAGCAGCTTTGCTTGGCGAAATTGGATTGAAGCAATGAAATACCAGATCTCCACAATTTAACATCCGGTCACGTGTATGGAATGAGCTGAAGCTGATTGAATCATTGGAAATTCCAAGATGGCTTAAAATAGAAGTCGATTTTGAAACTCGTCGGTTTGCAGACGCTTCGAAATAAGCCTATACGGCAATTGTGTACTCCAGATAAAAACTGCAGAGCGGAGAAGTAGCAGTAAACCTAACAACTACCAAAACCAAGGTAGCGCCAATAAAAACTTAAAAACCTTAAGCATTCCAAGACTAGAACTATGTATATATTTTCAGCATCACTTTTGGTAAAACTATTGGAATTACCAATAAATTAATTATCTATCACGACCAGACCAATAGTATATCTGGTTGATGAACTTGGCGCCAATGACATAGCTTAAGCCTAAAGGAAACTTCGGCTGACTATGTTTCCAGAGGTCTATACCCGAATGAGCTTCGTAATTAGCCATTTATTTAGGCGGATTTAGTCATTATTCCAAGAGAAACTCTAACAACGAGTTCTGAAGATGAAGGGTTAGTTGAAGCAGCAATAACTGGGTGTACTACGAAATTCCCGAATTCAAAATCCCTGTTTCCAAAAACCCGGTTTTCAAAATCTCGGTTTTCAAAATCCCTGTTTAAAAAATTCTGGTGAAGGATATTTTAATTTTGAAAACGGATTTCTTAGTACACACCGGTAAAATAAAAATAAAAATAAGGATTTTCCGAAAACCGCGATTTTTATTTTTGTAGAACCGGAGTATATGTTGCATGTACTACTGTAGATATTAATATTGCCTGTCGAATAGAACAAATGGCATCAGGATTTCAAGATATCCCGTTATATTCGGTCAATCGCCAGAACTAAGAGATTCGCGTCCAAAGTAACCACACCATTAGAAAGCCCGATAATGGAACCTTATAAGTGCAAGATTTAGCATGAACAGAAACTCGTCGGTTTTCCGTAATCGAGTACCAGTAATTCGAGAAATAAATCGAGTTGCTAAAATCAAGCATGCCTCAAAAATGGCAAATTGGTTAACTTTATTTTATTTAAAGATATTGTTGGGCTGTTAAGAGTCAGCGGCAAAATTTCAAATGCTCCATTATCATACGATGCCAAACATCCATTAATCTTATCTGGAAACCATCTAACGGTCATAAAGGCGATTATATGCTTACATTTAAATCTCTTGCATGCCGGAACAACACAAATATTGTCCAAGCAAGTATAGAATTATTTGTTTTTGTACTCGTTCAATTTAATCAATATCAATCTTATACATCGGCTCCCAAATAATCGATGCGTGCTCCAAGTTTGACCGTATAAGAAAACAATAAAAAATCTTAACGGAAAGTGGATTACAAAAATCCTTTAGTAAACTATTAGACTTAGCTACGTCCAAGATGACTCCCAAATCCTTAAATGTTGCCACTTTTTTGAGTAGCTGATTATTAATGTGATAAGGATGATTAATAATCTTTCCTCTCCTGAAAAAAACTCATAACCTTATATTTTTCTAGATTCAAGTATAATTTATTCGTAATGATCCATTTGTATAATAAATCTAGATCACTTTGCAGTTCCGTACATTGTTGCGAAGTTGTTATGATTTTTAATATTTTCAGATTATTCGCATAAAGTTTACAGCCGCAATATTTGAACAAAGATGCAGTTTAATCGATGAATATGATAAACATCACAGGTCCAAAGTGAGAACACTGAGGAACGCCTGAGTGAACATTAATGGTTTAAGATGTAATACCATTTAATATAATTGCTTGCTTTCGTTCACTCAGGTACGAGCCAATCCAATCCAAAAATAATTTGCTTACTCCAAATCTGTCTAGTTTTCCAAGATGTTAAATTGCAGCGTATCAAATGCCTTCGAAAAATCAGTAAAACTGATATCTAGCTGAATTCTAGACGGAAAAGCATTAAATACTTTCGATGTCAAACTTAAAAGATTTTTAGTTGTACGATGTTGTCGGGTGGACCCATGTTGTTGAATTGCTAATAAAGATTTGACATTAAAATACAGATAATTAGTATATTTAGAATTAAATTTGTCTGTCTGTAAATCTATTGATATTTCCGGCTTTTTTTATAGACAAATATATTAATTTTTTATGGCAATCCCAATATTTTCGGTTTGGTAAATCATAAAAATTTGAGATATAGCTTCTGTAATCGAGCCGATGTTGATTTTCAAAATATCCACGTAATTGCCGGAATGAACCAATAGACAGTATCACCATTTAACTTAGCAAGCTTGAGAGCTTTATTCTTTCTATTTCTTAAATTGATCAAGTTATTATTAAACCACGGTGAATGGTTATTCATCCGATTATAAGTTTTAGAGACATATTTATCAAAAGGCTTAAATAGAACACAGTATAATTCATCAACTAAAGCATCAACATTGCTCCGTCTATGATTAAATTTCATCTCAGTACAGGTTTTCAAAAAAACATATGCAATCCAGAAATATCAGCTTTGTTAAAGTAGTAATTCATTATAGGTTGTTTATGTATATTGAATTTACAAAATAGCTCCTAACAGTCAAAATCAAATTCCAATCCATAATGGTGTAATCTCTCAAGAAGAAATAGCGCCATTAACTTTGTAATCGAATAATAATTAGGATCTTTCACAAATACTAAATCAAGAAACCGCCCATTTAAAATAGTGACTTTACAAATTTGATGCAAATCAAGCGATGACATTGAGTCAATAAAAATGGATTCATCACCATTAAAAATATTGGTCGGGAAGACGTGAGACGGATTATCACCAGGTGCGCCATATTATGCCAGGAGTATTGAAATCTCCTAAAACACAAAATATGTCATTCATATTACAATCCCCTCGTTCACATCTGTGTACTACATACATAATTATCTGTAAAAAATTCGTAAACAAGTCTCACATAATACGTTAATAGGAAAACAAGACGACGATAAAAATTTAGAAAATACCGATGATTTTAAAACACATACCACCCACATTTAGATAATAAATTGTGCTAAAGTCTTTAACTTCCCAATTCGCTTCATTAGAGCTGAGCGCGGGTGTATAAAACTATTATTTTTTAATTTCCGACGTGAATTTAAAAATTCAGTAACGGTCCTTGCATAGTCGAGAAATCAAAATCCATGGTAGTGGCTCAACAGTACGCAGAGTAGAGATCGAGATTAGATTGTGTTTTTTTTTTAACTTTGCATAAGACGACTGTTGTGATGGTATTGGTTTTAATAAACTTTCCACGTTATTATTAATAGCTATTGAAGGTTTTATTTGGCAAGGATAAGGACACTGATATAGCGTCAATAGAGTTACTCATGTGCTTCTTTGTTTTCTTGAGATTTTTATCCATACACACACCACATCGCCAAGAAAAATTCGGATTATCGAAATGGAATCAAGCACAGGTTTTTTAATCCCTGCACATCCAAAATGAATGCGTTGATTACCTTCACCATCATTCAATCAAAGATCATCTCGATTTCATCGCTCGACAAAACTAAAATATCAACGGAAAGTGGTAAGTGTAGGAACGAAAGGCCAATTTGCTGAAATGATAGGTAGATAGGTAAGTCAATATTTCGGTTCTTAGAAAACTCAAGATTCCATATATTTCGTTAGATTTGTAGGCTGGTAACAAGATTAAATTTAAGGCAAGATAACCAATGTCGGCTTTATGAACCAACTACATATTATAAATTTACAAATTCAGAATTTCCACCGATTTTCTCCATTTATCCAGTCCACAGTTTATTAATAATTAGCTATGAAAATACCTCTGATTATCCTGCAACCTTTTACAAATTAAACTCTGACATTCAATCTAATTAATCCAAACAACAGCAACAACAACAAAATAAAAACAAAAATTTCCTATTTGTTGGTTAATTAAAATAAAATCTCATTAAAATTTTCCAAAAACTAATTAAATAACAATGCGATAAAATGTATAAATTACGAGTATGAGAGATTATTTTGACCAAAAATTAAAAAGTAAAAATTGTATTTCATGAAATTTAATCCTTTCCACACAAAAAGCAGGTCTCTAGAGATTGCCTTACAAAAAAAAAAAAAAAAAAAAAAAAAAAAATTGGTTTGGTTATTGTTGTTGTTGTTAATATAATATAATATTTCTCTAATTTATATAAAGATTATTAATTGTCATTATCTCATTCCAGATTTAAAAATTTTGTTGTCTTCTCCAATCCAATAAAACTATATTGAAAGGTTTGTTTTTTTTTTTCCCCGTCTCAAATTCTCAACTGTGGCGAAAAGGGTTAATTATCACAGTGGAAAATGTCATCAAATATTGAAATTTTTTTTAATTCTTTTCGGTTTTTATTTTTTGTTAGTCAGACGAAAAGATATTTAGTACTAGACCTGCTATATATGCAGAAGCAGATTTTTTCTCGTCTAATTAATTTTTTTTTTCGCTTTCATTATTTCCCTGGGATTTGGAATTAACAACCAAAAACCTACGAAATAACACAGATCGAGGGAATTAAGTAAAAAAGAAAAAAAATTTAATAGATTTAACCCTTTTTTGTATATGGTTTGTCTTTTGGGAAAGAATTAAATTATTCTTTGATTTGGTGTGGTTTGGTTTTTATTTTATTTTTCTGTATATAAAGAAAATTGAATTCTTTTTAGCAATTTTTATTACTGTATATAGGAGACGACTTATGTAAAATAACAAATTTTGCATGCTAATTGAAGGTTATATTTTAGACAGACATTTATACATTTTAATTTGCTTCTATGGTGGTTGATTTTTTTTTATTTTTGTTTAGTTTCACTAAAGGGGCGAATTTTGTTGCATAAAAAATTCAATTTACTCAAAACGTATTTATGTACCGTAAGAGAGATTTTTTTTTTGAAATGTGTTGCACAAGAAGTGGTATTTTTGGGATACAAAACAAAACAAGAATCGGGAAAATTTAATTTAATTTCAAGGTTGGTGTTGTAATACAGACGACGCGATTCATTCTATGTATAAAATTGTGCACGGTGGAAAAAAATAAATAAAATGTACATGTTTTATTTAGAGTCTAGGTTAGCAGAAGCGTTCATATTTTTAGAATTTTTTTTAGTAGCATGAAGTTTTTGCTAACATACAAAAAAGTGAAGTGGAGAATTGTTTATTTAAGAAAGAAAGAAATTGTTTCATGCTTAGGAATAATTTATCAAAATAACCAAAAACAAAAAAAATTTAATTTATTATAATACTAAAGTAAGTTGTTTTGTAATTTAAGACAAATTTTATTTTTTTCGATTTTTGTTGGGGAAAGTAAGTTAGTAATACATTATATTTACTTTTAAATTTTTAATAAGTCTGATCTTGTTACCAGTCCCATAATGTGCATAAGAAAAATTTAAAGTCTAGCTTAACCTTTAACTCATCTTGTGGTGCTGGTAGTTATAACAAAATAATAATAAAGCAATTAAAATTAATTCAATACAATTTGTTTACAATATTTCACAAAATCACTTATTATTGATCACTTATAATTTATTTATCGCACCAAAACCTTTTTTAAATCACTTTTTAATTCCTTTTTAATCTTCACACTATCGCTTACCAAATACTAATAATCCATTTCGACTTCGTTCGCCTTTATATATACACAAACCGAACTTCTAGAAATGTCATGACTTTTCCAGTAAGAATAGTATAGAAACGTTTAGAAAAATTTTATCATGGAAAATTCCATTTTAGTACAATAAAACATTGAGCTACTAATTTAACTTATTCTATTACACCCTAGGTGTCACCGTAACAATATTGTTACGTTTTTGCCTTGTCAATTAAGGTTCGTATCACTGGATTGTGAATAATACAAAATCAATTTAATATATCTCCAACGAATTTATTTATTTCACAAAATTTATTACAACACAGTTTATCAATAAAAATTCACAAAGTCACTTTATATAAATTATTCTCAAATTTCACTGTTCACTTATAAGTTTTATTTCCACTCAAATATTTTTTAAATCACTTTATAATTACTTTATAATCTTCACACTGTCGCTTTCTACATACTACTAATCCAATTCGATCTCCTTCACCGTTTTATATACACAAACCAAACTTTTCGAAAGTTCATCATTTTTCCAGTTAGAATAGCGTAGAAACATTACGTAACAATTTTATCATGGAAAATTCCATTTTAGTACAATTAAACATTTAGCTATTAATCTTAAGTTATTCTATTACCCACTCGGTGTCACCGTCACACTACCCCCACCTAAGCCTGTTCGTCCCGAACAGGACCCAAATCACCTCCTCTGTATAGGGCCAGCGTCTCCAAATGCACCACCTTTGGTTTACCTCGATGTCCCTTCCGTATCCTATAAACCACCTAGTTTATCCTTGTGATGACAGTGTAAGGTCCTACTCATGCTGGTTTCAGCTTCGGTAATAAACCCTTTTTTCCGTTGTGGGTTGTGAATCCATACTAATTGCCCTTCCTGGAAGCCCTGATTATTTGCTCGTATGTCATATCGAGTTTTCATCAGGTTACTTGACATCTGTATTTTTCCCCGCACAAATTGATGAATCTCATTAAGTTCATATTTCATCCTGTCTACGTAATCATGTCCACATAAATCCGCTGATGGTACAGCCCCAAATTTTAGATCTCCAGGCAATCGTAGATTATCTCCAAATAAAGTTTTAGCTGGTGTCATTCCGGTTGTGTCATGTATTGCTAATTGATAGGCCATCAAAAACATCGGTATATGCCGATCCCAGTTGCGTTGGTTTTGCTAGATATTCCTCTAATGTACCATTGAATCTTTCCACCATACCATCGTTTTATTTTTACCGAGCATCTGGCATATTTCTTGAAATACCAGATTCAAAATTTCTTCCTTGATCGGTCTGAATCTCCATCGGCACGCCAAATCTGCTAATCCATTTGTTTACCACGGCATCAGCTATTGTTGCCGTCTCCTGATTGGGACTAGAATACACCTGCGGCCATTTGCTGAAATAATCCATGATTACTAGCACATATTTGTTGCCGCTCTCAGTGGTGGGAAATGGTCCCGCTACATCCAATGCAATTCTTTCGAATGGTGCTCCTTGTTTTATAGTTCCACGACTTTTGCGTGCGGGTCCCTTTACCGCCGCACATTGGTCACATTTTTGACACTATTCTATCACTGACTGCCTACATCCTGACCAGTAGAATCGTTGACCTATTGCTAGTGTTTTATTAATTCCTAGGTGGCCCTCACTTGCTCCTCCATGATACTCCTTTAGGATTTTCGCAATCAGGCACTTTGGTATCACCAACAACAATTGTTTTACTTTGCCATCCGTGCTTCCCCACAATCGTTTTAAACACCCATTCTCAAGATGGAGGCTATTCCATTGAGCCCAATAAATAGTTTTGTCCGCGATCTCGCTCCTAGTTGGCCGGTGTTCCTTTTCCTCCCATTCCATGATGACTGATAAATCCATATCGTCTAATTGCTCTTTCCTGATCATTTCGTCGGACCACTCCTCATCAGGTAGCACTTGCGTTAGCCTAACATCAACGATGCCTTCTTTTCTTCAACGTAACCACAATGTCTACATTCTACTGGACATTGCCGTCTTGATATTGCGTCGGCATTTAAGTGTGCACTTCCCTTCCGATGTTCGATTTGGAAGACGTTCGATCCAGTGCTACCTGTCCCTCTGCATCCTTGAATTGTATTAGCCAACAATTCTTTCCGGGTCACGCAGTAATTCCGCTCCGGTTTTAATAATGTTTTGGAGTAGTACGCCATAACTCGTTCTTGGCCATTAATTTCCTGTGATAACACACCTCCTATACCGTCATTACTTGCATCGGTGTCCAAAATAAATTTCACGTTGTGTATAGGGTACGCGAGAATTGGCGCGACACATAACCGTCTCCTTAGTTCCACGAATGCTTCCTCCTGGTCATTGTTCTATTCGAATGGCTCGCTCTTTCTGGTCAACTCGTGTAAACTCTTGGCAATGCTGTGCACAATCCCAGAAAGCTTCGTAATTCGTGTAAGTTTTAAGGCCTTGGCTAGTTCTTTACCGCTGCGATCTTTTCTTCGTCGGTGTGAATTACATTAGTCGTTACGAGATGACCCAAATATTTGACTTCAGTTCTGAATAGTTTACACTTCTTTAGGCTTAACTTTAATCCGGCGACCTGTATCCGATCCAAAACTTCCGCCAAGTTCCTTAGATGCTCGTTAAAATCCTTCCCCATGACGATGATGCCGTCCAGATATATTAGGCATGTCCTCCAATGAAATCCCTTTAACACGCGCTCCATTAATCGTTTAAAAGTCGCAGGGGCATTACATAATCCGAACGGCATAACATTAAATTGCCAAAGCACGTTACCCACACTAAACGCTGTTTTCTCCCCCTATGGACTTCCACCTGCCAATAGCCGCTTTGTAGATCTAATGTAGAAAATATTCGAGTACCCGATAACGTGTCTAGCATGTCATCGATCCTGGGTAGCTGTCTTTTTTAGTCACAGCATTGAATTTTCGGCAATCAACATAGAATCTCATGCTACCGTCCTTCTTCTTGACCAATACTACCGGTGAGCACCATGGTCTGTTAGATGGTTCGATTACTCCTGCCGTCTGCATTTCTGTTACCAGCCGATCGACGTTTTGTTGTTTTGCCAATGGTAATCTCCTGGATGGTTGACGAATTGATATCTCTGCTCCCGCATCAATTCTGTGCTTTACCATTGACGTCCTTCCGTTATTATCCGATGTACTGCAGAATATGGACGTGTACCGTTTGAGTACCGTTCTGTGCCTTGGTAAGATTGAACTACCTCCAGTTGCCGTTTGTAACTTCAATCCATTAGCTGGTTGTATACCTCCATAGATCAGATCTTTACGGACAATCGTGCGATTTGATCCCGTATCCAGGGTGATGATGACGCAGTAGTGTATACCATCAATGTCGCCTTTGATTGTTAAGCTGTCACCGCCGCTTGCTACTTTCGAAACGCGGATGGAGGTTATGGGGGAATTGGTTGTGGGAGTCAGCTTCTGCCCCTTTAAGCTGACTCGTTTAAGTTTAACGACTCCGTCGTCAAACCCTCTTGCTTGGCCCCAGTCTGTGCTCCGCTTGATCGTCGCTGCATAGGAGATGGTGATCTTCCCTATTTCCCAGCAGTCCCGAGAGATGTGGCCCACCTTATCACATGCCCAACATCTGATTTTACCGCTTCCGTCTCGGTATCTTGGTGTTGACCGCTCTGTGTTTATGCTGGTTTCCATTACCTCGGCGTATTTTCATTGACGGTTTGGTGATGGCTTGTGCAGTTTTATTTGTTAACGCACAATCGATAGTTTCCGCGAAAGTCCCTTTAGGTGACAACATCACCGCCTTGCGTGTCTCTGGATCTCGAATGCCGTCAATGAATGCATGTTTAGCCTTTCCATATAATCGGCCGATGTACGGGTATGCCCTAGATGTACTAATCACTCGATTTCCGAGGAAAATTCCTGTAGCGATTCTTCTTCCTTTTGGTAACGGCTTTAAAGTACCATGCGATAGATTTCCCGCTTGTGGTCACTGCCATACTTCCTATCCAGCGCCTTAATAATTTCGAGATAACTGTTGCCATCATTTTCAGGAATGGTTTGTAAAGTCTCCGCTGCTTCAACTTTAAGGGCCGCTATAAGAGCTGCAACAAGATGTTCGTCGTTCCAATGATTTTGATTGGCTGCCGTCTCAAATTGAATTTTGAAAATGATAAAAGATGCTGTCCCATCGAATATTGATGGCCTTAACTTGATTGGTAGGACGGTTTGTACCACTTGCGTCGTTGTTCCACTTGCCTTGACATCATTTATTTCTTTTCCGAGACGTTGAACCTCCGTTTGTAATTTTTGGCCAACCTGTTGAATCTCAATTTTTAAGTCCGTGTTAGCATGTTGAATTTCAGTTTGCAATTCCGTCTGAAATTTTTCTAATTCATCACGTAGCGAAGTAGATAACAATAAATTTCTCGCCCATTCTCTTTTTCCCATCTGCAATTTGGTCCTTAATTTCCTTTCCTTGTTGTTTCATTTCTCGGTTAGACTGATTTATTGTCTCCAACTGTCGCTCATTCGACTGTTCAATTTTCTCTATTTATCGTTCGTTTTGTTGTTTTATTAGACTCATCTGCCCCATTATCTGGTTCATAGCAGCTAATTAACTGCGACAAATCAAAACTTCCAGATGGTGGTTGTGTTGTTTCGGCTGACGGTTGTTTATCTCCTTCTTTCTGCTCTACGATTGCCGCATCCGTTACTTTCTCTCTAAAATCGTGTTGATCTGCGTCTAACCTTTCTTTCTCCATGGCGTCACGTAGTCGCGCTTGTAAAACTGCTTTACTTCCATCCGTGGCCAAACCCCGTTTCTCAAGTTCTCTCTTTAATTCTGGAACTTTTAATTCGTTGAGAATCATTTTCTTTATGTTATTATTCACAATCACACCGCTGTCACCAATTGTTACGTTTTTGCGTATTAATAGATCGTATCAATAGATTGTGAATAATACAAACTCGATTCAATTTATCACCAACGAATTTATTTATTTCACAAAATTTATTACAACACAGTTTATCAATAAAAATTCACAAAATCACTTTATATAAATTATTCTCAAATTTCACTGATCACTTTTACTTTTTATTTTACACTAAAACACTTTTTAAATCACTTTTTAATTCCTTTTAATATTTACACTGTCGCTTACCAAATATTACTAATTCAATTCGACTCGTTCGCCTTTTTTTATACACAAACCAAACTTCTAGAAAGCTCATGATTTTTCTAGTTAGAAAAGTGTAGATCAATTTTATCATGGAAACTTCCATTTTAGTACAGTGAAACATTGAGCTACTAATTTAACTTATTCTATTACACTCTATGTGTCACCGTCACAATACTAAGAATTTTGTGACGGTGACACCTAGGGTCTAATAGAATAAGTTAAATTAATAGCTCAATGTTTTACTGTACTAAAATGGAATTTTCCATGACAAAATTGTTCTAAATGTTTCTACACTATTCTAACTGGAAAAGTAATGAGCTTCCTAGAAGTTTGGTTTGTATATATAAAAAGACGAACGAGTTCGAATTGAATTATTAGAATTTGGAACGCGATAGTGTAAACTTGTAAGATTATTAGTAGTATTTGGTAAGCTATAGTGTGAAGAATAAAAAGGAATTAAAAAGTGATTTAAAAAGTGTTTTAGTGGAAATAAAAATTTTAAGTTTACAGTAAAATTTGAGAATAATTTATATAAAGTGAATTTGTGAATTTTTGAATAAACTGTGTTGTAATAATTCTTGTGTTAACTAAATAAATTCGTTGGTGATAAATTAAATTGATTTTGTATTATTCACAATCCAGTGATACGAACCTTAATTGACAAGGCGAAAACGTAACAATATTTTTGAGTAATTTTCGATGTAAACTAATAGAAATTTATCGAGCCAAACTTTCGATTAAAAGTTGTTGAAAAATGAAAGTTGTCCAATGCCAATGTCAATAAATAAAACAGTCGTTACTGGGCATTAATTCGACAAAAAGGTGTAAGTCTGGTGTGGAATTTGTCCTGAAGATTGCTAAAGACATCAAAGGGAAAGCTGTTACTATCTATGGTAATCACTGTAGGAGAGACAATGGTAATGTTGCGTGACTTTTTAGCACAAACATTGTTATGGAAGGTTTTCAACCGAACCACAAGTGTTACCTGCCATACAGCCTGTTAAACAGTGACTATTTATATGCAACAAATGTTTCGTGGAAGTGTCACATCGACATTCTACGCTTTCTAAAAAGCAATTAAATCTATCTAAAAAGCAAGCTGTACAACAATCGCTTAGAGTTTCTTGCTGATTTAAAGCCAACATTCGATCAGAATTTAAACATTTTGACTGAAACACTCTTGAAGAGGCATGCATTGCTAGAGGTGGCTACCTAGCGGACATATTGTTTCATATACCTAAGCAAAACGAATTCAAAGGATGTCAATAAAATATTTATCTACAAACAAATTAGTAGTTTAGTTATATAGTCCACCCTATGTTTGTGTTATCTCTCTCGCTTATTCTGGAACATTTGGGGTTTTTAATATGTATTTTCCCAGACGCCAAAGAAACTCAAAAAATTTTAATTCAATACTAATCTGTTAGAGTTTAATAAGTATGAGTTTTGATTTATTGAAAGAAAATTTACTCACTGGCAGAGAAAACAGTCAACATAAACAATTTTTTTGCGAATATCTTTTGAACCACACTAACTGGAAACTTGAAACAAAAACCAATTTCGAGGTCATTCAAAACAGCCTTAAAAAATGTGAATAAGACCTACTTTTTGTAAATATGTGCTTGAGGTTTTTTGACTTTTTAAACGAAACCAAATGTGCGAAATATTCATCCCCCGCTTCTTGTTTTTGATAATCTGTTGAATATCGCACAGTGAAGAATTTTCCCACTTCTGTGGGAATGTTAAGGCCGGTGCGTTTTTCCATGAAAACTCCCGCCGATACCGTGACTGATTCGCCTCGGATCCTTTCGCTGAAGGTGCACAGAGCGTCATCAGGAGACCGCAACCCTGTGCTCTAGAATTTGATTTTAGTTTCAAATTTCCAGCTAGTGCGGTTAAAGAGGCATACATAATTGCCAATTTACTTATCGTGATGTTGTGGGATAAGTAAAAGAAACTCAGCCATGGTTAAGACAAAGTATCCTATGGTAACATTTTGCAGATTGTTTTGAATGACCTTGAATCTGGATTTGGTTTCATGTTTTCAGAAAATAAAAATATTTTATAGTGGCCTGTTGTCTCTGCCGCTGGGCATACAACAACAAATAAGCAAATATTAAAGAAGAGGGTCTGTCTTACGTAGACCACCTACACATTGCATATTTCCAAGCCTACTGAAACGTAAGTTCGGTCGGTCCATTAATTCTGCATCCCAAAATAAAGCTGAAGAGGGTGTTTTTCTATTAGTAAAAATAGATTTAATAATTTAGGCCGAATTTTCTAAGTATCGGAAAATTATGTAAGGCATAAACGGAAACTATTACGATTTTGTTATACTAAATACCCTCTTTTCAAATGAAGATCTTTTTCTGTTAGTTTACATCCGGTTTCCTGTGTGGTCATCTAACTGAAATCTAGAGAGGCATCCCAGCTATACACGTGTGTATACATCCATATGCATCTAACCTACAAATTGTTCGTAATTATTACATTATATATACATCCAGTTGGAATAAACAGCCTCCGTTGTTACTACTGTGCATACATTCAGCTAACAATCAAACTTGCAGAAATTTCTATAAACCCTTTGTTGTTGCCAGTGAATAGACATCCGCATAAAATTTATCCAGTTATTAATCTACAAAAAATTGCTATGATTCGAGTGGCACTAACCGATTGAATTCGATGATGCTCACTGTTCACAACATATAATTTTGACTGAAAGGATGAAATTTCCAGTTACAGATTGAAGTTGTATAAACCGGAATACAAGTCAGGATGCTTCTCGTCAAATCGTAAGTTTTTACATTATTCTAGTTTTGTTCTGTTCTGTTTTGAATTAAAGGTTTGTTTTTCAAAATTATGGTTTGTTGTTCCAATCGGTCATTAATTGATTAGTAAAAGTCCCAGTGCGATTTCCTATCTCAATCTCTAAATACTATATGGCGGTCCAAATAAAGCGTTTAATCCAAATAAAAAAAATCTTGCTTGAATCCCTAAATGAGCTAGCGAAATTTGTAGAAACCAAGATGGAGTCAGCACTTTTGGCACAGACTCCTTTAACGCTAAATTTAATTTAGCTGAATAAAAAACAACTTGAGTCAGATATTCGTTCCATTATAACTCGTCATTATTATAATTTGAGACCTTGCATAGGAAGAAAGGCTTAAAGAACTTAAAATAAAGAAAGGCACAGTTCCGCATATTCATGAAATCACCACCTTACTAAATTGCGATATTTAAAGCATCCAGTTAAAGACATTGCTGCAGATTCTGAGCAGAAGAGCACATTAAAATATTAAAGCACATTAGGTCTTTGAACACGCTTGGGCGTCCAGTTCCATACAGGAATGATGTGTTAATGCATTTGTTATACATACATATCAAGGTTGATCCAGTCACGAAAGCTAAGTGGAGTGATCAAGCCCCGCGAATCCGGAGAGATATCCGGATCGTTAGCGTCTCCAAATATTTCCAAACTTCCAGCTCAACTAATATAGAATAGACTTCTGCAGAATACAAATTCATTCACGATGTCGAAGATGCATAATTGTGGTCTGTGTAAAATATCAGGGCATATATTTATGCGGTGTTACTAATTTTTGTTAATATCGGTAAGTGAATCTAGAAAGTCTGTTGATAATCTTAAGTTCTGAAAAAACTGTCTGAAATCATCACACAGCTTGGCGCAATATAAAGTTCGAGATTTTTGTCGAGTTTGTAAAACGGCACATCATAAGCTCCTGAACGTAGAGTTGTCAACATTGACCGCTGCTCGGTCTCTCGCAGATACTTTAATCTAGCAGACACTTTCATGCAAACTATTTTCCCAAGCAATTCCAAATTTGTGTTCTTGGCAACTGCATTAGTTAATGTTTTTGATCACCACGGTTAAGAATTCACCGCCAGTGATCTACTAGATTCAGGAGCACAACTGAATATTATGACTGAGTCCCTAGCAAAACGGTTCGTCATAAAAATTATACAGCTTCATATCTCACCATTAGTCGAATTGGCGGTGCTCCGGCTAAACTATCCCAAGCTGCTCTACTAAATATTCATTCTCGCATAGGTGATTTTACAGCCATAGTGGAAGTTCATACGTTGAAGGAAAAATACAAATGTCAACTTGAGTAAAACTATACAAATTCAATCTCCTTCTAGAAGCCGAATTTGATGGTTACAGATTAAGACAAGGGCAAAGTTGATATTACTATCGAACACGGTGCTATAATGGGTTGTGCTTGGGGCTACAACAGATATCTCTAACGGTTACTTCGGTTATCAATGTGAGATTATCAGCATCAAGTTACTTCCTGAAAGTTAATGTCAGTAATATTTTAAAGAAATGTTCTCAAAAAATGATTCAGAAAAATTCGTAGTCAGGCTACCTAGCTCCAATTCTCCGTCCTTGCTAGGAGACCCAGCAAGCCTCGTTAAACATTTCCCAACGTGGAATATCGTGGAGATCACAAAATTTGCTGGCAGCCGTCGGGCAGGAATATTGGCCTATCAGTGACAAACAACTAGCAACGAAAGTCTACAAGGAATGTATTTTTTTTTTACATGCCAGGCCAAAGTTATTACATCAGAAGATAGCCTACCGTCAGAACGATTAAACGTATCACCAATATTTTAAAGTGTAGCAGTTGATTACGCTGGACATAAACACCATAACATAAGGAGTAAAGCTGATTCAAAAAAATATCTGGCGATATTCGTTTTTGTAATTATATTCTACGAACTCTTCAAACTATTCAAGATAATAAAATTATTTGGAAATTCATACTTCCAAATTCACCTTATTTTGTAGGATTGGAAGTCGGCAAAGTACCATATACGCAGGATGATGGGCTACGTAAATTTGTCGTACGAACAACTCAAGGCACTTATCAAACAAGTCGGGCTGTAATCAATTCTATGCCGCTCATTCCGTTGACAACTGCTGATACTACGGAAATAAGAACACAGGGACTAAACCCTTAACTCTTCTAAACCAACTATAGTGTAAGCTTCCCAAAACGATGGCAGTTCACAGAATTTTTATTCCTTTATCTCCAATTTAGGAGCATAGGGCGTCTACTAGGCTGGACCATCTTACTCTGATTGGGGCTACTGCTTTTATCTCTACCCATGATTTTTCGACTTGTTCCGCTTCAGCTAGCAGTGTTCTCTTCCATGTCATTGCTGGTCGTCCCATTTCCTTTTTTCCCTGCGGGTTCCAGCCCAATGACATCTTCGTGATCGTCAGTTCGATATTCGTTATGGTGTTAGGCCAGGAGCATTTCAGTATGAGCAGGCACATGTAGGTGAGATTCTATCAAGGATGATCATTGCAAGTATCTTTATTGTTGTATTGAGTAGAGAGTTACCTCGCCAATTCTTGCATTGTCTTAGGTCACCTTTCTTGGAGATTGTGACTGTCAAGCCTTCCTTCTGGTATTTCACCAGAATTCCACACGGCTTGGATTATTGGTGTTAATGCATTTGCAGCTGTATATGAGTTTCCTTTGAATATTTGAGCGGTAATATTATCTGTTCCAGCAGCCTTATTGTTCTTTAGCCTCTCAATAACACTTTTAACTTCTCTTGCTAGTTACGTTATTGTGTTCAATTGATGATGGGAGATTTCTAGTGCTGGTGGTGGCGTCTTCTCCGAAATATTCCTACCTTCTCCTTCACTGTACTTCGATAGTTGTTAAGACTTGACCATTTGCATCCCTTAAAGGTGGTATGTTTGTAACTTTTTTCGTGACTTTCCTTACACACTGGTATAGTGCTCGCATATTTTGGGTTGCTGCTGCCTCCTCAGCAGCTTTAAGAATGCTCTCTGTATATTTTCTTCGATCATTCCTTGCCATCTTTTTTACTTCGCGTGCTATTTCTTCGTATCTACGTTTCACCTATGCCGTATTTTGTTAGTTCCTCCAAGTATCATCGCTTATCCAGAGTTTCCTATTATATTCTTGATAGCCGAGTACGTCCGTGGCAGTCTTGGTATAGGCTTCTTCAGCTTGATTCCATTTTTGTTGTATACTAGTGGCTTCATTACTATTATTCAGATTAAGTTTGATCATTTTATTGAAGATGTTTCTTATTTCAGCATCTTTCAATCTATTTGTGTTAAATTTCCTCCTATTTATTGTTGCATGTTTTTTACAGCGGCTTGGGTTCATTTGAAATTGTGCCATTACTAGTTGGTGATCGCTGTGTTTGTCTGCAACCCTCATTATTCTGATATATTGTAGAGATATGAGGAATTTCTTATTCACCATTACGTGCCACAGAATATTAATCACAGCTAAAGCATCGTTATTGCTGGCAAAAATCAACCACTAAACTCCGTGAAGATAACATAGTTTTATACTTGAATTCAACTACGGTCATATTGGTTAAAACATTTTACCTTATTTCTTTACTTAAATAATGGGTAATTTGAATTTATAAAATCATTTTTAAAACAAAATAATAAATAATAAATTTATCACTTAAGAAATCCAATCTAAACTATTTTAGTTTAGCCTCTAATCATCAAACAATTACTGGACCTTAATAAATCATTCGAAGCGGTTAATTAAAGAGCACAACAAACAAATTAGATTAAATGAAAAACATCTCAATTTGTGTTTATATGAAAAAAAGACGCCGGAAATTTGTTTCCATAAATCACGTAATCACATTTTCTAGCTACAATACATTATACATAGATTTAAAAACACAGAATCAACAAGCTAATTGATTAGCATACATTAGTAACATCCTGAATAATGCCGTAAATTTAATCTTTTATAATACATAGTTTTTGGTTTAACAAAACAAAAAAAAAACATCAAAAGATGTAGATGCTAGACATGTCTACCTGTATTTAATAAACATATAAGTGTTATCATCATTAATTCGCCACACTTCTTCATCTTTCTATGTATACCGCAGAGAGAAACACTAAAAAGTGATTATGATGATTTGAATAGGATGTGTAAATGGATCATTTTGTTTTTTTTTTTGTATTTATTAATTAAGACATTAAGTAATCTAATTAAGAAATTTAATATTTACATTTGTTATTATAAAAACATGTGTAATGACCAATATATTTGGTTACGGTTGAGAATTAAATCTTTATTTAATTTTGTTGTGTTGTATATGTAGAGTTATAAGGTTGGTTAAATAATTACTTAAAAATCATAATTATATGTGGGAATATTGTAACACTTAACTTCCTGATACAATTCTGTTTGTTCTAGTGTATAATATACAGTTCAACAATCTCTCGCAGGTCCATTATACGTGATGGTGTTATTTCAGCTATGTATTTACACAAAACGTAATTAATTTCAATGTTTTCTTTTGACGTATTGGTGGCGTATACTTGTCTTCTGTTATTATTTATTTAACTTCTTAGTTTTTGTACACACATAATTTCAGTGCCCGATCATGATGAAAATGTACACGCGATCATACAAGGTGGATTTACATATATTTTTGTTTTTTTATTTTTTTTTTTTTGTATCGTGTTTATTTTATTTATTTCTTGTTGTAATATTTCCAATAACAACAAATAAAATATATAAATAAATTACACTTGTTATTATGAAATTGCAATTAAATTACATTATTTGTATTAATGGTACATGTAATGCATAAAGCAATTTTCCGAGGTTCAACGTCATTTACTATATACGACTAGACTGTCACTGGGTTATGTTATTATATATATATATATTTAGATGCGAACGATTTTTTACGATTTATTTATTTATTTTGACAGTTTATTTTTATGCTAAAATATTATTATTTTTTCAAAATAAAATATTTTCCCAAACGATGGGAAAGAACAGTAATAAGGAAGACAGCGTGTTTATTAATATTCATATTTCCAGATGTTTTTCAATTATTATTTATTGTTGTACAAAAATAGTAATTATTTGTAAATTGTCAGTTTTTTTTTTCTTATTGTGTGAGGCCGTGTAATTTATACATTAATTATTTGCTTATTCGAAATTAATCGTCCGAAATAAGGCTTGAAATATGTGGAGTTCAATATATCGATATAATTCTTAATAATACTGGGATAAAGAATTCATATAATTGGATATTCGGTTGATATTATAGAAGTGCACACGAAGTTCAAGTCTGTTGTCACACGGCATAAGCGCTTAAGTCGACTTAAGACAAAAATAATTTTCAGTGTGTAACGTTTCCCAGCTCTCTTCTAACTTCACTAAATTTGACTTAAGTGGTAATATACCTTGTGGCCGTAGTAGCTTTAGTCGGCATAAACGAAAATGAATTTAATATTCAACTTTTTCTACGGCTCTAGAAAAATTATCAAATTTAACTTAAGCGGTTATGCCTTGTGACCACAGAAGTTATTTTAATGTATACTTTGTTTTAAACAAAGTTTTTATTTTATCAAAGGCCAAATTTTTTTTTTTATAAAATTACAGATTGGTTATTTCAAAATGTTGGCGAGAAGGGCGGGTTGATGGAGCAGCAAACTTATCCTAATTTTAAGCCAAATTAGAACAAATATTATTATTAGTAAATGTTCACTCTCCTTCGGGGGTAGTTTATAATTGTAAAGGTGGATATTATTTACTGGGCTAGTAATTATTCTTCAAACAGCAACAAAAATGCCCTTAACCAAAAAAAATATCAAAATAAATGGAGAAAAACACATGAAAACTCTAATCTTTTATATGGGACTGTAAGTTATGTTTTAATTTTAGACTTTTATGTTTGGTATGTAACAAACAATTTATGCAAAATGATTTGATTGCTGTTGTTGTTTTTTAAGACACAGTGATCGGATAATTTGGTGCCACAATCAAAAGTAAAACTATCGATCATGCGGTGCGATAACTTCGGTTTGGTTCCAGCTAAGCTCTAATTAAATTATGGATATTATTCGGGTTCTTGTATATCGTTCTTCAGATCATTCACATAATATATATCCTTCATGATATGATCAGCTGCTTCTGGTAATTGGTGTTTATGTCGTAAAGCTACTTCTAGGAGAGCTGTAGTGGCCAGAAAAGGAGCACTGGAAGTGCCGTTGGTGACTGTCTGCAGTTCGTAGTGCTTAAACGGTAGTTTGTGATTACCTCTCCATATAATTCTTTGGTATTTGGTGTCTTCATTTGCTACGTGTACCTGCCGAAACATTTTCTCCACATGCGATGTAAATGCTACTCTGTATTCTCTAAACCGACATAAGATATTGTATAAATTAGTTTGCAAATTAGGACCTACTGCCAAGCTGTCGTTAAGAGATTTTCTTGATGTGGTTTTGGCGGAACCATCAAACACAACTCTTAATTTTGTAGTGGTGTTTGATGGCTTGATTATTCCATCGTGCGGAAGATAATAGCCTGTTGTTCTGCAAAAGCAATTTCCTTCATATGTCCGAATTTGATATACTCTTTAATAAATTCTTTGTACAAGTAACAAAATTCTTTATTTTTAGAAAATGTTCTTTCCATTGCCCGCATTCGTTGTATAGCAACACAAATGGAGTCTCCTAAAATAGTAGGCGAATTTATGAATGGTAGATGAATAATTAAACGACCAGATTCATCTTCCTGCTTAGTCTCCTGGAAATGGGTTTCACAAAATTCTTCTTCCTCCGAATAAATGTGTTTGCCGGTGGTGGTGATACTTTCAATTTCCCAAAATTGTTTTAATAATCGATCCAAATTTCCTTCCTCTGGAGTGGTGGTAGTGGTGAATGATTGAAATGAATTGGTGTCATCAAATTTACCAGCAACTATCCAACCGAAGAATGATTTTTTGCATGGTAGGTCGTGTTTGGTATCCTAATATTCGTTCTTCCTCTAATATAATAGATCAAAGAAATGATCTGATCCAATTAAGATAACTCAAATTGATTAAAATATGACAAATCTAATGGAGTAAATGTAGTTGATGGCTGCTTGGTGGTCAGCTTTGGCAATATTAAAGCCTCATTTTGAAAACAGGGCGTATGTTTGGTTCTAGGTGTAACAACTAGTGAGACAATTCCCCTTGCACAACAAGTTTTCGAGTCTCCAATTCCAGATACCGAAATTTTAGTATTTCGGCGGTTTAGTAGTAATCTTTGTACGCAGCCTTCAATAATAAATGATCCCTGGGATCCTGAATCTTACAGCACGCGACATTGTTGTTTCTTGTTATGTCTATCTAATACATGTACTAGAGCTGTATGTAGTATTGCTGTTCCTATTTTCGTTGCAGTGTAAGAAATTGCCGACGTAACAGTACTATCATTTGACTGTGACGCTATTAAACTAGAATGGCTTTGGTCTACATTAGCTTGTGTATCTTCATGTAGTCGGGTGTGATGCTTTCGGTTGCATAATCGGCACCTGAACTTGATCGACACTGGTACACATTGTGATTATCGTTGAAACAGTTGAACCAGCGATTGTGTTTTTTCACTAATTTCTTTCTTTGAACTACTGCCATCTCTGTTAATTTGTTGCATTCAAATAATCGATGACAATGTTCAGGACATAAAGGACTTGGATCAGATGTTGTACTTACATAAGCTTTCACTCCTGAGTTCGGCTTTGGTTGATGAGGTTGTGGGTTCGATCGCTTAATGGTAGTTCTCATGGATTCCAAAGCATCAATTCTCTTGCTGAAGAATGTAAAGAATTGTTATAAAGTAGGGAACTCATACTCACTAGATGCCTGTGCCCACAGACCATTAGTTTCATCATCCAGCTTGCAGGTTAGAAGATATATTAGCCAGTGATCTCTGGATTTTGCTTTTTCTCCCATCGCCTTTAACCCTCGAACAATTGCATCTGAGATATCTAATATTTTTCTGATGTTTGCACTGTTTGCTGCATGAATCCATATACTGTATGCCTTATGCGATCATATCGGTCCTTTAATTTTGTTAAAGCCTCAATATAGTTAGCCTCAGTGATGCTGAAGTGCTTTAGTAGTCCGGCCGCTTCACCCTTTAATGCTCCTTTTAAATACTGCAACTTCTGTGAAGGCGATAACGTTCCGTTATCGTGAATAGTCGAACAGAATAAGTCGTAGAACGACTGCCATTCAGTATAGTCTCCAAAAAATTAGGTAAGGTTATCTTCGGTAATCTTACCTCAGCTCGGCTACTGGTACCAGCAGTGTCATTCATGGTGTCACTTAAAGGAACAGATGCACTAACCTTGTTTCTAAGTCCGATGTTCAATCCCGCCACCACCTTGTAATAATTCTCCTTTTAATTTTCATCCAAATCTTCCTCGTCATATAATTGGACAATGCGGTCTTCAACGTTTGACATTTCAGTTCGGAGGCGTTCCACGTTCGACAGTCTCACTTTGATATCATCGGCTGTTGTATCATCATTTAGGTCATTGTTCACGAGATTCACTAGGCGTGTTATTTGCCCTTTGATATAAGTACGTCGTTTTTCAAGAGATCTAAGATCCGCCATATTTTCTCACGTGTTTCAGTTATTTGTTACGATTGGTTAATAACATTTGATTAATTATATTATTTAGTTAATTTAACTAGATTTGGTATGATTCACTACATTTAAATTTGTTAATGGTGGATAAATAAATCCGGCTCGAAGGACCATAAAATGTCGGATAATTTGGTGCGGTGCGATAACTTCGGTTTGGTTCCAGTTAAGCTCTAATTAAATTATGGGAATTATTCACTAAATCAATAACAAATGGTATTTATCAGAAAAACTTTGGTTCTAAAACGTTATAAAATTTATTTATTATTAAATTGGTCTTGTTCACAAAATGGTTGGTAAAAGAGTGATGATAAGCAAAAATGGAACAGCGCACGAAAGGTAAGTATAATGCATTAATTAATACCAAAAAAATGTTTACGTGTATGAGCAAAATATGTACTATAATTGTATACTTAAATTTGTAATTACTGTGCGCATCCAAATGTATTCATAAATACCGAAAGTTCAACAATCACTGTACTTGTTCGACTGTCATCAGATATAAACAAATTGGCAAAAAGGTAAGTAATAACAATAATAATTAAATAAGGATTACTAATTTGAACTAATTTTAGGCTATAATAACGTACAACAAAGGTTCCAATTCGTGTTTAAGGTAAAATGAATATACAGATAAGTTAATTGGCAAATTGTCCTTTGAGTTTAAAACTTATAAGCTTCATATTCATTTTCAGATTGAAAATTATTCTACTGATCAACGTCAACTGCTGGATCCGATTAGACCATTTGATGTACATTATTAACACGTAAGTAAATATTGAATTTGGCTTTTAATTAAACTATATAATATTCTTTTTTTGTATTATTTCAAGTAATTTTAGCTTTGGTCAATAACACACAGTGTGTCAAATATTAATGATTAATTTTGTTCCTATAGCAATAAGTACAACACCAAATGCATGCAGTTTTTAAATATTTGACACCCTGTACCTTATAAAACAACAACAATAAATAAAAGCATACCCTCAAATTTTTATTAGTGCTACACATTCGAAACATAAAAATCATAAAATTAAAACATGACTTCCAAAAAAAAAGTAATTTCACGTTCAAAAATGATTTTTCACGAAATATTTGTGTATTTTTAAATATTGAACCATTTATGGTTAATTTCAATCCAAATAATTAACTCTATGTATTGTGCCATACTTTAAAGATTCATGCAATAAGCCCTCCAAAAAAGTAGTCTGGCAACGACAATCGATCTTTCGACTCCAATATATGTCACAAATTATTATTTATTTTTAAGGAAAATACGGGCCTTAAGCAAGCTTTCGCTTCTGGCTTTCACGAAATAATTGGTGAATTTGAGTCCCACCCACCTTAGTTAAGACCATACAACACTGATTCTTTGAATGATAGGATGGGATTTGAACGTAAAGGGAAGGGAGATTCTTCATAAATACAGGTAACCCTCGAATAACACTGTACGTTTATAACATGGTTCGCTTTAACACGGTCCATAAAATGTGCGGAAATTTTGCTTGACGGTAAAATTTACCCACTTAACGCGATACTGATCCGATTTCAGATCTACGATATGAATTTCATGTTTTTGCTCTCTTTTTTAATAATAGATATAAGTAGTTACAAACTAGAGCTGTTGACCTGGTATAGGTTCGAACCGTTTGACATTTTTTACGTCAAGAAGATATTTTGTATAAAAATGGCTTGAACTTGTGCAGAAAGTGACTTACTAATTAAGGATTTAAGCAAAAGGATTTTAGGGTTGTTGCAGTCGAAAAAAATATCTTTCGGTTAGCTTTGCGTGCCGCTTTAAAACTTATAAACCAGAAAGAAACTTTCGATGAGAAATGCAGACTATTTTGTAATTTGTCAGTTAATATTTAATAATATTAAACAATAAAATCTCCCATAAAAAGATGTCGGTCTGACATTTTAAATCGACATTTCTGATTTTTAACAAAATTGTTAATTTGGTAATTGTTCAAAGGCGAAATTATTAAAAATTAGTTGGAATTTCTGAAAGCCATCTATTTCAAAACTTTGTTAAAATAACAAAATTTTTGATGACCGATATAAAGATAAAAACGCAATTTTTTTTATGAAAGTTTTGAATAATAATTTCCTCATTTTATGAAAAATTAGAAATGACGATTTAAAAGATCGGACCGACATGTTTTGGTAAATCTTTTACAAGGCAAGTTCGGTAAAAACATTTTCTTACAACAATGCCAAAGACTTGTTCATAGACACTCGTGTCAATGTCAGCCGAACATTTCCCTCTTGAGATAATCAAACAACCCATTATTTTATAAATTTCAATTGTAAATAAATCTTATCCAAGCTCTACATGATAGCGTGAAGTAGTTGAAATTTAATAAATATGTGAATCGAACCGAATTGGTCGAAAACATAAAAATGCTGTAAGATCATCCTTACGTCTTAATTGAATTTGAAATGCCTGAGCTCAAGCCGCTCATAATTTGTATGTATATAGACATTAGCGAATGGATTGAAATTTATGATTGGTTTGGAATCGTTTATAATTGACACATAGTTTTTCAGAAGAAAATAAAGTCTTTTAGAAACCTAACCTTTTATTTCGCAAAAACCTCAAGTCTTCATGGAAAAATATCCGTGTTATACGAGGTTTACCTGTAAAAATCACTTTTTCCTTAGAACTTTAGAACACCATTTCCAGTAGACTAGTTGGATTTTATCAAAATTGGTTATTATACTGGTTTGTACCTTATGTTACTTTGAAATATCTCATTTCGACCGGGGCTACTAAAATGACAATAGGCGCATTTTCATGAGAAAAATTGAATTTGAATTATTTTGGATTTTATTGTTTTCCAAGCAAACAGCCAAGTTCGATTTAAAACAAGACCTAGTGGCCAAAGAAAACGGTTTTAATTTTTCATATTTCCTAACATCCCAGATAGAGTAGCTTTCAAATCAACAGAATTCAGCCCCTTGGATTACCCTTTTAAAGTTTAAGCTGAAAGTACACCAAATTAGTCAAAATGCCTTACTTTTTCTATAAAACAAGGTAGACTATATCTTGTATATAATTTGAAAAACTGTTTTGTCTGATTCAGTATAGACTACTATTAGAGATAATTAAAATGGACTTTTGCTTTAAGCCAAGAAAACAATAAAGCTTTTGACTAAATAGGTGAGTTTCCAACCTTAGTATAGATACTCGTATTCCAGATATTTCTCTTAAATATTTTCTGACGTGTTTGTTTACCTAGAATCTAATTAATAAAACCAAATGTATGTAGGGACGGGATGAAGTCGACCTGTAACAATTTCACGGTCTATTTTGAAACTGGTGTAAGGCTATTTTCCAAAAAAATTATGTTAATGAGCATAGAGATTTAGTATAATATACCAACTTACATATACTTATTGATTCGTAATTCATTCATTAATTCATTTCACCAAAATACGGACTTACATCATTTAGAAATTAGTGATTTCCCCAAAATAACTTCTCGTAACGATAGAGGCGCCACTAGTACAAAAAATATGACAATAACAAATTTTGACATTTGTGATTAGTCAAACTATTTGGTGTATGAGTTTTTTGTGATTATTTGTCATTTTTAAACGTAAAATAAATTATACGAAACAAATCAAAGTGTTTTTATAAAATTTAAAGTGTTTAAATAAAATATAGTAGTGAAACATTGCGCATACGGCGTTATTTCGTCAGACTCGCGTTACTTAAAGGATTCAAAGTTTTTTTTTAGCTTTTTAAACCCCAAAAAGGAAACCGAATGGTGTAAAAGATGGGTCGCTGCTTGCCGAAGACCTAAATTTACAATAACAAAAGTAACGCGGTATTCATTTATGTGTAGTCTTCATTTTGTAAGTAAAAATGGACCGACTGAAGTAAATCCAGACCCTATTTCTGCTACTTTTTCAATGGTATATAGATTTTAATAATTTAAACTGTATTTATGATTTTTGTAGTTTCCAACATCTCGAGAATCAAATTTAAATGGGTATTCCATTTCTCAAATAGATGAAGATGAAGATATTATTATTACCCAAAATGTACGTATGCGAAATGTTAACTAGATAAATTATTTATTTTCTAATCTTATTTAATCTAGGATTTCGAAAATGATATTGTCGAAAATCGTACGCAATGCTGTGATGAAATCGCTGGTCTTAGCATTGAAGGAATAGAAGAACCAAACGAAGGGGTATGTAAAACAACAACAGGCACAGCAGAAAATAGTACATCATCAACAAGTCCAAAATTACGGAATCTATCGAATGGACCTTCGTTCAGACGACAAAAGAAGCTCCGTGCTCTGGTGCATAAATATCGTGTGTCTAACGACAGATGAAGGAGAAAATTAAGTATTATGAAGGGCAAATTAAATTCGCAATCATTCAATTTAGAAGTTATACGACAAAACTCAAAACGAATGAAATTTTTTACTGGTCTATACGTTGAACAGTTCTTTGGAAGTTTTTGGATGAAGAGGGGCTAAATTTAGATCATTGGCGAGGTGGAAAGCAGAATCGTAAACCCAAAAAGGACAGATCATCACAAACACCGCAAAATCAACTGTTTCTGACATTATGTTGACTCCGAGTTGGACAGCTAATCGAGGATTTAGCTTACATACAGATTTTCTGTAAGCGTTTCGTATGTCTCCAGAGCCATAAACACTTGGATAATGTTTATGTATGTCAAATTTAAGGCACTTAATATATTTCCACCAAGAGAGTCAGATAGATCTAAAATACCCAAAAATTTTAGAAAATTTAAAAATATAAAGGTTAACATTGATGGGTTTGAAGTCAGAACTTAAAAAGCTGAGGACTACAGAGAGCAAGGTAACACTTACTCTGCTTACAAAGGGCATGCAACATTTAAATTTTGGTGTGGAATGTCTTATATGATGCGTACGAAGGGGCAATATCAGAGACATTTTTGTGTCATGTGGGATAACTAAATATCTAGGAAATGATGATCTTATATTGGCAGATCGCGGGTTTAATGTTGCTGACATATGTAACAGCTTGCACTCCCAACTATTAACACCACCATTTTTAGCCGGAAGAGATAATTTTACAAGAGAAGAAGTACGCACAACAAAAGATATAGCATCAGCACGTGTTCGCGTAAAACGAGTTATAAGAATAAAGTAGTACCGGGTATTGCAACGGTATTGCCTAAAACTTTAAATGGTGGTATCGCAAATGGTTTTCGTAATTGCCATGCTCGTTAATTACCAAGAGCCACTTGTAAAAACCTAACAAATATTTTTAAGATAAATATGTATTTCGTAGTAGTATTGTAAAAAAATGAGTTTGTAAATAAATCTAGCTAGAAACTTAATACTTAATGTTTTATTTTATTGATTAACTTTAATCAATAATTTTTAAGGCACTTAAAATGAACATATAAATTTCAAGAATAATTATTTTAAATTCAAATTAAAATAATAATTAATCACAAAGGTATAGTCTTTTTTCATTACATAAAGACTTTTATATTGTATATATCTAAATTTAAATTTATAAAAATAAAAAAATAAATAAAAAATTTTCAGTCTAAAAAATTTATCAAGGATAATTCACGAGGCAGTCTCATTTCGAAAAACTCTACTAATAAAATTTTCTCGTGAATTTCCATCAGTTTTGGCATTAAGTGCGAAATGAAAAAATTATTTCGTTTAATCGTTTCGATTGCTAAACCTGCATTTGAACAACAAATAATAAAATCACAGTATTTTAAGTCCATAATAGCAAGGCTAAATCGAATTTGAAAATAATAAGGATAATTTTTTTTTAATCTTAAATTGGCAAATTCGTCCATTGTAAAGCACAACGTGTTTGAATTTGTAACTCTTTCGTAGTCCCATTGTGAAATATTTTCAAGCTTCTTTGGACATTTTGTCTCCAAAATAGCGTCAATATTTCCATTTGAATCGTATATTATACGTAGAGTATAAATAGTATTATATATTACAGCAGCGACTAGTTGATGCCTTACACTGACAAGAACCTTCGATTATTTGCGCATCCAATTTACGTATAGCCACATGAACTTTGTAAAGTGCACCCGAATATGAGGCGTGCACATCAGACTTTATATAATAATTGTGTTCATCATTATTATATTTTATGTTTGTGATATGACCACTCTTATAACAAATTCGCCCACGACGCAGTGATTTTGAATATTTCGTAGTAGACTGATAATCGGTGTCGTAATCACTACTGCTATCCTCTTGATGTTCCTTATTCCCTATTAAGTTTACGTATTCCATAATTCTATCATAACTGTATGATTTTGGAATTACTACCGAAGGAAATATATTCCATCCACTAGTAGGGATTGGTTCACTTTGCAGCTTCGGGTAGTTTTTATGGAACCATTTTTATTTGTCTATTGAAATCAAAATCTTGCGCTTTTGCTAGTTTGTAATACAATCTGTTACCCTAAAAAATATTAAAATTTTAGACATCGGTTTGTTTACATTATTTGAAATGCCTCTGCATGCATTCCATCTTTTTAAGTGTTCAACTTTGTCTAATTTTGGATCCGGGCTTGGGAGCTTGGCTCCAGGCACATAATCTTCTGTTAGTTCAATCTAAAATAAACAAATAAATATTATGTATAAAACGTCAACAACATAACCTCAATTTATTTACCGAAATTTGTGTTTTTTTCCATAAAATGTATAAAATGCGACCCACAATTTGAAAATAGGCTTGTTATCATTAATAACAATGTTTTAAAGCACACTTTTATCGCAAAATATATATGGGGACACTACCTTTTCGAAACGTAAAATGTAAATAAAGAGACACGAATTTTAATGTTTTGTATTGAATTTTAAGTCCAACTAATTTCAATGTCCCCATGTATACTGCAGCGCTGCCCAAGCGAGCAAGGAAGAAAGCAAAAATGGTTTTGGCAAATACCTTATTAAACGGTACAATAATTTTAATAGCGATTTTCTGGATCAAACTGAATTATCAATCCTGAAAATCCATGACTTGCCGTACACCTCTTCATTAGATTTCTTACTTCACGGCACCCGACCTATTACAGTTAACATAATTATAAACACCAACAAACCCAAATTTAACATGTTAATTCTAAAGTTGCAAGAACCAACCACTTACCGAGCGGCAAATGTTTCCATTTATTCCTCGGTTCAAAATTGTGCAAGGCTATCGGTTTCCCAAGTAGCGCGTCAAACACGATACAAACAAAATGACGAAAAATTCCGTTTATGACATATTTTCTCGATTTAGAACTGGGTAGTATTAAAATAAATCTGGTAACGAATACTAGAATACACCATCATATGGAATGATATTAATCAGAGAGAGAACGAAACCGGAATTTACCAACAGGACCCGTTAACTGAACAGTCGTTCTCATTAGGAGTTATAATTAATAACTTTTGCAATTTACTACATCATCTACTTTGCAAAAATTGAGGATTTATTTTAATTAAATCAGCGTCTGAACTTGGAATATACAATTACATTACATACGAGTACTTACTTATGTAATTACTGAATTGACCGCAATTGAAGATTTCTGATTTTATTTCACATTCCAGATCAGCTTATTTAGTCATTTAACCTAAAACAACTATAAACAATAAACGGATTGTGTATACATACCTAATCCAAATACACGATGAGATAATAAAATAAAATATTAAATTAACAAGATACTTAAGTTTTAAGTATATATAAATACAAAATATATAATTAAACAAAAATCATTAAATTACTCAATAAAAATATTATAAATTCTTAGTTTAAATGATTTGAAAGTGCTGAAGGAAATTAAATCAATCAAATCAAATTGCAAAACATAAAATTTTTGTTTATTTTGTATTGTAAACATAATTAAAGTCGAATTATTTCAGACTATACTGCGTTGTGCGCAGAACACTGGGATTCTGTTGCATAAAACAGTATCTTAATTCAACAATACATATAACCAAGTTTCATGATTATAGTCACTCGCTTATCAACCGGCGAATTATCTTCATTATTCTTATATCAAACGGGTTGTTGAACAGTAGTCAAAATCGTATGACCTTTCATCTTCAACCTTTAAGAAGTTGCTCCAGTAATTTCCATATTATACATCCCAATTTCAATGCCTAATCCCCGTTTATGCTCACTGCCTAATATCAGCCCCCTCCCTCTATTAATTTTCCTATTTACGATCATAATTTGAGAATTTTGCCATGAAATGAAAAATTATGAGAAATGATTTTGGAAAAATTCATAGTAAATTGCGGTAAAGGTTTACGCCTTAGCAATATAATATAACCTACATTTTATTACCAAATTAGACCATTTTTTATGTTAAAGTCAAGACAGAAAACCCGTTTTATGATTATAATTTGACTTGAAGTAAAATAATTAATTATAGAGCCAAGACACAGCATAACCCTGAAATAATACCTTAAGAGATTATTCCATTAAAGCAAATCACAAATAATCAATAAAATGTCAATAAAACGTCACAGAAACAATTTAGATTTAATAGTTGATTAGATAATTTGTTTTGAAAATATTGACGTTTATTTGATGATCTATGAAAAAATTGTTTTAATTTGCGTGGTAACCGTAGAGGAATATTTCTTCGAAATGTTTGATTTTACCTCGGAAAACAGTTCATCGTAGTTTTTTACTTTTTTTTTGTTTAATAAACGAATTTCGATGCAAGCTTTGTGTTTATGATTAATTGCGTTGGCTGTGTTATGGTACAGCTGAATACTCCAAAGTAGAATTTATTCCTCCAAAATAGCAAACTCAGCACTGGATGGATAATGTAGCAGATAAATAAAAAATCCCCAAGCCAAGTTTAACAATTTTATTTTATTTATAATTTTACGACTAGTAATTTTGTAGTTTTTTTGCAATTCTGATGTTTCTCGATCGATCGCCAAAAAGAAAAAGAGAGTGATTTTAGCCTTTTCCAAACTATAAGCTCGACTTAAATTTTGCTAAATATTATGGTAAATGAAATTTGTATAGCAACATTTAAATTTTGCGCAATTATGGCATGAGTAAATACTAAATATAAATTAGCATTGATCGCACTCTTTTTAGTTGATTGGTAATCTAATTCAATTTTAGAAAGTGATTTTGTTTTGATTGACATTTGACAACTAGTGTTTACAATTTTTCATTCGTAAACTGACCAACAAGTCATAAATAATGGGAGTTTTATTAAAAATAATAGATTTTGCCTAATATATTTTTTGTCTATCTTGACATACAAATCTCAAAACTTCTATATCTTAAAAATAATTTTTATTTAAGAACTTTAAAGAATTTAAAGGATCTAAACAATTTAATGGGACTAAAAACGTTAAAAACCTGCTACAAATAAATAGATAAACTCGATTCTTTAAATTCTTTAAGATTTCCAACTTTCTTTAAATTTTTAAACTCTGTAAATGCATTAAATTCTTTTCTAGTAATAATTTTAAAAATGTGTGTTTGTTTAAAATTTTAAGAATTTAAAATATACAAAAATTGAAAGAATTTAAAGAAATTGAAGAATTTTCTGAAATTAAAGTATTAAAATAAATGAAACGATTTAATAAATTAAATGAATTTAAAGGATATAAAGTATTCGTAATTTAAAGGATATAAAGTATTAAAAAAATTTAAAGAAATTAAAAAATGTTCAAAATTTAAAGAATTTAAAATGAGAATTTTTTTAAATTTTAAGTATTTACCAAATTTAGAGAAGAAAAAATAAATTCCGATGACTTTAAAAATTTAAAGTATTTATAGAAATGAACAAAATCTACAGATTCTTAAAAATTTGAAGAATTGATTTGAATATTTAAAAATAATTCAAAGAATCCGAAAAATAAAAATTGGAGTCTATAGAATTAAGGGCTTGATATTAAACATTTTAAAAATTTTTGAAAATTTTAAGAGTTTATAGAGAATAATTTAAAAAACTTAAAGATTATTTAAATTCATTCAATTATTCTCTTTAAATGTTTTTAATTTCTTTACGAAAATTCACGCAATTTATGCCGATTACGTGCTTAAACCACAGTATTGACTGAAATATGTGATTAATTTGTATCTGCGTTCAGTAGAGCGCAGCGATGCAAAATTTCATCATGGCTGTTTGCAAAATAGGATGGATCTGTTTTTCTTAGTCGCCTAAATCGTGGCAAGTATATTTTTGGTCAATTCGTTGAGATGTTCTTCTAGTTTTGAGTAATTTTTCGAACTGAATTCTTTGCTCATTTAATGGATTTATTTCAAAGATCGTCATGTATATTACTATTTCGAAAGTTGGACGGAGCATTGGTCATACTGCAAGTCATACTGCGAAATATTTTCGCTTGGGTTAATTCCAGGAGTTTTCTGTTTCAAGCGCAATCCCCATAACTGAATAGCATATGTCCATATGGGTTTGATTATCGCTTAGTACGGTAAAACTTTATGGACTACTGAAAACTGAGATTTTCTTCTTATCAGCCAATACATTTTGGAAAATGTAATTTTTATTGGGTGGCGCTTTGTTTCAATATGATTTTTTACCGTTAACCTTCCATCCAGGTGCAAACCTAAGTATTCGACCTTTGCTTGTTAAGGTTGATTTGTTTTGGTTCAATTTTATTCGCCATGTCGTCAGCCAGTCCGCGATTTTCTGCAAATGAATCAGTAGCTCCTTTGAGGCAATTTCGGGATTAGTGTGTGACATTAGGATGCCCGCGTCATCGTAAATATTGATATTGTTACTTTGTTCATTACAGCTAAATTGGCTGTGTATAACAAGTACAATATCAGTCATATAACGCTATCTTGCGTGACACCTGCATTAATATCATTTAAAAAAAAAGTTGCGCTTTTTTGTTTGACCATGAATTGCTTTTGAAGAAGATAGTTTCCCAGAACTGAGTGAAATTTCCTCGGAATAAGCTCTTTAGTTTTGGACGTTATGATGAGATTTGCGTTTCATTTTTTCCTGGCTTATGTACCATTATGATCAAATATTATTTTTTGAAGAATATAACTGGTTCACATGATCGCGTTGAATATGAATTTTATTAGTTTTATACTTCGTAGGTTTGTAAGATAAACCATCATTTGCTGGGGTAGCACGAAATAATTATTTATTTACGTCGAGCCGTGTGAATACTGTTGTTAGATGAATAGCAAAACCAGTGGCTTTTCTTCATCACTTCTCGTCCAATTTCAAATTGGTAACAAAATTAAAGAAATTTATTGAATTAAAGAAATTTTGAATACAATTTAAAAAATTTAAAAAATTAATTCTTAAAAATTTTCCAAATATAAATAATTGAATAACTTTAAGAATTCAGATAATTTAAAAAATTTAAAGAATTTTCAGATAAAAATTTTAAAATTTAAAAAAATTAAAGAATTTAAATAAATGAAATACTTTAATGGATTTTTAAATTCTTTAAATTCTTCAAATTCATTAAGAATTTAAAGAATTTACAGAACTTAAAGAATTTAATGAATTAAACAATACAACAAGAAATTTCAGATCCTTCTGCAATTCGGATGGATTTAATAAAATAAAATAATTTAAAAAAAAACTAAAAAACTTAAAAAATTTATAATATAATCAATTTAAAGATTGTACAAAACTTAAAGGAAAAAACAATCTAAAGAATTTAGAGCGTTTAAAGAATCTTAAAAATTTGATTTTTTCGGCTTTTCCCATCATTTACAACTTGTTAGTCAGTACAGTAAAGAGGCAATCTACTCACAATTCACCTAAGGGTTATACGATGTATATACCTCTTCTAAATTATATTAGTATGGGCTTAATATACACAACATGAGAGTTTTCCTTAACTTTTTGGATTTGGTGAACAGAATTCGCTAAATCATTAAGTTCTTACTTTGTACTAAACGTATAAAGTGTGAATTGTATTTTTGGTAGTTTTTCTTTGCTATCTGATGAGTAGCCAACTTTTATCAGTACGAAATCTAACTGCCAGTAGCTTAAGGAAAATTCTTAATTTTTGAAAAGGTTTATACATCGTAAATGTGGGGAATTAAGGGGTAGGAGGTGGAGTGAATTTCTACTTTTTATGGTAGATGCATTGTGAGTAGATGGCCTCTTTATTTTTCTGACTAACAGGTCCTAAATAATGGGAATGCTATCAAAAGTTCTAAATCTTAAAAATATTAGTTATTTAAAAACTTTAAAGAATTCAAAGGATTTAAGCAACTTAAAGGACTTAAAACGTTAAAAAACCTGAATTTAAAGAATTTACGGAATACTATAAATAGATAAATTCGTCTTATTAAATTCTTTAAAATTTCTAAGTTTGTTTAAATTTTTATGAATATGTCATAAAAATATGTGATTGTTTCAAATTTGAAGAACTTAAAGTAAAGCGTGTTCAAATTTGAGGTATCTTTTTAAATTTTTAATAAAAGACATAAATTGTGAGAAATCATTATTTACTTTTAGTAGAAAATTCCGCTTAATAATGAAAAACAATGTCGTTCAAATGACCTCCTGTACTACTCGGCAGGCTGTCAATCTTTTAGCAAAATTTTGAATAACGTTTTCGCATCATGATTATTCAATTAGTGATATTTGCTCGATGATGTAGTCTTAGAAGTGTTGAACAATTTGAGGATTATCCGCATAAACTCAACCTTGCAAGAAACGTCATAAGAAAAAGTCCACTGGCGTTAAATCGCATGATCTTGGTGGCCAATTCAAGTGTATTCTTCGAGAAATCATTCGATTGTTAAACTTCTCTTCCAAAAGATGTATTTATTCTGTTTCTGCGTGACATTTTGCACCATCCTGTTGAAACCACATATTCTGCACATCAATATCTTCCATTTAACTCCACAAAAAGTTTCTAATCATCTCTCGATATAGAGCTCCATTCACAGTACTAATTGCATTGCCATTTAGATTTAAAATAAATTTTAATAATGAAAACACGTTGTTCACTTGTGTAGCGATCTATTTTAACTAACCGGGATGATTGTACTTGTCATCTGTAAAATAACATATGGTGCTCTAGTACAAAAAATATAAATGACATAAGATATCTTATAAGAATATTTTAAAAGATACCTCAAATTTGAACACGGTTTATAAAAAAATTGAAAGAATTTAAAGAATCTTAAGAATTTTTTGACAATGAATTTAAAAATTTAAAAAATTAAAGTATTTAAATAAATCAAACAATTTAATAAATTAAATGAATTTTAAGGATATAAAATACTCAACAAATTTAAAGGAATTAAAAACTGTTTAATATTTAGACAATTTAAAAAAAATAATAAATTGGAAATATTCAGAAAATTTAAACAATTTAATAATTTCAAAGAATTTTAAGATCAGTATTTAAAGAATTTCGAAAGTTTGGAGAAAAATCTAAAAATTTTAAGGATTTACCAAATTTAGAGGTGAAAAAATAAACTTCGATGACTTTCAAAGTATTTCTAGAAATGAAAAAAATCTAAACAATCTTAAAAATTTGAAGAATTTAAAATTTTTAAAATTATTAAAAGAATTCTAAGAATTTCAAAACTAAAAGAATTCAAAGGATTTAACGAAGTTAAAAATTTTATTAATTTGAAGAGGAAAATCAAAATTGGAGTCTATAGAATTAAGGGAATATATTAAATATTTTAAGGAATTTTGAAAATTTTAAGAGTTTAAAGCGAATAATTTAGAAAACTTTAAGATTATGTAAATTCTTTAAATTAGAAGAATTTTGAAAGTTTAAAAAAATTTTAAATGCTGGAAATTAAATACTATAAATTCATTAAATTGTTCTCGTTAAATGATTTTAATTTCTGTCCTTATAAATTGGAGAAGAATCTAAAAAGAAAATTGAAAAATTGAAGTATTTAAAATTTTCAGAAGTCAACGAATTTCAAAAAATTGAAGAAAAACAAAAGGCAGTATTGTTTTTTATATTTGATGTATTTATGATATGAAGATATATGTGAATGTTTACTACAATTTAATCTATTTATTTATAACTAGTAACAACCAGATTACTGGTTTACCGGATTTACCGCATTAAACACATTGCTCAATTATCGGTAATTTTTATAAACTAACTGGTATACTCTATTTTCCTCAGGGAAAGAGATAATTTTTTAACATTTTAAAAAACGAGAAAACTATTTTGTAACTCTTATTAGGCTGTATAGCTAAAGTGTGAGCAAGTGGCCAATTAGGGCTGGTAAACCAGCTATGGCCGTAAATATTTAGAATTGCATAATAATTTCATATGGAAACTGCTAGTACGGTAATTGCCATCAGCTGCTAGGAGTGCTTGTTATTTCTTGAATTATGCCAAAAGGATGTTTGTTGCCTAAACATTTATTTAAAAAAGCCAGAATAGCTGCCTACGATTGTTTTGTATGTTTACATGGCGCAAATAACACTTTTAGAATGTTTTTTTTCTCGGCATATTGTTGAATGCAATTTGTGTTAAGTTCTACTCATCTTCTTTCTTTTCTGTGTTTATGCAGGATAAGTTGAGTAATTTTGTTACAAGTGTAATACAAATTAAAATTACTCTAAAGTTACCAACGGTATATTTCCGGTAATACCTTAATCAACCTTAACCAATTTTTTTACACTAATTCGAATTTATTAATTAATTTGTGAGTACTAAATGTGCAATCGGCCCTAAGACGATCTTGATGTGTTTTTTGCAAATATCACATAGAAGTAATTTAGTGTTAGGAGCAATTACTTAGCACTCCAAAGATACGTATACAGCTAGGAAAGGAATACAGTTTCTTTTTAAATTATATCAACATTTTTGCTGCTAATAACATCACATATCAAAAAACAATTTCAACTATATCTAAAAAAAAAATAGGTCGTCGGTTTCTTGTTGAGAAAATCTCTTTGGGACCTTACACTTCAGCTCCAACTTCTATTTTACACTGGAATGCAACCAAAACCTAATACAATCGATTTTTTACTTATCTTCGTGCAAAATTTCGAACAAAAGTATCAGTGTATGGAACACAATTTTTTTTGCGCGATTATAATAATTACAGAATATAACTTCATTATATGTAGTTGGAAAAGGAAAAAAACTTATATAATGTACGTACATTAAAAATTTCGCCGAATTTGTTTCACACAATATTATATTCCTTCAGCAATTTCGTAGAATTATCAACTAGTTTTCTTATTTTGTGAAGAATACCCACGCGAACAGGAAAGTGATAAAACAATAAAATTTATATTGATAAACTGAGAGTAATTTGACATACGCAGGCATATGGCTACGACTATATAATCATTATTATTTCGCTGCACATCAATAATTTTTAATCATAAATCATTAAAATGAAGCGAATCTAATTAAACTGCGCCGCTCAATCAATCCAGGAAATAACGTTTTTTGCACAAAGTGTTAATTTCAATTTTGCAGTTAGCTACATTTGCGCACAGTTTATGACAAGAAGCGTAAAGAGAAACAAAAAAATTGTTTTTTAATTACGTTAATTAAAGAAATCGATAAGTCCGGATAAATTACATAAAACATTCCTAATCATTGATTTGATTTGCACTTTTGTTATTGTTGTTGTTGTTGTTCTTGAATCAAATACGAATGGTAGCCGTAGAGGCAGGTAGGTAAAGTAAGTTAACCACAAGTTGCATAATCAAAAAGCTGTTTTTATTTGTTGTTTCTGTTTTGTATTTACTTGGTAATATTTAATTGGTTTGCTCGTTATTATTCTGAGAAATAAGATAAGATTTGTTAAGTGTTTTAGAGATACGTATGTAACAGAAAATGGGTTGGAATTGAGGTAGTGTGGCTTAGAGGTGTTAAAGGCGTAAATATAGCAATAATTATGTTGAATGATATTTTAATTATTTTTTTATTATTTATCTATAAGCTGCTCTTTAGGTTATGTGTAGACGATTACAGGCTTAGAATTTCATCTTTCGAATTGTACAATGATAGCTAACTTAATTATGTATAATTTTTATTTATTGGTAAATTTAATTTGAATTTTGAAAACAAGTTACATTTATTTAAATATAGAAATTGTGGAAATTCGAAATTAAGTGGAGTAAGTAGTAATAATAAACTATTATTTTAACAACCGCTTACTGATTTTCATGTATCCGTAGCAAATGAGGCAAATCTTGATTTTCAAATATTTGTCAAACATTTCGTCTTTTTGCAAAACATTTAGGATTTTTTTTAATGAAAATTACGATTTAAAATTTTTTATTATTGAGGTGTTCTTTTTATTGAATAATCTTCAATAATCTCGAAAATATCGGGTAACCTCGAAACCAAACAACCGAAAATCTCAGAAACTATCAATCATTTTAGCAAAAAGTCGTCTATGACTCTATATGCATTCGTAGAAAGCTTAAAATTATAATTCTTAATAAATCACTAATTATGTAACAAGACGGAATTACACTTCTTGTGCATTTTAGATAATATCGAGAAGCATATGAATAGAGAAAAGAAAATGTAAAATTACTAAATTATATTCACAAACAATTTTGAGTATTCCAGCAAAACTTGGATGAACATAAAATCCTCGAACAATCCTGAAAAACCAAGAAATCATTAACAACCTCGAATAATTTGAAAAATTCCATTTGATTTTTACAAAACTGGGTAATTTAATTAATTAATTAAAACTGAGTAAATGTCCATGGAATTCAATATTCGTTCTGAGATAAAATCCTAGGATAATTTCAGATATGTACTTAGGAGGAACTCGAATAGGCTCGAATAATTTTGGAAAGCTCGAGTAATGTAAGAGTTGTAGAATAATCGGGATATTCTTAAAAAAATTGCAGATATTTTCTCGATTAAACTTTGATTCCTGGGATATCCTTTGGAAAATCTCGAATAAGCCTAGATTCCTAGAGTAAGTTTGAAAAATCTCGAAAAAAATCTGTCTCAAAAAAATAACTGGAAACTCTCAAATTATCTCAAAAATATTGAATAATATTGGAACTCTGTAATTTCAACTCAACGCCAAACAAAAATCTTGAAAAATCTTGAAAAATCTACCTAACCTAGAAAACATAAAAAAAACTGTAAAACCACGCAAATTCGCAAAGCAATCTTTAATGTAAGCATTACACTAGTTTCGTAATTTTGGTTTTCGAAACTGCGACAAAACGGCATTATGTAAGATATTTTCAGTTGCCATAATGCCTACATGCGTGAAAATTAAAATCGACGATTACAGTTATTTATAACTTGCCGTAGAATTTTCTTCGATAAAAATCGGTACATATCAAAACTCAGTTTTAGAATCAAAATAATTTGGATAAAAGGATCGGTAGAATACTTTAGTCGTCTTAGTTGTCTAATACCTACGACAACATAAAACATTTATTACAGAAAGGAATGTAGGGCGCTAAAATAACTGAAAAATTAAACGAAAAATCGGAGCTAGTTTTTTCGGTATACATAATATCGAAATTATTGCTTTATTTTCGATAAAAATTTCTAGTTCCTGTCTAAATTTACCGAATGGCTGAGAAAATAAAAATTTAATTTTTTCGGTTCTAAATAATTTTTTTGGGCGAAAAATATTAAAATACAATTTTCTGAGCAAATTAAAACTGTTAAGACTCTTTAATTAAAAATGTCCAATTGGAGGCAATTGGAGTATTCTATAAAACAATAAGGCAATGGCTAATTACGACAACTAGCAGACGAAAAATAATAGAAAAACAATGCTACATAATTTAAGTACACTACGACAAAGTATAAAAATGTTTACCCATACCCATTATCCTCACAGAACAAGGGTGCTCGCAGGTTAAAATTCATTGACATTTTAAAAAAATTAGTCGAAAATTCGAAAAAGTTAAAAATTTGTTATTATTATTCTATTATTTATTTAGCAGAACTGGTAATTAGTAAATTTCATATGAAGAAAAAATTGTAAAAAAATGCCAAAATGGAAGACTTTTCACATTTGAATTCAAAACAAATACTCACATTTCAATAGAACACATTTCAACAGAAATCAGTAATGCGGGTGTATTATGTGGCAGTCAACGTAAAATGAACTGTCAATTGTCATGTGCAGTCAATTGTTTATCTAAATTGTATGAACTTGCTATATTCCAGCGGTTGTATCGGCCTCTACGTCGCGAAATGATTTTTGGATAAATAGTTCCATATTTTTATATATTCTTTATCATTCCTTGAATTATTTTGTTTTAATGTGCTTCTTATTTGCCAAATTTGCTTTCGTTCAATAGATTGTGACTTTTATGTAAATGATAATAGAAGACCTGGGTAGAAATCGAAACGACACCCTTGTTTGTTAAAAAAACGAAACTAATAGGTTCGATTCCGCCTTTTAAAATAATCACTCCGGAAAAGCAGATAAATCAGAAAACAGTTTAAATACTCTTCCTACTTTAATTATCGATTCTAAATATAAATATTAACGCATAGATAATACAGTATATTATGTAAGAAGCAGAATAAGAAATAAAAAAATGGTTTCTTCCCGCCTTTTTAAACCGCAACTACCATAAAAATTTAACTCAAGCAAAATAAAAAATAAAAAAACAGAAATACTCCAACAAAAAATAGGCCATACTTTATACCTCCTGCCAATAGCCTATTTTGCATTTACAAAAAAGAGAATTAAAATCTACATATAAGCGAAAAGAAAACACGAGAACACGGTTAATAACTTTTTTTTTCGAACTTTACCCAAACGAACATGAAATGAAACATAAAACTCTTGGCTAAGTTTAACGTAACAGTGATGAATAAGGCAACAACAACAGCTACACAATTGTACAACAACAATATAATGATACAAGAGACCAACACAAGATATATAAATTTTCAATTCCATAAAACCCAAAAAAAAAAAAAAAAAATCTGAAGCTCATTTAAAATTCAATCCGTAACGAATGTCTTCTACAGCTACTGTATTACTCAAGCCGAGGCTAATTTTTTTTGTTATATGTATAATTTTTCTTCTTCTTTTTCGTCTTTTTGATTTCCTTATATATCATTTTTTATCTTGATCTTTCTTTTTCACTTCTTATTTCTCTTCTTGTTGATTTCTTATAAGTTTCTGTTTTCTTTTTCGACTTCTGCTTTGTACAATTTTTTTACGTTTTTAATGGATTTTATTTTGTGTTTTTTTATTTATTTTCTCTAAGGTGTAATCTTTTTGTTGTATTATATTCTCGTAAATGTAAGCTTATAATATATATTTTAATTTTTAAGAAGATAGAATAATCATAAAAAAAAAAAATAAGAAGGAACAAACATTGTAGCAGCGTTGTTGTTGTTGTATTATTTTATCGATCAATTCAATCGATCGATCGATTTGTTGAAATTGGGTGATCACACAGCATATATGAACATATATATTTATATATATATACATATATACGTAAGATCGCGAAGTAAAGAAGAAAAATCAAAATTGAGAAAAATTGAGAGTGTTTTGTTTTCATCTTTTAAGGGATTTTTGATTGATTTTATTTTGTGTGTGCGGTTGTAAGATGAGTTTTTTTTTGTATTTTTAAAGTGTAACATACATAATAGGTAAAGGTAGCAGCATAATTGGAAATTAATTGATATTTTTCTTGATTATGATTTGGTGTCTGGTTTGTTATGTACGTTTGGTTTGAAGATGATCAATTTGATTTATTTTTAGTTTTTCTTTCTTTAGCGTAAATAATTTATAATTGTATATGATTTTTTTATAAATTGAGTAGTTAAATTTGAAGAAACTTGTCAATTTTATTGTCTATTTTTAAAAATGTATGTTAAACTGTAAGTTTATTAGGAGAAAATCAACGAGTAGGTGGACTTTTAATTATCAGTGACATTATTTGTGTTAAATGAGTTAGTTGGCATACGATCAAGTAGTGCAACAATGAGGTTAATGTGCGTCCTTCATTAACAATAAAAAAATACTTGTGCAATTTTCAAACTAACATTTTTTTTTTAAATTCAAATTTATAAGTTATATACATAGGTTGTTCTAATTTGCGTAATACCTCAAAACCAAATTAAAATTTAACCAATCGTATTGAAACTTTTGTTAGGCATAGACTGTGATTGACACCTAACTTACCACATGAGATTAGTCCATTAGTGCAATGAAACATTCAGGATTTCTTATTCTCTATATCCATTGGTTACCCTCAAATAAATTTGAGAAATGCACCTTTTTGGCTCAAGAGAAGATCAAGCCTCAAACCATAAGGTATCTTAAGTTTATACTATACAGAAATAAATAACAGTGAATTTTATAATTTAGAATAAAGCCCTATTACGAAACCAAATAATTTCCTTCTAAAACTTCTTTTATAATACAACATTAAAGTCAACTCCTACTCCTTAAGATATGCAAGAGGGTTGAACCAACAATATTTATACTTAAGAGGAAATCAAGTTTTTCATAGTAGATAGAAATAAAATCGAATTAATGTCTGGAGTAACTTCGCGAAATTTAACGTCAAATTTAAAATCTGGATTCAGAATTTGGGCAGCATCTTTTCGTTACGAATTACTTGTTTGAGGTCGAGTAGAAGTGGCGTGTGCGTTTGTTTGTCTAGAACAGCCTGGTCAATAATCATTTTAATTTTTCAAACATTTCAACATTTCAATTTATTTACCACTATTTTGGTAATACAAAAATGGGTGACGGCCAACACCACGAGCGATGTGTTGCCACGTTGAAATCCGAGACGAGACTGATTTTATTTAATTGTCTTGTCATTTGAATTTGATGTCTCTTCGTGTAGAAGAGACAGTAGTTCAGTTGTTTAGTGTGTTGTTTTGCGTTTTTAGTTCGTTCGCGTTTGAACTAATCTGTGCGGAGCAGAACGCATTTAACCGTGCACAAATGCGTTAGCCGCGACAAATATAATATAAATAAAAATAAAAATTAAAACATAAATAAAAATAGAAATAAAAATAAATAAAAAAATAAAAAAAAATATAAATAAAAAAAAAAAAATATAAATAATAAAAAAAATTTAAATAAAAAAAAAATAAAAATTAAAATAAAAATAACACATAAAATTAATAATAAATTAAAATTTAAATTTAAATTAAAAAAAAAATCATAAATAAAAATGAAAATAAGAATCAAATTAAAATAAAAATATAAATAAAAGTAAAAATATAAATAAAAATAAGAATGAAAATAATAATAAAATGAAAATTAAAATTAAAATTAAAATAAAAATAAAAATTTAAATAAAAATAAAAATACAAATAAAAATTAAAATAAAAATAAAAATAACAATAAAAAAGTAAATAAAAATCAGAAATGAAAATAAAAATAAAAATAATAATAAAATTAAAAATAAAAATAAAAATCAAATAAAAATAAATCTAAAAATATAATATAAATAAAAATAAAAATTAAAATATAAATAAAAATAGAAATAAAAATAAATAAAAAAATAAAAAAAAAAATAAATAATAATAAAAATTTAAATAAAAAAAAAAAAAAAATTAAAATTAAAATAAAACATAAATAAATTATAAAATTAAAATTAAAATTTAAATTGAAAAAAAATCTAAATAAAAAAATCAAAATCAAATTAAAATAAAAATATAAATAAAATTAAAAATATAAGTAAAAATAAGAATGAAAATAATAATAAAATCAAAATTAAAATTAAAATTAAAATAAAAATAAAAATTTAATAAAAATAAAAATAAAATAAAAATTTAAATAAAAATAAAAAAGGAAATAAAAATAAAAATAGAAATTTAAATATAAATAAAATTAAAAATAAAAATATAAATTAAATTTAAAATAAAAATAAAAATCAAAATCAAATAAAAATAAAAATAATTCTAAAAATTCAATATAAATAAAAATAAAAATTAAAATATAAATAAAAATAGAAATAAAAATAAATATAAAAATTAAAGTAAAAATTAAAAAAAAAAAAATAAAAATTTAAAAAAAGTAAAAATAAAAAAAAATAAAAATTTAAATGAAAAAAAAAAAAAAAAATACAAATAAAAATGAAAATAAGAATCAAATTAAAATAAAAATATAAATAAAAGTAAAAATATAAAAAAAAATAAAAATTATAATTAAAATTATAATTCAAACCAAAAAAAAAAATTAAAAAAAATAAAAATTCAAACCAAAAAAAAAATAAAAATGTAAATAAAAAAAAAAAAAAATAGAAATAAAAATAAAAATATAAATCAAAACCAAATAAAAATAAAAATAAATTTAAAAATGTAATATAAATAAAAATAAAAATTAAAACTTAAATAAAAATAGAAATTAAAACTTAAATAAAAATATAAATAAAAATAAATATAAAATAAACATAAAAATAAAAATAAAAATAAAAATAAAAATAAAAATGTAAATAAAAATTTAAATAAAAATGTAAATAAAAATTAAAATAAAAATAAAAATAAAATTAAAAATAAAAATATAATATAATATAAATAAAAATAAAAATGAAAACTTAAATAAAAATAGAAATTAAAACTTAAATAAAAATATAAATAAAAATAAATATAAAATAAACATAAAAATAAACATAAAAATAAAAATAAAAATTTAAATAAAATTAAAATAAAAATGTAAATAAAAATTAAAATAAAAATGTAAATATAAATAACATAAAAATTAAATTTTTGTTTTATATTATCTTATATTATGTTTTAATTAAAAGTTGAACATAATATAACATAATTTAAAACAAAAAAAATATAAAATATAAATATAAATAGAAATAGAAATAAAAAAGTAAAAATACAAATACAAATACAAATACAAATGTAAATTTAAATGTAAATGTATCTGTATCTGTAAATTAAAATTAAAATTAAAATTAAAATTAAAATTGAAATTAAAATTAAAATTAAAATTAAAATTAAAATTAAAATTAAAATTAAAATTAAAATTAAAATTAAAATTAAAATTAAAATTAAAATTAAAATTAAAATTAAAATTAAAATTTATATAATTTTGTAAAAATTAAATTAATCAAATATATATAATGCAAAATAAATAGCAAAATAAAATAAATGTTTATAAATAAAAATAATAAATATTCGGCACAATTAAATAACCGTTTCATAAATTAAAATAATCCGTAACATTAAATGACTAAAAAAATTTCTAACAAATTAAAATTAATTAAATTAAGATTTGTTATAAAATGATTTAATTACGTGTTCAATATATTTTTAGATTTATTTTTATTTGATATTAATTTTTATTTTTAATTTTATTTTTATTTTTATTTTTATTTTTATTTTTATTTTTATTTTTATTTTTATTTTTATTTTTATTTTTATTTTTATTTTTATTTTTATTTTTATTTTTATTTTTATTTTTATTTTTATTTTTATTTTTATTTTTATTTTTATTTTTATTTTTATTTTTATTTTTATTTTTATTTTTATTTTTATTTTTATTTTTATTTTTATTTTTATTTTTATTTTTATTTTTATTTTTATTTTTATTTTTATTTTTATTTTTATTTTTATTTTTATTTTTATTTTTATTTTTATTTTTATTTTTATTTTTATTTTTATTTTTATTTTTATTTTTATTTTTATTTTTATTTTTATTTTTATTTTTATTTTTATTTTTATTTTTATTTTTATTTTTATTTTTATTTTTATTTCTATTTTTATTTTTATTTACTTTTTTATTTTTATTTTAATTTTTATTTGTATTTTTATTTTTATTTAAATTTTTATTTTTATTTTAATTTTAATTTTCATTTTATTATTATTTTCATTCTTATTTTTATTTATATTTTTACTTTTATTTATATTTTTATTTTAATTTGATTCTTATTTTCATTTTTATTTATATTTTTGTTAATTTAAATTTTAATTTTAATTTTATTTTAATTTTATGTTTTATTTTTATTTTTATTTTTGTTTTTTTTTATTTAAATTTTTATTATTATTTATATTATAATTTTTATTTATATATTTTTTTATTTATATTATACATATTTTTAAATTTATTTTTATTTTTGCTTGGTTTTGATGTTAATTTTAATTTTTAATTTTATTGTTCATTTTATTTTTATTTTTTATTTTTATTTTTATGTTTATTTTTATCAATTGATTTTTTCAGCTATTTTATAGACAAATATATTAATTGTTCATGACATTCACAATATTTTCGATTTGGTAAATCAGAAAAATAAAGAGGCTAATCCCTCATAACATACATACTGAAAAAAGTAGAAACATCATTCCCCCCCTCCCCGTACTTTAGCCCAAGGACCAAGAGTTATACCAATGTATTACTCTTCAAAAATGAGAACCTTTCATGAGTTCTTATGTTGGAGGTTTTGGTTTCGTACTGAAAAATTGGTCTACTCATCAGGTAGCTACGACCAAACTCTCGCCATTCCATTAAGTAATCCAGAACGAACTGACATAGTAATTATATTCAATACATCAAAAACCCATGGAGTTTACCATAGAAATGGTTATTTTTATTTTTTATTTTTTATTTTTTTAAGAGTTCTCTCCAATTCAGTTTCGACCTGCGAGGATTGTGACAAATAAACAATTTTTTACTCATTTTATCAGGCTATCTGGATTGTTTAACTTATTAGCCCGATTATTCCTATATACAGGGTGTTCCAGAGGTGTAGTTTCAAATGAAGAAGGGTGATAGGGAGGCCATTTCTCACCAAAATAGTCAAACAACGTTTTATTGAATTATGATTGATGGTTAAAAAGTTATTCGAGTTCTTTTGTTTACCTTTCCTTTTTAATACGACCTTGAAAACTGTACGGTTCCAATAAAATCATTTTCTTTCATAACATAAAAACAATGGTTTTGTGAAATCTTTCTGTTTTCCAAAAACTTTAGTAGATTTTTAAGTAAAGTTGACTGAAATACAACATACAATAGAAAGATCAACTATCACAAAAACTGTTCTCACGCATAAAGGTTTTTTTCAGTAAGTCATGTTTATAAGACATGATAGGCTTTTAGTTTATGCACCTAATTCTCTTAGATATTGATTAAATGTTTGGTTTAATATTATGTTCGAATTATTTAGTTTTATCCTCTTCAAAAGACTTATTTAAGTACTGCATCGTGATCGTTGGAATTCATCTGATGCTGAGTTGGTTTATTGATGTAGTGTGTAACATAAATTTTATTCCAAATTTACTTTTTGTGGTGTCTTCAATGACCAAGTTTACATCGTAATTTGGAGAAACAATTTTTAGCAATCCTAAACTAAAACAAAACATAAAAGTAGAAGTATAAAAGCTTATAGAAATTATTCTTATTTCAGCCAATTGCTATTTAAAGTTATGGCAGCAAATATAGTTTTAAATTTCTATAAGTAAAATCATTTAAAAAAATATTTTAAAAATCAGTCGAATTGTTAATCATTAGACGTTGCATTATTTAGAGACCGAAATTCAGTAAATTGAGTGGAATAAATCAAGTTGAAAAGAAATTCCTTAAAATGTTAAATAAGGCATTTTACAAATTTTTAGAGCCCATTGCTTATGTAAACATCTTTAAAAATCAAATCAATAAATTTAAGAACATTCCCAGAATAGCATTTTAAATAGAAACCTCAATTTCTGAAATTCCGTTAATATTGTTTGATATTAGAGGTATACTGATAATCTTCAGTATTGGTCAGAACCAAGCAAAAATAAAGTTTTACGAAACTTTAAATTTGTATTCTCTTATAAAATGGTGGCTGTTACAATGTAACTAAGTAAAAGTCAATCAAATCCAATTGCTAGCTTGGTACACTTCAATAATCATGTTCCTAACATATAACGATTATGCCATCACATAATTTTTTATATTTATTTGTATAATATAAGAGTCAAGATTAGCAACATTCTGCTTTTTTTCAAACGAAACAATCAAATTGCCTATCAATTTCATTAAATAAATTATAATTTATATTATATTTCTATTAAATTAATTAAATTTTACAACAACAATTTAAACGTGATCATATTTTAAATTATTTAGCTTAACTATGTAATAGCAATAATATGAATAATAATAATAATAATAATGGAAGTAATTTATGTATTACAAAACAAAAACAAACTGCTTACAAAATATAGAATAAGCGAGCAGCATATCTAAACGTAAAATTTAACCTTAAAATAACGCTCGATCAAATGCATAAACCGCATTTTACAGTACAGATTTAGATAGCTAACTTTCAAATTTCAAATTCATATACAAAATTAAAAATCAGAACCACATAATATAAATTGTATGCATGTTTATTGTTTATAAAATACAACAAACTAAAAAGAAAAATTGATCATGAAAAGTGGTTTGAAATCACCCACAAATTTTCATGATCAATATTTAATTCAAACTTGTATTCACATAATACAGAATACAATTGTCATTTTCGAGATCGTTTTATAATAAAAGTACATACAATAATAATAAAAATAATAATAAAAGAGTGCAGACACTCAAATAAGTGAAATAGAAATATAAACAAATAGGATTTTTATTTTATTATACGATCGTTGATTGCAGTCATATATAGGGTGGAATCAAATAATAATTGACATCATAAAATAATTATGGCGAATCCAAATCGTAAGCAAACAAATTTAATTTTAATTGGTTTTATATAATTTTAAGACATTTTTAAGATTTTATCCGCAGAATTTTTATTGTTGGTGCTTATCGATCACCCGTTATTCCTTATAACGATCGTTTTTATTTTTTTATTTTTTTTTATATATTTCTTTTTTTACAAACAGACAGAAATAAAAAAAAAAATTTAAATCAAGTTTTTTGCTTTTTCTGGTTTGTTTTCTTCGTCTTATTCATATTATTATTATATTGAAGTAAAAATGGACACAGGTGTTCAAATTTATCCACTGTGTGTATATCTGTATATCCAACTTCATCCAAGATTTAATAATAATAATAATAATACAAGAAAATTAAAACAACAAACTAAAAAAAAAAAAAAATTAAAGAAACAAGACAAGCTTTTGAAAGATTTTAGAGTGTATGGTAAAAGAAACGAATAAAAGACAGTGTGAAACATTGTGCAACTTGTTGAAGGAGTGTACTCTTTGTAACGTATAAATAAGATGACATGAAGGTGTAAAGTGGCCAAACGTTAATATAAATGGTGAGCCCAACCAATACTCAATATTCAACACAGTTTCTTTGCAACGCAAATTTTCAGAGTTTTAACTACAATTTTTTTTTTTTCAGTCTATTGGTTGCTGGTTCATTTTATACATTTAGCTATTCTAAGTAGTTTCCTATCGTTCCGTCTTCATGCGCAGATATCACGGATTTAATGTTTTTTTTTGTTTTGTGTATTTGCTAATGGCCGGCTCCACCAAGAAATAGCCTATCTCCGGTTAAATAGTATTTTCAAAATCACTTCTTTTAATAAATTACGCTTATTCCATAATACAATTTGAATGCTAGCTAATTACGATTTTTACGAATTATATTTCAAAGTTAGGATTTTATGTACAGATCACGGAAGATAGTATAAAATTTACTGTAGTTTTGCAATACCAATTAACTTGATCGAATACAAATCAAATAGTTATCTGTATTGAGAGTGTAATGATTATAATAAAAACAGTGGATTAAAGCTACTTTTTAAATGTGCTTATAGTGTGGATAAACAGATCATTCAGAAATCCATTTAATCAAGAAAAGGACAGTTCTCGCTCATTAGAACCCAGCTTCCGAAACATATGTTTGAAGGTACCAAAAACCGCAATCGGAGCACAATTAGAGATTTTCAATTTGTTTAGCTAAAAATGTGCTGATTAAAGTACGGTGATTTTTAAAAAAAATCGTACTTTCTTTGAAACGTTACAAAATAATGAAGCAATTTTAATGCGCGTTGGCGAACAAATTACAAGTCGCGAAACTAACCTGTGGAGATATCAAGAACCGCAATCGAAGCACAATTGCAGATTTTGCAATTTTCTGGCTCAGAGTTTACAGGTCCTGAAACTTATCTTTAAAGATATTAAGACTCTGAATTTGCTGATTATAGTAAGGTATTTTCCATAAATCTAACTTTCTATGAAATAATCAATCAATGCTAATATGCGTTGGCACAACAGTTACAGTCAAACATATCTTTAGAGGTATCAAGAACCAAAATATGTGATGTGGAAAAAATCTAATTTGCTCTACACGTAGATGTTCTTAATTATTGAGGAAAACACCATCGAGCAAAATTCTCACTGAAGTAAGTCCTGAATTAATTAAAGACCTTCAAGATCGGTTTTTATCGGAATGATGTTACGATGTTGCTTCTTTCTTTTGCCTTTGCATAGCACAGAAATATCAATTTTTGCACTAAATTCCAGCCTTTTTTCCGGAGACAAAGAAAGGGTCACAAAGGCAGGTTGCTTTTACATGTTTCTTGATTAGTCAGAATTGTGTATTCAGTGCTGTGAATGTCTTCCCATTAAAATTATTATTTAAACGTTGTAGTAACGCTTTTAATCAAACAACCAACTTATTTTTGTATTTATATAAAAATAAACTTTTCATCGCAAGACAATCTTAACTTCATCCAGCGACAAGACAAGTAAAAAATTTAAATATGTTCCGCAGTTGGTCTCTTTAAAATTTAACATTTAGGTACTGCATAAATTAAATTTACTTTGAAATTATTTAAACTTTTTAAATTATTTGTAAATGTTCTGAGCTTTTACTAACACTTTATAATCGCAAAAAATCGTTGGGAATCGATATTAACCGTACAGAAAATTGTCACTAAAAATTATTTAAATCTGACTGTCTTAAGTTTCTTGTGTTTGCACACTATACTTTTACAACCATTGCAATTATTATAAAAAGACTGGGTATGTCAATCACAAAGTTCAAGATCAGCTAAATAAATCAATATTTAAATAAGCGTGCTATGAAAAATTATTATTCAATATATTTATATAAATTATTCAATAATAAAATCATTGTTCACAAATTAAGATAACCTTAACAAAAATAATAATCTTTCATCTCAATGCCAACATTAATAATAAAATCCAAATACAAATAAATTCAATACAATCGAAATTACTTTCTTCATCCGCCACGCTTAATTGTTTTGTCTTAAACAAAAAATTAAAAATTGTCTCCAAAACAAAATATTAAATTACATATTGTTGTTGTTTTATTGATTAATTTACCACTCACTTTAGATAGACAAGTTATCGTACTCTAAAAACAATAAACTAACAACTCTTACATACGTGCAGGGTATCTAAGAAGTGTACTCAACTCAATTTAAAAATGTTGTCGCTTATTGTTTCAAAGGAATATTCGTTTAATCAACTAAACACCTTATATTAGAAATAAATCAAAAGCAAATTTAACGCTTGACTAACTCTATGTGTCGATCATATTTTTCGATCAAATTCGATCGAAATTCTAAATGAATTGTGCTTATTTTTTATACAAGTACAGTTGGTATACGTACTGCTGTTTCCACACTTTGTTTATTTATTATTTATTGTTGTTAGAGATAATTCGATTTGATTGCGATTTTTCTTAATTTTTCAGTTATTATATTTATTTAAATGTGTGAGTCAAAAGATATTTCATTTTTTTTTGGCTCAAATACTAAAATAGTCGTTGAAAGCCCTTGCCAGAGACTTAGATGCAAATTCGGTTAGAAAACGAAAAAACTGGTTAAGTTTCTTACCTAGCTATCAAGCCTTAGATGTATCCCGTATTCTCAGAAATAAATTTGTTTCATATTTTAATGCGCAAATCGCAATTTTCCCTGAAATTCAGTAACATCAGATAATTATTTTGACGCAATTTTGACTATAATTGTTAAAGTACCATTGACATCCTCCTTTACAAAAACTTGAGCTCAAGTTGTAATTGCTGGAAAAAATTAAATTACACGCCAATCTACGTCCACATTCCCTAAAAAAAAATTTATTGCGAACTTTAATCTAAAAATCATGTTTTGCCTGAATTTCAGAAAGGTCCACTAAAACGCTTTTCTATTGGATTTTACTCAGGTTCTGATAGTATACATTACATAAAAAATAGCAGATTAAATTTGCAGTTTATTATTCCAAAAGGAATTCCCCATATCCCATTAGTCGCTACATTTATTTTTAATTTGTTTTCATTAAAGTTGTAAAAGGGCCGTTAACACCCTTTGCCAGAAGACTAGGACACCCATTTTATTAACACACCGAAAAGCTTATTAAATTCAAATCCATCAAGTTAAAAAGATATTTCCTGTTTCCAGAAATAAATTTGTTTCGCATTTTAATTTGACGAATTTGACTTAGCGTGCGAAACGGAGATACCAGAGACTAAAGTTCTGATAATACTCAAAGTAGTTCCAAAAACTATTTGTCCTTCAAGCCTATAGAGGTAATTAAACGTTCCCTCCACAAAACCTAAGAGGTATTCCGCGTAGAAATAAATTTGTTTGACATTTTAGCTTCAAATTGGCGATTTTGAAAGCTATTGTGAAATTGGAAAGGATCCATTAATACTCCTTATAGAGATCTCTACTCAGGTTCTGTAGTACATGGAAATCTTGATTAAATTACTGGCCAATTAAGTTAAATTTCGTTCGGATTGATAAAGGACCATAGACACCTCTTGCTAAAATTTTGAACTAAGTTTCTCATAGTTCAAATAATATTTGACTAAATTCTCTACTAGGAAAGACCAAGAGGCTGCTTTTATTCCAAGAAATAAATTTGTTTCGAATTTTGATTTTGTGATTGACGACTATGAGTCATGTTCTAAAGAGCTAACTGGTACCGTAAGTCCCTTGAAGTAAAATTGTTTCGAATTTTAATCTTCAAATTGCGATTTTCACTAAAATTGCTGGTACACGACGGGGTTGCTAATAATCTCGGACCAGATAATCTTTTTGGTTCGGAACATTTTATTCAATCTCAACGATCTTTCCGTTGGAAATTTTTAAATAATTTTGATTCTATATTCACATTCCTGTTGAAAGTTTTCTTTATCTTTGGTTATTAACACTTGGACCAATTTAGACATTCGATGGTCAAAAGAGAGAAAGCTCTCGGAACCCGAATTGGTAGTTTATTATAATTTTTGATATTGGTAAGTAGCGTTTGGGGTATGTCAAATATCTGTTTGACTTAGGAATTGGGGTAATTTTATTGTTTTTCCAGACTTAAGTAACTTAGGAAAATTTAATATAGTATTGAAAATTAAGCCTAGTGTTATTTACGATTCTTTACAATTTTAATAAAATTTCGGATTTCATAAAGTTATGAATTTTAATCCATAACAATCAGTAAAACTAGTTGTAGGTATGAACTTTAATTTTAAGTTTATGGGCAATTTTATTGTAATTTTAATTATTTTTAATGGTTCCTTTAAATTTAAATTCTTCAAAGCCCAACTACAGCCAATTGATTTTCCTAAATAATTTCCATAGGCTCTTGGTGATTTAGAACAAAAGAAAGGAATAATTAATAATGCGCTGCACTGAATAAATTTAATTTATTGGTAAATATCAAGTCCAGCATCCACCCATTCTCATTTGATATATTGCTAATCCGATTCAAATAAGCATTTAATCAACAAACAAGCACTCTTCGCATGTTAAATTTTACGGTAGGCAACAGCACTCCTTGACCTCTTCATTGAATTTCCATTCAATATATTGTAAATTGAAATCGACAAAATGTAAAAACAAGATCTGACGGCTCTGCAGCGTTGAAATGCCCGTTAAATATATTAATGTAATGCTTTTCTGTTGCTAAAATCACCCCCGGATATTGTTTGATCGGCCTACAATAATTAGAGTTTGAACATCGTACTAATATTAAGGTGACCTATTAAATATTGGCACAAAGGATTTTCCCACAAACAATTCGATTCAAACCTTTGAAAAATGTTGACGTGTTGTTTATTGTAACAGGTTTCCTGGTGATAGCCTTAGCTTTGGAAATTGTCCTAGAGTATTTTCGTCGCATATGCGACGCCAAAGTTGTGTGACTAAAACTTTGTGGCTCTAAATTTTTTGCACTTTCAGACGATTTTTCTTTTTCAGGAAGATATTTAGCGAAAAATCGAATACAAAATTATTCCTGGTTTAAAAATCATTGACGTGCGATGTAAATTTACGGCCGAGTTCAGTTTAATTACGTCTTTTACGGGAAACAGTTACAGTTGAGAGAACTGGATTTCGTGAAGAAGTAAGTAACCGAAGAATTTTTTCAGTTAATCCTAAACCGTTACCCTCAAAATATACGTAACTAAATATTGCAGTTGAAAAAATTAAAATGGATAAAAAATTAGCGCAAATTCAAATTCAACTTCCATGTAAAGTATGACAAGACAATTAACTTCAATAAAAATTTTAAATTTTATAACACAGTTAATGTTAAATCTAAATATCATACAGGGCATAACTACAAATTTCAGGCCCCCCGCAACATTTTTTGGGCACCTAAAAATGCTTGTTGTACCAATGAATAAGTAAAGCTTTTAGTGAAAAACTAATTTCCTCCTATTGTCTGAGTAAATAGCATGAAACACCTTGTAACTCAATGCTCTGACGATTTTTAAATATGTCAATAAAGCATCACAAATTTCGAATATAATTTGGAAAATACCAAGAATTTCGAGGTTTGTCGAATTTTCAAAGTATCTTGGATATTCTTAAAAGTTTTCAAATATCGAATTATCCGTAAGCCTTGTTAAAAAATTGTGTAACCATAAAACATGTATTTGCAAAAATTGTCAATTAATTTTAAGTTTGATAATTGATTGAAACAAATTTGGGTTTTAACTTAGGGGGTTGCACAGAATATTCGTGTTCAATGAGCTTTAAGCTTGATAATTTTGAGCTTAACATTTTGGAGAATATTTATAATTTAAGGTTTTTCTTAAAATGTTCATGAGCATAAACTATGTTTTGCAAAAAACGTCAAAAACAATTAATTTAAAGTGCTTTTAATTATAAAAGCTTTTTATACCAAATCATTTTACCTAGCAATTCAATTTTACAAAGAGCAACGGAATTTAGGGGTAATTTAGTATATTTGTTCCCAATGTAAATTATCAAGAGCTTTAAGTCAAACAAACCATTCTACTAGGAAACATGGTATTATGATATAAGCTTTCGTTTATCGAAGCTTTACCTCGAAATTTTATATTACAAGGTATGATGGAATTTTGGGTAGGATTTAGAATATTTGTGCTCAATGTAAATTATTAAGAAAATATTTATGCTCAATGTAAAGTCTTTTAGGATTAATTTAGAGTATTTATTTTTAATGAGCTTTGAGCTTGATAATTTATTTATAATTTCCCGGTTATTTTTATGCATTTTCATAATTTCTGTCTTTCGTTAAAATATTTTATGACCATAAATAATGTATTTGCCAAAAATGTCAATAAATTTTATTTTTAAGAGCTTTCACTTTTTGAAGCTTTTTAAAGTTAGAATATTTGTTCTCAATGTAAATATCTTTCATCTAAAATGTGTTTCCTCTTTTGAGCGTTCAATGTATTAAAACAATCAATTGGCTTACTCAGATTAAATTTTGTGGACATATTCGGGCCATCGATCAAAAGTAGATGAAACAGAACGTGATTCATTTGAATGGCTTCAAATAAAACGAAACATCTTCCAGCTCTTTGCTTAGACGAGTTCTAAATATATATACATATAAAGCATCACAAATTTCGAATGAAATTTGGAAAATATCAACAATTTCTCAATAATCTCAAAAAGGTCGAATTTTCAAAGTATCTTGGACATTCTTGAAAGTTCGCAAATATCGAATTATCCGTAAGTTTTGTTAAAAAAATTGTAAAAGCATAAAATATGTGTTTGCAAAAATAGTCAATTAATTTTAAGTTTGATAATTAATTCAAACATGTTTCGGTTTTAACTTAAGGGCACAGAATATTTGTGTTTAATGAGATTTAAGCTTGATAATTTTGAACTTAACATTTTGGAGAATTTTTAATAATTGAAGGTTTTTCTTAAAATGTTTTATGAGCATAAATTATATTTGCAAAAAACGTTAAGAACAATTAGTTTAAAGGGCTTTCAATTACAAAAACTTTTTAAACCATATCATTTTTCTCAGAAATTCGATTTTAAAAAGAGTAACGGAATTTAGGGATAATTTGGTATATTTGTTCCTAATGTAAATTATCATGACCTTTTAGTCAAATCAAACCATTTTACTACCAAGCATGGTATATATGCCTTCGTTTATCGAAGCTTTACCTCGAAATTTGATATTACAAGGTATGATGGAATTTTGGGGTAGAATTTATAATACTTGTGCTCATTGTAAATTATTTTAGGATAAATTTAGAGTATACATTTTCAATGAGCTTGAAGCTTTATTATTCAAGCATTTCCATAAATTCTGTCTTTCATTAAAATGTTTTATGACCATAAATCATGAATTTGCCGGAGATTTTTTAATAATTTAAGCTTTCTCTTAAAATGTTTTATGAGCATAAATTATATTTTGCAAAAAACGTCAAGAACAATTAGTTTAAAGAGTTTTCACTGCTCGAAACTTTTTAATTAAAATCATTTTACTCAGTAAAATTAGAATATTTGTTCTTAATGTAAATATCTTTCATCCAAAATGTGTTTCCATTTTTGAGCGTTTAATGTATTAAAACAATCAATTGGCTTACTCAGATTAAATTTTGTGGACATATTCCGGCCATCGGTTAAAAGTAGATGAAACAGAACGTGATTCATTTCAATGGCATTTGACGTTTTTCTTAAAATGATAATGAGCATAAACTTTTTTTTGCAAAAAACGTCAAGAACAATTGGTTAAAAGAGCTTTCAATTAGAAAAGCTTTTTAAACCAAATCATTTTACTCAGAAATTCGATTTAAAAAGAGTAACGGAATTTAGGGATAGTTTGGTACATTTGTTCCCAATGTAAATTATCACGAGCTTTTGGTCAAACCAAACCATTTTCCTGGAAAACATTGTATTATGATATAAGCTTCCGTTTATCGAAGCTTTACCTCGAAATTTAATATTACAAGGTATGATGGAATTTTGGGGTAGGATTTAGAATATTTGTGCTGAATGTAAAGTATTTTGGGATTAATTTAAGTATTTATTTTTAATGAGCTTTAAGCTTTATAATTTATTTATACTTTCTCGGTAATTTTTATATATTTCCATAAATTATGTCTTTCATTAAAATGTGTTATGATTATGACCATAAATCATTTATTTGCAAGAAATGCCTAGGAATTTTATTTTTAAGAGCTTTCACTGTTAGAAGCTTTTTAATTCAAATAATTTTACTCAGTAAAATAAAAATATTTGTTCTCAATGTAAATATCTTTCATCTAAAATGTGTTTTTCAAGCGTTCAATGTATTAAAAAAGTCAATTAATTGGCTGACTCAGATTAAATTTTTTTGAACATATTCCGGCCATCGATCAAAAGTAGATGAAACAGAACGTGATTCATTTGAATGGCTTCAAATAAAACGAAACATCTTCCAGCTCTATGCAATGACGAGTTCTAAATATATCGATAAAGCATCACAAATCCCGAAAACAATTTGAAAAATATCTGGAATTTCGGAATAATCTAAAAAAAGGTCGAATTTTCAAATTATCTTGAATATTCTTGAAATTTCTCAAATATCGAATTATCCGTAAGTTTTGTTAAAAAAATTATTTTAGCATAAAATATGTATTTGCAAAAATAGTCAGTTAATTTTAAGTTTAATATTTACTTCAAACAAGTTTCGGTTTTAAGCTTGAAAATTTTGAACTTAACATTTTGGAGAATATTCATCATTTAAGGTTTTTCTTAAAATGTTTATGAGCATAAACTTTTTTTGCAAAAAACGTCAAGAACAATTGGTTTAAAGAGCTTTCAATTAGAAAAGTTTTTTAAACCAAATTCATTTCACTCAGAAATTCGATTTTTAAAAAAGTAACGGAATTTAGGGTTAATTTGGTACATTTGTTCCCAATATAAATTATCAAGAGCTTTTAATCAAACCAAACCATTTTACTATCAAACATAGTAATATGATATAAGCTTTCGCTTATTGAAGCTTTATCTCGAAATTTAATATTATAAGGTATGATGGAATTTTGGGTAGGATTTAGAATATTTGTGCGTAATGTAAATTATTACGGGATTTTAGTTTTATTAGTTTTTCAAACTAAACCATTTGACTTTCAAATTTTATATTATAAAGGAAGGTGGTATTTTGGGATTAATTTAGAGTATTTATTTTCAATGCGTTTAAACTTGATAATTTATTTATAATTTCTCGGTAATTTTTGTGCCTTTCCATAATGTCGGCCTTTCGTTAAAATGTTTTATGGCCATAAAACATGTATTTCCCAGAAATGTTAAGAAATTTTATTTTTAAGAGCTTTCACTTATCGAAGCTTTTCAATTCAAATCAAAATATTTGTTCTCAATGTAAATATCTTTCATCCAAAATATGTTTCCATTTTAGAGCGTTCCATATATAAAAAAATCAATTGGCTTTCGCAGATTCAATTTTGTGGACATATTCGGGCCATCGTTCAAAAGTACATCAAAACGGAAAGTGATTCATTTGAATGATTTCAAATAAAACGAAAAATCTTCCATATCGATAAAGCATCACATATTCGGAAAGTAATTTGAAAAATATCAAGAATTTTAAAATAATGTCAAAAATATCCAATTATTAAAGAATCGTGATTATTCTTAAAAGTTCTCAAATATCAAATTATCCATAAGTATGTAAACCAAAGAAAACATTTTACGTGCTATAATTACCGCTATGTACAATGTAAATAATAATTTCGAATAACTTACAGGAAATCGGAGAAATATCGAAATTTTGGCCTAACCTCAAAAAACCTTTTAAATATCACCATTTAGATTTATGTGTGTAACTCTGTAAGTTCTTATAACTCAAAGCTAAGCGCGCAATATTGCAACTTACAAAATTCGAATAAATTCGAAAATCTTTAAAAATGTCGAATAATCCTAGGAATGTTGAAAAACTTAAAAAATCTAGAGTAAACCGCGGAACTATCTCGATTACCCCTGTAAAAATCTAGAAAAGCCACGAAAATTTGGAAACATTTCGAAAATTCGTGTAAATATGGAATTATTTGTGAAGTAACTTAATATTACGCAACAAAACGATATGAAATAAGAATAGAACTCTCGCATCTTATCGGGTAAATTTTAAGACTGTTCTTATCGGGTGATTTTTTAGGCTGTTTCATAACACCGAATCACCGATTAAGTCTCAAGCATCATGCATCTCATATCCATGATGAACTTCAAAAATCTCGAGAAATTTAAAAAAAGTGATCAAAAGATGAAACCTGAGACAAGCGTATATGAAATCTGAAGGCGAGCATTTCCAAAATCAGGAGAGAACCCCACCAAAAATAATCCAAAAAAAAAAAACCATCACTAGTTGCAAAATTAAATTGGCATTTCCATCTTCCACCTGTAAACAAGATCAAAAGATTCGCTAAATGAGAATCAACGCTAATTGATTATAGAGACTGACTGGTTTGGTTCAAGTGAGGGAAACAATAATTTATTTTCAGTCACGGTCATGTATTTTTTCTAGTTTCCTCTTAATTTTTATGAACGACACAATGATACATTGCAAATCAGCAGGTTACTTTAAGCTTCCTTTTCCAAATCAAATTCAACCTTTTCTAATCAAAACCTGATTTTTAAAAGGTTTAATTTGTTTGGCAACAGGCTCAATTTGTTTTGTAGAAGGTTGAATTTTAAATGCAAAATCAACCCAGCAAACACTAAAATCATTTCGTTTAATGTCGAAAGCTTTGACTTCTAACGAGTTTAGCAAATTTTCTACTAAGTCTAAATATCGGTCAGAACCTAAAGGCATCCTTATTTCTGTGGAGTCAGAACCGAGTATAAATGGTTGAGCCTGTCTTAAGAAAATATTTAATAGAAACAGGAATGAATTTTTTTTCTTAAAAATTTCCTAGAAATGTACCGTTCTGTAAATTTGCACTTTAATCTTAATCTGAGCTATCAAATATTAAATGTGAACTAATAAACGAAATCTCGTGGCCCCGGGTGATGCGGGTACCTAGTTACGCGCTTCTAAAAGAAAGTATTTTGCAATTAAAAATAAATTATGATATTTTGAGTTGTCATTTTATTAATCGAACTGTACCATAACCATCTTATTTTGGCTTACAATATTCAGAACGAATCACCCTCTGTTAAAAGTTTCCCCGATAAACAGAAACGAAAAATATGAACATACAAAAAAATTAACTTCCAGTAAAGAATACAAACCTTAAACTTTAGAACGAAAGAAAAAACGTTGATATTCTTGAATAATAAATTGAAATTGAAAAAAAAAAATATAACAACGACAAAAACAGATCCAATCATGATTATCGTGATGATGATGATAGCGATCATGATTGAGTATAACAAACCAAGATCATATACATAGATACATACGTATAAGCAATTTCTGTCGATCATTTTCATCAAAGTGCGCCATCTGCGCTAAATATTTTTGATTTAATGTACAATATAATTTTATAGTAGCTGAAAGTGTAAACTATCCACCACTATTCGTCTACATACATACATACAAACATTTTCTACTTATTTATCTAAATACTTATATAATATAATAAACAATAAATAATCTTATGTATACACAATATAATTTTAAAGATCAAGAGTACAACAACAAAATTGTAGTAAAAAATAAAAGTAATTACAGTGATTCTGTAATAATAAACGTAAGAGAAATAACAATATTTGTAGTGGTGGTGTATAGTGTAATGGAATAAAAAAACAAAAAAATAAAATAAAATACGATAAGCGTGCCACTTGACAGTTAGCTTTTTTCTTGTGTATATACATCTAATGTATAGTTGCGTTGGTTGTTTGTTGTTTTTGGGTTTAAAATACTTCTTCTTACACTTTATTCCTAAAACAGTATTATTATTTGTTTGTTTACAAAACCCAGACTTGGACTTGTCTAGTAGTACTTAGTATTCCACTAACATTAGGGCAATCAATCGGCATATTAATTAAAATTTAAATCTTTACGTGATTCCACATTTGGACAAAGTTTCCGTCACATCTACTCACACGGTTTAAAATCCCGTTATTCAATCTAATCACATTCAAAAAGATGCCCAAAATCGGAAGACAATCGGTTTAAATTTTTCATTCACATATAAATCGCAATTTCTCAATAATTATAAACAGAAAAAAAAAATTCCCAGAACTTACTAAAGACGAGTACATACACGACCAGCTAATTAAGCATTCACCGCTACAATAATAATTCAAGTATGCGTTCTTCCCAAAAATAGCAAAGCAACAAAAATACAATTATAATCGATTTACGTTCTGTATATATTGTTTAAACTAGCAATTAATTAATTTTAAATTCCAGTAGTCAAAATTTTCGTGTTACAATTAAAATTTACCTTTTATGTTAATAACACAACAAGAACATCATCAAAAAAATATTAAATATAATTAACAAGTGATATGTGCGCTCGTTTATGTGTAAGACAAACATATTGTGTAACAGGGTAACAAAAAATTTCTTTTTAATTAAATTCCAAATGTCAAAGTATTTATATTCATACTACCCTGTAAAATAATTTTTGTAGTCTTCAACAAGTCTTGAAAATGTAAATTGAAACATGACATGGAAAATGTCAATTTTTCTTCCTTCTTCTCTATAAACAATATTGTAATATTCATTTTAGTACTCCTATTGTTGTATTTCTATCTTGTTAACAAACAAACAAATAAATAAATAATTTATTTATTTATAAAAGGTTTGTATTTAATGCAAAACACATTGATCAACAAACAAAAAAAAAAAAAACGAAAACGAACAAAAATCGTGATTGGAATATAATTTTTATTATGTATGAAGATTTGTTGAATTTATGATGATGGATTTGATTTTTTTTTTGTTTTGAAAAGTGTTAAAATAAAATGTGCACTAAAGTGTTTCTTTGTAAGCAAACATGTGCAGCAGCCACTACCAATAAACCATGGTAACACAAAATAATAATCTAAAGTACCATGAAATTTTGAAAGACACGGACCGAATATTTAATAAAAATGTGTAAGTTAACTCTGGTCGAATTCATAATCAGTGTTCATTCAAAAACATTGAACTGCCTAGACGTCTGTATATTAATGCGGTCACTTTAATTAATTAGTTCCAAACAAATATGTTACGGTTACAATTTATTATTTAATGTTTTTAACAATTAGGTTTTCTTTATTTATTCCGTTTTGTTTATTGAAAAATAATGAGAGATGTGTTTGTGAAATATATAGACCAAGGTGTCTTCAGTTTGTTGGCAAACCATTAATTCAAAATCCGCATCACGGTTATAATGGGAATATCTTTCAGTTCATTTTCTTTATGATTTTTCGAACTGTTTCAATAAATTTCAGAATCATTAAAATTATCCTTCAAACTAACGACTTAGCGATATTCAATAAAACAAATTATTTTTAAAGTCATAGGCCAGATGTCGGAAGGCCAAATGTCGAAAGCCTGAACGTCGAAAGGCCAAATGGGTCGGAAGGCCGACTGTCGAAAGGCCGAATTTCTAATGGCCGATTGGGTGGAAAGGCCGAAAGTGTTGAAAGGCCGAATGTCTAAAGGTCGAACGTATGGAAAGGCCGATTGGGTTGAAATGCCGAATTTTCATCAAATTTTCCTACACTTTGTAACGGTAACGGGCCTGTTTTCTCATCAAAATTTGTAAAATTGTACTCAATTGCTAGAAATATTCGTGCCATTTCATAAATTAATCTCTTCCGTAACTTTATTTCTGTGCTTCCGTCTTAGCGAATATCTTTGGCATGATAAACTCCAAGGGACTTTCCTGTTTTGTCGTAGGACACATTGCCGATTTTCCTTAAAATCATGGCTGGTATTAACTTGAATGCTAACTTTCCAGAAAATTTCTGGGCTGCATTGCTCTATACAAAATTCCGAACAAAAACCTCTTGTCCAGGCATAAATATACGTTGTCTCGCACGCAAATTGTGCTGAGGATAAGCGATCTGCATTATTTTCAAAGAAGTGCGTATAAGTTGGACCGTGCTGAATTTTGTGCTGCCCAAATACTAAAAAATGCGGTGAATATACAACATTCCGGAGGGCACCAGCTATTTCCTCGGGAATCCCATGTCTGGTGATCGTCTTTTATGTATCCCCTAACAGCCGTTAGCACGATTTATTCGTTCAGAGGCATTTGCCTGTCGTGAATATTTGAACGTGAAGTCATGTCTTATCCCATATTTTTCCATCAACTCCGCGAAAACTTGTGAATGGAATTGAACTCCATTATCAGTTAGGCCACTTCTTGAACTCCAAAGAGGTGAAATATTTTTTCCTCCAGGATCTGTGTTGTTTTAGTTGCTGAGGCAGCCTTGAACAGATATAGTAAAGGAAACCGACTGTAATGATCCAACACGATAAAAAAGTGAGTAAAACCATTCTTTGTTCTCGGGTATGGTTCAAGGAAATCCATATACAGTCTTTGCTATGGTCTAATTTCTAGTAATTAACATAAAGTGATACCCTTCAATATAAGGTCTAAATCTCTTCACACTCATGCACAGCCACTAAACACTCCAGCTCGGTTACGCTATAATTCTTTTAAGCATTATTAAGTTTGTGTGACATAAACGCTATGTGGTGTTCGTCGCTATTTCCGTCCTTCTGAAATATAACACTCCCGACTCCCGTCGTTGAAGCATCGCATTGAATTAAAAAAAGTTTACCAAAATCTGAGTTTAGTAGTAAATTGTCCAGGTAATTAAAGAGACATCCTTCTAATGGTTAAAGAGAAAAATGCGTTAAAAAACTTTCGAAAAACGTTAACTGTACTGTTAAACAGGTCAAAGCTTTGCATTAAAATAATAAATTTGACGAAATGAATCTTCAAGTTTAGATACATCAATCTAATTCAAAACAGTAAACTACAACTATTAGGAGCGTATCCGTTTTATTTTTGGAACAAGATAATTCATTAGAAATTATTTTATAAATTAATAAATTAAAAAACAAATCATTGGTTGGTTTTTGGCAGATGTTTTGAAGTTTGTATTTAATTTAAGTTTAGGTAGTGGAATATTTCCAGATAAGTTAAAGATTGCAACTGTAATTCTTATTTGAAAAAGGGTGATGTAGAGAAGTTAAACCAATATCACTATTAAACGTCGTTTCAAAATTACTTGAAAAAGTTAGAAAAAGGCTATAAATTTTTGAATGAAAACTAATTTTGATTTATTGCTGGGAAATCTGCGGAGGAAGCCATTTTACATTTTTTTAAGTCGCATTTTTTCGTCTAATAACAGCTCGCATACAATAATATTAACTGATTGATTACTACGCCTATAATTCCCCTGTTCCTAGAACTTAAATTGCTACCTCTTAGATATCTTTATGTCTTTAAAGTGTTAAAAATATCCTTTTTTTCGAATTAGTAGTCACCACATCCGAATAAACCATGCTTACAATTTTTGAAATCCAAACAATTTTCATTGTGTCTCTTGTGCAACAATTAAAAGTGCAGAAGATTTTACTTTTATATGGCATCGTACTGGTTTTAAAATTTTAAAGTTTTTGTTCTGAGTGCAAACCTCAATTTGAGAAAGAAGCACAATTATTATTGCTGCTAAGCAATAAAAATTTAGTTGCGTGTCTATACCACTTTTTTGTAGCTCATTTCAATTTGTTTTATTTATTTTCTGTCTAATATAGAAATTTATATAAAATATTCTGTAAAAAAAGTACCGGGAATTGTTAAACAAAACACAAATTTCAAGTTCAATCATTCACATTTATTTTGTCGCCTCTCTCCCAACCTTTTTTTACTTATCGAAACATTTTTTGCCAATTCCTGGTACATTTTTTTCCAATTCCTGGTACTTTTTGACGACCAAATGTATAATTTTTTCCTTACACAGATTTTAGTCTAATGGGGCCCTACTTTATATCTTTTCATTTTGTTTTTATAAGTAGTTTTAATTTACTATGAAATAAACAATTAAATAATAATAAAAGTCTCAAGTTTCAAGTTTCCAGTTTCAAGTTTCAAGTTTCAAGTTTCAAGTTTCAAGTTTCAAGTTTCAAGTTTCAAGTTTAAAGTTTAAAGTTTCAAGTTTCAAGTTTAAAGTTTCAAGTTTAAAGTTTCAAGTTTCAAGTTTCAAGTTTCAAGTTTCAAGTTTCATGTTAAAAATTTCAATTCCCAAGTGTTAAGTTTTAAGTTCTAAGTTCTAAGTTCTTAGTTCTAAGTTCTAAGTTCTAAGTTCTATGTTTTAAGTTCAATGTTCTAAGTTCTAAGTTGTAAGTTGTAAGTTCTAAATTCGAAGTTATAAATTCTAAATACTAAATTCTCAGTTCTAATTTCTAAGTTTTAATTTCAAGTTTAGGTTTAGGTTCGTAAAATTCAAGTTCTAAGTTCATGTTGATTTATAAGTTCAATATATTTAAGGAAAGCAACCTTGATTATACAAAGCCATAGTCTAAAAAAACTAAGCTTTTATAAGGGAATAAGAAACGAAGAAAAAATCAAACTTTTCATAGTAAAATACACAAAACATATGCGAAATCACTTTTTTCCTAAGACAAATTTTTAAATGAAAACGTTACAAATTGTAAATTATGATTTCTGAAATACTTTTATAAATGTTTGAATTTCAACATATATGAATGTCGTTTAAGTAAATCGTTTTCATTTTCAAAATATAAAAAAAATTCATAACGACAGCATTCTGGTCAAATTGAAATAAAACCTTTTTTTGGTCACTAAGTCAATATACATTACATAGATGGCAGTGATGACCGTAAACATTTGGTGAAATCGTACCAAAAATTACCACCTGGGGAAATTTCAAGTTCAAAAATTGTAGGAAAAAGCAAAACAAATTCACAAACTATAGTAACGTGTGATTATTTGGCGATTAAATAATTATTTTTCGTATTTTTTTCCTGTAAACATTTTAGACATCTTACGTACACTAGTAAAACTAAAGATACATTTAGCAAGTATTATTTTTAATTATTCTGCAATTAATATTTATTTAATACCAATATAGCCTACTTTTATAGTGTTGTTAAAGATATATAGACAACTTTTATATAAACTGATGGATCACTCCTCAAAACGAAAAACAAACATTTAACAAATTTTTGTTTTTTGATCAAAATTTTAATCCGAGTAGTTGATTTTATTGCTCGTCTCGAAGTTCCTGAAAATTAAAAAAAATTAAATGCGGCTTTTTTCGTTTTCAGTGAGTTTAGCACTTAACAGACGAAACCTTGCAGAAATTAGTTTTTTAAACACAAAACGTTTTATTTATTAATGAAAAAAAAAATTGAAAATTTAAAAATTCTAAAAATTTGAATCCTTTGATTAGCATTTTGTAAATTCTGGATGTTCAAAAATTTGATATTTGAATAAATTTATTTTTTCAATAAAAGTAGAATTGGGTACTTTTTCCCGGATTTTTTTTGTTCCCGGGAAACGGAAAATTTGAAACCAATGTCCCGGGTTTCCCGGGAGTCCCGAGAAATTAAAAAAAAAAGGAATAATACTCGTACATTAAATTTATTTCAAAATATAAAAATAAAATAAAATCATAAATTACGAATACACTGTGTACTATACTATACACATATTAACACAACATAAAATGTATATTAGTTTTATATCAACGATGTTTATTTCTTTGAGCAAAAATTAGACGAGGCCGGAAATACTCATCCAATTTCAATTGAAGTAGGTTGGATGGTTATTACAGCATCCAGCAACTGCAGGTTTAACACTTCTGTAGATTTGTTGTAATGTTTTCCGTATATTTGACGAACGGCGATGTGATAAAACTTCAAATAACGTTGAAATATTATCTTCATTTGCACGTAAAGATGCAAACAAAAACTTTAAAATCGCATCAGCTGTAACTAAATTTGCATTATATCTGCCCAAAGCTTTCACAAAATATTCAATAATATTGGGATATAATTTTCATTCAGTAATACTAGGGATCCCAAATCATTTAATGCCTCTCGAGCTGAGTCAAGAATTTTTATAAATCTTTCAATCATGATCACAATGCTATTCGGACTGGTCTTACAATCCAAAAGCAAACTTAATTCCATTCCATAATTTTGCTTCACATACTCTTGAAGAATTGAATTTCTTGTCGGTGACATTTTAAAAAATTTTACAATTTTTCTTATCATTTTCAATGCACCATTAATATCGTCACGTTCACATCTTGGGGCTTTATCATCGTTTGATTGTTCATCATTATCAAATTCAAAATATTCTGTTCTTCGGTACTGGAGCTACATTTATTTTCATCATTATAACATAATTGCTGGGTATATTGGGACAATGCTCGAAATTTTAATATCACGGCAGCATCATCTGTGCTTGATGCGACTACATCTGTTGAATTTATACCAAAATCAAATAGTTTTAATTTAACCAGTTCAAGTGTTTGATCAGCTGTACAAGCTCCTTCTTTTACTAATCCTAAGTTTTATATTGTTTGTCAAAATGGATATTTATATTAAGGTAGCGCCGACTTCGTAAACTCGTCCATTCATCTAATTTCAGGCTGAATTTACCATATTTATCTTTCTTAAATTTAATTTTGGTAACAATATCAGATTTTGCAATTACATAGAATTCGTGAATCAGTTTCATTATATTAGTACTTATTATACTTTTCCTAAGTTGCTTGGGCCAGCCTATTGATCGTTATTTGTTCTTCGTGCATGTACGTGTTGCAAACGCCTTATCAACCCTCTTGTTGATGAACCCTTGCAACTATATTGTGCTAGTTGATAGTAAAAGGCCGTGTGTCAATTGATTAAAAAATAGAGAATAGACAAAAAATCCCGGGAAACGTTAAATAAAAAATTCGGAAATTTCCCGGGAATTCCCGTCCGAGTATTCCCGGAAAGAACCCTACAATTTCAATACTCTTGTGTAGCTAAAATCTAAATGGTTAAAATGTGAGTTAATTGAATTGGGCCACCGGCTACATGGGTTCGCAATCCATCATATCAGAAAAAATTACCTCTGAAGTTTCAAAATCATCATAGTTAGCCCGGAGTTACGAAAAACTGACATCTTTTTCGTCGTAAAGAAGGCGACATAACACAGTTATTCAGGTAACTGTGTCGATACTTGTGCTTTTCGATTTTCTATTTGATGTGGAAGTGATGGCGTTGTCTTTTGGTGAATAGTCGCTACCTTTTAAAATTACAGTAATTGGTTTGATCATACGATTATTACGTCGCTCAATCAATTTCATCTCTGTATCACCCTCAAGCAGTTGGGCATTTAATTTTTTTTTCCGTTTATTTTGTCTTCCGTATACCTAAAACGTGTTTATGCTAAGTTAAAAAATCGTTAAAAAAAAATAAACAACAAAACATCTAAAAATAAACCAAGCAATAAACTATATAACGTTTTTTTTCCTCTTCATGTGCAATTGCATGAATTGTAGATAAGAAAATAGAAGAAAACAAAATTATATTACATACAAATAAAATTATTATTTGTAGAGTATATTTTAATTATTTTTTATCTTCTCGTATGTTGCTTTCTTATGTATTAAATTATATCGAAAAATAAGACGACAAGAAGAATGAAAACTGAAATTTAAAATAAATTGTAATAAATTTATCAATTTTATTGTTATAACTCTTTAATATCTGGCTGTCCATCTTAATTGAACTCTACGACTGTGTTATATTGACAATGTAGTTATATTTCGTTTCGGTTCACCGAAATGGCAACCGTATTGAACGATAAAAAGTGAGCTTAATTTAATTTCTAAATAACCTCATATTGCTGCGCGCAATTTTACAACAATGTTGTCCGCAATCCTTTAACGCACGTGCATATTCATCTTACATAAATAAGTTTATGGGTACATAAATATAATTTATATATGTCAATGCGCCATGAAAATTCGAACTCATACAGTGCATTTACCTATTTTTCCCTTACATATGTAATGAAAATAAAACAAAAGTACACATAATCTGGTCACATAAAATCATTAAAAACGCATTGCCCTAAAAAAATAAAATTAAAATTAAAAATAAACTACAGTACTCTCGTATGTGTATGTACGATACATAAATCCAGAAGACAAGAGAAGAGACCCCTTCGAAGATCGTAATTTAAACGAAAGAAAAAAAAAAATCTTAAAAAATAAATAAATACAAAATAAGAAAACAAAAATTAAAAATTATTATAAATTGAATTTAATTTTTTTTCTTGTCTTGAAAATATAAGAATAACCACGAAATATAACAGAAACAGTAAAAAAAAAAAAATATTATAATAATAAATTATAATCGCGTAATTTTATACAGAAGTCAATTCCTTATGCTGCTTCTTGTACTTATGTTGTTCTCCTTTGGATTTATTTTTTTTTTTGTTTCGTTATGTTTGAAAACGGGTGGTTTAAAATAGAGTTATTTGTGCTAGACGCAATGTAGGCTTAATATTTTTTTTTTTTTAGAAACTTCACACGCATTTATTATAATAACAACGACTCCAGATGTTTTTTTCATATAAAATTTATTTCAAATGGTGGCTAATGTTTCCGCAAAAGCAATAAATCAAAAACTGCGTCCGACAAAAAAAAAGAAATACCGTTATGAATTCTGTAAAATATGACCTTTCATATGGATATCCCACTTGACCTAGTGATAAAACAGTTTGTTTATGTTTTTGTTCTCTAAAAGTGGCCGAAAGTATTTTTGTGATTCTGATAACCGGAAAAAAAATATGCCAAATTTCAAGCCTATACAGCTATGTATAGTTCCTAAGAAAATCGGCTGTGACACACACCCTCCTTTATACATTTTTTGTACGGGATTCTAAAAAGATTTACCTAGCTAGGCAGTGTTGTGCTGCTTAGTCTACATGACGTAATTAACCAATTGTCTACTCGTGTCGGCAATTAAACAATTGGTGTAGATAGACATTGCGTCGAAAATTTCCAGCAGCAAACAATTTTAAGATCGCGTATGCCATCTTAATTACAATAGGCAAAGACAGTGATGTTAACCTAGTTGTAAACGGAGTGATGCATGGCGCATTACACGAATCGGTGATTTAATAGATTTTCTGGTACAAAATGCAAGATTTCATTCTTAATACTATTGCAAATTCAGAGAGATTTCGGGAAACTCTACACGAGATTATCCTCGGGAACGAAAATTTTAGACTAGCATTTAAAGCCTCGTACTAGTTCAATAGCAAAAGCAATGAGTGCCAATTAACATTAAACAGAGAAAAACTTAAAGAATTTATCGCGGCAATGATGTGGATTTGTACGGTAAAAACTTTCTGAGAAATCTGCTACTAAATCAATCATCGGCGATCAATCCCTAATTTACACTCATTTGATAAAATATAAAATGGCGGTGAAGTGCTTGTACTAGTGATATTGAAAAATTTACGAATGAACAAAATAAACATAAGCAATGAAATGACCCTGTTAAAGTTAGCCGAAAGTGAAAAGTCGATAATGCAGATTATGTTATTGACATTCCAGCCGAAAATAAATCAGCCTCTAGAGTGTTATGTCTGGAGATGGATTGCATTGATGTAGCTTGTCAATAGCTATCGCAGGAAAAAAATCAGTTCAAGTTTCCCTTGGGAAATCTCGGAAAATTCAAAAAAGTTTCCAGGCGAAAGTAAGAAATGGATGAATAAAATCAGCCTCTAGTGTGTTATGTCTGGAGATGGATTGCATTGATGTAACTTGTCAATAGCTATCGCAGGAAAAAATTCAGTTCAAGTTTCTCGTGGGAAATCTCGGAAAATTCTATTTTTCAAAATTTTAAATACCGAGATTTCCCACTGGAAACTTGAACTGCGATAGCTATTGACAAGTCACATCAATACAGTCCATCTCTAGACATAACACTCTAGAGGCTGATTTTATAAAAATTTTCTAATGATTTTTGGACACTCTAAAGGCTGATTTTATTCCGATTTTGTGGATTCTTCTGATTTTCCGATATTTTCTACGAATATGTTAAGAAAAGTTTTACACGTAAAACTATTTATAAAATTTATTTAAATCCATGTAGGTATCCTATTTACTTTCGGCTGATAACTACTAAATTTTTTATTTTTGGCTGGAATGTTAATATCATAAACTGCATTATCGACTTTTTACTTTCGGCTGGACACTTTCGGCTGGGATTATATAATCTGCATGACCATTTTTTAAATTTTGGATGGACTAACATAATCTGCATTATCGCCTTTTCAGTTTCGGCTGGCAACTTTCGGCTAACTTTAACAGTATAATAAAATGCATCCTCACAAAGAAAGAAGAGTAAAATAAGAAACTTTTTTAATCAGTTCATGATGACATAAGATGCAGTACAAGTAGAAGGTGAAATTTTATCAGGTATGTTCAATAGCAGTGACATATCTGAAGTTATTATACGCTTTAGGAGGATTTCATTTACTAATGTCATATTGCTCATTTGCTGCAACAATGACACAACTCAAAAATTGCTATTTTTCAGAAGACATTTTTAAAAATATTGAATTGTAATACCTTTCGGCAATAATTTTAAAATGGCATGCTTGTGTGTGGCCCAAACACAAAAGGCCGTTAACTAGAGCAATTATGAGCAACGGCCTATGAAAATTCAACAGTCAAATATATGATAAGTAGGCATGCTTCTTCGCATGCTCGAGCACATATTTTGACCATTTATATTAGTAACGGGAATATGTGACACGCGTGCCAAACTTGACACGTTTAAAAAATGGTCCGACACGCTATAAAAATTTTCAGTTTTATAAATTTTCCTTTTTTGTAGGTATTCTTACGAAAAATGGAAAACACATTTTTAGAGTTTTGATGCTGGGAAATGGGAAACCATGAAATTATTTTGGTTATGTAACCACCTTTGGAATTAATATGAAATATTTTGGACAAATACGGAAAGCTCGAAAGAAAATTACTAACTGATAAATTCTATGCTTTCACCAGTAAATCGTAATTTTTTTTTTAATTTCGCGGGATCCCTTAACATTTGTAGCCATATTGGATTATTGGTTTATTGTTGGCTTTCGAAAAGGTTACACAGTTTTGTTGTACTCGGCCATTTGGCTTTTGAATTAGGAAGAAGACTCAGGGATATGTAAGGCGAATAGTGAGCTTGACGGATCACAAACGGTGTTGTTTTTGACCTAAAATGTACGAACAAGCAGATAAGTGTGAACATGCGCATTTTCGTGGTACAGTGGGCATGAGTTATTTCATACCAAAAGTCATTCGGATTGGTTCGCGCAAACAGCGTATATCTTCCAGAACTCATAGTATACTTGAAATCGAAGGTAACAGTATAACAGTGAGCAGAACCTTCACATTCTGTCGAACATGACGAGCCCTTTTCGGTCTTGCCTCTTCAGGAAGCTTCAAGAAGATTGGATCAAAGTTTCGACCACTGTCCGTACTCTCCTGTTTTATCGTCGTTGAGTTATGACAGGTTTTACCAGTTTCGGGTTGTCATTGATTTCATTCAACACCTCTTGAGCAATGTCTACTCGGTACCACTTTTGGCCGAAATTCAACAATTTCGGAGCCAATTTTACAGCCACACATTTCAAGCCCTAAACATTGGAAAAATGTATTTGAAAAAAATGTATAAACCTCTATGATAGCGATTCGGCCATTGTACATAACCATTTTATTTACTTATTGTTGTCTTTCAAAAGCTTATACGCTTGGTACATACTTGATTTGTTCATAGAAGACTCAACTGTGCACTTTATTCCAATCTTAAAGCAAACTACAGTACAAATTCTTTATTCCATTTTTTGCACAAGTAAAAATCGCCAACCACACTAAACTATGTATAACTTTTCGACAGCCAGCAATAGGTATTAACACAAGAAAAATATTTAGAAAAGAAATTCCGCGTGTTTTGATCAAACTTCGATCAAACTGTTTTTATTAGATAGCGAAATGATTCAAACCGAGCCGTTACAAGAAACAATTGCAAATTTTGCGATGTTAGCGATATTTTATTCATTGCGGCTTAAGTAGTTTGTGTTCAGGATTTATTAACAACAAATTAAGCGGTTATCACTAGGGTGACCAGGTTAAAAACGTCTATATTTGAAGAGGAAAACATGAAATACCTTTATGAAATTGGTTTGGTAGCGATGCCTATCCATTCGAAATCTCTTCTAGAAAAGTTTCAAAATCCGCCACATTGATTCATCATTTGGACGTGCTGCAACTAATTCATTTATCATCAAATATGTTAATTAAGACAGATACCAAATTTCAATGAAATTGGTGTATAATCGCAGAAGTTCTCTTTGGGGCAGGGATTGAGATTCTTAAATAAAATAAATATTGCGGAACACCACAAAAAGGATCTGAGTAACACGTTTGTCGTTGGATTTTAATAAAATTGTACAGCTAAGCTTTGAGATCCTAAAATAAAATGTATTCAAGCTCTGTAAAATTCCTTCGGCCGTGCCTGAAATTTAAGAAATATTGCGGAACACTGCCAATGATGCTTGTTGCTGATTCTAATATCACCTGTATCATTTGAGATATTCACGGTTTGTGTTGTGTGCCACTCAGAGGTTCTCTGAACACGGTATGATATATTGATATTTTCGCCAGAATCCTATTACAAGGATTTGAATTTCATCCCATATAATTTTAATGACTATCTCATGTACAAGGAATGGATCTGGAATACTGGTCATTGCCTCGTAAGATATGGTAAATCATTATCGAATTGGGGAAACAGCGGCCTAGAATTTAGGATTGCTTTTATTTGAGTTAATAGAACCAGTTGTTTACGTAAGTGCGTTTTCACGCACTTGACGGCTTCTTTTGAAGAAGCTCTCCCGCCATCTTACATTGATGCCACCTTTTTCAGCATATCTCGCGCTCCAATAAAATGCTTAGCGTTGTCGCTATAAATGTTGACTGGAATACCCCGTTCAGCTGACAAATCTTTTCTAACAGGTTATCGTCAAATCTGTAGCTAAGTCTACATAAATTGACTTCGTGGTAATGCGAAAAGCATGTAAGCAGTATGGTAGTACTGCATGAATTGACTTCGTGGTAGTACTAGTCTACCCCTTCGTGGTATAGTTATCCTTTGCAATGGAGATGGGACGATAGTCAACCCACAGGGTTTACAAATTCTCTGGTGCCGGTGAGTCTTGATTTTGGTAGTTGTCCCATTATTTGGCGTGGATACTAGGCCTTATATCTGCGACATATTACACATGACCTATTGAATGAAGACTGGTTGAACTTGGCTTGTTCTTTCGAAATTCAATAAGTAGATCTATACTATGCCGGCCTATATGCCATCATAAATTGTTGTGTTTTAAATTTTGTTGGATAAACTCCTCTGGAAGCTAAATCTGCAGGATTCTTTTTCGAATTGTCATGACCCCATATATTCCTCGGATAAAAAGAGAGAATTTCGGAAACTCTATTGGCGATAAAAGGCATTCATTTAATGGGGTTTGCACCAGGATATGCCAATACTACTAATGAATCTGTCCAGCCCCTCATTTTTGGTAGTAAAAGATTAGCAGCAGATGATACTGATTTGAGTAGTTTTGACAATAATAGAGTAGCACATGCAAACTTTGGTTTTTGCGTAACGTATTTTGTACATGACTGCACCATAAGCTACTTTGATAGGAATACAGAACCTATGGATTTCAATTTCATTACTCCCAATTCACCTCGGAATATCAATATCGCCCCATCTTGATATGATCACACATGGAGCAAGCCATCCAAGTGTTCAAATTCTTTTAGTGACCGTTTCTTTTTTAAGGTTTGCTGATCAAAGGTAAAGGCATCGACTTTGGGAACCAACCTTCCTTCCAATAATTTTATAGAGCATTCATAGCTATCGATTTGAGTGCCATTGATTATTGCTATCGATTTGAAGTCATTTATTGCCTTGACTGCTGCTGGAAACTCGTTTAAGTATTTATAAACCAACTTCTTCAAACATCTAGTTGCAAGGAGTGTGGCTGAGGTTTTTCCGTATGTTAACGAATTTAGTAGATATCGTCTAAGCTCATAATTTGGATTCTCCCGCCATAAAGTATGTTGGTATGGGCTAATATGTGTATCTGACGATACGTCAAATGCGATATGAACCTTTGTGGTGATGCTACTTAATTTAACAACTGCGGCAGTTGTTACAGATAATATGATGAATGTTGCCCACCAATCGTATCGCTAGGTATTAATGGAGTCATATGACGAAACTTTTCATATTCTTTCATGAACTGTATGTATTCGAGTCGCGTATCAATCTTCGCCAATCCTTGCAATTCCCAATAATGGCCCATTGTTCCCATATTAGATTTAAAATGAAGTTCCACAATAAATCTTCATGTTGTATGTTTAGTAGTTCTTATTATTCCGTTCTGCACAGCAGGATACATTTCTATTTCTCAAAATCATTTACGAGTTTCATCAACGTCTACTAATGTGTTCAAGTTGCTTGCGTAATCTTGGTTCTTGATATTTCCTGATGTAATATACCCAAACATTCATTCGCTTATCTCTTGTCAGACATCAGCACCAACCAAGAACTTGATTATCGAATAACGGCTGAACATAGAGTTAGCTAATTCTAGTTGCTGAATTGCGGCAAATTGTTGAGTAATTAAAACAATCTTCGGTAGGGTTGTTGCTCATTTTGACACTATCATGACATCTGTCTTTATTATTTCTTCTAAACATTATGTTCTCTCCACACCGCATTCTATCTAAATGCAGTTGATTTGTCAATTTTTTATCAATCATTCATACTTGTGAACCACTATCCAGCAATGGACGCTCACATTTGTCTAAAATTTTCACAATTGGTTAAATTGACTGAGTAATCGCTGCAATCACCTCGACAAGTCAATTTCTTTGTTTCAAGAGCGCAAGTGTCTTTTATTCAATCTAGGTTGAAAAAGTGTTATGCTTTATCCCATACATTTTAAATTTCGCTTTAAACCGGCAACTCCCAGAGACTAATTTATAAGCCTCTCACAATAAGAAATATGATGACTACTTAAATTGCACGAACATAGTCTGTTGTACATGACTGAGGCAAGAATAACAGTTTTTTTCGCATGTTTGTTGTATTCCGCAGATGGGACGGAATTCTTGTATTTTCGGATTATCTTTTTCATTAAATAATGTCCAAGCATACTATATCACATTTTTCTTGAAGTAAATGTTTAAGCCAGCAGACACGTGCTTCACTTCCCAGAGCTTCCAACCCTTGTAGAACTTCATCGGGTTCATCTACCAGCTCTCGTAATTTTCAAATATTCCCTTGAATATTTGATTGACACCTAAAAATCGCTTTATAAGTTTAGTCACAATTTGCGGTTTTTTGTCTTACCTCTGAACTTATTTTCCCACGCTCCCTCATAATTTTCCTCTGGTACGATTATATGCTTCAATAGTGCAACAGCGTTACTTCGAAGCAATACGTTGAGAAGTTTTAATTTCAGAATTTGTGGCAATGAATTGTTGTGAATCGTTCCATAAATATAAGCTGTTGTTCAGCAAACCATAGGTATAACAGTATCATCCTTGCTGGTTACTGGTCGTTTAGGTAATCTGGACTTTATCTGCTCCTTTAATTTTGCTTTCATTGTGACGATCAATTTTCTGTAATCACCATTTCACCTGTAATCACAATATCGAATTATTTTGTGTTTCAGCTTAAAGAACAACTGGCTAGACCACTGGTATATATTTTTAATTTATCATTAAATTCTTGTATTTTTCCTTCTAGGTGGAAATCGGCACTTCTGGTTCCAATTTTTAAAAAAGGCGATAAAAGTATCATTGAAAATTTCAGGCGCATTTCTCTTTTAACTGCATTTAGAAAATTTTTTGAAAAATTGTGTATAATTTAATATTTCAAGAAGTAAACTCTAATATTAGTAGCTCACAGCATGGATTTTACGAAAAACGCTCAGTTTTGACAAAAACCTTCTCGAATTCTTAAGTTACACGTTCGATAGCGTAGACAAGGGCTTTCAAGTTGATTGTATTTATACTGATTTTAAAAAAGCTTTTATTACAGTATCTTGGCGATAGATTTGTAAAAGTAAAATTTAACGAACAAATTTCAAGACCATTTTTAGCTACTTCCGGTGTTCCGCAAGGTTCTACTCTTGGGCCTCTTTTGTTCACAAGATTCATTAACGACCTGTCTAACTTTTTTGATTGCTCCCATTTGTTTTATGCCGATGATTTGAAATTTTTTAGAAAAATTCCTCCTCTCTCTCTGCAAACGGATCTCGACAAACTGCAAAACAGGTGCCTTGTAAATAAGCTTAATTTGAATACTGGAAAGTGTTTGGTGATTACCTTTACTAAGAAAATTCGCCCGTTATTTGTCAGTTATTATATTGCAAATTTCAGCTTAAGGAGAGTTACTGAAATTGCTGACTTAGGAGCTATTTTCGACACCAGATAGACATTCGAAAAACACATAAAATTCTTGGATTCCATCCCGAAGTAGAAATAAAATTATTATTATTCTTCAACTATTGATGTATTTATATGTTATTTTAGTGAGTACACGTAGCTGAACTTAGTCTGTATGTATCCCCATCATGGAATAAAATGGAATAAAAAATTTCTGATTCTTGCTCGAGTGAATCAACATCAGCAATTGTTATGATTTTCTCTGTTTTCAGAAGATCCAATCGAATTTTCAAAATGTCGACATGTTTGTCGTCTTGATATCAGCTACGAACTATTCGGCACTTGTTATGAAGGCCTTTCTTTACAGTTCTAAAACGTCCTTCATTTTTAATATGACGTATAACCTTTTATTGCACGAAACACAACGCATTTGTAATTTATTTTGTGCAACACAATCGCTGCACCAAATTTACATATAAATTATTTAAATTACAAATCGCGCTACACACAATACACTTAATGGCTATTTCTTCGACTTGTATACACAAATACACTCTCTACAATGTCCACAAAAGAAAAAATTAAAACAATCCATGAACAGGATATCGACGTAACTACAATCCTAGCCACGTATTCAATTAAAAAGGCGAGCAAGTTAATTGTATAATTATCGCCGTAACATAATAAAATATTATCTTAATAATTTGTCGTAATGGTCGCCATATCCCGCTCGAAGAACCAAAATGTAGGGTGGATATGCCAATCGCCACAATAACTACTCTATTAAAAATGTGTATGATTCCCCACAATATACAGTTGTTTACAATAAAGTTGGCATTACATGCAATTTTTAAATATTTGACACCTTGTATCTTAAAAAAACTACAATAAGAAGAAAAATCATGTTACACAAATTGTTTGTTATACTCAGTGAGTGCTACACATTCAAAATATAAAAATCATAAAATTAAAACATGACTTTTGGTCCCATATAAAGAATTTATGATTTCACGTATTTTTAACCATATATATTTTGGCATCTCTTTACAGTTGATATTTAGTTTGTGTTGTAGTGCCAAATTTCTGCAATGATGACGTATTTGTGATTATCGTTTTGCTAACATTAAAATATTGCAAGTTCGCCAAACACAGATTTCGATGAAGTATTTGGGTAGCGAAAGGATCGGAGTGAATAAATAATGATTACCTTATTCCAAATACCGTTCTCCGATTATTGAAAAACTATTCAGTAGTAGAGATTAAAATAGTGGTGACGAAAAAAATACAACTCACGCAAATAAAACAATTATTTGAGCTGAACAACGCAACACTCATCAACATAATTGAAAATTCTTGACCGAAAAGGTCATTCGGCTAGTCCCAGCGAAAGAGGAACTCCTAAAATAATTTATGGGACATCTCGCAAATCAACAGCAAGACCAACAGATGTCTGCATATCAAGGATACCCTATTATTCAAGATTTGTCCAACCGCATGAAAAAATTTGTATTTAATAAAGCATAAATAAATCAGAAATTTGAGCTGTGGTATGCTGTTCGGTGTGCCTTTATCAGCAGTCTGCAACAGTATTCATGCTAATGGTATAATGACTTTGGTAAAGAGTTCTAAATTAACTTTTCCTCTGTATTTGCGGATACGCTAAGATTGTGTAATGAGATGAAAGTGTCAGTTAAAGTGAAACCGGAGGCAAACCCAACATTCTGCCATAACAGCGTCCAGTACCTTACACAGCTGCACAAACAGTACAATACGAGTAGCAAAGGTTGCAATTCGAAATCATTACAAAAAGTTTATGGACACGATGCTAGAGGAGGAATTCACACAGTTGCAGCATATCTTGACGATATAATTGTGGTTGGAACGAGAGAGTTGGGCCACCAAAAGAAGCTGTTTTCTGTCCTCGGCCAAATCCAGGGCTACGGGTCCACTCTTGAACTCGCAAAATATTCTTTCGGCTAGATGTCGGTTAGCTAGTTGAGCCACATTATCGACAGTAACGTGTTGTGCCTTGATCATGCAATTAAAATACTTTTTTAAAGGTTATGTTTAGGACTTTCACTAGAGCATAGATGATATGTTTCTTGTTTTAAATCACGCTAGTTTTATGATAATCTATGTGCTTAAAATTAAACATTGTGTGGCCTTTCACATATAACATAATAGACTATTCAGGAACTTCATCTTCCGTCATTCCGTTCGATTTGTAAGCATTCTGGCATCTGCCAACTATAACGAAGTTAATTAAAGAAAAGAGTACTTCTAATATTTCGCGTGTGTGTGTATGTGATTTTAGATTCAGAGTAGCTTCCTTTTGCCTCTACAATTCCTTCTTTTAAACCTAAGCCAATACCAAAATTGTTGCCCTGTTTATTGAAGTGGTAGCTTATCAGAGATTGAAATATTAAATTTAAGCCAACTTTTCTCACCTCTTTGCGTGGCGCAAACTAATATTCTTTCTAAGTAACTCGATGTATTCGAGGTTGTGGCAGCACAATTGGGACTTATAAAACATGATACTAACAAATAAAGTTCCGTATGAGGAATTTGTTCGTATATGCATGAACCTTAAACAACATTTTCCTGGTTGCTCTTTATCAATTTTTCCAAGCTTGTTTTGCTTTTAGCATGGCTCCACAAACATAGGTAGATACCAGTATTTGTCCTCATTAAATGCAATGAGCTTGTTGGTAAGTTCCATTTACCTAAACGAGCTTGCGTCATAAGGTTTGAAAGGCTCGTTTTTCTAAAGAGTTACTTATGATAAGAACAGATTTTGCTCGTAAAACACAGAATATTTTGTTCTATTAAATTCTTTCGGTCACTTTACAAAAATTGTTCTCAAATATCTAATTTTAAATTACGAAATTGAAATGATTGCTAATAATAAGGATTGTTATTAACTATTTTCTAGGTTCTACTTATGGATATTTTATTTAGAGTTTCCCTAAAATGCTTGCTTGGAATCCTTTGAAATCTGCTAAAACTATTATAGGTTTGTGCGCAGTCGTTCCTGGTATATAATTTTGCGTTTATTTGAAGTTGTTTTTATGCTATGACGTTTTCCCTTTAATTTTAGGTCAAAACATTAAATGTTGTATTCCTAAGAATTATTTAGTTTTGTTTCAATTTCGTTGGAACTTATGTCGGTAAATATCATATAAACGAAATTTGCAGAAACGTACAATAGATTAAATCACAATAATTATGTGTTTTATTATAGTTTCAGTTTAGTGGAACTTTACGTCACGAAATTATGTTACTGAAATATTATTTTAGTTGGAATTACGATCTTTTAATATTTGTAGAAATTTACATTTGCCCCGTTTTTTTTTCTTCTTCAACATTTTCTTCTCGGAAAAATAGTGACGCCAAACCTAGTTAACGGTAAAAGAAATAAATGGTTTAATATATAGGTCTAGGTGTGAATACACTGAAGGGCTGAATTACTTGAACATAAATACATGAAGTAGCAATAAAATAACAAAATTAAAGAGCCATCAGCATCCACTCCCAAACCCATCTATCATTTTATATTAGAGTGTACATACATACAGACATAATATGAAATTATGTTTTGTTATAAGTTCGCAATAGAGGTAAGCTCTTTTTCTTATATTATTGGAGATATATTCGTATTTTACTTACAATCGTACATATACAAATATATTTTCAATATTTTTCGTGTTTCAACTTAATATTATTAAAAAAAGTATAAAACCTCAAGAAAACTAAAAGTATCATGAAGAAGAAAACGACTATACAATGATAATGATGATGATGATGATTGAGGAATATTAAACTATACAAAAAACTTATAAAAACTTATAAAAAAAAAAAATTAAAACTGAAAACCGAAAGAAACTCGCACGTGTGCCACTAACAGGTTTTAATTTCTTCTTTGCGCGTCTCTTTTTCGTTTTTAAAGCCTTCTTGTTGTACACTTTGAAAGTTCTTTTATTTTTACGATATATAGTTCTGTTCTTATTTATTGTTTTAGTTTCAATTTTATTGAATATAAAATTGTAAAATCAACTTATACGTTTTGTTGTATTTTAAATAATTTATTGTTTGATTTATAACAAAATTAATTGTGTACTGTCTATTATTTATCATATGTTTCCGCTGAAACTCCCCATAGTTTCCTCGCCAGTTCATAGTTGTTTGTTTGTCAAATCTAACCTTCCAGCCACAATTCAATACCCTGTGATTTACGAAAATTCGAGGTTTTAACTTGTGATTTGATGAAGTTCGACATTTGTGGTGGAAACGGGATTCTACAATGAATTTCGATGATGTTCTGAAATATGGCCAATTATAAAGGAACTTAGATAACTCTTATCCGATTTTGATGAAATTCTATACGTACAAAGTTGATTTTTAAACGATAATTAGATAAGGTCCTGGATAGAGTTCGGATTCGAGCTTCTTTGATCTTTTTTTAAAGCTGTTTCGGTTTCAATTTTGTAATTTCAATATTCTGATTCACACTGAAATGTTCCTATTCGTTAGATTTTCTCATGTTACGGCTCACGGTTTATTGAATTCTTAAATTCTTTTCTTCTTGTCCTTTTTGGGACAAATTTACTAATTAATTTTGAAAAATTCTGGATAATGAATGGTAAATCAATTTTAAAATTGCTTCGTCAACTTTAGTGACACAGATCAAATATCAAATAATTTATATCGATTATAGATGTGATGATTTTTCTCGATTTTTTATTTTGTTCCCAAATATTATATTTTTTGGCAATTTATGCTACCGTTTGTCGCCACAAAATTTGTCTACCTTTAGTAAAAATGAATTTTCCCTTGCGTACGGTCTTTAAACTTGAAATTCGTGAAATTACCGAACTTTTAAATATCCGAGTGCTTAACCAGAGCCTTCTAGAGTATAGAGCCATAATCAAAATGACGTATTTTTTAGAAGCTTCTTAAGTGGTATAACTTTTCACTGATTTCCATAGGAATCCATAGTAAAAATGGTCTTTTTTAGCTGCAAATTTTTCAATGAAAAAAGCAAAAATATTATAAAATGTTTACATAAATGTTGTCTACCTATCTTCAGCAACAATTTACAAGAAGGCTATATTGGTATTAAATAAATATTAATTGCAGAAATATTAAAATTAAATTATTTCTAAAATATATTTTTCGAACTTTCATTTTGAAAAGTACATCAAAGTTGGCTCTGACAAATTAAAATAATACTTGCTAAATGTATCTTTAGTTTTACTAGTGTACGTAAGATGTCTTAAATGTTTGCAGAAAAATAGAACAAAAAGTTATTTAATCATAAAATTAACGAACGTTCCTATATTTTGTGAATTTGTTTTGCTTTTCCTACAATTTTTGAACTTCAATTTTCCCCAGGTGGTTATTTTTAGTACAATTTTACCAAATTTTTACGGCCATCACTGCCATCTATGTAATGTTTATTGACTTAATGATCAAATGAATTGTAGTAAGCTTTTATTTTAATTTGACCAGAATGCTGTTGTTATGAAATTCTTTTATATTTTGGTTTAAATAATTTAATTATTACAAGAAAATGAAAACGATTTACTTAAACGACATTCATATATGTTGAAATTCAAATATTTATGAAAGTATTTCAGAAATCATAATTAAGAATTTGTAATGTTTCCATTTAAAAATTTGTCTTAGGAAAAAAAGTGATTTCCCATATGTTTTGTGTATTTTACTATGGAAAGTTTGGTTATTTCCTCGTTTCTAATTCCTTTATAAAAGCTGTGTTTTTTAGATTATGGTTTTGTATAATCAAGGTTGCTTTGGTTTAACTCATTAAAGTAGGTATTTAAAATTTTAAACATTCATTAAATTAAGTCATTTCTACAAAATTGGGTAATTTTTAAATTTTTTAGAAGTTATTGAAATATACATTTAGTCTCGTGATGCTCCTGAAATTCTTTAAGCCAAATTCAAAATTTAAATATTTCATTTTTCGAAATTTTCATTTTCGAGTTCATTTTCATATCTTTAGATTTTTAAAAACTTTTGGATGGTGTTTACATTGCTCTGTTTGAATTGTCTGTTTGTAAAATTGATGTGAAATGATTTAGTTCGTTCGATGTTGAAAGGCCGAATGTCAAAAGGCCGAATGTCAAAAGGCCGAACGCCGAAAGGCCGAATGAGTAGGAAGGCCGAATGGCGAAAGGCCGAATGTCGTATAGCCGAAAGTGTTGAAAGGCCGAATGTCTAAAGGCCGAATCGGTCGAATGTCCGAAAGTTGAAAGGCTTCGAATGGCCAAACGTGTGGAAAGACCGATTTGGTCGATATGTTAAATTTTAATTAAGCTTTCCTTTACTTAATTGATCGAGGTTGGCTACCTTATCTAGAAAAAAATAATACATAAATTGAAAATCCCGAAAAAAAAATTCGAAAAGCAAAAATGTAGAAAACTAAAATCCAGAAGCACAATTATCAAAGTGCGGCCCAAGTTAAAATTAGAAATAATAAAATGGCCCTAAAATTAATTTTAATTTTTCTGTAAAGTTCTTAATATTTATTGTAATAAATATTACTTCAACCTTTCAGACACAGATCAAAGGAATTATATCGCTCATATCGCTTCTACGGATTGTTGTACCACAAATGTTACAAAATATTTTGTGGTTGGCTTAATTCGTTGGGTTAGTATAGTATCGACGAATCTATTGGAGCGAATTTTGGATTTAATTCTTCGTTAATGCTTCGGGATCACTACATTTGCCTAAAAAAAATCCAGAAATTTAAAATCCAGAATAATTGAAAATTAAAAATCCAGAAAAAAAATCCCGAAAAAAATCTACACATTACTAAAGAAGCAATCCAGAAAAAAATCCAGAAAAAATATTTTGCTCAAAATAAATGAAAAATCAATTTTATAGGCATTTTTAGACTTTTGTCATCACTTGAAACATGTGTGGTAGAACTATCAGTAAAAGCAATTGAGTGATACAATTCCTTTGATCTGGGTCTGCAAGGTTGACTAAGCAATTTCCATTACCATAAATATTAAGAACTTTACGGAAAAACTCATATTTTAAAGACATTTTATGGTGGTTTGGCGTCTATTGGAGGGGGGGGGATCAAAGCTGAGTAGAATAATCTATTAGCTCTGTAACCTTCCAGTAGGGTGCGCATCACGTGAGCTGTTCTGGTCTTGTCATTAGGCAGCTGCGTGATGGGTACAATTGTGTAAGGGCTAACCTGTTCACAATTCGCAAGTGTACGTACTGCCTCCTCGTGGCAACCACTGGTAACTAAGGCCACTTGGCACATTTTTGGCCATTTGGCACAGGCTAAAGTACGGCGCTAAAGGAGAAAACCTTGACAAAAAACCCTAATCTAAGGTGGAACAGCATATGCCGAAAGATGAATGGCTGATAGGTTAATCTGCCCAAAATATGCGGACTCTGGATACCAGGCACCCTCCAGTTTTATTTAGCCTTCCTGTAGTAAAGCTGGGTGACCTACAGGTGATTTGCAATTCCGAGCAACTCGTAAGAGTAAAATCAAACGGAATACGGGGCAGGAGTAGGAATATACGGGAGTGGGACAATCATCTCGAGGTCCTTGAGCTCCAATGCTACCGTCTTTCTAGTAGTACTACATGCTGTAGTAAACATCTAGGAGGGAGAGCAATAAGCCCAGATAGTATGTATCACGTACCGGGAGGCAGTATCGTCAGGTTCATTAAGAACCTGAATATTGACTGGACGGATAATTAAGCAGGGGCCAGCACAATAGATCTTTTAGGTTGCAGTGCGAAGTGGCTGATTGCCCGCATGGCCCCTCTAATAATAATAGTAATAATAAAGATATTTTATAAATTTTAGCTTTAACTTGGGTCGCACTTTGATAATTGTGTTTCTGGATTGTAGTTTTCTGCATTTTTTTTTCTGTGTTATTTTATTCGGGAATATGTTACCAACCCCAATGCTTTGTCAACCTTGCAGATACAGATTAAAGGAATTGTATCACTCAATTGCTTTCACTGATAGTTCTACCACACATGTTTCAAGTGACGGCAAAAGTCTAAAAATGCCTATAAAAATGGATTTTTCATTTATTTTGAAAAAAAAATTTCTTCGGGATTTTTTTGTCTGGATTTTTAATTTTCTGGATCTTAAAGTTTCTGGATTTTTTGTTTAGGCAAATGTAGTGATCTAAAATGATTGAAATCAATTTTAAAACCATTGAATTTATTTTTTAATGTAAAATGATTTTAATAAATTGAAAATACGTGCTAATAAATCCTTTGTTTGTGATCCAATTGACACATTCGGCTTTTCGATATTCGGCCTTTCGACCCTTTCGGCCTTTCGACATTCGGCCTTTCGTCACATTCGACCTTTCAGCACAATCAACCTTTCGGCGTTCGGCCTTTTGACATTCGGCCTTTCGACATTCGGCCTTTCGACATTCGACCTTTCGGCTCTATTCCATTTAGTTAGATTTTTGTTCATTTAAATATTTCAGTTAAAGCTAGTGGGCGAGAGTTCGTCGAAGAGGATAGACGTGTTTTTTCTATCCTCTTCAAAAATTTAATTTAATTTAATTTTATTTTCCTTTTATTTTTTGTTCCTTATGTAGTGATATGTATATACTTTATATACATATGTATAAACATTTTAATTTTAAATTTTAAATTTAATTCTAATTAAATTCAAGTTTAGTATAGTAATAATCAAAGTGTAGTGGAAATAATTAAAGTGTAATTGTGGAAAATGGAATCCACTGGGATGCATTTGTCAGGCAATGTTTTTTATTTTTTTAAATAGAAAAATTAAAGTGCTTGATTTGATATTTTATAGATTGTACATAAAATCAAAGTTCAATTTTTAATTACAAAAGTCGAATATTTAGATAGTATTGAAATAAATTTTAACTTATATACAAAATAAATCGAAGTAAATTTGGTATTAGATTTTATTTTTACGCAAACTTATTTGTATTCTTATGTGTGATTTTGTGTACATTTTACAATTGATACTAATACATACTCATAATTTGGTATAAAAAGGGCCATAAATATGTTTGTGTACTGTGTAGCTGTCTCGTTTACTCTTTGCACGGTTTCTGTAAAGGAAGCGTGCGTGGTTTTTTTGGTTTTTGTATTATTAAGTGCAAACAACAACGAGAAAGAGAATCTTTGCGTTAGTGTTGATACAGTTGTCACAATATTTTACTGTATTATGTACTTGATACATAGTTTAGGTGTGTTTATATGTACTATAAGGCCTACTGCTACGCACACGAAAAATGGTAGAAAATACATATTTACCGTCAATGCGTGTTGGTGGTTTTAGTATGTTTTTGGTTTTTGGTTGGTATGTTTTTGGTTCGGTATGTTTTTGGTTCTCTGTGTTTTTGTGATTAACAAGTCCAAAATACTGAGATTGCCATAAACAATTAATGTATTGGTCTATAAAAAGCCGAAAAATCAATTGATTACAAACAGACAAATTAGAATTCTTAAAACAATATTCGTGTGGGCATTATACACACACAAATAAGGTTTCTCCATGGGTTTTTTATATTTGATGTAGTGAATAATAATTCGCTATGTCAGTACGTTCTGGCCAGATACTTAATGTATGTGGCTAGAGTGGAAATTTTTGTAGTTTGGTCGTAGCTGCCTGATGAGTAGACCAACTTTTCAGTACGAAACCAAACTACCAACATAGAGAACTCATGGAGGGATCAAATTTTTTGCAGAGTAATACATTGGTATAACTCTTTGGGCCTTCAGTCAAAATTACGGGGAGGGGGGAAGATATTTCTACTTTTTTCAGTAGATATATTAAGAGCGATTGGCTCCTGTGTTTTTGTGATTAACAAGTCCAAAATACTAAGGTTGGCATGAACAATTAATGTATTTGTCTATAAAAAGCCGAAAAATCAATTGATTACAAACAGACAAATTAGAATTCTTAAAACAATATTCGTGTGGGCATTATACACACACAAATAAGGTTTCTCCATGGGTTTTTTATATTTGATGTAGTGAATAATAATTCGCTATGTCAGTACGTTCTGGCCAGATACTTAATGTATGTGGCTAGAGTGGAAATTTTTGTAGTTTGGTCGTAGCTGCCTGATGAGTAGACCAACTTTTCAGTACGAAACCAAACTACCAACATAGAGAACTCATGGAGGGATCTCATTTTTTGCAGTGTAATACATTGGTATAACTCTTTGGGCCTTCAGTCAAAATTACGGGGAGGGGGGAAGATATTTCTACTTTTTTCAGTAGATATATTAAGAGCGATTGGCTCCTGTGTTTTTGTCATTAACAAGTCCAAAATACTGAGATTGCCATGAACAATTAATGTATTTGTCTATAAAAAGCCGAAAAATCAATTGATTACAAACAGACAAATTAGAATTCTTAAAACAATATTCGTGTGGGCATTATACACACACAAATAAGGTTTCTCCATGGGTTTTTTATATTTGATGTAGTGAATAATAATTCGCTATGTCAGTACGTTCTGGCCAGATACTTAATGTATGTGGCTAGAGTGGAAATTTTTGTAGTTTGGTCGTAGCTGCCTGATGAGCAGACCAAATTTTCAGTACCAAACCAAACTACCAACATAGAGAACTCATGGAGGGATCTCATTTTTTGCAGAGTAATACATTGGTATAACTCTTTGGGCCTTCAGCCAAAATTACGGGGAGGGGGGAAGATATTTCTACTTTTTTCAGTAGATATATTAAGAGCGATTGGCTCCTGTGTTTTTGTGATTGACCAGTCCAAAATACTGAGATTGCCATGAACAATTAATGTATTTGTCTATAAAAAGCCGAAAAATCAATTGATTACAAACAGACAAATTAGAATTCTTAAAACAATATTCGTGTGGGCATTATACACACACAAATAAGGTTTCTCCATGGGTTTTTTATATTTGATGTAGTGAATAATAATTTGCTATGTCAGTACGTTCTGGCCAGATACTTAATGTATGTGGCTAGAGTGGAAATTTTTGTAGTTTGGTCGTAGCTGCCTGATGAGTAGACCAACTTTTCAGTACGAAACCAAACTACCAACATAGAGAACTCATGGAGGGATCTCATTTTTTGCAGAGTAATACATTGGTATAACTCTTTGGGCCTTCAGCCAAAATTACGGGGAGGGGGGAAGATATTTCTACTTTTTTCAGTAGATATATTAAGAGCGATTGGCTCCTGTGTTTTTGTGATTAACAAGTCCAAAATACTGAGATTGCCATGAACAATTAATGTATTTGTCTATAAAAAGCCGAAAAATCAATTGATTTAAAACATTTTGGAAGGCTAAATGTTTTTCAGTTTAATGGTTGTCTTAATAGATTTATTGAAATTTAGATGGTGGGATGTACACACAATCGTCATAATTACAGAAATGACATATCGATACATTTTTAAGAAAGTAAGGGTTCATTTTCATTGCATTTATTTATGGTTTTATTTACTTTGCGTGCTTGATTTGGCAGGGAATGAGGTCCGTGAAATGAGTTAAAATTTTGGATATATTTATATTTATTTATTAATAAAGAGATCAAATTTCTGAATTATTAATTTGGTGCAGGTTTTTGGTGGCGAAGATCTCTTCAATAGGTGAATGATGCTAATTGGATTTTTAGTTACATAGGTAGTCTAATATTTTGTAAGTTTTATTTCTGAGTTGAGAAAATGACTAAGGTGAAGGAAATCATTTGAATATGTACACTATCAGATATAAATATGTGGACGACGTCCGGGATTAATCACTGGAACTGATTTTAGTGTAGCTGATTTTGCTACTCGTGTAAATTACCGATCAGTCGGCTTAGTTAAAGTCGTAGGCGTCTACAACGATGCTTATTTTTGTTGATCCGGTTTCAATAAATTTCTTTTTATGAAACTGATGCTACCATTTTATATTACATATTGTAGGGATTTATTTTGATAAGTTTCTTGTCGTTGCAATGCTTTTATCATCAATTTTTTAACGCTTTAATCTATTTCTTTAGAGAGGCTCTTTTTTCAATCCCTAAATTAAATTTTTGAATACTTAGTTAAAATTTTTGTTCTAAAATATCAAAAATATCTTCTGCTAAAATCAATTACTTTATTAGAAAGTAGATAGACAATTTTTTTTACAGGGTATTACATACTGAATCAGATTGTTTTCTAATTAATTTAATTAATATTATAAATTATAAATTGACTAAATAAATAAATAAATAGATAAATAAAATGCGAATTTAGAAATGTTGGTTTAAGTTAAGTTAAGATTTAATTTTTAACACAAAATGATGAGTTCATTTATGTGAACAAAGTGGAATTATGTTAAAACATTTTGGAAGGCTAAATGTTTTTGAGTTTAATGGTTGTCTTAATAGATTTATTGAAATTTAGATGGTGGAATTGTAATTTATATTAATGTTGCTGTCTCGTTAAATATTTATATATGTATATAGATTGAAATATTATACTAATTAAATAAATAGCATCGTACGTTATCTAGGATAAGCGAAATTCCCTTTTGTATGATATTGTAAACTACATTGCATTGCAAAAATATCTGAGATATTGATGAAATGTTTCAACACTTTTTGTCAGTTTCATTTAATTTAACTATATAAAAGGGTTATAGTTTGTTCGGGTATTTTTGTCTGATGGTCTAGTTGATATTAAGTATATTTTATTATATATAATTGTTAAATCGTCTCTAAGCTACAGAAATATTGGTGAATTCTCGCTCAACATCCAGAAACTCCAAGCAACAGTTATGTAGCGTAGAAAATGGATTGTTCTTGTGATATCTATTTTATTTTATTTATCACTAACTAATTTATATAAGTAAATTTCTATTAATTAAGTAGTAAAGCAATTTAGTTTTCAGTGATACCTGGGAAACTCTATTTGAATTTTATTAGTAAATGTCATATATAGGTACATGTAGTACTTAACTAAATTATTAATATTCTAGACTTTTTGCGTAGTATTATGATCAATATTTAAATTATATTATATACTTTTATAAATAAATAATTAATTTTAACATTATTAATTTCCTTTTCTCTAGATCTGTAGGAAATTGCCGATTAGTTTAAATTTAATAGTATGGTTAAATATATATTTTCAACTTTTTATTTTTAAATCTAGTTGCAGTAGGTAAACAATTAATTAACTATTTACAGGAGAATGGTAACTAATGGAACAAGGTTGGTATCATCTGCAAAAGTTTCCACTGTGTTGTTTTCCAATGTAGGAAGATCATAAGTGTATAGTGGGTATAAAACCGACCCTAATACACTGCCCTGTGGAACTGCTGCATTGATTTCTTTCAATGCAGAAATGATTTGGGATCAAGTTTTTACTCTCGATTATCGGATTTAATCTTTTTACCAGAAGTTTCTCAAAGGGTTTGGACATTACTGGCAATAGCGAAATTGGCCTATAACACGATGTTATGTGTGGTGGTTTCCCAGGTTTTGGGATCATAATTACTTCTGCAATTTTCCATAAGCTCGGTACACATTTGATTCTAAATGCTGCCTTTATAAGATTGGTGAGCTTCACCAGAGCTTTCATTGGCAGTTCTTTTAAGATTTCTGCAGTAATAATATCGTACCTAGAAGCTTTTTTCGTATTCATATTAGCTTTTAACTCACGCATGACTTTTTTTGGTGTTGTAGGTGGGATTTCTTTACATTCTTGCACATCTTGTTCAGTTATTATTTCGGCTTCCAACGTTTGGTCGTCATGTATCTGGAATATTTTTTCGAGGTGTTCCGCAAATTCGCGAGCTTTATCTTTATTATTTCTAGCCCATTTCCCACCTGCTATTTTTATTGTGGGAATCTTCATTATTGGTCTTTTGATTCTTTTGGTTGCTTTCCAAAGAGAATAATCAGCACTGTTATCATTAGTTAATTTTCTTAAATAATTGCTGATTGATTCATCTTTCAAATCCTTGATATCTCTTCTTAATTGTTGAGTGAGATTGTCCAAATGAGTTTTATCTTGAGAGGCCCTTGTTTGTTGCCATACTCTTCTCGCTGTTCTTTTTTCTGCGAGGAGTTCCCTAATTTCCATAGGGTAGTTGTTTTCCTTGATTTTCGTTTTGATTTCAGGAGTATTTTCCCAAGCTGATTACTGTTAGGTCAGATTAGGTTAGAGTGGCTGCTATCGCACACTTAGGCCAATAGTGGCCCATTTTGATACCACAGGATCTTATCTCCCCTTTACCCCTGCAACCATCCGGTGCTACTATGTAGCGTAAAATATCTCGTACTCCACAGTTCGCGAGTTCCGAAAGGCTGTCCATACCATACACACCCAAGTATTTATGTCTTCTGTATGATAGTGCCGGACACAAGCATAGGAAGTGATTTAGAGTCTCTTCCTCTTCCTCGTCCATGCAACTTCTACAAAAGTCATTTGTCTGTAGACACATCGCGTATTCCCCATAAAGACAGTGTTCTATCCGTATCTCTAAAACTAGTCCTAACTATCGTTTTCCCAGGAATATCAGTGCCTTGGAGCGCCGCAAGTCCAGTTTTGACCAAACTTGTTTTGCTACCCTGCACGTGAGAGTGTTGGTCCATCTCTTATATGTCTAGGCAATTGAGTTTCTACTGAGCGCCAATTTGAGTGCTGCTATAGGCCTCCCCAGACCTGCCTTTTCCATCTGCATCTGGAGAGTCGTACCGTACCTAGTAGTTCGTCCGCCCTGCAGTTCCCCGTGATGTCCGAGTGACCAGGGACCCAGATGATCTGGATACTGAAATACTCGCTCATCTCATAAAGAGATGATCGGCAATCCAGCGCCACCCGTGACCTAAGACAAACTGCCTCTAGTGACATGACCGCCGCCTGACTGTCCACATAAATTGCGATATCCCTTACTAATACCACATTATGCTTCAACCATGTCAAGACTTCTCCGATCGCCACCACTTCAGCTTGGTACATGCTACAGTAGTCAGGAAGACGAACAGAAATATTAACATTAAGCTTCTCACAGAAGACTCCGGCTCCTACCTTACCATCTAGCTTAGAGCTGTCCGGGAAAATTGCACTGCCTCGTTTTCCAGTATTGATCCGTCCTTCAAGGATTCCCTTGAAGGACAGACGGTCCGGAACCCTTTATAGAAGCACAAATTTGGTATAACATAATCTAAATTCACCAGTTCATCCCTTAATGATCCAACTATCGTCGATTGCCCCACCAAAAGCCACCTCGGCTGCCTTCTGCTTACCAAAAACCTCTACTGGAATAAAATGGAACATAACCTCCAAAGCGCGAGTAGGTGTTGTCCTAAGCGCCCGGATTATAAGCATGCGGGCCATTCTTGGTACCCTTTCCATTCTACTCCTCTATGTTACCTTGTCCAGTGCTGGCCGCTACCCGCCCACTCCGTACATAAGTGCAGGTCTCACTACGGCAGTGTACAGCCAGTGTATCAGCTCCGGTTCGAAACCCTGTCTCTTACCTATGGCGTTCCTGCACGAGTAAATGGCTACAGTGGCCTTATTTACCCTCTCTAATGTGTTATGCATCTAGCTGAGTTTACTGTCCAAAGTATGCCTAAAATCTCGCTCTATGAAAAAAAGTCAGTGCCATTTATCGTAGGCGGGCAAACTACCGGAATTTTATACTTACTGGTAAAAAGTACCAGCTCTGTCTTGAACGGGTTGATCCGTAATCCACATTTGCTGGCCCATTTGGTAACGATCAATAGTTTATTCTGCATAACATCTCTAATCGTGTCCAAATATTTACTTGGTACCCGATTCCCCCAGTTTTGAGGTAATAACCCTGCTTAACAGCATATGATTAATCAACCTACTTATAGAATAATCCACCTTCAAAGCTGGCAATCCCTCCATGATCGCCTCCGTCTTTACGTTATTAAAGGCACCCTCAATATCGAGAAATGAGACCATACAGAACTCCTGCGAGTGTCCACCGACCTCCCTTTACAGTACGAATGCTGTGAAATTGCCCAATTGCTAGGCCTTTTTTTGATCGTATAAATACCTCTACCATCCTTTCCAATGTTTTCAGCAGAAAGGATGATAGAGTTATTGGCCTCAGGTCCTGCGGATAAGCATGCGAGCTTTCCCCGCTTTCGGAATTAAGACCACTTTAAACTCCGTTCATTTCATAGGAATTTAGACAAATTTCAGACAACCTCTGATGATCATCTCCAGCCAGGTATGGATGACTGCAAAGTTCCTCTGGATCTCCTCTGGTATAATTCTATCTGAGCCAGCCGATTTTTAAGGCTTAAACCCGTTCATTGCCCACGCGGCCCTTTCCCTATCCACGATGCCCTCCATTTCGATTGAAGGTATTTCTCGATAAGCCCCGGCTCCGTCGAGTCATCGAGGCTTCCCAAAAGTGCGTATTTATTAGAAGCTCGAGAGATTCCATACTAGAAGCTGTTTATGACCCATCCGGCCTAATTAAATAACTAGGACTGTTGGGTTGGTAGAAAGAATCTTCCTAAGGCGGGAAGTCTCAGATACTTCTTCCATTTTACCACAGAAGAGTCTCCAGGACCCCCTTTGCGACTTCCTCAACTCTCTTTTATAATTCCTCAGGTCCTCCTTATATGAGTCCCAATGCCGAGCTTCCCTGGTATTCATCACCCTATTAAAAGCTACTCTACACGTCTTCCGATAGGTCTCCAACCCAGTGGACCACCATGTCGGCTTCTGTTTGCCCCTAGGTTTTATTAGGGGGCACGCAGCATTAAATGAAAGACTGCATGCCTTTGTGACAATATCAACCATGCAATCCAGCTCTTCTACTGTCGCCGGAAGTTCTGGAACCTCCAGCGGCAATACCTCCTCTAACACCTCCCCATATTTGTTCCAGTTTTTCCTTCTAGGATTCCTGAAGGCTTTCCGGGTAACAGGGTTCACGTTGAGGTTATATATTACATACCGGTGATCAGAGAATAAGTGCTCATTCTCCACTCTCCATCCCCTGATCATATGATAAATAGTATCTGACGCAAATGTCCCATCCAAGACCTCCTGTCGATTCCTGACAATAAATGTTGGTTCTCGTCCAATATTGCCAAATAAAAGGTTAATATTTAATAAGTATTCAAAAAGTAACTCACCCCTTTCATGTCTGTGCTTCCCCAGATTGTGTGATGCGCGTTTGCATCACATCCAAGTATGATACCTACTTTTCTTTGACCTGCTTCCCGCATCAGTTCCCCAGGTTATCTGGTGAAACCTCCTTCTCCCGATCCATATAGGCTGAGGCTACAATAATTTTTCACAGCCAACCTCAACGCTCGCCGCGGTAACATCCCCACTAATATAAATTGAGGAAGAAGGAAAATTCAAATTATTTTTCGCCAAAATACAGGATCTGATCTTCTCAGAGTTGCCTGAGTATAATAATTTATACCCTTTCGTTCTGAGGCCACAGATCCTGTTATTGCTAATCCAAGGTTGTTGGATAAGCACCAAGTCCTCACCTGTCTTAGCCACTCTGAGAACGTGAGCTGCCGAAGCAGCCTACGTGTGATGCAAGTTTATTTGTACAATGATCTACCTTATTCACCTCTTCCTGCTATCCGTCGTTTCGCCGCCCGTCTTCTCTTTTAATCCTTTTATGTGGTCGCCGTTGCCGTCCCATTCTCGCGGAGACTTCAACAGGGTTTCCCCATCAGAGTCCAGCGAAAGGTAGCAGGCTTGAGCAACCATAATTTCGGTATCCGTATCCTTCTCTGAAAGAACAACACCTTCCTTCCTGACGTTTACTTCAGGCTGGTTTTCCACTTGCGTGTCCACTTCATCCTCCTTATAAACATTGAGAGTGATCGACCCGAATCCGAAGCTGAACTCCATTTGTTGCCGCGAGGAGATTTAGGGACTCCCTGTTTAACAGCATAACTGTCAACCTATAGCCCCTTTTGGCCTCCTCTTGTTTCACTATCTTCCAGTTCTTTACCGAAGGATGCCGGTTACTGGCCTGGATGATCTCAATGACCTCGTCAGGTTTCTCTGGCTTGGTTGGCAACCAGACGTGTGCCCTCGGTCTGCTCGGAATTTCTTCCTTACTGACCGCCTCCAGCATCGCGCCCTGCCATACCTCGCCTACTTTGGCCATTGCCATTCTATACAGATCTACCGAACTTTTATCGGAGCACGCAGTCAACTTAATGCGCCTCTGATACCACCCCGCATCCCTACAGGACGGTGGGAGTCCCGGAATAACCCTCATGACTTCCAAAAATACGGAGTTCAGTTCGTTGTAAACCAATTTTCATTTTTCAGCCCTAATGCTCCAATCTTCCTGACCCTTGTCAATGACGGCTAACATCAAGGCATGCTCCTTCAAGATTTCGCTGAACAGCTTGATCTTTTTCATTTTGGAATCCTGTGACCACATATTTTTACCTTGTCTCGTTTTGCGTCGCCCGGTACTTTCTCATCAAGTGACCTTATTCTTTTCGAACCAAGATCCCTATTCAAAGAGCAACTGCCGACAACTTTCCTCGCCCATACCACAGATTCCTTTTGTTCTACTGTTAACTGCCCCTCTGGAGACGCAGTCAGCCTTTTTCCAAATTCTATGCGCCGACCGTTTTTCACAATATCGTCGCTTCGCCGGAGGGACCCCTTCCGATCCCCTGCTTTTTTGTTTGGCTCCAGTTCCGCTTCTACCTGGCTTAAATGTCACAGTATTGCTTCCCCAGGCCGCTAAGGAGGGAGCCCCACCTTTAAGGTTCAAGCTACTCCCTTCCTTGTTGCTTCCTGATTTTTGAAGGGTACCGGCCTATATTTGTTTGATTTTAGTATCATTCATGCTATTCCCACGAGTATCGGAGAAACATGGGTCCACCTGTGCAGAGATCCGTATACACAGGTAAGGCTAAATACAACTGGAGGTCGCCAGGTATCCAGAGGGCTCCGTTAGCGACTGAGCTTTGTTAAATGGGCCCCCAGCCTAGCTGATCATCATTTGGCTCGTATGCACCCTTGCCTCCCAGCACCCCTTACCTCCGCTCTACATTCTCTTTCTCATTCACCTATTCACATAGAGAGCCCAATCCAATGGGATCCATTCCATTCCCAGGGTCAACCGTTTATAGGGCAAGTACCCCACTCATCACTCGCGGAGACTCCGGAGGAGCATAGAGGAAGTGACGCCCAGTCCTTCGTGGTTATTGGTAGATGATTTTCTGGCGCCATCCTTTCGCCTTTCCACTCTGGGCATCATAGGCTCACAGAATTTAATGAACTGAGGTTAACCACTCCCCAGTTCCCTGGGGGAACTACTACCTACCTATCGATAGGCCGTCCACTATCCACCACCTGTGACCCCCCAGATAGCTGCAGTACGCCACGGGCTGATTGCTGTATATCGTTTACAAATTTGTAAACTTTTTTGTCTAATTGTTCTTCAGTCTTGAATGGAACCATTAAGTTAATTTTTTCTTCTAGCTAAAAATACCCTTTGTGCAATTTTTATCAAGAAATGTGCGTTTGCTAAAAAAGTTGTCACTTATATTATGTTCGGAATTGTTTTATTAACTATTTTTTAAGTATCTAGAATATGTTTTATAATGTAATTTAAGAAAAATCAGTGAATTGGTATTACTCGTACGAATAAAATCGCGATTCACGAGAATAGGCCATAAAAACGAATTACATATTGTGGTCATAAAAAACACTTTAATCCTCTATTTGTTTCAAAACAGGGGGATAGCCTAGACTACATGCTAGTTTTGTATAGAGTCCATTTTGGTGTCAGGTTCCTAGGACTTTCTCAAGAATATTGGAAAATCGTTTATTCATATTACTCGCTATATTAAATCATAAATAAATAAAAAATTTAGGGTCTTACTTAAACATCGTATGTACATATACAATTCCTAAATTATTTTTAATATACTTATTAAACAAATTGTTATAACGAGAGTTTCTGCTCTTACACTAATATGTACAAGATTTAAGACAAACTTTCCTGTTTTTTTTTTCTTATTCTAATTATGGAAAATAGGCAACAACCTCAAATTTTCCCATGAGCAAACAAGCTTTGTTTTATCGACTATAGGATATTTAAATACTAACGTGATGCAGTAATAGCCCTACTTGTCAACGTTAGAGTCTATTATTATCCGCTTTGAATAAACATTTAAAAGGACATCAACAATTCCAAGGTTATAGTTTGAACACAATTTGGGATTTAATACACAAGCCCGCAATAATTAATATTTTACCTGAAAATTTGCCCCAAACCAATCAAATCCACATTTGTCATTATTTTTCACTCAAAAACCAAAACAAATCCATCCAAAATTAATCACAGTTTATTATTCGAGTAATTTTTTTATGTATAAAATATAAATCTTAGTCCATCAAAATGCACATAACAAAATATACACAACAAGAAAAAAAAAAGGTCACCTGAACCTGAAAAGACAACATGAAGTCTTATAATTTTATTTTCGAAAAAAAAAACTTTACAACAATCAACCCAAAATTAATTTTATTTTTTTGATGGTTTTATGATTATTGTAAATGAATCTATTGAAATTGTTGTTGGAGTGTTGTTATTTTTTTTTTATTTTTTTGTTATGAAAGTAAAATTTATTTAAGATTTATTATAATTTTATTTGTGCCTCTGTTTATGTGTAAAATGTGTAGTATCATGGATTGAATAAGAAAACAACAATAATAAGAATAATAAAATAGTAGTAAAAAGAAGAAGAAGAACTAGAAACTTAAGATATACATATACGCACATAAAACACAAACCTAAAAAAACACTTGTTTGTAAAAAAATTATAATAGAGTTCAAACTGAAATTTGTTGTTATTGTTTTGTATACAACACATAAAACATGGATCGGTTGTGGATGAGCAGTAAATTGTAAGATTTGGGTGCGGGATTCGATTTAATTTAAATTATTAAGTATTAAACAGTTTAAAGTCTTAATTCTTACTGGTCTTACGTATGCAATCATCATTTTTGTTTAATTTTCAAAGCACGTCTTTGTATAGAACTCGTAATCTTGGATTGGAACATCGCGATCACACTTATATTAAAAATAATGAACTCCTAAGTTTTAGACATTGTTTCAACCGTTAAATATTGTAAAGAAAAAAAAAATCATAATATTAAAGTAATTTATTCGTATAATACATATTCACAGGGTGTTTACCTCTACGTTCAAGGTCAGTTTTACAAACGATAATTTTCTTTTTTATTATTATTTTACGCTATATAAAAACAGCCGAGGAAAAATAATAAGACGATGACAAAGAAAACTGAAAAAAAAATGCATACACACAGAGGAGATATACAACAAAATGCAGATCATCTTCACAATGCTTTCCATTCTTGATTGTACTATACGTCTTTCGTATATGTACATATGTATGGTTTTGGTCGTATTGCATGTACGAGAATATGGTTGCATTATCTAAAACAAGTAAAACAAAAATTAAAAGTGATTGTTGGATTTTTTGTACCATTTTAAATCTGTTAAATTTAACGATCAATAAAATTACGCTAATGAATAAATTTTGAAAATCTAAAGATTAATGCTCAAGCGTTCGTACGGATAGTATGATGTGCTAGTTATGTGATTAGCCCTTTTAACTAAAGATCTCAAAAATTTGGACAAGTTAAATTCAAAATTTCAATTTAATTTTTTTAAATAAAGAACATTGTCCCTTGTAACCTAAGCTCGTTAGGATTTAGTTAATCAAACTACAAGGATTTAAGTCCTTTGAATAAATAAGGGTGAATAACCATACCTATAAAGGCTAGGAGTTTTCTTATTTATATCGAAAATACAATAAAACCACCATTTCACTTAATTTCTAATAAGAATAATAACTTGTGGCCACATAATCGCTTAAGTCGATCTAAGCCAAAAATTATTTTATTTTCAATATTTTCTAACTGTACTGAATTGTGCTTAAGTGGTAATGCCTTGTGGCCAAACGCCGTGGCCATAAGCCGAAGAGGTTTTAGTTGTCATATGTGAAAAATGAATTTAATATTCCACCTTTTCTACCTCTCTAGAAGATTTGACTTAAGCTGTTATGTCTTGTGGTCACAGATTTAATAAAATACTTATATTTTTAATATGTGTTTTTGTTTATTTGGTTTAATACCAATAGGTTAATCGTTTTTGTAACAATTAAAATTCTGATTGATTGATTTGAATGCACGCCCAACCTTATGAAGCAAGTAATCTCGTGTTTTTGATATGGTTATTAAACTGTCACACCAACTTTATGACACAAATCAATGCTATCCCCACTAAAGGCATCTAAGCACCATTACAATAAGAGCACATCCACCTCTGACCGAGTCCCATGAACTTTTTTTGAAGGAAATATTTTGAAACGTAAAAGTTTGTTTTCAGACACAAATATTTTAAACACTTGATAGTGGCATGCCATATAGGCAAACATTTAATTAATATGAATTATGGTCTGTAATTGAAGCCATTTTGTAATAAATAATTTAAAATTTGAAATATCATGTATAAAACGCACCAACCCAATGTTAAAATAACACGCCTAACGAATAAACGACATTCATTGGTTAACAACACCGGACTACCTTCTTTATTGAGTAGTAAAACTATAATTTGGTGTCACCGAAATTATCAAATCGAAAAAAGGGGGGAAATCTGTAAAAATGAATATATTGTTTACAACAACAATTTTGTGTTCCATAATATTGAAAAGAAGCAACTAAAGGTAAAAATTTTACGAAAAAGGAGAGAAACAAATTAAATCCACGGTTCGAATTTAGTTCGGGGCGATGCGGTAACCCAATTCCTAATGAGTGAATTTACTGACACATCCTACTGAGATGTGACTGTAATACACAAGTAAAAAATTTAAAGAAAATAATGCAATTTTCTTTATTTTGAGAGTATCAATTCATTTATTCAGTTCAAACTCCACTAATATACATTATTAAAATTATTTGTTTTGGCAGTGTAGGCATATTTCAAGTTTTTCTGAGTGTTCTTTGCCAATAATGCGGGTGCACATACTACAAATCTGAATTGTCACACGACTTATATTATTAGGACATTCGTAACATCGACGACGAACGGTTGCTTTTAAACTCGAATCGGTTGATACTGCAGTCTCTGTATTGCCTTAAACCTTCTCGATTGTTGCAACTGTGCCCTTTGTCAATTTCGTTGTGTTTTGTCGTTGTATTTGGGGAATAACTCATTCCTGAACCAACTGCTTCAAAAATACTTTCCTCCGTACGTTTAATTTTTTTTATTCCAATCTGAATATAAGTTTAGCCAGATTACCATGGCTGCTACTCCGCAAACATCAACTAAATTAAAAAATTGCACCATTGGCCATCTATTCGATTTATGGTTTACAGAAAATGAATGTGCAAGTTGATCCAGAGTATCAACCCCACCATTCGTACAATTGTTGTACAATATAATCGATGGCTTATTTTTGTGGTTTTCATCTAATTCGTCATCGTGATGCATAGATGAAATTAACAAAACTGCCCGGTTTTTTTTCGGGACATAGCTAACCAACGTCATATTTTTAAGAAATTCGAACATACTTGTTTCTGCTACTCTCCGTTTGTATGGAAGAAACTCTTTTGGAATGCACGCTTCATTTTTATGAAGAGTTCCAACACACGTTAGTCCCTTCGATAGTAAATTTTGTGTGAACTCATAACTTGTAAAGTAGTTATCAAACTTAATACTTCGATTAGATCTCTCAAATGGTTGGCACAACTGACTGACGATTTTATGGCCCAAATTTTTTCCTCGCTCTGGCCCTTCTTGTCCTAAATAAGCAACCCCATACAGAGGATAACTGGTAGTGCTATCACATAACTACCAAATAACGGATTCCAAAAATTCATTATCGTTTATTATCCCTTGTTTGTTTATACCTGCGTTTAGAAGTAGTCCGATGAGAGCTTTGATTTCAATGGAGTCTGTATATTTTAACTTATCATAAAGCATTGCACCGTGTAAATTGGTATTTTCTACGATAATGTTTATAACTTCATCAGTGAAAAAGAAACTAAATACATCAACACATGAATAGACGCGTTTACCAGGCGGTAATTTTACTTTATGTGTACCACCTCTAATTATGTTATGACTAGGTGTACGTCCGCTCCTGTAAGGAGATGACATCCAATCAATAGCATCTCTGCCAGTATATGTTTCGGTAGATACGTCAACCAATGTATTATCTTTCGTTGTTTCATCATTCTCACTGACGACTGGTCTGATTTATTTTTTACAAAGATCTTATTATCTGAAGGTTCATTTGGTTCATTGTCACTGTCACAATCATTTTTATGTTAGATTCGTTTTTCACTAGAATCACTGAAGTCTCTGAGCAGTTCGTCATCTGTCAGTTGATTTGTTCGTAATTGACATCCTAAATAAGTAGGAATTATTTACTATAGCTTAGTTTCATTGAACGTATTCAGAAAATAGAATGCATGATAAAATATATAAACGTCATCAACTAACTATAGCTAATTATATTTCTGTAATTTTTAGCTCTTGCTTTATTCATAGACTGAACAAAATGGACTAAATGAGCAAAATGAGCGTAAAGTAGCGTAGAAAAACGATCTTCTTCTAATCGTGATTCGTTACCAACTGAAATTTTTCGTCGTTGTCCTTCTGCGCAACTGCAAAACGAATCCAATATTATTTTATTTTTGTTGATCATTTTGTACCGTTGCGTTACGAATACCTTATAAATAATGATCATTTCGCAAATATACGTAAAGGCTTTGCCACAGCTATTTTTCATGCGATGCGATTTGTTTTTTCTTTTCAAATTCTACTGCAATATGAATAGATTTGATACTAAATTATGAAAAAACTATCAAATATCATAATAGTCTTTAAATCCTATACATTTGTCTTTTGAAATATAATAATTTTTATTCATATATAATTCATTTTATATTTTATCGTGCGAAGTTTGAAATTTCGCAATTGGAGAAAAAACTTTTTTCGCGTTTGGAGGCTTTCCACATACATACGAATTTTTTTATCGCATGTTTTAACCTCACTTTTTTGAGAAGACATGGAACTGTACAATAGAAAATGATCGAAAAATTCGCAATAATTAAATATTTTGATGTATGTGCAATACACAATTATTAAATAAATAAAATAAATAAAAATAATTAAAATTTCGGGAAAAAACTACAAAATAATTTCAACCAATGACTATGACAGTTGTTACGAAAAAAATCGCATCGCTGTTAAGTGTGGCATCCAGTGCGAAATTTGACGCGAATTGCATCGCACGAAAATAGCTGTGGCAAAGCCCTGAATGTGTCAAATAAGTGCACAGTGTACAAAAGACACATTTCAGTAGAATATGCTGGAAATTGGTTTCAAGGTCAATATTTCAAGGACGGATATTCTAAAAAAAGGAAAATTAACGATTTTGAATACATAAATAATGAGTTCGGAAATACGTGTCTGCAGAAAATGAGAAAAGTATTTTCATAAATTACCGACCATTCAAACTTATAAATTCAAGTAAAGTATGTAATACGCGTACAATTACATAGTGTGTATAAAAGACACATTTCAGTAGGATATGGTGGAAATTGATTGGAATGGCTATAGGTACCTCAAATATGAAAATTTTGAAAAAAATAAATAAATGATTTTTGAATACAAAATACATTTTTTGAGGAATACAATATAGGTTCAGATTATAATTTTGCGAGTATCGTCAATCTAAACTTGAAATGTGTCTAAAAGTCACTTGTCAGTAGGAATAGGGGGGATACAAGTGACATTGTGTAGCAGTTATCTTTACAAATGGACTGATTTACAGATATACAAGCTATCAGAATCAAATTCGAACTTACACGTTACACATTTCGTTCATGTTTTTTTTTGTATAACCGATAAATGGCAAATAGGTTAAACTATATAAGAGAAACAAACTTATTTCCATATAAAATCTTCTATTTCAGGCTTGGACAGTTGGAAAGGGACAGACATATATTGTTGGTTACAATTTGTAACAATAATTACAATACTTACAAGTTAGTTAATTCATATAGTTTTTATTGTTGTTAAAAAGTGGTTGTGCGTAGTTTGTTTATTTCTAGTCTAATGTATTTTAAAGTGTTTGATAAATAGTAAGTCGGATCTTACGTCATTTATTTCGTTTTTAAGAAAAAAGTAAATTTGTACAATTTTATTTTAATTATATTAATCAAATTATTAAATTTACGTTATAGGCTTTAAAATATGTTAAACTCAAAGGTATGAATCATTTAAAAAAAAAAAAATTTTTTTTTTTTTTTGAAGCAGAGTGACGTAAGTGATCTTTTTATAATTAATATTATTTTGTACAATCACAAAACACCAACAGTTTTCACTTACTTAAAAATAAAAAAAACCAAACTTTTTATTTTTGAATTTATTTACTTTTATTTATTTAAAATTACAACTAGTTTCGATCTTGTAAAGATCATCTACAGGTAATTTTTTGCAATTGCGATCTTTACAAGATCGAAACCAGTTGTAATTTTAAATAAATAAAAGTAAATAAATTCAAAAATAAAAAGTTTGGTTTTTTTATTTTTAAGTAAGTGAAAACTGTTGGTGTTTTGTGATTGTACAAAATAATATTAATTATATCAAAGGTATGATTTAAATATAAATATAAAAATCTTTTCTGGTACGAGTATTTTTCAGTGATAAAACTTTAATCAAAAATGTCCAATTTTACATGGGTTCTTTTGGGAAATCGTAAAAAGTATCCCCCTTAAATTAAACTTCTTTTGAAATTGGTCTGATGCTAATGGCTTTTATATCTTGGTGCTTTGTTTGTCTAAAGTTTGCCCGGAGACGAGTACGAGTGTTGTTATTGTTCTGTGAAAATAGGTAACTTTTAATTCTTTTATGAAATAATTTATTCGACGGAGATATCTATACGAAAAGTAGAGGTAGTAAATATCTGTACGAATAGAAAGAGCGAATATTTCTTTTTTACTTTTACATTCGAAAAATTATTGTCTACACTTTTGCACAAAAATAAAAAAATAATTATTTTTATTTTAAAATTTATATTTTTATGTTTTCAAAGAAATCATAAATTTTATAATTAAAATATATTCCTTCAGGTGACCTTGGGAGGTCATGAAAAATACATATTTGGACGTAAAATTTCCCGCTCTTTTCGATTCTGGCACCAAAAATGGGGTTCCCATTTAAAAAATGATCTTCACCTCAAAATGACCTTGAATATGAGGTTCAAGGTCACAAATAAGCCCACTGTTAAATTCCTTGTTGAAAATTACCTAAGATTTAATGTTGTTAATTTTTTTTTTTACCGAACTCTGCGAGATTTCTTGGGCTTTCCATCTCTTTCCTCAACCTGCAGATGAAGAGTTTAGTACAAATGAATTCAAATATTGGTGACTTTGAAAAATCCGGCAAACAAACGACAACAATGATTTTTTTAAATTATAAAATTTTTGAAGGTATTTAAGTTAGTTAGTTTCATTTTCGGTAATTCTTTAAACTAAAAAAATTATGGAAATACCTGTTTAAATTGCTGCAGTGCAACAATTAACTGCGGATGGTTTTTACTTGTCCCATGTTGTATATGCTAATAAGGTATACGTAATAAAATAAAATATATTTTGAGAGCTTTATAGCTTTTTATACCTTAAATTATGTGAAATTTAAAAAAAAAAACATTTGAAATATACAAGTTGTAAGGGTTTGGGATGCTAATCTGTTACGGGGAGATTCCTTAGCTCGTTGTGAGAAAAAAATTATATGGGGTAGGAGGGGGGGGGGGGGAGGGGGTCAAATTTGATGAGATACAGGTTGTTTAAAAAATTTGGTTTAGGAAAAAAGTAGACCCAAATATTAAACTGTAACTTTCAAAATATTTATCGGAGAGCAACCAACTTAATATTATTTGACTGGTAATTGTACAGGCTATTATTAAGATTTAAATGGTTATCTTGTAAATACAGGCTGTAATATTCGTTTAACTATGCCTTTGGTTATTTTATTTATTGGTAATTCTTCCCTTATCTGTTGTGCTGCTGTGTGTATTCGTTGTATTAATTCTTCTTTTGTTTAATTTCTTTGGAGTATATAGGCACCTTCATCATCACCCATACATAAAAATCCAATACCGTAAGGTCGGGGGATCTTGCAGGCCAAAGAATTGGACCATTTTTTCCAATTAAATTATTAAGATAATTATTGTTTAAGCAATCACGTGCACCATCATAATGGTATGTGTGCGAGATTCTACTTAAAACAAGAACATCATCAAAGAGGAGTGGCAAATTGTTTTGTAAAAATTGTAAATAACGTTCACTATTTAATCTCAATGGTAATATGAATGGTCCAATTAACTGCTCGCAAATGACACCAGCCCATACATATTCACTGAATCGGTGCTGAAATGATGTTTGTTTTTCCGAATGAGATGCAGATGCAAGAACGGATACAGATGTAAGATAACCATTTTAATCCTAATAATAGCCTATATAATTATCAGTCAAATAATATTAAGTTGGTTGCTCTCCGATAAAAATTTTGGAAGCTACAGTTTAATATTTGGGTGTACCTTTTTCTGTACTTTTTTTCACCCATCGCAAATTTAAAAATTATCAACCAATTTACCAATTTAAATATTTAAAGTTTTAAAATTCATATTAGCAAATCTCAAATTTCTGAAAATTCGTTAAAATAATTTCAATTAATAGAATTGAATTGCTTAAAATTTTTAGAACTCTGTAAATTCTTAATTATTTGTCAATTGTTATACTCTTAAATTTCAATGAAACTTTAAACTTTTATAAAATATATTTGAAAGTTATATAAGAACTTCTAGTGCTTAAGACTTTGGTCTATTATGCAATCCCACAAATTTAAAGATATTTACAACTATATAGATCAATAATTCCAAAAGGTTTCTACCGAAATGCTAGTTTTCCAAATCTTGGATGTAAATTCTTGGTTTCATACAAAAAAAAACATCATGCTTTTTTTAAACGTGGCATTTCGAAATGTGTATTTTCTCGTTTAAGTCTATCAATTTATTCTCGTATTTAAAGTATTCTAAGGCCCTGGTACTTAATCCCAGTTAAAATATAAATACACGCCGTATTCTAAAATCAATTATTTTCGAATTTAAATATCTTTTAGACCATGGTGGCTAAGGTGTTCAAATAAAAGCATAGTATTCAAGGTCTCACAGTTTCCTAACTCATCAACTACTGAACAAAAACCACATGGAAGCTATTTTCGAGACTTTCATGAAAGATACTTTTTTAGAAAAGCGAATCTGCTAAAATAACATGATAAAGAGAATTTAAGTCAATTGATTTTAAAATATTTCGTTCACCCAGTACAGCTAAAAATAAATCACATGTGAAGGGATTTTATGATAGTTTTCAAAAAATAAATCAAGCCAGAAGACAGAGAAATAAAAGTATACATATTATCTCAAAAAGCTTGCGCTAGCATTATACATACATATAATGCTTTAGTTGTTCAAAGTTGAAAAACCTGAAATTCTGGTATTATTTGATGATTCTAAATGAAATATTAATTCAAAAATAGGTGCATTTGTTAGTTCACCCTGTAGGTAGTGGTAATTTCCTTTTGTAACGTTAAAAGAAATGATGGCCCCTAAAGGACCGTTGTGCTGCTTTTCAAGTAGGATTTTTGTACTTTGAATATTAACTAAATAACTAAGAATATTTAAGAATATTTTATTCTTGAATTTCAGTATTTATTGCTCAAAGAACGTATAATTTAAGAGTTTCAGAACTTGTACGCCAAGGATTTTTTTTTACAAAAATAAATAATTTTTTTTCATAACGCAAAGGATTATTCATACATACGTTAACATGTTCGACTTTAACACATCATGCGTTAAGTTTATTTGTTGGTAATTATTCACCAATCAGTTTTTATCAGTTTGGAATTGCTTCAAAAAGTAAAAAAGGACGATACAGGGGCAATTTGAACCCTAAATTTAATAACCGGTCATTTCATACACCTCAAATAAATTTAAGAATACTACCGAAGTAATAATTGTTATCAAATTCTATCATTCAAAATCGGATAACATTCGTTCTCTGAACGAAGTAATTTAAATTCTTAAGGATTTTCGAAAGTATTTTAGAGATGTATAAGTGGATCTAAAACACGTCTCAGTTCTAAATAATCTAATAACTGCCAAATTCACAAAATTATAGAAGCTATTCTAATTGGTAGTACTCTATGAGACCCTAAAATATTAGAATTTTCATTCGGGATCTTCGACCCTATATTTCAAATAAATCACCATACTAAATTAAAATATTATTCGATATTCCAACAAATCATAATTATGTTTCCGTAAAAATGTACAAACCTTAAACATTATTTACATTTAATTACAAACAATTAATCGGGAATATTCAATATTGAAATTTAATTACCGCAACTTTGTAAAACTATAACAGAATATTGTAATTAAAAACAAATTAATAGTTGAAAAACTTTCGTCTTCATTTCAATTAAATTTAAATAAATTTTCATTAGAAAATAATTGATTGTAATTAAAATTCATTATTTTCTGTTCATACATTTACGCGGTCGCGATTTATATAAATTTGTTTGTACCACCTGTTATAGTTCCATTGATTTATCAATCGTCCTGAAATGGGGAAAGTTTTTTAAATTGAATTATAAATGGAAAGGAAATTTAAATTAAAATTAATTTTAAATGTTTTTTTGGTTATTTGATATTAATCTACAATTTAATATTATTGTTGGTATATACTAATTGTATATACATATGTAAACGTATATTTTAATTACTATTTATTTATTTATGTCGGTGGTGCATGTAAATGTTTTGGTTTCAAAAATAAAAGTAAATTCTTGAACATTTTTACCCTTTCCAAGTGAAAATTATTTTTAACGAAACTTCCTGAATTCCTTTTTTTTTTTTTTTTTTTTTTTGACAATTTAATTAGTAAGCTTATCATTGTAATTTATAATATTCTTTTGTTTGTTGAGTGAAGGTATTGTATGTTTTGACTGGAATTACACGAAATGGAACAAATGTAATTATTAAGATTGAGTAGATAAATTATTTACCGACGAATGAAAGTGAGAATTTTTAATTTTTGGTGTTATTAAATTATGTTTAACTAACTGTGGCTATAGAACACAATTAGGTTATAATTAAGTTGTGCTAACCATGTTACTGCAGCACCAATTTTTGTAATGGTAGAAATATTTTCAAAGTGCTTTTAAAGTGCTAATATTATAAACTAAAAAATTAAATAATTTAAAAAAAATAATGTTTCTCGTTATTTTGCAAATCGAAAGTTAACTCAACATCCAAAATGATTGTTGGATAAATTATTGGAATAAGGAATTAGGCTATCTATAACTTGGCTATTTCTTATCCAAATAGGGATTCTAAAATGATTCTTTTGAATATGGGCAATTTTAGCCTGTAACCTTGCTATTGATTTTGATGAAATTCGATTATAGTGATGGTGGAACTAAAGATGAAGTGATGATGGAACTAAAGAACTTAAACAAAATTTTCGTTTACAAACAAGAATATTTTTGCTTGAAAACAATAATTCAAATTGAAAATTATCTGGAAAATGGAGACTCTAGTTTCAAGAATATTTTAACACAGAACTTCGAATTCCAAAAATTCTGGAGGAGAAAGATATAATTCTAAAAAATTAAATTTTTTGGAATTTCGAGTCAGCCGAACGTAATTATTTTTTTCTTACAAAAATATTTATTTTACATTTTTTTTTTGTATTTTTAAATTGCGTTAGCATATAATGCAGAAAACCGCAACAAATCCATTTAGTGGAGTAGCTTGGAATGTGTTAAGACTCGTGGAAGGATTTGTAACATGTTTCATAGTAATGGTGCCCAACATCGATATTATGACATTTGATTCAGCGGAAACAAATACTCATGATCACGTCGATTGGAACGATTCATAAATAAGGAAATGGTTAAAACTGGTTTCTGCTAAGGATGCAATATAACGATAATTCAGCCCCCCTACAAAATTAAAAAAAAAATCGAAGCAGCAGACTTACCGCTTTACAGGGTAGATTTGAAGGGCCAGACTGTGAACCTTTTGTTAATTATGTAAATCCACACCTTATTTTTCACAATCTGTTACGAATGAGCATCTAGCTCAAAATAGATTGTGTTAAGTACGGAATTAGTGTTTTATTCAATTTTTTTTTAAACAAATAAATAAAATAAGTAAATAAATAAAATAAAAAATAAAATAAATAAATAAATAAAATGTAATATTGTAATTTTCATTATAATTTTAAAATCAAATTTTCATTTTCCAGAATTTAAATTTTTGTTGGAGGTTCTATTTTAAAATTATACTGGAATTCTCCATTTTGTAGAATATATTAACACAAAATCTTTTTTCTCACAATTACCAGTACCTTTACTATTATCATCAACATCATTACCACGCATGTTGGGAAAACTCCAATTCTATTTCGGTGGTGGAATGGTTGTTGGTAGTGGTCATGGTCGGATATTAAATTGTACCGTGAGGTTTTAACACATGATTTTAATTAACACGAGTTTCTTAAACTCATTTAAAGTACTTGGTTCAATCGATCGATACGTTATGTCACGGTTTCGCGAAATTAAACTGACTATCTACACAAAAGTACGTACATTTCTAGTGCGGCTAACTTGAATTAAGGCTCCTGAACAGAGAAAGCTAAACAGAGGTTTTTCGGTGAGGTTTTTCGATAATTTTTGCGATACAAGGAGGTTTTTTGGAAATTGCTGATTTATTTGTTGTGTTTTTAAATCTGCTGAGTGAGAGTGCTGCTTAACCCTATCGTATCGAAAAAGTGTGCACGTCGTCAAACTTAATGTAAAATCGATGATCCTGCATACATAACCAAAACAACAATACCACAATTTGTTGAATTAAAATTTGTCGTCAAAATAAAAACTGAAAAAATCACGTTTTTTCAATATTGCGCGACGATCGTATAGTTCTTTGTGTTTATCCAATTTTTTTTATTTTTTTTTTTATCTTAGTCCGCTTTTCAAATTACACACACGCTTGATCGTACACATTTTTTTTTGTTCAAACCAAAACAAAATTATCAAAACAAAAAAAACTGTTGTGGAATATTTTTTGCTGTTGTTGTACCCAGTTTGTTTTCGTTCGATCTCTTTTTATTTGTATGTCTATTTCATTTTATTTTTATATTTTTTTTGTATACAATACGAGCCATTTCTTCTTGGTATACATCTTATTTTTGTATTCTCTAGAAAGAAATTAAGATGATCTTTTATTTTATTAACGTTTTTTATGGTTTACACATATTACAAAAAAAAAAAAAAAATGATCAGTTAAAGTCGATATACATAACTTGTTTTATTGTGTTTTAAAGAGCAAAAACGAACGATCGCGCGCGCAGGGCACAAAATTGTCGTAGCAAACCAAAAAATTATGCATTGATTGTATGTAAGCATGATACATTTATATGAATAATAATCGCCTATTAGGCACACGCAGACACACAAAAGGTTGATCGACCAAAAGACAAATATACGAAACGATCATCAAATCTACACATGTACACGATCATACAAATTATAAATGCTATATTTTAATTAAATTCAAACAAGTTTCATGATTCTTGCGCTTTTTTTTTAATTTTTTTTTTTTTTGCACAGACTTAACACGCGATCATAATAATTTTTGTCGATCATCATCATCGTCACTTTCTTTAGTGTGTAGAACATTTTAATCTAATTATGTATTATTTTATTTAATTCTATTGTTCTTAATTCAAATTAATAAAATATTTTAGAAAAATTAAAAGAAAATCACGTCTTATAGAAAACAATATAGGAATATAACAAAACAAAAGAAAAAAAAAATATTAAAATTAATTAGAGAAAGTTCAATGCGCCTCGCAAGCGGTGATAAGAATATAACGCTCGTCTTTTTTTTTTTTTTTTTTTTTTTATTAACCGCTAAATATTGCACGCGTGTTATAATATTATTAAATTTTATTTTTTGTTGTTATAAATTAGTTATGTTACATGTTACTACTACTATTATTATGTTGTAAAAGATCTACAGATTATATTGTGTTTATTACTATTACTATTATTTGTTTGTTTGGCTGTGTGTGTGTTACTTCTATTGCACAATATATAAATTAACTTTAATTATATATAGTTCAGCTTCTTATACTTTTATTATCTTATTAAATTAGATGATGTTATTAGTTTTTGTTTTGTTGTTTAATTTTAAATATTATGCAATTAAATATGAATAAAGTATAAACATGAAAATATTTAAATTATTTTAGCTAGTGTCGTTTAGAAGTTGGTTTTTTCTTGGTATAATACAATAAAAATATTTCAGCGATGTTTAATTGCGTTAGTTAATTAATTAATTAATTACTAGGTTAAACCGAATTAATCTTAATTGATGTCAAGAAATAAATAAAATCTAGGAAATTATAACCCTTTAAAATCTTATAGGTATAACACTGAGATAAAAAAACGAACATGAAACAAAATAACAATAAAATTTTTTATTATCTTTAAACATAAAGGAGCCAGAACAACGACTGGGCTCCAAACTCCTGTTTGTACTCTTGTTGAGGGATAGATTTTATGGGCAACTATCGTCTAATTTTTATTATGCCGATTTATGTATATTTTTTAATTTTTACATTTTTTAAAATTTAAATTTTAAATTTTAAATTTTAAATTTTAAATTTTAAATTTTAAATTTTAAATTTTAAATTTTAAATTTTAAATTTTAAATTTTAAATTTTAAATTTTAAATTTTAAATTTTAAATTTTAAATTTTAAATTTTAAATTTTAAATTTTAAATTTTAAATTTTAAATTTTAAATTTTAAATTTTAAATTTTAAATTTTAAATTTTAAATTTTAAATTTTAAATTTTAAATTTTAAATTTTAAATTTTAAATTTTAAATTTTAAATTTTAAATTTTAAATTTTAAATTTTAAATTTTAAATTTTAAATTTTAAATTTTAAATTTTAAATTTTAAATTTTAAATTTTAAATTTTAAATTTTAAATTTTAAATTTTAAATTTTAAATTTTAAATTTTAAATTTTAAATTTTAAATTTTAAATTTTAAATTTTAAATTTTAAATTTTAAATTTTAAATTTTAAATTTTAAATTTTAAATTTTAAATTTTAAATTTTAAATTTTAAATTTTAAATTTTAAATTTTAAATTTTAAATTTTAAATTTTAAATTTTAAATTTTAAATTTTAAATTTTAAATTTTAAATTTTAAATTTTAAATTTTAAATTTTAAATTTTAAATTTTAAATTTTAAATTTTAAATTTTACACATTTTACATTTTACATTTTACACATTTTACATTTTACACATTTTACATTTTACCATTTTACACATTTTACATTTTACATTTTACACATTTTACATTTTACATTTTACATTTTACATTTTACATTTTACATTTTACATTTTACATTTTACATTTTACATTTTACATTTTACATTTTACATTTTACATTTTACATTTTACATTTTACATTTTACATTTTACATTTTACATTTTACATTTTACATTTTACATTTTACATTTTACATTTTACATTTTACATTTTACATTTTACATTTTACATTTTACATTTTACATTTTACATTTTACATTTTACATTTTACATTTTACATTTTACATTTTACATTTTACATTTTACATTTTACATTTTACATTTTACATTTTACATTTTACATTTTACATTTTACATTTTACATTTTACATTTTACATTTTACATTTTACATTTTACATTTTACATTTTACATTTTACATTTTACATTTTACATTTTACATTTTACATTTTACATTTTACATTTTACATTTTACATTTTACATTTTACATTTTACATTTTACATTTTACATTTTACATTTTACATTTTACATTTTACATTTTACATTTTACATTTTACATTTTACATTTTACATTTTACATTTTACATTTTACATTTTACATTTTACATTTTACATTTTACATTTTACATTTTACATTTTACATTTTACATTTTACATTTTACATTTTACATTTTACATTTTACATTTTACATTTTACATTTTACATTTTACATTTTACATTTTACATTTTACATTTTACATTTTACATTTTACATTTTACATTTTACATTTTACATTTTACATTTTACATTTTACATTTTACATTTTACATTTTACATTTTACATTTTACATTTTACATTTTACATTTTACATTTTACATTTTACATTTTACATTTTACATTTTACATTTTACATTTTACATTTTACATTTTACATTTTACATTTTACATTTTACATTTTACATTTTACATTTTACATTTTACATTTTACATTTTACATTTTACATTTTACATTTTACATTTTACATTTTACATTTTACATTTTACATTTTACATTTTACATTTTACATTTTACATTTTACATTTTACATTTTACATTTTACATTTTACATTTTACATTTTACATTTTACATTTTACATTTTACATTTTACATTTTACATTTTACATTTTACATTTTACATTTTACATTTTACATTTTACATTTTACATTTTACATTTTACATTTTACATTTTACATTTTACATTTTACATTTTACATTTTACATTTTACATTTTACATTTTACATTTTACATTTTACATTTTACATTTTACATTTTACATTTTACATTTTACATTTTACATTTTACATTTTACATTTTACATTTTACATTTTACATTTTACATTTTACATTTTACATTTTACATTTTACATTTTACATTTTACATTTTACATTTTACATTTTACATTTTACATTTTACATTTTACATTTTACATTTTACATTTTACATTTTACATTTTACATTTTACATTTTACATTTTACATTTTACATTTTACATTTTACATTTTACATTTTACATTTTACATTTTACATTTTACATTTTACATTTTACATTTTACATATACATTATACACATTATACATTATACATTTTACATTTTACATTTTACATTTTACATTTTACATTATACACATTATACATTATACATTATACATTATACATTATACATTATACACATTATACATTATACATTATACACATTATACATTATACATTATACATTATACATTATACATTATACATTATACATTATACATTATACATTATACATTATACATTATACATTATACATTATACATTAGACATTATACATTATACATTATACATTATACAATATATATTATACATTATACATTATACATTATACATTATACATTATACATTATACATTATACATTATACATTATACATTATACATTATACATTATACATTATACATTATACATTATACATTATACATTATACATTATACATTATACATTATACATTATACATTATACATTATACATTATACATTATACATTATACATTATACATTATACATTATACATTATATATTATACATTATACATTATACATTATACATTATATATTATACATTATACATTATACATTATACATTATATACATTATACATTATACATTATACATTATACATTATACATTATACATTATACATTATACATTATACATTATACATTATACATTATACATTATACAATATACATTATACATTATACATTATACAATATACATTATACATTATACATTATACATTATACATTATACATTATACATTAAACATTATACATTATACATTATACATTATACATTATACATTATACATTATACATTATACATTATACATTATACATTATACATTATACATTATACATTATACATTATACATTATACATTATACATTATACATTATACATTATACATTATACATTATACATTATACATTATACATTATACATTATACATTATACATTATACATTATACATTATACATTATACATTATACATTATACATTATACATTATACATTATACATTATACATTATACATTATACATTATACATTATACATTATACATTATACATTTTTATTGTACTTTTTCTACATTTTACATTTTTGAGGAAATTTTCCGATTAGGAATTTGCTCCAAAATTCCAACATCAATGGTTGTCATCGTAACAGTATTTTTTTTGGACCGTGCGGAAATTTCGATCAAATATTATTTTAACCCTTGTAACATATACGTTCGGGGAACACAAACCAAATTTTTGATATCCAAAAAAAATTAATTTACACTCCTGTGAAAAAAATGAGCATGTTCTTAACACAATTCGATATCATAATTTAGTATTACGTATGTTACAACAAAAATTTATTAAGCATTTCCAAATGTTTCAAACCATATTTTTTACATCCATTAGAACTTGTGCTAATCATGTTTAATGATAATAATCAATCTTTTGAAATAAACCATATTTCTTAAGCTAAATTAAAATATTTTAAAGTTAATTTGCATAACAGATGAAGTTAAGTACAAAATATATTTTAAAAACGACACCAAGGTATTGTCAATCTAGATCATTTTAAAAACCATTAAGGATAACAAAAAAGGATTATAACCTTTTTCGTTCCTCTTTCGTTAAAAATAAGTAAATAAATATTTAAATTTGTCCTTTTTTACCAAATTAAACAATTTAGTTTTTTTGTTAAGATGGATTGTGTAGATTGTTGTTGGACTTTTATGGGTTTGAACAACTTTCTTTGCACTTGTTCAAACTTTGTTTTGAAATTGAAAAGTAAAAACCAGAAAAAGGATACTTGTTAGTTAACGGGTGGCCAAAAAAATGTATTATGAACATGATTTAGGTGTCGTGTCGAGGCAACCTAACTGATGACCGATTAACCTCTTGTATATTTTAAGTACCTCTACTTGTGTATAAGGTTTGTGGAGTACCCGTTATTTTATTGTATGTTATACAACCATTAATTTAAGGGATGATGTTGATTACGATGATGAAGATGAGGGCTATTTGTTTTGTGATATATCGTCATAAAACCTATTTTTTTTTGTATTTGGGTTAAGAGTTTTTTTTTTTTTGGTTGTTGTAACAAGACACTTTTTTTTTTTTACTATTTTACAAACAAAACAATTTTGAAAACGAATTTTACTACACTAATGGTGGATGCAAGAAAAAACCAACAACATTTTTTAAATATTTAAGATTTTGGCACAAACAAAAAAGAAATCTTAAATCATCTATGGTACTTTTATTTTTTTTTTTTTGGTAACAAAAGAAAAACAAAATCACATCTGGTTCGTTTATTTTATTTATGCGCTTTTGTTGTGTACGGGTAAATTTCACATTTCTGTGTTAGTTCCAGAATATAAATTTGTGTATCAAATTTAAGTCAACCTTAACAGCAGCAGTAGAACAATAAAAGAATTGGAAATAATATGCATGCAAGATAAGGAATATAGATTATTTTAATATACGAGTATATTTATATACTTTGCATGTGCAATGATGACGTTTCGAGATTAAGATTTAAATTTTAAGATAAATATGGTTGTTGTTGTTGTTTATGGAAATATGTTTTTATATTTTGCAATCATGAGTCATTCTTTATTGGAAATTTGAGCGTGACTTAGACAAATTTTGGCATAAAGTCATATTGTAGGAAAATTTAAAATTGAACGTTAAGATAGGTAAAACTTAGAAGAGAAACTGATATTGACAATTCATCAAGTTTAGCTTTTATTATATAATTTTAAACTGCAATGAAACTCGAATAAATTAATGAAGAACTCGTTTCTGTTTTCAATTTGACGGTTCAAAAGGTTAGTGTAAAATCCAGTCACAATACTGGTTCCGTAGGACAAAATATGACTGTTGTTTCGACTTCAAAAATATCTCCGTGAAATAGCATAATTATGATACTTGACTTCTTATCACTGGACTACCAATTAAAATATGTGTCTACTTGGGTACGATGTTTGGGCGAAATTCTTAAATGTTTAAATATTTGCCGTTGTCCTAAGTCATCAACTTTTGGAATTAGTTATCTTTTTTTTGCTAAGGAAGCAAAGAAGCACCCCCGAGTACCCAGAAAAATATGTGTCCAATAGGGTACGATATTTAGTCCATATTGACAAATTATTTATTTTTAATTTTCATAGGAACTTATATAGAGGGATGGAACACAATTGTCCTATGTCCCTTATTGTCTAGATTTTTAAAAGGTTGGATAGGATATTTTATCAAAATTCATGTGGACTTACTTATTTTAATGGGGACGGGAGATCCCTGCCTTGTATCACTTATTGTTGAGAATTTTAAGTTATTATATTTTTTGGTTGGAGGGTCCCTGGATTAACTATAAAAGTATGTAAACGATATAAACGGGAGGGAACCCAATTGTCATAACTCATAAGTCACTTGTCTCTTAGATTTTTGAAAGTGTTTATATTTTTTGCTTAGAGGGGATTCCCGACTACCTATAAAATTATTTTTCCATTTGAGCATAATATTTCTGGCCTTTCTCCAGTATTGGGCTACAACACACCTGTCCTAAGTTTTTTAGGACACGATGGTGAGGATAAGTCACCAGGAGTTCCTTTCATTCACAAATTAAGGCCTTGGAAACTGCACTAATATGTTAAAAAATCTATGTTGGAAATGCAGTTTCAGTCAAGCAAAGGTCACGACTTTCCGTCGAAGCAAGCTGAACTCTACAGCAAAATTGATAGAATTTTATTATTGGGAGTTATTGAGAAATTCCTTGGAATACCCCGATGACATTGGTCCCCAAAAAAAGTGTCAATCAAACTAAATTTGTCCGTAGCTAAGATTTGAAGGGCGAAACAGAACAGCGTTTCCACAATCGGGCGATTCCTCACAAATCACAAAATCATATTTTATCACCAGCGGTACCTCTGACGAACATGTAACAGTATTATGAACTGTAGCCGGATATCGAAGGGTTACAGCTTTAACGGCTAATCTGAAGTAAAGTAATTTATGGACTTGTTCTAGGTGGCGGGAGGCTTCGGAAGGATTCAGATAAATTTATTTAAAAAAATAAAAATGCAAAATTTGTTTAAACTAAAGAAACCTAGCATTCGAGAGTTTGCAAAAGACTCTGAGTACTGCACTAGTTCTCGTCTCCAAACTTTTATAAACTGTTCTTCATCCAATGCGATGCAAGTCGTTCAAGAAAGGGGGACGTGCTTTTCCAGGTAAAGGAAAATGGGGTTCATATCAAGCATTCGATAGCCTATTTGTTGAAGAGACTTACTTGGCGCTACAAATTTACTCTGTTACAGAGCTTGAATGTTACGCCGCCATGCTCAGTGTTTCGAGATTTCCTGCATGCCTAGAAGGATACCGGAATGAAGTTTCTAACGTTAATTTAAAGTGTAGTTTGCCACCAAAAATAGTGTAAGAAATAAGTGGTAGAAAAAGTGTTAAAAAAAGTTACAAACGTTAAAAAATGTAGCTCCACAAAAAAGCGTTAAATGAGAAATTAAAAAAACAATATTTTAACGTATTTCGATTGAAATTAATAATGCAAAAAGGTTATACAAAATTGCCAATACTAACCAAATTTGGAATTAATCAAAACGTTATATGTTATATCAATTAATTAAATAAACCAATAAAAAGTTTTGAATAATAAAATTAGGGCGAAAGTGCAGCATTAAATCAAATAACACAAATTTAATAGATATGCTTATGTAGGGGCTATATTCCACGGATTGAGAATATAATAAACTGGTTAGAATATGATGGGTTAGGCTCGAATGGCAAATTTTCAAAAATTAATAAATTTTCTCATGTACACAGATGCGATGTGCTCATGTACTGACTGTATACAACGGATCGGGAATATAATGAGCTGGCTAGGAGTGCATGTGTCATTCACTTATGATGGGTTGAGCTCGAATGACAAAAAGAGCGCAACCCATGATAAGTGAATGGCATATGCACTTCTAGCCAGTTCATTATATTCCCGATCCGTTGTATATAGTCAGTACATGAGCACATCTCTGAGATTTTTGTTAGTTGACTTAGTATAGTACCGCTTTTAAATCATTCCTGGGAAATTTCTTAATTTTGAAAATTTGTCATTCGAGCCAAACCTATCATAAGTGAATGGCATATGCACTCCTAGCCAGCTCATTATATTCTCGATCCGTTGTATATAGTTAGTACATGAGCACATCTCTCAGATTTTTCTTAATTGACTTAGTGTAGTACCGCTATAAAATCAGTATTTTAGAAAATTTCTAAATTTGTAAAAATTTGTCATTCGGACCCAACCCATCATAAGTGAATTGCATATGCATTCCTAGTCAGATTATTATATTCCCGATCCGTTGTTTATAGTCAGTAAATGAGCAGATCTCTGAGTTGTGTTAATTGTCTTAGTGTAGTACCGCCTCTAAATAATTTTGGGAAAATTAGTTCAACTTTGAAAATTTGCTATTCGAGCCCAACTTATCATTCGATCCCAACCCATGATATTCTAACCAGCTATTATATTCTCAATCCGTGGAATATAGCCCCTACATAACCATATCTATTAAATTTGTGTTATTTGATGTAATGAGGCAGTTTCGCCCTCATTTTTTTAGTATTCAAAACTTTTTAATAGTTTATTTAATTAATTGATATAACATATAACGTTTTGATTAATTCCAAATTTGGTTAGTATTGGCAATTTTGTATAACCTTTTTGCATTATTAATTTTAAATCGTGTAATGATTTGAGGATTTATCTCGTCTCATTATATAATTTGTCCATAGCATTGCCCATCACGTCATTTACCTGTAGTTGAGCCGGTAACGGTAAGTTTGTCGTAGGTGTATAATGGGTTGTCTACACAACAAGGTTTGGGGGAAGAATTAGAAATGTTGGACATTTCTCCATTCCTGTCAACATTTAACACTTTTTTGTGTAGCTACATTTTTTAACGTTAGTAACTTTTTTTAACACTTTTTCTACCACTTATTTCTTACACTATTTTTAGTGGCAAACTACACTTTAAATTAACGTTAGAAACTTCACTCCGGTTAGAAGCATATGGTTTTACGATTTTGTTAGACCACGTCAGTCTAAAAAAGCTCATGGGTCAGATATACTTAACAGAACGATGACTTAGATGGAGCTTAAAGCTTCAATCTTTTAATTTTCATATATAACATAGGAGGAGATCTCAAGATATACTATATTGCGAGTTATTCTTTTAAGAATGCGCTTCGTTCTTAGCAATAGAAGGTGAGATTTATATAAATCACTCTTGAAACCAGAGCAACTGCAAACTATACGTCCCCACTGAGGTAACACATGGTCTTATTACAATAGCACATGATTGGTTGTTGTCGGCCCATTTAGGCATTGAAATCATCATTACCGAAGAGTCGAATTTAAAACTTATTAAATATTGAATCTGAACTTTCTTTGTCTTTTACGGTGGTCATCTCTTCGGTGGTGGTGATTTTCAGAAATATATATAATTTAACGCAATATAACTGAAACAACAAGCGACTCGCTCTTTTTTGAGATCAAGATAAGTTTGTTTAATGGTTTTACGAGGAAAAATTCTTGCTCAAGTGTAGCTCTCTAAAACTCACAATTAAAAAGAAAAGAAAAGTGGAGTGAAATTTTATTCTTTTTCTTTACATTTTTAGCTAACAACGGTAAAAACTTGATTTTAAAGGAACCTTTTGCAATCAAACAACCCAAATTCATGCCAACGTTATTATGAGTTATTGTTACTTTCGTTACTTTTGAACTTTTTACAATTTTTTTTGGTATAGAAACGATTCAAATACAATGAAAATTACGCTGCTATAATAAAATATATTTCGATGAAGTTCGTGTTTAAAGGTCGTGTTGCATTTTTTATTACTTCACATTTTCAGTTCATTTAAATATATTTTGTCATAAAAAATATTTCAGGGCAATTAACTGAAGATTTAAACAAATTATTTTATGCAGTCAATATTAATAACTCTTGTATCGTATATTGTCCGTAGAATAGTAAATAAATTTGATAAGATATGTCGCTGTTAAACTATTTTTTTTTTCACATTTTACATATAGATAATGTATAAAATGGGCCAATGTAAATTACACCGTGTAAAAGAGTGTAAATTACTCGGTGTAATTTACTCTCCCAACTGTGGATGGGATTACAAGACCCTCTGCAAAAAAATATTTCTGGGTATAGAGAAGGTATAATTTGTGCTTCTTACATTAAGAATTTAAAGTTCGAAGCTTTTGTTGTTTGGTAAAGTAAAAGCAGTAAAAGAGTTAAAATCTCTAACGACAATAAAGCTATTGTTAAACAGCTTTAAAACTAATCCACTAACCTAATCGTAAAAGCCTTGTAATATAACGTCATTTCGTGTATTTTATTTAGTCTCTATAATAACCGAGCAAAGAGGATTTGAGACCAAATATCTGGCAATACATGCTAAATAATAATCATTATACACAGTTTAGAATCTGATTGGGTTAGAATCGATGCATAAATAAACTAAGCAAATTGCGGGCAGTATACGTTAAGCGGGTCAGTTTTTTATTCCAAAATTTTTATAAACGTGGTTTTTAGAAAAAGCTAGTGCGAAGCAACGTGTATCACATTCTAGTTTTTATTAAATTATAGAATTTCTTAGGTAAAGGTTGTATATTTAATCGTATTTATGTTCATATCGGCATTTAAGTTACAATAGACTTGGACACTGTACAATATTTATGTACATCAACTATAATTGGACAGGGCACGTGCAATGTACATATAAGAGTACATGTACAAAAACACAAACAAATGCATAAAATTGTTTTAGAAAAAATGAAAATATACGAACACATATTATAAACAATGTTGCAATTTTAGTTTTCTCAAATCAAAATTCATAATTATAGTTAATAACAGCTATTCATATAGTAGTAGTATAAAATAAAAACTGCACATAATTATTTCAGTTTTAAAATCGACTTTGATGGATATGATTGACTTTAAACTAAAATGCAACAAGATATAAAAATAAATGTTTTCTAAGAAACCGCACACTTCCATACCTTTACAGAGATTACAAAAACATTACATCATATGTTACCATTATTTATTTATCTTTTATAAAGCCATAAGTATTATATCACATCTTAAAAAAAAAAATCAAAAGACTGAACTTAAAAAAATTATCACAATAGATACGAGTGCTGGAATACTATAAAAGCGTAAATGAGTTTCTTTCTTTCCTTCCTGATTTTACTCCAAGATTTCTATAAATATAAAAATTGTTCAGTAGAATAAAAAAGAATCGTTTGTATAAGAGTACCTACTGTTTGTAATTATAATTATAACTCTTAAGTTTTTTTTTTTTTATTTATTTCTATTTATATATAATTAAAATTATTGTTATTATAATGATTGCGAATACTACATACATACATGTACGAGTATGCAAGCGTACTTCTCTATGCAAAGTAAAAAATTTATCATCGTCAATCTTAAAGAAATTATAGAAGGAGGACTTACGTTTTTTTTCATTTTCTTCATTTATTATTTATATAGTTTTCATTATTTATGTAACAATGAATAATATATTCCTACAGTGGGTTGATATTTGCGTCTATTGAGTAAATATATCAGTCAAGAATTATGCGATATTTTTTTTAATGAATGCTGCCACAATAGGTTGTTAGATAATAATATATCAAATGTGGTAATAGTGAAATGATTTTACGAGTTTTCTTTGTTAAGACCTTAAGTATCTTTTTGTTTGATAATCTATACTATTTTATATATTTAATTTGTTTGCAAATAAATAAAACTATTAAAAATCGATTTCGACTTCGAAGAAGAAGGAGTACAGTGCTGGGATATTCTACGTTTTTCGATGTTCGATAGAGTGTTCGTTTCACTCTCTTTTAATTTTTAAGAAAAACACTGTATGCTATTTCTATCGCCACAAGATAAAGTGGTGGATTCGTTCGTCCATGATTTGCATTGCTGCAGTTGTAATAATTATATATTCAGCTGCGGTCTTTTACATCCGGTTCAGGAATGGTCGTGAGGGGTCGACCAATTAGGAAATGACCGGGCGTTAAGGCTTGTAAATCACTAGGATCATTTGACATTTGATACAATGGTCGAGAGTTTTAAACCGCTTCCGCTTGTTTAATAAGGGTATTCAACTCTTCAAAAGTTAATGAGGCGTTTCCCATGACCCGACGTAGAAGGTACTTTCAGATTTGACCGCAGCTTCGTAAATTCCACCAAAATGTGGGGGAATATGGTGTAGCAAAATGCCAAATAATTTTGTCTACCTCGCAAAGTTTTCGAATATCTTCCTTATGGCATTGGCGAGAGAACAGCTCGAATAATTTATGCAGCTTATTGTTGGCACCAAAAAAATTTGTAGCATTATCGGACCATATGTGTTAACAAATGCCTCTTGTTGCAGTAAAGCGTTTAAATGCACCGATAAATGCCGAAGTTCTAAGCATCGTAACCAGTTCAAAATGCACTACCTTAGTGGCAAAGCATACAAATATGCATAAATATGCTTTGGTTGGCCTTTTTCCTCGCAGCTTGTAGTGAATATAAAACGGCCCGCAATAATCAATGCCGACGTTAGTGAATGGAGGTGACATGGATACTCGGCTAGTCGGATGATGTCCCATGAGTTGAACGATGTTCTTTGGATGAAATCTACGGCAGGTAAAGCATTGATTGACAACCTTTTATGCAAGATGAAGTCCACTTAAAGGCCAAAACTGCTGGCGGGCAGCTGCCAGAAGAGCTTGTGGACCTGCGTGTAAAAATTATATTTGTAAGTGATTTAATAATAATGTTGTGAAGGGATGAGAGGTTGGTAGAAAAATAGGATGTTTAATTGCATAGGAAAGAGTTGCGTGGGATAAACGACCGCCAACACGAATAATATTGTTCTCGATAAGAATGGGAAATAAGGATTTTAGGCGAGAGCGGTTGCTGATTTGTTTGCCACGTTATAATATTTGGGCCAATATAAACTTGCCTACTAAATTTTGCTTTAAGCGGTTGAGAAACACGGGAAGTTGTACAAGAAATGTTTATTTTCTCATACTAAACACTAGGGGAATATATAGCTAGCCGTATAATCGGAACGGGATACGTTATAATATTGTTATTCGGTACACGCTATTTGTGGGCCAATATCAACTTGCATACTAAGTTTTACTTCAATCGGTTAACAAGCTCGGTAAGTTGTAGAAAAAACGTTTTTTTTTCATACTAAACACTAAGGGAATATATAGACAGCCGTATAATCGGAACGGGATACGTTATAATATTGTTATTCGGTACACGCTATTTGTGGGCCAATATAAACTTGCATAATAAATTTCACTTCAATCGGTTAAAAAACGCAGGAAGTTGTACAAGAAACGTTTATTTTCCCATACTAAACACTACGGGAATATATAGACAGCCGTATAATCGGAACGGGATACGTTATAATATTGTTATTCGGTACACACTATTTGTGGGCCAATATAAACTTGCATACTAAATTTCATTTCAATCGGTTAACAAACACGGGAAGTTGTACAAGAAACGTTTATTTTCTCATACTAAATACTACGGGAATATATAGCCAGCCGTATAATCGGACCGGGATACGTTATAATATTGAAATTCGGTACACGCTATTTGTGGGCCAATATCAACTTGCATACTAAGTTTCATTTCAATCGGTTAAGAAACACGGGAAGTTGTAGAAGAAACGTTTATTTTTTCATACTAAACACTACGGGAATATATAGACAGCCGTATAATCGGAACGGGATACGTTATAATATTGAAATTCGGTACCCGCTATTTGTGGGCCAATATCAACTTGCATACTAAAATTCACTTCAATCCGTTAAGAAACACAAGAAGTTGTAGAAGAAACGTTTATTTTCTCATACTTAACACTACGGGAATATATAGACAGCCGTATAATCGGAACGGGATACGTTATAATATTGACATTCGGTACACGCTATTTGTGACTAAATTAATTTGTGCGATTTCTTTCAAAGAACTGTACCAAAAACCAACTGGTTACTACAGTTATGATTGCATTTCGCTGCATCTGCCATGATATTATTGTAACAAAGTTGAGCCTTGATAAAGAATGATGCGTGATCCAATTAAATTACTTATCGTTTTCAAAAACGTAGCTGTTAGAATACCAATTGCAAAATGGTGGCCATATATTTATAGGCATTAGGAATCAATTACTAGTTTTAATATTTTACAAAATAAATTTTTTTGACAATCTAACATAATTGCGGTGGTGAAAGTTAAAAGTAAAACATACACAGTCAAATTTTATAAATCAAATAGTATGATACCTACGTGTGAGATGGCGCAGAATAAATTATAATTATTTGAACCATGTATGTAAATAGAGAAATTATTTTTTTAATAACATTTTCGAATAGATACAATTTTAATACATAAAAAACAGAATAAATTATTCCGTTTTTTGTTAAATAAAATGCGTTTGGTCAGCATATTTTAAACATTTTATTTAAAACACATAGTACAATCTACATTCAAATTAATTTCAATAGATAGAGCTGTGAAATGGTTGTAATATAGACATACAATTTTTTAATTATGCTCTTTTCATTTAAATGTCACATTTCGCACAGATGTCGCAGAATTATTTACAATTTTTTACTTTGTAACGTAAAAAATTTCAATTAATTCCTGTCCAATTGTTGTTGTAAATTGCTCAACAAAATATAGCTTTTAATACCAAATCAAGCAACATGAAATTGTAGAAGTTTTTAATAAGACCATCTCGCTCATTTTTATATACTCCTCTGCCTCTAATGAGACACAAGTTGTATAGATCCGTACTCAAATAAATAGAATGTCAAAAATTATTCGAAAATAAATGTTTTAACATAAAACTTACATAAAACTTAAAAAATGTTTTAAAAATATTAACAATAGTTAATTAGTTTTAATTCTATCATGTTTTATTACCTATTTATAAAAAATATTAACATTATTTCTCAATAATTAACCCTTAATATTTTAAATACACACCTGGATGTACAAACAAATGGGCAAAAAAATTTCGAAATTAAATGTCACATGTTCTTTTACAACTTTCCGTGTTTCTTAACCGATTGAAGTGAAATTTAGTATGCAAGTTTATATTAGCCCACAAATAGCGTGTATTGAATTTCAATATTATAACGTATCCCGTTGTAGAAGAAAAGTTGTCGAAAAAACGTTTATTTTCTTATACTAAACACTACGGGAATATATATCCAGCCGTATAATCGGAACGGGATACGTTATAATATTGATATAATATTTGGGCCAATATAAACGTAATTGCACAACACTGATTATCAATCAATGAGCATCTATACAACTAGTCATCATTGATCATAAACCTCGATCCAGAACAAAGTCGAGTGTTAATAACAAACCGAAGATCATATCTGTATAATCAAAATTATTTCAAGATAATTTTCAAGGTTAGTTCAAGTTTTTTTATATATCTCATGATTGTATTTTTTTCTTCTTTTAATAATTCGGGTATGTCATTAGAAAAACTGTTCGATCAGCCGGACTTTTTATTTCTTCGAAAGTGAACTGTAAAAAAAAAATAATAAAAGGCGGTCAAGATCCCTAATTGCAGTTAAACGGACAAGTGTAGCAGACGATATAAAATCAGTTAATTTATCCAAAATAGACAAATATTTGAAACGTACTTCGGGTACCACAATGTATCTTTTAAAAATAAATACTGCTCTCAAAATCATCCCAGATTTCGATGGTAGCTCCGATCGTCTCCATTAATTTCTGCTATGTTGTGATATGACACATGACGAATTAATACATACCGAACATGAGAAATTCCTTAAACTAGTTAAAACTAAATTGTCAAATAAAGCATACGACATCGTGAAATATGCAGAGCATAAGTCATGGAAAGACTTAAAATTAGAACTCAAAAATAAATTTCAATATTCTAAATCTATAGAACAACTCAAAATCGAATTAATTAATGTAAGGCAACTAAGAAACGAGAGTGTAACATCGTACGGTAGTTAAGTTGAGAAATTACTGTCGGAATTAAATGAAGTTGGTATAGAAAGTGAAGGAACAAATGGGTCAACAACTATTATATACATTTAAATTCAAAAACCGCCTTGAAAGCATTTCAAGAAGGTCTCATTGATCCTATCAAACTCATAATAAAAGCTTGCCGATTATTAACACTTCAAGATGCCATAAACAAAGCTTGTGAGGAGGAACTCATTATAAATACTAGTCATCTATTAACAATTGATTCCAATACGAAACTAAAATGTCAAATTTGCAAACGAATTGGACACTCCGCTGAGAAGTGTTATAGCCGACGTTCAGTTCAACCAAATCCATATTATTTTAGACGTACAATACCAAATTATTTAGCTTACATTTAATAATTATAGTGACACGAGACTTACGAATCCTGAAATCCAAGCAGCTCAAAAACCAACGGTGTGCGCTTAAAGTACCTGGTCATCATATTAGCATCTGTAGAAAGCGCCAATACGCGAACTCTTATAAAAATACGCAAATTATCGAAGTATCCAATATAGATCAGCCATCCACGTCGAGAAATGGGTTGGGATCCATTCCAGAACATCCACCAAACACTCCAGAACGGATCCAGGAAATAAAAGAGAGTGTCAACAGAAAAAAAAAAATAAATCTAGACCATCACGAATATAAAAATATGAGTTCAAGTTTACTATTTGATTCTAATTTGGATCGTTTTCCTAATTCTTATTCCAAACCTTTATTTCATTATTCATTTTTAGAATCAATCCATAATCCAAATCATGTTATTAATTTAAAACATCATTCAATTTATCTTTCGAATCACAATCATAATAAGAAATATATTCAATTACAATTAGATATTCTAAAGCCTAAATCTTTTTTCTTTTTGGTCGATCCTGGAGGCGATATAAGCAAAATTAAGCGAATATTTTTAAAAAACGATACACTTTGTTATCCTGAACAAAAATGTAAGGTAAAAGGTATAACTTCCGAATAATTCGAAACAATCGCAACTTGTGAAGCTCACATTAGTTTACCGGATTCACTGGCAATGGTATGGGCATGTGAACATTTTCAGATAGTTTCCGCTTCGTTTCGTATCTCATGTGCAGGTATTACAGGTAAAGATTTTTTATCTAAATATAATTGTAAAATTGGTTTCTCTAATTATAACTTTGGAATTTCATTAAATAATTCTAGAATTAAACTTAAACTAACATCCAATTCGTATGTTTTAATTCCACCTCGTTCGGAAAAAACTTTCACTATTTATTTAGATATTCCAAACAATATCGATTATTAATGTCAATCTTTTGAAATCGTGCTTGGCGTACATACCGTAAATTCGATAGCAAAATTACGAAACAATTTGGTTACAATAAGTCTGGTAAATACTAATGATTTCGAGGTTGAAATTGAAAATTTAGCATTGCCTTTAGATAAGTTGGACGAATATCAAGTGATTCATCTTAAGTCATGGTCGAATAAAATTTAAAACCGGTTAGAAACTATCAAATCATCTTTACGAATTGATCATCTTAATCAGGAAGAGAGAAATTCCATCCTAAATTTATGTAGACAATTCAACAAAATTTTCTATCTCGCAGGTGATCAACTTACCGCTACGGATATATCTTAACATAAAATCAGAACCGATCGCAATTTAGAACCCATATACATTAAACAATACAAATTACCAGAATCTACAAAAGACGAAATCGATAAACAATCTGAAATGTTAGAAAACGATATCATCGAACCAAGCAAGAGTCCATGGAACTTTCCATTAATAGTAGTCCCTAAAAACTCGAACACTGAACAAAAAAAGTGGAAAATCGTGATATCTCAGAGGTGCTAGACCATCTTGGCAAATCTAAATATTTTACCACGATTGACCTTGCTAATGGATATCATCAAATATTTCTAAATCCCAAATATAAAGAAAAGACAGCATTCAGCACGCATTTAGAACATTTACAGTTTAAACGAATGCCTTTTGGATTAAAGAGCGCACCAGCGACTTTCCAAAGATTGATGAGTAACGTCCTGAGTGGATTAAAGGGAATCAAGTGCCTAGTCTATCTCGACGATGTAATAGTCACGGCCTACAACCTTAAGGATCACGAAAATAAATTAGAATTAGTTTTTAATTGTTTCAAAAACAATACTCTAAAAGTTAATTTGGAAAAGTGTCAGTTTTTATCAAAAGAGATCATATATTTGGAACATACGGTAACAGAACAAGGAATCAAACCAGATTTGAACAAAGTAACAGCTGTCAGAGATTATCCTCAGCCAACTAACCAAAAGGAGATGAAATCATTTTTAAGTCTCGCATCTATAAATAGATTTTCCGAAATTTTCAAACCCCTAACAATTTTATTAAAAAAGGGACAATCGTTTATTTGGAATGCCTTCTGTGATGAATCATTTACAAAACGAAAAAACTGTTTAATAAACCCTCCAGTCTTGCAGCACCCTGATTTTTCGTTACCTTTTGAATTAACAACCGATGTGAGTTATTTAGCGATAGGTGCCGTTCTCTCCCAAAAGAAAAATCAGATTGACTTACCAATAGCGTATGCCAGTCGAGTCCCCAATAAAGAGGAATAAAATTATCCAACGATAGAAAAGGAGTTATTGGCGATGGTATGGGCATGTAATAAACATTTTCGCCCATATGTTTATTTTAAAATAATTACCGATCATAAGCCATTAATATGGCTAAGTAACTTGAAAAACCCCTCTTCTAGGTTAATGAGATGGCGAATGCGGTTAGAAGACTTCGATTATCAGGTTCTTCTTATACCTGGAATCCTCAAACCAAAACGCCGATGCTTTGAGCCGGGCACCGACAAAATCAAATCAATCTCCACAAGTTTTATCAGAAACACCAGATAAAATTGCAGAAGTAAATGTTGTAACTAGATCACAGACTAAACAAAAACCTGACACTGATATTAAAGAATCTGATATAAGTTCCAATGCATCAACATCTAAAGTTATGCAATAGAAGAATTTCACTCGAAACCTCTAGGCGGTCATCAAGGAGTGTTAAGAACAGCCCAACGCATGAGAAAATATTAATTTTTCCAAAAATTTCTATTCGCGTATAAGGAAAGTCATTACGTAAACTCAAATGCAGTAAACTCAATAAAATGCCAATGCAAATTACTTCCACTTCGTCTCGGGGATTCGAAAAAGTTTTGTTGGATATAGTTGGTCCTCTGCCAGTCATTAGAAAATCAAGAGGCCAAAACAATAGCTAGAGTATTCGACGAACGAGTAATTTGTGTGTTTGGAGCCCCTCAACAAATACTTTCCGATCAAGGAGACAATTTTATGAGCGAGCTATTTACGAACGTATCCAAAATTTTAAAAATTAAAAAAATAAACATTACCGCATATCATCCACAAACTAATGGGGCTCTGGAGCGTTTACACAGAACGTGGACCGAATACTTAAGAAACTACATACAGTTCGATGAACTCAATTGGGATACTTTGCTTCCTTTTGCCATATTCACTTTCAATTCTATTCCGCAAAGCACAACCAAATTCATGCCATTTGAATTATTATTCGGATATAAACCCTTGATACCCAATTTATTACAGCGTGAACCAAAAGTGGTAGGTATATAATTTTGATGACTATATACTTGAATTAAAGAATAGAATGCAATCATCTTTTGATATAGCGAGAAAAAACCTTATTAACAAAAAATTTAAGTCAAAAGAGTACTATGATAACAATACACGAAATCCACATTTCCAAATTGGTGATCTTGTTCGAAATACCAAATTTTCGCCTCGTTGGCTTGGACCATTTGAAATTAAAGAAGCTAAGTCATAATGTAATTGATTTATAAATACCTGAAGTGCGGGCTTTACTACCAAGAAAAATTCTTTAAACTCAGACCGTACATTCCCCGTTAAATACTCGTCGTCCAGTGATTCAAGGTCTAGTTAGCTTTCCTCGAATAGTTTGTACGCTTTTTCCACAACGGCCAAACTTGCTTCTAACTGAGGCTAGGTTGTGGTTTCTGGTTTGTTGTCTATGAATTGCTTGGCTCGTTTCATCTGATCTATGTTTGCGGTCCGTTGAGCCTTAGCCTTTAAGATTAGAATTGCTATTTTTTCCTCTCTGGTCATGATTAATTTTCACTTCACTCAAACCTTTTTTATTTATAATTACCACAAGGTGTTTTTTTTTTTTTTTAAATTTATTGCTCGCTTGCTTCACTTCTCTAAAATGCCCCTTTTTTTGCTTTTTTAATTTTAAAAATGCAATAGTCAATACTCACAGTACGTATCCCGTAATAATAAAAATATACTCAATAATCCGTTAACGAAATCCGTTTTACCTCAAAAATGCCAATTGGTTTAGAAGAATCTGCTTTTCCGCAAAATGGCGTTGGTTTATTACACGTGTTTATGCGCCGTAAAACAGAATATCGTTGTGAAAATAAACTGTTATCCGTTTATTTACGATGTCGAAACTTATGTGGTCTGGCATTAAAATGAAGCCGCTCAAGCTTTTTTGAGCGGAAACTATTTTGCGACGCACTAATCAAACACAATTTTTTTGTATATTCACAAATGAAAACTTTTATTTATTTTTAATGTGTGCACTGTACGAAATGGAATTGATAACTAAACTTTTTTTTTATTAAAAAAGAATAGAAGGAATATAAACAAAAAATAATTATACTATATAATGCAAAATGTAATAGGGCAATATCAGGGAATGCGCAACAATTTATTTGTGTTGTGCTTAACACCGGGTGTCTACTCGAACATTTAGTTCATCGATAGAAATTTCTTCGCTTTTGCGGAATTTAATGCAATACAGTTTTCCATTCGGGTTAAGTTACCCTTTATTGCCGCAATTACTCTCTTAAGCGCTATTTGATCGGCAATATCATAATTCACTTAATTTTCACTTCATATGATTCCCTCCATGTAAGCACGCTACAATAATATTTAATTGAACCTTTGAAACGATTTACCTGCTGTGCAATTAAAGTGCAGCTTCGATAGTGTAATCTCCACGTGAGTTGACTACTCAATAGCGTGGGTAAATTTGTGCAGTTTGATTATTGGTATTTTATATAAAGCTCGGATTACTTGGCTAAATATAAAATACCAATTATGGATGGTGAAGCTTTGCTAGCTGAATGATAACTACAATACGTTGTGACCGGAACCTTAAGGGCGTAACCTGGATTGGTATACTCGTATTGTTCTTTCATGCGTGTCCGCATTTTATTATTATGTTTATGATCTTAAGGCTAAACATATTCATTAGATTTAGTAGGTTTTGAATGTCACCTGAGTAAACAAAACAAGAGTGATGGTAATTAATTGGTTATACAACTAATAAATTTAAATATGTTGAATTAATTATTTAGTAATAATTTAATTATATAGGTTACGTCAATTACCCCGTTTAGATCGTAAGTGGATAATGACGATCATTCGCCATCGGTGCTGCCCGGAAAACTCTATCTCAGACAAACAAAACTTGTTACCAAATACAAAAAATTTGATGGGTTCTTAAAGGACAATTCCGTAAATCGAGGGATTATGATAATTTGGATAGTAGAAAACTTCTATAGTTTTGCGTGAGTCAAAATTCCCAAGAAATGTTCACTGGGTAAATTTGTACAATAAGTACATATGTGTATGTGAACGGGTATTATGAAAGTACATGTCAATGCTTGAGAGTTTAATTGAAAAGATTGATATCTATTTCACCTCTTTGTTAGACTGTGAATAACAAAAAAATTTGATTTTGAACGTAATCAACTGGAACATTGAACAAATATCAATAAATCAAATGTACAAAAACTCATCAATTAATTATAAATAATTAAATATTTTCGGAGATGGTTTAATTTTTTTTTTTTTTTTTTTTGTTAATTTCCCATGAATTTTAATTTCTTTTTAATTCATTTTTTTGTGAAGATTCATGCACGATCATTAAATTATTTAAAGTTGATTTAAAATTTTCTCGCTTTTATTCTTAAATGGTGAGAATTATAAACATTGGGACAACCCTTTTAGTATAAATATCAAGAATTATACAATAAGATATATTCAATTTATTCGAAACAAAGATACATTTATATTATTTTTGGTAGACCAATAATTCATTGATAATTTCCTTCATAATTCTTTACTTCCACAAAAAAAAAAACAATAAATGCGGAGCAAAAGGGTTGATCACATAAAAATACCAAAAAAATTTTCCATTAAAATTTAAACGGACGAATGAATTTTCCAAACATTTTTATTTCTATATTCATGTACACTTACAAACAGAGCAAGTTTGAGTATTTTTGCATAATTTTTCGATTAAAATCCACAGCACAAAGTGTTAATATGAATAATTTGAACATTAAATTTTGAAATACGTGGTGAAAATGAATAACAAACACAAAAAAAAGCGACAGGATGGAGAGATCCATCCGATTTTTTTCCAATTCTGAGTATACAAAGATATTTTATGGTAATAGATGAATGACTAAATACTATATGAAGTAGTGCTACGATATATTTATTCGTAGTGAGATGGACAAGTAAATGTTTTGGAAATTTATGTATTGTTTTGGTAATTTAATGATGATGAATTTATTTCTGTATTAAAATATAAATATATAGGATGTGTGTGCTGTGGGTGGCCGTTTGTGGACAAAAAAAAATGTTTATTTGTTTATAGAGTTTCTATATATGAAAAGTGGTCCATTAATAAATTAATTTGTTACAGAGGACACATTTTCAATGCACGTTTAGTTATTTATCAAAATATAGGCGGGAAATTGATTACGTGATATAGTTTTATTACGGACATTTTAGTAAACAGAAAAATACTGAAATTAGTGTTAAATAGCAACTTTTCATTTATGTCATGAATAGTATAGGAAGCTCCCTCAACACACCTTTAATATAAACGTATAGAGTTCGCTTAACTAAAGAAGTAAATGTCAAATTCTAAATAAATCTTTGATGTGGTATGAGATACCGTGCCGATTGAAAAAAACGAAAATTAGAATAAAATTAAATTTTATTGTTGAAAGAATATTTTGTAGTCCCTTAAGGGCAGCCTTAACAAACATTTCGAAAAAAAGAACCAAATTCTTAACCCGGGGTTTTAACTTTGAGTCAGTGTACTATTTTCAGTTGAACTGTATAAATTATTTACGATAGCAAATTGAATCTTTCTGTACTTTAATGTACTAAAAATTTCCGATGTGAAGTTTACCACGCCAGAAAGCTACACAAATTAACGAAAAGTGAAAGTTTTTACTGGAAAAACACATAAGTGTAGCTAATATTTCACCCACAGAGTGTTAACCCACATTTTCATAAAGTGGATCGGTAAAGCTTCCCGAGAGAATTCCTGTTATTTGGTTCTTATCATCCTAAATGGTGTCAAATTGGCTTAATTTCATTGGTTCATATTAGAACAAATTGAAAGAAATGGGGAAGGTCTGGAAGAGCTTAATCTACAAATCACTTTTGAGATTCTCATTTACATTTTGACAATTTTCAAGAATTTAATCCGCAAATCATTTAAAGAATCACATTATGAACATGCCCAATCAATTTTATCTTAATATCCAAAATTGTTTTGGAAAGCCTGACACGTCCACTTTAAAAATATAGGCCTTCACTCTATAGGTAACATAATATAGGTAACATCTCTAAATTTATGGATTTCAATGCAGTTGTCTAGAAGCAAATTGAAATGCATAATCATAATATGCTGCATGTTTTACCATGCTTAAAGGTTTTCAGAGGCGAATATAATATTGTAGGTGATACCGCAACAATATCAGTGCATTAAATTGTGTTTCACAGAAACTCACCAATCGAAAGCAATGATAATTTATTAGGGCATGTTACAAACAGCGATTGTAGATGTTCGAGGATCCAATTATGTTTTGTATTCTTATAGGGTACTGCTAGACTCTTGAAGTCTTGCGGTCAGAAGATGGTAGCTTCCAAAGGAAGAGTAGACATGGATGTGTTCTCCCGATTTCGACGATAAACATTATTCAATATCGAAAGTTTCGTTATATCATCAAATACTTTGATTCAAATACTACTCAATTAAATCGAATCAACTTAGAAATAGCCGACCTGAAATTCTATAAGGTGACTATTAACTGTCGCTTCTCTTACCAAATCAGATTAAGAGTGCCAAAAGTAATCTAACAGCGCAAAAAATAGTTTTAGGCTAGATAATATCATCACATTTTAATAAGAATAATCAAAATCAGACTAAAAAATTGATTTTAAAAATCCATAATTTAGCCTTATAGAACATCTTTTTTACACAAGGGCTAACGTGAATTTCTAGCTAAATTTATATTATTTTTTCTAGCTTGCCTAAGGCCCGTATTTTGTTTAATCCGTCACTGTTTCTGATAGTGCTAGTGCTTTCTGGTAAATGTTGGTGATGGGCACAAATTTAGTAAAAAAGGTAACAGGGTTATTAACACAATTAAAATGGGATATTTTGTAGAAAGCTGTTTTGGAAAATGGTGCTTCTCGTATGAAACTACCTCCTGAAAAAAGATTTGGATGTTTTCTTGTTTCATTAGAATGTTTTTTTGGAAAATGTCAGCAGAGATTATAACATCTAATTAAACATTTCATGTTGGGGAATTTATAATTGCATGGCAATTAATGTCACGTGATAAGATTGTTCCAATATGATATTAAATGTATTACAAAAATTTACTGATTTTCGGTTATCTATGAATTATTTGCGGAACTGGAAATGAACCGTTAGAATGATTGTGTCTTTCAAAAAACTACAATTAATATGTAAACTACATAAATATTATTAGTTAATCTCGTTCATCCTTTTTATTAATCAAAATGAGACAAACCAAATTTTAGTATGCAATTTAAGAATCGAAAACTGGAAAATGTTTTATCTAAATGTCAAAAACTACAATGAGAAAATTATTAGTACAGTATTCGAGCAGACCCTTAATTTGATGCTCATCATTAATTTTTTTTTTATCTACAAGATCTTCCATTCAATACCATCGGATATTATAGATTAAATGCCAATGAGTTCTGGACACGACAACTGATTTGTAAAATGTCTTAAGCCTAGATATCTGCGTTATAAAAGTTAAATTATGACTGTGACGGTACTGCTTAACTTTCGGCTACCTTAGCTTACTATACTTGTCTTACCTTTCATACGATACTGACAACTCTGGAGTATATTGTGAACAATAAGTCAATAATTCAAATTTTGAGTGATAAGCACTAAGCAGAAATGCAAATGATACAACTTTTGAAAAACATTATAGAAGAAATTAATACACAAAACACAGATGTCAGCTATATTGCAGCATTTTAAGCTGAGATCTCAGAATAGGGTTAACTTACCCGAAATGGAGTAAACACGAATCTTGGACAACAGAGGCTCAATTAAACTTCTATGAAACCAGAAGTCAGAAATTTGGGCAAAACAAAATTGCTGGGTGATATTCATAAAGTTCGGAAACACCTGATTTATATCGTTGTGAAGTATTTTACACAAAGTGTAGCTACACAAATTAACGAAAAGTGTAAGTGTACTGAAAAAGTGTAGGCCTACATAAAAAGTGTAAATAAGAAGTAGAACCAGGTATGGGGCGATATTACCATAAAGTGGACAGGTCAAGCTATCCGAAACAATTTTTCATATTAAAATAAAAAGGGTTGGGTATGTAAAACGCTATTTTGAAAATTGTGAATATCAAATAAACTGTCGAAACCTGATGTTACACTATGACCATTTACAAAAATCTCAGAGATGTTACCAGGTGTGGGCTTACATTTCCATAAAGTGGACAGGTCAAGCTATCCGAAACCATTTTTCCTATTACAATAAAAAGGGTTGGGTATGTTCGACGCTATTTTGAATATTGTGAAAATAAAATAAACGGTCGAAACCTGATACTACACTTAGACCATTTACAAAAATGTGACAATTTTCATTTTGATTGCTCGATTATTTCTAAACATTTCTTAGAAAATTCAATTTTATACCAAATCAACTGTGCTATAGCCCACAAGTTTTTGGGCGGCAAAAATCTAAAATGGTCCGATTACGATGGTTGATAACTCTATCAATAGTTTTCGGGACCTGTAATTGCTGTGACAATTTTCATTTTCATTGTTTGATTATTTCTAAACATTTCTTAGAAAATTCAATTTTATTGAAAATTAACTGTGCTATAGCCCACAAGTTTTTGGGCGGCAAAAATCTAAAATAGTCCGATTACGATGGTTGATACCTCTATCAATAGTTTTCGGGACCTGTAATTGCTGTGACAATTTTCATTTTGATTGCTCGATTATTTCTAAACATTTCTTAGAAAATTCAATTTTATTGAAAATCAACTGTGCTATAGCCCACTAGTTTTTGGGCGGCAAAAATCTAAAATGGTCCGATTACGATGGTTGATACCTCTATCAATAGGTTTCGGGACCTGTAATTACTGTGACAATTTTGAAAATTCAATTTTATTGAAAATCAACTTTGCTATAATAGCCCACAAGTTTTTGGTCGACAAAAATCTAAAATGGTCCGATTACGATGGTTGACACCTCTATCAATAAGTTTCGGGACCTGTAATTGCTGTGACAATTTTCATTTTGATTGCTCGATTATTTCTTAACATTTCTTAGAAAATTCAATTTTATTGAAAATCAACTGTGCTATAGCCCACAAGTTTTTGGGCGGCAAAAATCTAAAATGATCCGATTACGATGGTTGATATCTCTATCAATAGTTTTTGGGACCTGTAATTGCTGTGACAATTTTCATTTTGATTACTCGATTATTTCTAACCATTTCTTAGAAAATTCAATTTAATTGAAAATTAACTGTGCTATAGCCCACAAGTTTTTGGGCGGCAAAAATCTAAAATGATCCGATTACGATGGTTGATATCTCTATCAATAGGTTTCGGGACCTGTAATTACTGTGACAATTTTGAAAATTCAATTTTATTGAAAATCAACTTTGCTATAATAGCCCACAAGTTTTTGGTCGACAAAAATCTAAAATGGTCCGATTACGATGGTTGATACCTCTATCAATAAGTTGCGGGACCTGTAATTGCTGTGACAATTTTCATTTTGATTGCTCGATTATTTCTAAACATTTCTTAGAAAATTCAATTTTATTGAAAATCAACTGTGTTATAGCCCACAAGTTTTTGGGCGGCAAAAATCTAAAACGATCCGATTACGATGGTTGATATCTCTATCAATAGGTTTCTGGACCTGTAATTACTGTGACAATTTTGAAAATTCAATTTTATTGAAAATCAACTTTGCTATAATAGCCCACAAGTTTTTGGTCGACAAAAATCTAAAATGATCCGATTACGATGGTTGATATCTCTATCAATAGTTTTTGGGACCTGTAATTGCTGTGACAATTTTCATTTTGATTACTCGATTATTTCTAAACATTTCTTAGAAAATTCAATTTAATTGAAAATTAACTGTGCTATAGCCCACAAGTTTTTGGGCGGCAAAAATCTAAAATGATCCGATTACGATGGTTGATATCTCTATCAATAGTTTTTGGGACCTGTAATTGCTGTGACAATTTTCATTTTGATTACTCGATTATTTCTAAACATTTCTTAGAAAATTCAATTTAATTGAAAATCAACTGTGCTATAGCCCACAAATTTTTGGGCGGCAAAAATCTAAAATGGTCCGATTACGATGGTTGATACCTCTATCAATAGGTTTCGGGACCTGTAATTACTGTGACAATTTTGAAAATTCAATTTTATTGAAAATCAACTTTGCTATAATAGCCCACAAGTTTTTGGTCGACAAAAATCTAAAATGGTCCGATTACGATGGTTGATACCTCTATCAATAGGTTTCGGGACCTGTAATTGCTGTGACAATTTTCATTTTGATTGCTCGATTATTTCTTAACATTTCTTAGAAAATTCAATTTTATTGAAAATCAACTGTGCTATAGCCCACAAGTTTTTGGGCGGCAAAAATCTAAAATGATCCGATTACGATGGTTGATATCTCTATCAATAGATTTTGGGACCTGTAATTGCTGTGACAATTTTCATTTTGATTACTCGATTATTTCTAAACATTTCTTAGAAAATTCTATTTAATTGAAAATCAACTGTGCTATAGCCCACAAGTTTTTGGGCGGCAAAAATCTAAAATGGTCCGATTACGATGGTTGATACCTCTATCAATAGGTTTCGGTACTTGTAATTACTGTGACAATTTTGAAAATTCAATTTTATTGAAAATAAACTTTGCTATAATAGCCCACAAGTTTTTGGGCGGCAAAAATCTAAAATGGTCCGATTACGATGGTTGATACCTCTATCAATAGGTTTCGGGACCTGTAATTGCTGTGACAATTTTCATTTTGATTGCTCGAATATTTCTTAACGTTTCTTAGAAAATTCAAATTAATTGAAAATTAACTGTGCTATAGCCCACAAGTTTTTGGGCGGCAAAAATCTAAAATGATCCGATTACGATGGTTGATACCTCTATCAATAGGTTTCGGGACCTGTAATTGCTGTGACAATTTTCATTTTGATTGCTCGATTATTTCTAAACATTTCTTAGAAAATTCAATTTTATTGAAAATCAACTGTGCTATTGCCCACAAGTTTTTGGGCTGCAAAAATCTAAAATGGTCCGATTACGATGGTTGATACCTCTATCAATAAGTTTCGGGACCAGTAATTGCTGTAACAATTTTCATTTTGATTGCTCGATTATTTCTAAACATTTCTTAGAAAATTCAATTTTATTGAAAATCAACTGTGCTATAGCCCACAAGTTTTTGGGCGGCAAAAATCTAAAATGGTGACAATTTTCATTTTGATTGTTTGATTATTTCTAAACATTTCTTAGAAAATTCAATTTTATTAAAAATCAACTGTGCTATAGTCCACAAGTTTTTGGGCGGCAAAAATCTAAAATGGTCCGATTACGATGGTTGATACCTCTATCAATAGGTTTCGGGACCTGTAATTGCTGTGACAATTTTCATTTTGATTGCTCGATTATTTCTAAACATTTCTTAGAAAATTCAATTTTACACAAAATCAACTGTGCTATAGCCCACAAGTTTTTGGGCGGCAAAAATCTAAAATGGTCCGATTACGATGGTTGATATCTCTATCAATAGTTTTCGGGACCTGTAATTGCTGTGACAATTTTCATTTTGATTGCTCGATTATTTCTAAACATTTCTTAGAAAATTCAATTTTATTGAAAATTAACTGTGCTATAGCCCACAAGTTTTTGGGCGGCAAAAATCTAAAATGGTCCGATTACGATGGTTGATACCTCTATCAATAGGTTTCGGGACCTGTAATTGCTGTGACAATTTTCATTTTGATTGTTTGATTATTTCTAAGCATTTCTTAGAAAATTCAATTTTATTGAAAATTAACTGTGCTATAGCCCACAAGTTTTTGGGCGGCAAAAATCTAAAATGGTCCGATTACGATGGTTGATACCTCTATCAATAGGTTTCGGGACCTGTAATTGCTGTGACAATTTTCATTTTGATTGCTCGACAATTTCTAACCATTTCTTAGAAAATTCAATTTTATTGAAAATCAACTGTGCTATAGCCCACAAGTTTTTGGGCGGCAAAAATCTAAAATGGTCCGGTTACGATGGTTGATACCTCTATCAATAGGTTTCGGGACCTGTAATTGCTGTGACAGTCTTTATTTTGATTGCTCGATTATTTCTAAACATTTCTTAGAAAATTCAATTTTATTGAAAATCAACTGTGCTATAGCCTGCAAGTTTTTGGGCGGCAAAAAACTAAAATGGTCCGATTACGATGGTTGATACCTCTATCAATAGGTTTCGGGACCTGTAATTGCTGTGACAATTTTCATTTTGATTGCTCGATTATTTCTAAACATTTCTTAGAAAATTCAATTTTATTGAAAATCAACTGTGCTATAGCCTGCAAGTTTTTGGGCGGCAAAAAACTAAAATGGTCCGATTACGATGGTTGATACCTCTATCAATAGGTTTCGGGACCTGTAATTGCTGTGACAATTTTCATTTTGATTGCTCGATTATTTCTAAACATTTCTTAGAAAATTCAATTTTAGTGAAAATCAACTGTGCTATAGCCCACAAGTTTTTGGGCGGCAAAAATCTAAAATGGTGACAATTTTCATTTTGATTGTTTGATTATTTCTAAACATTTCTTAGAAAATTCAATTTTATTGAAAATCAACTGTGCTATAGTCCACAAGTTTTTGGGCGGCAAAAATCTAAAATGGTCCGATTACGATGGTTGATACCTCTATCAATAGGTTTCGGGACCTGTAATTGCTGTGACAATTTTCATTTTGATTGCTCGATTATTTCTAAACATTTCTTAGAAAATTCAATTTTATACAAAATCAACTGTGCTATAGCCCACAAGTTTTTGGGCGGCAAAAATCTAAAATGGTCCGATTACGATGGTTGATATCTCTATCAATAGTTTTCGGGACCTGTAATTGCTGTGACAATTTTCATTTTGATTGCTCGATTATTTCTAAACATTTCTTAGAAAATTCAATTTTATTGAAAATTAACTGTGCTATAGCCCACAAGTTTTTGGGCGGCAAAAATCTAAAATGGTCCGATTACGATGGTTGATACCTCTATCAATAGGTTTCGGGACCTGTAATTGCTGTGACAATTTTCATTTTGATTGTTTGATTATTTCTAAGCATTTCTTAGAAAATTCAATTTTATTGAAAATTAACTGTGCTATAGCCCACAAGTTTTTGGGCGGCAAAAATCTAAAATGGTCCGATTACGATGGTTGATACCTCTATCAATAGGTTTCGGGACCTGTAATTGCTGTGACAATTTTCATTTTGATTGCTCGATAATTTCTAACCATTTCTTAGAAAATTCAATTTTATTGAAAATCAACTGTGCTATAGCCCACAAGTTTTTGGGCGGCAAAAATCTAAAATGGTCCGGTTACGATGGTTGATACCTCTATCAATAGGTTTCGGGACCTGTAATTGCTGTGACAGTCTTTATTTTGATTGCTCGATTATTTCTAAACATTTCTTAGAAAATTCAATTTTATTGAAAATCAACTGTGCTATAGCCTGCAAGTTTTTGGGCGGCAAAAAACTAAAATGGTCCGATTACGATGGTTGATACCTCTATCAATAGGTTTCGGGACCTGTAATTGCTGTGACAATTTTCATTTTGATTGCTCGATTATTTCTAAACATTTCTTAGAAAATTCAATTTTATTGAAAATCAACTGTGCTATAGCCTGCAAGTTTTTGGGCGGCAAAAAACTAAAATGGTCCGATTACGATGGTTGATACCTCTATCAATAGGTTTCGGGACCTGTAATTGCTGTGACAATTTTCATTTTGATTGCTCGATTATTTCTAAACATTTCTTAGAAAATTCAATTTTATACAAAATCAACTGTGCTATAGCCCACAAGTTTTTGGGCGGCAAAAATCTAAAATGGTCCGATTACGATGGTTGATATCTCTATCAATAGTTTTCGGGACCTGTAATTGCTGTGACAATTTTCATTTTGATTGCTCGATTATTTCTAAACATTTCTTAGAAAATTCAATTTTATTGAAAATTAACTGTGCTATAGCCCACAAGTTTTTGGGCGGCAAAAATCTAAAATGGTCCGATTACGATGGTTGATACCTCTATCAATAGGTTTCGGGACCTGTAATTGCTGTGACAATTTTCATTTTGATTGTTTGATTATTTCTAAGCATTTCTTAGAAAATTCAATTTTATTGAAAATTAACTGTGCTATAGCCCACAAGTTTTTGGGCGGCAAAAATCTAAAATGGTCCGATTACGATGGTTGATACCTCTATCAATAGGTTTCGGGACCTGTAATTGCTGTGACAATTTTCATTTTGATTGCTCGATAATTTCTAACCATTTCTTAGAAAATTCAATTTTATTGAAAATCAACTGTGCTATAGCCCACAAGTTTTTGGGCGGCAAAAATCTAAAATGGTCCGGTTACGATGGTTGATACCTCTATCAATAGGTTTCGGGACCTGTAATTGCTGTGACAGTCTTTATTCTGATTGCTCGATTATTTCTAAACATTTCTTAGAAAATTCAATTTTATTGAAAATCAACTGTGCTATAGCCTGCAAGTTTTTGGGCGGCAAAAAACTAAAATGGTCCGATTACGATGGTTGATACCTCTATCAATAGGTTTCGGGACCTGTAATTGCTGTGACAATTTTCATTTTGATTGCTCGATTATTTCTAAACATTTCTTAGAAAATTCAATTTTATTGAAAATCAACTGTGCTATAGTCCACAAGTTTTTGGGCGGCAAAAATCTAAAATGTTCCGATTACGATGGTTGATACCTCTATCAATAGGTTTCGGGACCTGTAATTGCTTTGACTATTTTTATTTTGATTGCTCGATTATTTCTAAACATTTCTTAGAAAATTCAATTTAATTGAAAATCAACTGTGCTATAGCCCACAAGTTTTTGGGCGGCAAAAATCTAAAATGGTCCGATTACGATGGTTGATACCTCTATCAATAGGTTTCGGGACCTGTAATTGCTGTGACAATTTTCATTTTGATTGCTCGATTATTTCTAAACATTTCTTAGAAAATTCAATTTTATTGAAAATCAACTGTGCTATAGCCCACAAGTTTTTGGGCGGCAAAAATCTAAAATGGTCCGATTACGATGGTTGATACCTTTATCAGTAGGTTTCTGGACCTGTAATTGCTGTGACAATTTTCATTTTGATTGCTCGATTATTTTTAAACATTTCTTAGAAAATTCAATTTTATTGAAAATCAACTGTGCTATAGCCCACAAGTTTTTGGGCGGCAAAAATCTAAAGTGGTCAGATTACGATGGTTGATACCTCTATCAATAGGTTTCGGGACCTGTAATTGCTGTGACAATTTTCATTTTGATTGCTCGGTTATTTCTAAACATTTCTTAGAAAATTCAATTTTATTGAAAATCAACTGTGCTATAGCCCACAAGTTTTTGGGCGGCAAAAATCTAAAATGGTCCGATTACGATGGTTGATACCTCTATCAATAGGTTTCGGGACCTGTTATTGCTGTGACAATTTTGAAAATTCAATTTTATTGAAAATCAACTTTGCTATAATAGCCCACAAGTTTTTGGTCGGCAAAAATCTAAAATGGTCCGATTACGATGGTTGATACCTCTATCAATAGGTTTCGGGACCTGTAATTGCTGTGACAATTTTCATTTTGATTGCTCGAATATTTCTTAACGTTTCTTAGAAAATTCAAATTAATTGAAAATTAACTGTGCTATAGCCCACAAGTTTTTGGGCGGCAAAAATCTAAAATGATCCGATTACGATGGTTGATACCTCTATCAATAGGTTTCGGGACCTGTAATTGCTGTGACAATTTTCATTTTGATTGCTCGATTATTTCTAAACATTTCTTAGAAAATTCAATTTTATTGAAAATCAACTGTGCTATTGCCCACAAGTTTTTGGGCTGCAAAAATCTAAAATGGTCCGATTACGATGGTTGATACCTCTATCAATAAGTTTCGGGACCAGTAATTGCTGTAACAATTTTCATTTTGATTGCTCGATTATTTCTAAACATTTCTTAGAAAATTCAATTTTATTGAAAATCAACTGTGCTATAGCCCACAAGTTTTTGGGCGGCAAAAATCTAAAATGGTGACAATTTTCATTTTGATTGTTTGATTATTTCTAAACATTTCTTAGAAAATTCAATTTTATTGAAAATCAACTGTGCTATAGTCCACAAGTTTTTGGGCGGCAAAAATCTAAAATGGTCCGATTACGATGGTTGATACCTCTATCAATAGGTTTCGGGACCTGTAATTGCTGTGACAATTTTCATTTTGATTGCTCGATTATTTCTAAACATTTCTTAGAAAATTCAATTTTATACAAAATCAACTGTGCTATAGCCCACAAGTTTTTGGGCGGCAAAAATCTAAAATGGTCCGATTACGATGGTTGATATCTCTATCAATAGTTTTCGGGACCTGTAATTGCTGTGACAATTTTCATTTTGATTGCTCGATTATTTCTAAACATTTCTTAGAAAATTCAATTTTATTGAAAATCAACTGTGCTATATCCCACAAGTTTTTGGGCGGCAAAAATCTAAAATGGTCCGATTACGATGGTTAATACCTCTATCAGTAGGTTTCGGGACCTGTAATTGCTGTGACAATTTTCATTTTGATTGTTTGATTATTTCTAAGCATTTCTTAGAAAATTCAATTTTATTGAAAATTAACTGTGCTATAGCCCACAAGTTTTTGGGCGGCAAAAATCTAAAATGGACCGATTACGATGGTTGATACCTCTATCAATAGGTTTCGGGACCTGTAATTGCTGTGACAATTTTCATTTTGATTGCTCGATTATTTCTAAACATTTCTTAGAAAATTCAATTTTATTGAAAATCAACTGTGCTATAACCCACAAGTTTTTGGGCGGCAAAAATCTAAAATGGTCCGATTACGATGGTTAATACCTCTATCAGTAGGTTTCGGGACCTGTAATTGCTGTGACAATTTTCATTTTGATTGCTCGATTATTTCTAAACATTTCTTAGAAAATTCAATTTTATTGAAAATTAACTGCCCACAAGTTTTTGGGCGGCAAAAATCTAAAATGGTCCGATTACGATGGTTGATACCTCTATCAATAGGTTTCGGGACCTGTAATTGCTGTGACAATTTTCATTTTGATTGCTCGATTATTTCTAAACATTTCTTAGAAAATTCAATTTTATTGAAATCAACTGTGCTATATATAGCCCAAAAATTTTTTGGGCGGCAAAAATCTAAACTGGTCCGATTACGATGGTTGATACCTCTATCAATAGGTTTCGGGACCTGTAATTGCTGTGACAATTTTGATTTTGATTGCTCGACTATTTCTAAACATTTCTTAGAAAATTCAATTTTATTGAAAATCAACTGTGCTATAGCCCACAAGGTTTTGCTCGTTTATTTCTAAACATTTCTTAGAAAATTCAATTTTATTGAAAATCAACTGTGCTATAGCCCACAAGTTTTTGGGCGGCAAAAATCCAAACTGGTCCGAATACGATGGTTGATACCTCTATCAATAGGTTTCGGGACCTGTAATTGCTGTGACAATTTTTATTTTAATTACTTGATTATTTCTAAACATTTCTTAGAAAATTCAATTTAATTGAAAATCAACTGTGCTATAGTCCACAAGTTTTTGGCGGCAAAAATCTAAAATAGTCCGATTACGATGGTTGATACCTCTATCAATAGGTTTCGGGACCTGTAATTGCTGTGACAATTTTCATTTTGATTGCTCGATTATTTCTAAACATTTCTTAGAAAATTCAATTTTATTGAAAATCAACTGTGCTATAGCCCACAAATTTTTGGGCGGCAAAAATTTAAAATGGTCCGATTACGATGGTTGATACCTCTATCAATAGGTTTCGGGAGCTGTAATTGCTGTGACAATTTTCATTTTGATTGTTTGATTATTTCTAAACATTTCTTAGAAAATTCAAATTTATTGAAAATCAACTGAGCTATAATAGCCCACATATTTTTGGGCGGCAAAAATCTAAAATGGTCCGTTTACGATGGTTGATACCTCTATCAATAGGTTTCGGGACCTGTAATTGCTGTGACAATTTTCATTTTGATTGCTCGATTATTTCTATACATTTCTTAGAAAATTCAATTTTATTGCAAATCAATTGTGCTATAGTCCACAAGTTTTTGGGCGGCAAAAATCTAAAATGGTCCGATTACGATGGTTGATACCTCTATCAATAAGTTTCGGGACCTGTAATTGCTGTGACAATTTTCATTTTGATTGCTCGATTATTTCTAAACATTTCTTAGAAAATTCAATTTTATTGAAAATCAACTGTGCTATAGTCCACAAGTTTTTGGGCGGCAAAAATCTAAAATGGTTCGTTTACGATGGTTGATACCTCTATCAATAGGTTTCGGGACCTGTAATTGCTGTGACAATTTTCATTTTGATTGCTCGATTATTTCTAAACATTTCTTAGAAAATTCAATTTTATTGAAATCAACTGTGCTATATATAGCCCAAAAATTTTTTGGGCGGCAAAAATCTAAACTGGTCCGATTACGATGGTTGATACCTCTATCAATAGGTTTCGGGACCTGTAATTGCTGTGACAATTTTGATTTTGATTGCTCGACTATTTCTAAACATTTCTTAGAAAATTCAATTTTATTGAAAATCAACTGTGCTATAGCCCACAAGGTTTTGCTCGTTTATTTCTAAACATTTCTTAGAAAATTCAATTTTATTGAAAATCAACTGTGCTATAGCCCACAAGTTTTTGGGCGGCAAAAATCCAAACTGGTCCGAATACGATGGTTGATACCTCTATCAATAGGTTTCGGGACCTGTAATTGCTGTGACAATTTTTATTTTAATTACTTGATTATTTCTAAACATTTCTTAGAAAATTCAATTTAATTGAAAATCAACTGTGCTATAGTCCACAAGTTTTTGGCGGCAAAAATCTAAAATAGTCCGATTACGATGGTTGATACCTCTATCAATAGGTTTCGGGACCTGTAATTGCTGTGACAATTTTCATTTTGATTGCTCGATTATTTCTAAACATTTCTTAGAAAATTCAATTTTATTGAAAATCAACTGTGCTATAGCCCACAAATTTTTGGGCGGCAAAAATTTAAAATGGTCCGATTACGATGGTTGATACCTCTATCAATAGGTTTCGGGAGCTGTAATTGCTGTGACAATTTTCATTTTGATTGTTTGATTATTTCTAAACATTTCTTAGAAAATTCAAATTTATTGAAAATCAACTGAGCTATAATAGCCCACATATTTTTGGGCGGCAAAAATCTAAAATGGTCCGTTTACGATGGTTGATACCTCTATCAATAGGTTTCGGGACCTGTAATTGCTGTGACAATTTTCATTTTGATTGCTCGATTATTTCTATACATTTCTTAGAAAATTCAATTTTATTGCAAATCAATTGTGCTATAGTCCACAAGTTTTTGGGCGGCAAAAATCTAAAATGGTCCGATTACGATGGTTGATACCTCTATCAATAAGTTTCGGGACCTGTAATTGCTGTGACAATTTTCATTTTGATTGCTCGATTATTTCTAAACATTTCTTAGAAAATTCAATTTTATTGAAAATCAACTGTGCTATAGTCCACAAGTTTTTGGGCGGCAAAAATCTAAAATGGTTCGTTTACGATGGTTGATACCTCTATCAATAGGTTTCGGGACCTGTAATTGCTGTGACAATTTTCATTTTGATTGCTCGATTATTTCTAAACATTTCTTAGAAAATTCAATTTTATTGAAAATAAACTGTGCTATAGCCCACAAGTTTTTGGGCGGCAAAAATCTAAAATGGTCCGATTACGATGGTTGATACCTCTATCAATAGGTTTCGCGAACTGTAATTGCTGTGACAATTTTCATTTTGATTGCTCGATTATTTCTAAACATTTCCTTGAAAATTTAAGTTTATTGAAAATCAACTGTGCTATAGCCCACATATTTTTGGGCGGCAAAAATCTAAACTGGTCCACTTACGATGGTTGATACCTCTATCAATAGGTTTCGGGACCTGTAATTGCTGTGACAGTTTTTATTTTGATTGCTCGATTATTTCTAAACATTTCTTAGAAAATTCAATTTTATTAAAAATCAACTGTGCTATAGCCCACAAGTTTTTGGGCGGCAAAAATCTAAAATTGTCCGATTACGATGGTTTATATCTCTATTAATAGTTTTTGGGACCTGTAATTGCTGTGACAATTTTCATTTTGATTGCTCGATTATTTCTAAACATTTCTTAGAAAATTCAATTTTATTGAAATCAACTGTGCTATATATAGCCCAAAAATTTTTGGGCGGCAAAAATCTAAAATGGTCCGATTACGATGGTTGATACCTCTATCAATAAGTTTCGGGACCTGTAATTGCTGTGACAATTTTCATTTTGATTGCTCGATTATTTCTAAACATTTCTTAGAAAATTCAATTTTATTGAAAATCAATTGTGCTATAGCCCACAAGTTTTTGGGCGGCAAAAATCGAAAATGGTCCGATTACGATGGCTCATACCTCTATCAATAGGTTTCAGGACCTGTAATTGCTGTGACAATTTTCATTTTGATTGCTCGATTATTTCTAAACATTTCTTAGAAAATTCAATTTTATTGAATATCAACTGTGCTATAGTCCACAAGTTTTTGGGCGGCAAAAATCTAAAATGGTCCGATTACGATGGCTGATACCTCTATCAATAGGTTTCGGGAACTGTAATTGTTGTGACAATTTTCATTTTGATTGCTCGATTATTTCTAAACATTTCTTAGAAAATTCAGTTTTATTGAAAATCAACTGTGCTATAGCCCACAAGTTTTTGGGCGGCAAAAATCTAAAATGGTCCGATTACGATGGTTGATACCTCTATCAATAGGTTTCGGGACCTGTAATTGCTGTGACAATTTTCATTTTAATTGCTCGATTATTTCTAAACATTTCTTAGAAAATTCAATTTTATACAAAATCAACTGTGCTATAGCCCACAAGTTTTTGGGCGGCAAAAATCTAAAATGGTCCGATTACGATGGTTGATATCTCTATCAATAGGTTTCGGGACCTGTAATTGCTGTGACAATTTTCATTTTGATTGCTCGATTATTTCTAAACTTTTCTTAGAAAATTCAATTTTATTGAAAATCAACTGTGATATAGCCCACAAGTTTTTGGGCGGCAAAAATCTAAACTGGTCCGCTTACGATGGTTGATACCTCTATTAATAGGTTTCGGGACCTGTAATTGCTGTGACAATTTTCATTTTGATTGCTCGATTATTTCTAAACATTTCTTAGAAAATTCAATTTTATTGAAAATCAACTGTGCTATATATAGCCCACAAGTTTTTGGGCGGCAAAAATCTAAAATGGTCCGATTACGATGGTTGATACCTCTATCAATAGGTTTCGGGACCTGTAATTGCTGTGACAATTTTCATTTTGATTGCTTGATTATTATTAAACATTTCTTAGAAAATTCAATTTTATTGAAAATCAACTGTGTTATAGCCCACAAGTTTTTGGGCGGCAAAAATCTAAAATGGTCCGATTACGATGGTTTATACCTCTATCAATTAGTTTCGGGACCTGTGATTGCTGTGACAATTTTCATTTTGATTGCTCGCTTATTTCTAAACATTTCTTAGAAAATTCAATTTTATTGAAAATCAACTGTGTATATATACAGCTATATAATATAGCCCACAAGTTTTTGGGCGGCAAAAATCTAAACTGGTCCACTTACGATGGTTGATACCTCTATCAATAGGTTTCGGGGCCTGTAATTGCTGTGACAATTTTCATTTTGATTGCTCGATTATTTCTAAACATTTCTTAGAAAATTCAATTTTATTGAAAATCAAATGTGCTATAGCCCACAAGTTTTTGGGCGGCAAAAATCTAAAATGGTCCGATTACTCTATCATAATGTTTTGAGACCTGTAATTGCTGTGACAATTTTCATTTTGATTGCTCGATTATTTCTAAACATTTCTTAGACAATTCAATTTTATTGAAAATCAACTGTGCTATAGCCCACAAGTTTTTGGGCGGCAAAAATCTAAAATTTCTAAACATTTCTTAGAAAATTCAATTTTATTGAAAATCAACTGTGCTATAGCCCACAAGTTTTTTGGCAGCAAAAATCTAAAATGGTCCGATTACGATGGCTGATATCTCTATCAATAGTTTTCAGGACCTGTAATTTCTGTGACAATTTTCATTTTGATTGCTCGATTATTTCTAAACATTTCTTAGAAAATTTAATTTTATTAAAAATCAACTGTGCTATAGCCCACAAGTTTTTGGGCGGCAAAAATCTAAAAAGATCCGATTACGATGGTTGGTACCTCTATCAATAGGTTTCGGGACCTGCAATTGCTGTGACAATTTTCATTTTGATTGCTCGAATATTTCTAAACATTTCTTAGAAAATTCATTTTTATTGAAAATCAACAATGTTAAAGCCCACAAGTTTTTGGGCGGCAAAAATCTAAACTGGTCCGATTACGATGGTTGATACCTCTATCAATAGGTTTCGGGACCTGTAATTGCTGTGACAATTTTCATTTTGATTGCTCGATTATTTCTAAACATTTCTTAGAAAATTCAATTTTATTGAAAATTAACTGTGCTATAGCCCACAAGTTTTTGGGCGGCAAAAATCTAAAATGGTCCGATTACGATGGTTGATACCTCTATCAATAGGTTTCGGGACCTGTAATTGCTTTAAAAATTTTCATTTTGATTGCTTGATTATTATTAAACATTTCTTAGAAAATTCAATTTTATTGAAAATCAACTGTGTTATAGCCCACAAGTTTTTGGGCGGCAAAAATCTAAAATGGTCCGATTACGATGGTTTATACCTCTATCAATTAGTTTCGGGACCTGTGATTGCTGTGACAATTTTCATTTTGATTGCTCGCTTATTTCTAAACATTTCTTAGAAAATTCAATTTTATTGAAAATCAACTGTGTATTCGATTATTTCTAAACATTTCTTAGAAAATTCAATTTTATTGAAAATCAAATGTGCTATAGCCCACAAGTTTTTGGGCGGCAAAAATCTAAAATGGTCCGATTACTCTATCATAATGTTTTGAGACCTGTAATTGCTGTGACAATTTTCATTTTGATTGCTCGATTATTTCTAAACATTTCTTAGACAATTCAATTTTATTGAAAATCAACTGTGCTATAGCCCACAAGTTTTTGGGCGGCAAAAATCTAAAATTTCTAAACATTTCTTAGAAAATTCAATTTTATTGAAAATCAACTGTGCTATAGCCCACAAGTTTTTTGGCAGCAAAAATCTAAAATGGTCCGATTACGATGGCTGATATCTCTATCAATAGTTTTCAGGACCTGTAATTTCTGTAACAATTTTCATTTTGATTGCTCGATTATTTTTAAACATTTCTTAGAAAATTCAATTTTATTGAAAATTAACTGTGCTATAGCCGACAAGTTTTTGGACGGCAAAAATCTAAAATGATCCGATTACGATGGTTGATACCTCTATCAAAAGATTTTGGGACCTGTAATTGCTGTGACAATTTTCATTTTGATTGCTCGATTATTTCTAAATATTTCTTAGAAAATTCAATTTTATTGAAAATCAACTGTGTTATAGCCCACAAGTTTTTGGGCGGCAAAAATCTAAAATGGTCCGATTACGATGGTTGATACCTCTATCAATAGGTTTCGGGACCTGTAATTGCTGTGACAATTTGCATTTTGATTGCTCGATTATTTCTAAACATTTCTTAGAAAATTCAATTTTATTGAAAATTAACTGTGCTATAGCCCATAAGTTTTTGGGCGGCAAAAATCTAAAATGGTCCGATTACGATGGTTGACACCTCTATCAATAGGTTTCGGGACCTGTAATTGCTGTGACAATTTTCATTTTGATTGCTCGATTATTTCTAAACATTTCTTAGAAAATTCAATTTTATTGAAAATTAACTGTGCTATAGCCCACAAGTTATTGGGCGGCAAAAATCTAAAATGGTCCGATTACGATGGTTGATACCTCTATCAATAGGTTTCGGGACCTGTAATTGCTGTGGTGACAATTTTCATTTTGATTGCTCGATTATTTCTAAACATTTCTTAGAAAATTCAATTTTATTGAAAATTAACTGTGCTATAGCCCACAAGTTTTTGGGCGGCCAAAATCTAAAATGGTCCGATTACGATGGTTGATACCTCTATCAATAGGTTTCGGGACCTGTAATTGCTGTGACAATTTTCATTTTGATTGCTCGATTATTTCTAAACATTTCTTAGAAAATTCAATTTTATTGAAAATTAACTGTGATATAGCCCACAAGTTTTTGGGCGGCAAAAATCGAAAATGGTCCGATTACGATGGTTGATACCTCTATCAATAGGTTTCGGGACCGGTAATTGCTGTGACAATTTTCTTTTTGATTGCTCGATTATTTCTAAACATTTCTTAGAAAATTCAATTTTATTGAAAATTAACTGTGCTATAGCCCACAAGTTTTTGGGCGGCAAAAATCTAAAATGGTCCGATTACGATGGTTGATACCTCTATCAATAGGTTTCGGGACCTGTAATTGCTGTGGTGACAATTTTCATTTTGATTGCTCGATTATTTCTAAACATTTCTTAGAAAATTCAATTTTATTGAAAATCAACTGTGTTATAGCCCACAAGTTTTTGGGCGGCAAAAATCTAAAATGGTCCGATTACGATGGTTGATACCTCTATCAATAGGTTTCGGGACCTGTAATTGCTGTGACAATTTGCATTTTGATTGCTCGATTATTTCTAAACATTTCTTAGAAAATTCAATTTTATTGAAAATTAACTGTGCTATAGCCCATAAGTTTTTGGGCGGCAAAAATCTAAAATGGTCCGATTACGATGGTTGACACCTCTATCAATAGGTTTCGGGACCTGTAATTGCTGTGACAATTTTCATTTTGATTGCTCGATTATTTCTAAACATTTCTTAGAAAATTCAATTTTATTGAAAATTAACTGTGCTATAGCCCACAAGTTTTTGGGCGGCAAAAATCTAAAATGGTCCGATTACGATGGTTGATACCTCTATCAATAGGTTTCGGGACCTGTAATTGCTGTGGTGACAATTTTCATTTTGATTGCTCGATTATTTCTAAACATTTCTTAGAAAATTCAATTTTATTGAAAATTAACTGTGCTATAGCCCACAAGTTTTTGGGCGGCCAAAATCTAAAATGGTCCGATTACGATGGTTGATACCTCTATCAATAGGTTTCGGGACCTGTAATTGCTGTGACAATTTTCATTTTGATTGCTCGATTATTTCTAAACATTTCTTAGAAAATTCAATTTTATTGAAAATTAACTGTGATATAGCCCACAAGTTTTTGGGCGGCAAAAATCGAAAATGGTCCGATTACGATGGTTGATACCTCTATCAATAGGTTTCGGGACCTGTAATTGCTGTGACAATTTTCTTTTTGATTGCTCGATTATTTCTAAACATTTCTTAGAAAATTCAATTTAATTGAAAATTAACTGTGCTATAGCCCATAAGTTTTTGGGCGGCAAAAATCTAAAATGGTCCGATTACGATGGTTGATACCTCTATCAATAGGTTTCGGGACCTGTAATTGCTGTGACAATTTTCTTTTTGATTGCTCGATTATTTCTAAATATTTCTTAGAAAATTCAATTTTATTGAAAATCAACTGTGCTATAGCCCACAAGTTTTTTGGCAGCAAAAATCTAAAATGGTCCGATTACGATGGCTGATATCTCTATCAATAGTTTTCAGGACCTGTAATTTCTGTGACAATTTTCATTTTGATTGCTCGATTATTTCTAAAGATTTCTTAGAAAATTTAATTTTATTAAAAATCAACTGTGCTATAGCCCACAAGTTTTTGGGCGGCAAAAATCTAAAAAGATCCGATTACGATGGTTGGTACCTCTATCAATAGGTTTCGGGACCTGCAATTGCTGTGACAATTTTCATTTTGATTGCTCGAATATTTCTAAACATTTCTTAGAAAATTCATTTTTATTGAAAATCAACAATGTTAAAGCCCACAAGTTTTTGGGCGGCAAAAATCTAAACTGGTCCGATTACGATGGTTGATACCTCTATCAATAGGTTTCGGGACCTGTAATTGCTGTGACAATTTTCATTTTGATTGCTCGATTATTTCTAAACATTTCTTAGAAAATTCAATTTTATTGAAAATTAACTGTGCTATAGCCCACAAGTTTTTGGGCGGCAAAAATCTAAAATGGTCCGATTACGATGGTTGATACCTCTATCAATAGGTTTCGGGACCTGTAATTGCTTTAAAAATTTTCATTTTGATTGCTTGATTATTATTAAACATTTCTTAGAAAATTCAATTTTATTGAAAATCAACTGTGTATATATACAGCTATATAATATAGCCCACAAGTTTTTGGGCGGCAAAAATCTAAACTGGTCCACTTACGATGGTTGATACCTCTATCAATAGGTTTCGGGGCCTGTAATTGCTGTGACAATTTTCATTTTGATTGCTCGATTATTTCTAAACATTTCTTAGAAAATTCAATTTTATTGAAAATCAAATGTGCTATAGCCCACAAGTTTTTGGGCGGCAAAAATCTAAAATGGTCCGATTACTCTATCATAATGTTTTGAGACCTGTAATTGCTGTGACAATTTTCATTTTGATTGCTCGATTATTTCTAAACATTTCTTAGACAATTCAATTTAATTGAAAATCAACTGTGCTATAGCCCACAAGTTTTTGGGCGGCAAAAATCTAAAATTTCTAAACATTTCTTAGAAAATTCAATTTTATTGAAAATCAACTGTGCTATAGCCCACAAGTTTTTTGGCAGCAAAAATCTAAAATGGTCCGATTACGATGGCTGATATCTCTATCAATAGTTTTCAGGACCTGTAATTTCTGTAACAATTTTCATTTTGATTGCTCGATTATTTTTAAACATTTCTTAGAAAATTCAATTTTATTGAAAATTAACTGTGCTATAGCCGACAAGTTTTTGGACGGCAAAAATCTAAAATGATCCGATTACGATGGTTGATACCTCTATCAAAAGATTTTGGGACCTGTAATTGCTGTGACAATTTTCATTTTGATTGCTCGATTATTTCTAAATATTTCTTAGAAAATTCAATTTTATTGAAAATCAACTGTGTTATAGCCCACAAGTTTTTGGGCGGCAAAAATCTAAAATGGTCCGATTACGATGGTTGATACCTCTATCAATAGGTTTCGGGACCTGTAATTGCTGTGACAATTTGCATTTTGATTGCTCGATTATTTCTAAACATTTCTTAGAAAATTCAATTTTATTGAAAATTAACTGTGCTATAGCCCATAAGTTTTTGGGCGGCAAAAATCTAAAATGGTCCGATTACGATGGTTGACACCTCTATCAATAGGTTTCGGGACCTGTAATTGCTGTGACAATTTTCATTTTGATTGCTCGATTATTTCTAAACATTTCTTAGAAAATTCAATTTTATTGAAAATTAACTGTGCTATAGCCCACAAGTTTTTGGGCGGCAAAAATCTAAAATGGTCCGATTACGATGGTTGATACCTCTATCAATAGGTTTCGGGACCTGTAATTGCTGTGGTGACAATTTTCATTTTGATTGCTCGATTATTTCTAAACATTTCTTAGAAAATTCAATTTTATTGAAAATTAACTGTGCTATAGCCCACAAGTTTTTGGGCGGCCAAAATCTAAAATGGTCCGATTACGATGGTTGATACCTCTATCAATAGTTTTCGGGACCTGTAATTGCTGTGACAATTTCCATTTTGATTGCTCGATTATTTCTAAACATTTCTTAGAAAATTTAATTTTATTGAAAATTAACTGTGATATAGCCCACAAGTTTTTGGGCGGCAAAAATCGAAAATGGTCCGATTACGATGGTTGATACCTCTATCAATAGGTTTCGGGACCTGTAATTGCTGTGACAATTTTCTTTTTGATTGCTCGATTATTTCTAAACATTTCTAAGAAAATTCAATTTAATTGAAAATTAACTGTGCTATAGCCCATAAGTTTTTGGGCGGCAAAAATCTAAAATGGTCCGATTACGATGGTTGATACCTCTATGAATAGGTTTCGGGACCTGTAATTGCTGTGACAATTTTCAGTTTGATTGCTCGATTATTTCTAAACATTTCTTAGAAAATTCAATTTTATTGAAAACTAGCTTTGGTATAGCACACAAGTTTTTGGGCGGCAAAAATCAAAAATGGTCCGATTACGATGGTTGATACCTCTATCAATAGGTTTCGGGACCTGTAATTGCTGTGACAATTTTCAGTTTGATTGCTCGATTATTTCTAAACATTTCTTAGAAAATTCAATTTTATTGAAAATCAACTGTGCTATAGCCCATAAGTTTTTGGGCGGCAAAAATCTAAAATGGTCCGATTACGATGGTTGATACCTCTATCAATAGGTTTCGGGACCTGTAATTGCTGTGACAATTTTCATTTTGATTGCTCGATTATTTCTAAACATTTCTTAGAAAATTCAATTTAATTGAAAATTAACTGTGCTATAGCCCACAAGTTTTTGGGCGGCAAAAATCTAAAATGGTCCGATTACGATGGTTGATACCTCTATGAATAGGTTTCGGGACCTGTAATTGCTGTGACAATTTTCATTTTGATTGCTCGATTATTTCTAAACATTTCTTAGAAAATTCAATTTTATTGAAAATTAACTGTGCTATAGCACACAAGTTTTTGGGCGGCAAAAATCAAAAATGGTCCGATTACGATGGTTGATACCTCTATCAATAGGTTTCGGGACCTGTAATTGCTGTGACAATTTTCAGTTTGATTGCTCGATTATTTCTAAACATTTCTTAGAAAATTCAATTTTATTGAAAATCAACTGTGTTATAGCCCACAAGTTTTTGGGCGGCAAAAATCTAAAATGGTCCGATTACGATGGTTGATACCTCTATGAATAAGTTTCGGGACCTGTAATTGCTGTGACAATTTGCATTTTGATTGCTCGATTATTTCTAAACATTTCTTAGAAAATTCAATTTTATTGAAAATTAACTGTGCTATAGCCCATAAGTTTTTGCTCGGCAAAAATCTAAAATGGTCCGATTACGATGGTTGACACCTCTATCAATAGGTTTCGGGACCTGTAATTGCTGTGACAATTTTCATTTTGATTGCTCGATTATTTCTAAACATTTCTTAGAAAATTCAATTTTATTGAAAATTAACTGTGCTATAGCCCACAAGTTTTTGGGCGGAAAAAATCTAAAATGGTCCGATTACGATGGTTGATACCTCTATCAATAGGTTTCGGGGCCTGTAATTGCTGTGGTGACAATTTTCATTTTGATTGCTCGATTATTTCTAAACATTTCTTAGAAAATTCAATTTTATTGAAAATTAACTGTGCTATAGCCCACAAGTTTTTGGGCGGCAAAAATCTAAAATGGTCCGATTACGATGGTTGATACCTCTATCAATAGGTTTCGGGGCCTGTAATTGCTGTGACAATTTTCATTTTGATTGCTCGATTATTTCTAAACATTTCTTATAAAATTCAATTTAACTGAAACTTAACTGTGCTATAGCTTATAAGTTTTAGGGCGGCAAAAATCTAAAATGGTCCGATTACGATGGTTGATACCTCTATCAATAGGTTTCGGGACCTGTAATTGCTGTGACAATTTTCATTTTGATTGCTCGATTATTTCTAAACATTTCTTAGAAAATTCAATTTTATTGAAAATCAACTGTGTTATAGCCCACAAGTTTTTGGGCGGCAAAAATCTAAAATGGTCCGATTACGATGGTTGATACCTCTATGAATAGGTTTCGGGACCTGTAATTGCTGTGACAATTTGCATTTTGATTGCTCGATTATTTCTAAACATTTCTTAGAAAATTCAATTTTATTGAAAATTAACTGTGCTATAGCCCACAAGTTTTTGGGCGGCAAAAATCTAAAATTTCTAAACATTTCTTAGAAAATTCAATTTTATTGAAAATCAACTGTGCTATAGCCCACAAGTTTTTTGGCAGCAAAAATCTAAAATGGTCCGATTACGATGGCTGATATCTCTATCAATAGTTTTCAGGACCTGTAATTTCTGTGACAATTTTCATTTTGATTGCTCGATTATTTCTAAACATTTCTTAGAAAATTTAATTTTATTAAAAATCAACTGTGCTATAGCCCACAAGTTTTTGGGCGGCAAAAATCTAAAAAGATCCGATTACGATGGTTGGTACCTCTATCAATAGGTTTCGGGACCTGCAATTGCTGTGACAATTTTCATTTTGATTGCTCGAATATTTCTAAACATTTCTTAGAAAATTCATTTTTATTGAAAATCAACAATGTTAAAGCCCACAAGTTTTTGGGCGGCAAAAATCTAAACTGGTCCGATTACGATGGTTGATACCTCTATCAATAGGTTTCGGGACCTGTAATTGCTGTGACAATTTTCATTTTGATTGCTCGATTATTTCTAAACATTTCTTAGAAAATTCAATTTTATTGAAAATTAACTGTGCTATAGCCCACAAGTTTTTGGGCGGCAAAAATCTAAAATGGTCCGATTACGATGGTTGATACCTCTATCAATAGGTTTCGGGACCTGTAATTGCTTTAAAAATTTTCATTTTGATTGCTTGATTATTATTAAACATTTCTTAGAAAATTCAATTTTATTGAAAATCAACTGTGTATATATACAGCTATATAATATAGCCCACAAGTTTTTGGGCGGCAAAAATCTAAACTGGTCCACTTACGATGGTTGATACCTCTATCAATAGGTTTCGGGGCCTGTAATTGCTGTGACAATTTTCATTTTGATTGCTCGATTATTTCTAAACATTTCTTAGAAAATTCAATTTTATTGAAAATCAAATGTGCTATAGCCCACAAGTTTTTGGGCGGCAAAAATCTAAAATGGTCCGATTACTCTATCATAATGTTTTGAGACCTGTAATTGCTGTGACAATTTTCATTTTGATTGCTCGATTATTTCTAAACATTTCTTAGACAATTCAATTTAATTGAAAATCAACTGTGCTATAGCCCACAAGTTTTTGGGCGGCAAAAATCTAAAATTTCTAAACATTTCTTAGAAAATTCAATTTTATTGAAAATCAACTGTGCTATAGCCCACAAGTTTTTTGGCAGCAAAAATCTAAAATGGTCCGATTACGATGGCTGATATCTCTATCAATAGTTTTCAGGACCTGTAATTTCTGTAACAATTTTCATTTTGATTGCTCGATTATTTTTAAACATTTCTTAGAAAATTCAATTTTATTGAAAATTAACTGTGCTATAGCCGACAAGTTTTTGGACGGCAAAAATCTAAAATGATCCGATTACGATGGTTGATACCTCTATCAAAAGATTTTGGGACCTGTAATTGCTGTGACAATTTTCATTTTGATTGCTCGATTATTTCTAAATATTTCTTAGAAAATTCAATTTTATTGAAAATCAACTGTGTTATAGCCCACAAGTTTTTGGGCGGCAAAAATCTAAAATGGTCCGATTACGATGGTTGATACCTCTATCAATAGGTTTCGGGACCTGTAATTGCTGTGACAATTTGCATTTTGATTGCTCGATTATTTCTAAACATTTCTTAGAAAATTCAATTTTATTGAAAATTAACTGTGCTATAGCCCACAAGTTTTTGGGCGGCAAAAATCTAAAATGGTCCGATTACGATGGTTGATACCTCTATCAATAGGTTTCGGGACCTGTAATTGCTGTGGTGACAATTTTCATTTTGATTGCTCGATTATTTCTAAACATTTCTTAGAAAATTCAATTTTATTGAAAATTAACTGTGATATAGCCCACAAGTTTTTGGGCGGCAAAAATCGAAAATGGTCCGATTACGATGGTTGATACCTCTATCAATAGGTTTCGGGACCTGTAATTGCTGTGACAATTTTCTTTTTGATTGCTCGATTATTTCTAAACATTTCTTAGAAAATTCAATTTAATTGAAAATTAACTGTGCTATAGCCCATAAGTTTTTGGGCGGCAAAAATCTAAAATGGTCCGATTACGATGGTTGATACCTCTATGAATAGGTTTCGGGACCTGTAATTGCTGTGACAATTTTCAGTTTGATTGCTCGATTATTTCTAAACATTTCTTAGAAAATTCAATTTTATTGAAAACTAGCTGTGGTATAGCACACAAGTTTTTGGGCGGCAAAAATCAAAAATGGTCCGATTACGATGGTTGATACCTCTATCAATAGGTTTCGGGGCCTGTAATTGCTGTGGTGACAATTTTCATTTTGATTGCTCGATTATTTCTAAACATTTCTTAGAAAATTCAATTTTATTGAAAATTAACTGTGCTATAGCCCACAAGTTTTTGGGCGGCAAAAATCTAAAATGGTCCGATTACGATGGTTGATACCTCTATCAATAGGTTTCGGGGCCTGTAATTGCTGTGACAATTTTCATTTTGATTGCTCGATTATTTCTAAACATTTCTTATAAAATTCAATTTAACTGAAACTTAACTGTGCTATAGCCCATAAGTTTTAGGGCGGCAAAAATCTAAAATGGTCCGATTACGATGGTTGATACCTCTATCAATAGGTTTCGGGACCTGTAATTGCTGTGACAATTTTCATTTTGATTGCTCGATTATTTCTAAACATTTCTTAGAAAATTCAATTTTATTGAAAATCAACTGTGTTATAGCCCACAAGTTTTTGGGCGGCAAAAATCTAAAATGGTCCGATTACGATGGTTGATACCTCTATGAATAGGTTTCGGGACCTGTAATTGCTGTGACAATTTGCATTTTGATTGCTCGATTATTTCTAAACATTTCTTAGAAAATTCAATTTTATTGAAAATTAACTGTGCTATAGCCCACAAGTTTTTGGGCGGCAAAAATCTAAAATTTCTAAACATTTCTTAGAAAATTCAATTTTATTGAAAATCAACTGTGCTATAGCCCACAAGTTTTTTGGCAGCAAAAATCTAAAATGGTCCGATTACGATGGCTGATATCTCTATCAATAGTTTTCAGGACCTGTAATTTCTGTGACAATTTTCATTTTGATTGCTCGATTATTTCTAAACATTTCTTAGAAAATTTAATTTTATTAAAAATCAACTGTGCTATAGCCCACAAGTTTTTGGGCGGCAAAAATCTAAAAAGATCCGATTACGATGGTTGGTACCTCTATCAATAGGTTTCGGGACCTGCAATTGCTGTGACAATTTTCATTTTGATTGCTCGAATATTTCTAAACATTTCTTAGAAAATTCATTTTTATTGAAAATCAACAATGTTAAAGCCCACAAGTTTTTGGGCGGCAAAAATCTAAACTGGTCCGATTACGATGGTTGATACCTCTATCAATAGGTTTCGGGACCTGTAATTGCTGTGACAATTTTCATTTTGATTGCTCGATTATTTCTAAACATTTCTTAGAAAATTCAATTTTATTGAAAATTAACTGTGCTATAGCCCACAAGTTTTTGGGCGGCAAAAATCTAAAATGGTCCGATTACGATGGTTGATACCTCTATCAATAGGTTTCGGGACCTGTAATTGCTTTAAAAATTTTCATTTTGATTGCTTGATTATTATTAAACATTTCTTAGAAAATTCAATTTTATTGAAAATCAACTGTGTATATATACAGCTATATAATATAGCCCACAAGTTTTTGGGCGGCAAAAATCTAAACTGGTCCACTTACGATGGTTGATACCTCTATCAATAGGTTTCGGGGCCTGTAATTGCTGTGAAAATTTTCATTTTGATTGCTCGATTATTTCTAAACATTTCTTAGAAAATTCAATTTTATTGAAAATCAAATGTGCTATAGCCCACAAGTTTTTGGGCGGCAAAAATCTAAAATGGTCCGATTACTCTATCATAATGTTTTGAGACCTGTAATTGCTGTGACAATTTTCATTTTGATTGCTCGATTATTTCTAAACATTTCTTAGACAATTCAATTTAATTGAAAATCAACTGTGCTATAGCCCACAAGTTTTTGGGCGGCAAAAATCTAAAATTTCTAAACATTTCTTAGAAAATTCAATTTTATTGAAAATCAACTGTGCTATAGCCCACAAGTTTTTTGGCAGCAAAAATCTAAAATGGTCCGATTACGATGGCTGATATCTCTATCAATAGTTTTCAGGACCTGTAATTTCTGTAACAATTTTCATTTTGATTGCTCGATTATTTTTAAACATTTCTTAGAAAATTCAATTTTATTGAAAATTAACTGTGCTATAGCCGACAAGTTTTTGGACGGCAAAAATCTAAAATGATCCGATTACGATGGTTGATACCTCTATCAAAAGATTTTGGGACCTGTAATTGCTGTGACAATTTTCATTTTGATTGCTCGATTATTTCTAAATATTTCTTAGAAAATTCAATTTTATTGAAAATCAACTGTGTTATAGCCCACAAGTTTTTGGGCGGCAAAAATCTAAAATGGTCCGATTACGATGGTTGATACCTCTATCAATAGGTTTCGGGACCTGTAATTGCTGTGACAATTTGCATTTTGATTGCTCGATTATTTCTAAACATTTCTTAGAAAATTCAATTTTATTGAAAATTAACTGTGCTATAGCCCACAAGTTTTTGGGCGGCAAAAATCTAAAATGGTCCGATTACGATGGTTGATACCTCTATCAATAGGTTTCGGGACCTGTAATTGCTGTGGTGACAATTTTCATTTTGATTGCTCGATTATTTCTAAACATTTCTTAGAAAATTCAATTTTATTGAAAATTAACTGTGATATAGCCCACAAGTTTTTGGGCGGCAAAAATCGAAAATGGTCCGATTACGATGGTTGATACCTCTATCAATAGGTTTCGGGACCTGTAATTGCTGTGACAATTTTCTTTTTGATTGCTCGATTATTTCTAAACATTTCTTAGAAAATTCAATTTAATTGAAAATTAACTGTGCTATAGCCCATAAGTTTTTGGGCGGCAAAAATCTAAAATGGTCCGATTACGATGGTTGATACCTCTATGAATAGGTTTCGGGACCTGTAATTGCTGTGACAATTTTCAGTTTGATTGCTCGATTATTTCTAAACATTTCTTAGAAAATTCAATTTTATTGAAAACTAGCTGTGGTATAGCACACAAGTTTTTGGGCGGCAAAAATCAAAAATGGTCCGATTACGATGGTTGATACCTCTATCAATAGGTTTCGGGACCTGTAATTGCTGTGACAATTTTCAGTTTGATTGCTCGATTATTTCTAAACATTTCTTAGAAAATTCAATTTTATTGAAAATCAACTGTGCTATAGCCCATAAGTTTTTGGGCGGCAAAAATCTAAAATGGTCCGATTACGATGGTTGATACCTCTATCAATAGGTTTCGGGACCTGTAATTGCTGTGACAATTTTCATTTTGATTGCTCGATTATTTCTAAACATTTCTTAGAAAATTCAATTTAATTGAAAATTAACTGTGCTATAGCCCACAAGTTTTTGGGCGGCAAAAATCTAAAATGGTCCGATTACGATGGTTGATACCTCTATGAATAGGTTTCGGGACCTGTAATTGCTGTGACAATTTTCATTTTGATTGCTCGATTATTTCTAAACATTTCTTAGAAAATTCAATTTTATTGAAAATTAACTGTGCTATAGCACACAAGTTTTTGGGCGGCAAAAATCAAAAATGGTCCGATTACGATGGTTGATACCTCTATCAATAGGTTTCGGGACCTGTAATTGCTGTGACAATTTTCAGTTTGATTGCTCGATTATTTCTAAACATTTCTTAGAAAATTCAATTTTATTGAAAATCAACTGTGTTATAGCCCACAAGTTTTTGGGCGGCAAAAATCTAAAATGGTCCGATTACGATGGTTGATACCTCTATGAATAGGTTTCGGGACCTGTAATTGCTGTGACAATTTGCATTTTGATTGCTCGATTATTTCTAAACATTTCTTAGAAAATTCAATTTTATTGAAAATTAACTGTGCTATAGCCCATAAGTTTTTGCTCGGCAAAAATCTAAAATGGTCCGATTACGATGGTTGACACCTCTATCAATAGGTTTCGGGACCTGTAATTGCTGTGACAATTTTCATTTTGATTGCTCGATTATTTCTAAACATTTCTTAGAAAATTCAATTTTATTGAAAATTAACTGTGCTATAGCCCACAAGTTTTTGGGCGGAAAAAATCTAAAATGGTCCGATTACGATGGTTGATACCTCTATCAATAGGTTTCGGGGCCTGTAATTGCTGTGGTGACAATTTTCATTTTGATTGCTCGATTATTTCTAAACATTTCTTAGAAAATTCAATTTTATTGAAAATTAACTGTGCTATAGCCCACAAGTTTTTGGGCGGCAAAAATCTAAAATGGTCCGATTACGATGGTTGATACCTCTATCAATAGGTTTCGGGGCCTGTAATTGCTGTGACAATTTTCATTTTGATTGCTCGATTATTTCTAAACATTTCTTATAAAATTCAATTTAACTGAAACTTAACTGTGCTATAGCCCATAAGTTTTAGGGCGGCAAAAATCTAAAATGGTCCGATTACGATGGTTGATACCTCTATGAATAGGTTTCGGGACCTGTAATTGCTGTGACAATTTTCATTTTGATTGCTCGATTATTTCTAAACATTTCTTAGAAAATTCAATTTTATTGAAAATCAACTGTGTTATAGCCCACAAGTTTTTGGGCGGCAAAAATCTAAAATGGTCCGATTACGATGGTTGATACCTCTATGAATAGGTTTCGGGACCTGTAATTGCTGTGACAATTTGCATTTTGATTGCTCGATTATTTCTAAACATTTCTTAGAAAATTCAATTTTATTGAAAATTAACTGTGCTATAGCCCACAAGTTTTTGGGCGGCAAAAATCTAAAATGGTCCGATTACGATGGTTGACACCTCTAAGAATAGGTTTCGGGACCTGTAATTGCTGTGACAATTTTCATTTTGATTGCTCGATTATTTCTAAACATTTCATAGAAAATTCAATTTTATTGAAAATTAACTGTGCTATAGCCCACAAGTTTTTGGGCGGCAAAAATCTAAAATGGTCCGATTACGATGGTTGATACCTCTATCAATAGGTTTCGGGACCTGTAATTGATGTGGTGACAATTTTCATTTTGATTGCTCGATTATTTCTAAACATTTCTTAGAAAATTCAATTTTATTGAAAATTAACTGTGCTATAGCCCACAAGTTTTTGGGCGGCAAAAATCTAAAATGGTCCGATTGCGATGGTTGATACCTCTATCAACAGGTTTCGGGACCTGTAATTGCTGTGACAATTTTCATTTTGATTGCTCAATTATTTCTAAACATTTCTTAGAAAATTCAATTTTATTGAAAATTACCAGTGGTATAGCCCACAAGTTTTTGGGCGGCAAAAACCTAAAATGGTCCGATTACGATGGTTGATACCTCTATCAATAGGTTTCGGGACCTGTAATTGCTGTGACAATTAGCATTTTGATTGCTCGATTATTTCTAAACATTTCTTATAAAATTCAATTTTATTGAAAATCAACTGTGCTATAGCCCACAAGTTTTTGGGCGGCAAAAATCTAAAATGGTCCGATTACGATGGTTGATACCTCTATGAATTGGTTTCGGGACCTGTTATTGCTGTGACAATTTGCATTTTGATTGCTCGATTATTTCTAAACATTTCTTAGAAAATTCAATTTTATTGAAAATCAACTGTGCTATAGCCCACAAGTTTTTGGGCGGCAAAAATCTAAAATGGTCCGACTACAATGGTTGATACCTCTATCAATAGGTTTCGGGACCTGTAATTGCTGTGACAATTTGCATTTTGATTGCTCGATTATTTCTAAACATTTCTTAGAAAATTCAATATTATTGAAAATTAACCGTGCTATAGTCCACGAGTTTTTGGGCGGCAAAAATCTAAAATAGTCCGATTACGATGGTTGACACCTCTATCAATAGGTTTCGGGACCTGTAATTGCTGTGACAATTTTAATTTTGATTGCTCGATTATTTCTAAACATTTCTTAGAAAATTCCATTTTATTGAAAATCAACTGTGCTATAGCCCACAAGTTTTTAGGCGGCAACAATCTAAAATGGCCCGATTACGATGGTTGATACCTCTATCAATAGGTTTCGGGACCTGTAATTGCTGTGACAATTTTCAATTTGATTGCTTGATTATTTCTAAACATTTCTTAGAAAATTCAATTTAATTGAAAATCAACTGTGCTATAGCCCACAAGTTTTTGGGCGGCAAAAATCAAAAAGGGTCCGATTACGATGGTTGATACCTCTATCAATAGGTTTCGGGACCTGTAATTGCTGTGACAATTTTCATTTTGATTGCTCGATTATTTCTAAACATTTCTTTGAAAATTCAATTTTATTGAAAATTAACTGTGCTATAGCCCACAAGTTTTTGGGCGGTAAAAATCTAAAATGGTCCGATTACGATGGTTGATACCTCTATCAATAGGTTTCAAGACCTGTAATTGCTGTGACAATTTTCATTTTGATTGCTCGATTATTTCTAAACATTTCTTAGAAAATTCAATTTTATTGAAAATCAACTGTGCTATAGCCCACAAGTTTTTGGGCGGCAAAAATCTAAAATGGTCCGATTACGATGGTTGATATCTCTATCAATAGTTTTTGGGACCTGTAATTGCTGTGACAATTTTCATTTTTATTGCTCGATTATTTCTAAACTTTTCTTAGAACATTCAATTTTATTGAAAATTAACTGTGCTATAGCCCCCAAGTTTTTGGGCGGCAAAAATCTTAACTGGACCCTATTGTACCAACTACTTATCACTTATTACTTATTAACTTATCTTAATTTTTGATAATTTTCTGTTATACCAAATTGAAATTTGAGAAGTATTTAATTGAGTTCTAATAAGTGATAAGCCCTCACTTATTAAAATTAAGTTGCACCAATTTGCGAAATGATAAATGATAAGTAATATTTTAATAAGCGATAAGTTCGAGGTTTTTGATAATTTTTTTGTAGTTCTGTTGCACCAAAAGTTTTAACTTATCAATAATCGACTATTTTAATGATAACTTAACAAAAATATCAGTAAGAAAAATTTCACTACTCAAAAAAATTGATAAGAGCTACAAATTTTAGTGGTATGACGGAAGTCTGTTGAAAACGTTTTTTTTTCTTCTGTTATTTATAAGATGAGAACTTTTGTTCAATTTTAAAAGAGTACAAACACATTTTTCAATAAAATTATTTATTATTCAAATGAATGTATTTCAAGTGTATATTAATTTCAAAATTTATACCGCTATTTTATTGTATTCTAATGAATTATTATACTAGAATTAAGTCAAAGTAAGAGGTAAGACAGTTGTTTTTCGATATTTTAAAATTGATATAAAACTATCAAATATAGGCATTATATCAACTTTAGTGAACAAAAACTGAAATTTATTAAACGGAAAAATAATTTTTATAAAAAAATGCGTCGGTTCGAAAGATTATTCGAGGATGAAAACGAAAGAAGAAATCGTGTAGTGAAAGCCAGAACCAAATATTCTCTGGACTCGCGAGTGATAAAATATTTTCGTTTGTTACATGAACAAATTGAGCACGTATTATTAAAAATCGGAGCAAATTTGCACCATGAAAGCGACCGAAACTGCGCATTGAGTCCTCTATAGCAGCTATTAACAATACTGCATTGGTTAGGAATATCCAGGATAAAAGTTTCTTGAGTTGGGTGGTTACCCTCAGGTAGCTGGTTGCTTCGATGGAACAATGATTAATATTGATGCACCTACGGTCATTGTAGAACACTTTGCGAATCGACATGGAAAATATTTACTGAATGCAATGATGGTGTGTGGCCCAGACCGCAGCTTTTATGCATTAAATTCAAATTGGCCAGGTAGTGTCCATGACTCCAGAGTATTGCCATCTACAAGGCTGGTTAGGAATTTTGAGTCTTGTGTTTGCCCGTTCCTCGGTGCTGTGATTTTGGGTAATAGTGCTTCCCCTTAAAGATTGGCTTATCCCACCAATGCGAAGAAATCCAAATGATGCAATAGAGCAAAGATTTAATTGTGCTCATAAGCGTACGAGACGAATAGTGGAAAATCAGTTTTGGTCAGTTTCATGACGATTACAATCAGTTATCAGAATACAGAAAATCAGTTTCATGACGATTACAATTTTTGTAAAATGTAGTTAAATTCAATTTATTTGTTAATAGGAATTCTCTTAACTCATTTGTTATAAAAATAAATTGTTTACGTTTAAGTACTGCTGAAAAATTATTTTCAGTTAGAAAAGAGAATTTATTTTAAAAGCAACAATTGATTCTAAACACTGAAATAAGAACTCTCAATTGAGAAAGGTTTCTCTTCATGTATTATTATATACATGCAAAATTTTGTTGATATTAAATTACAGAATAACAATTTTTTAACTGTTTTGCTATATAGGTACAAAACCATTGTTTAACATATAAAATGTGCGGAAAGCACATTTTGCAAACACTATCACATTCATAGTATTTGTGTATATGGTAGATCATTACAACTTATCATAAAAATTTGATAATTCGTCAATTGATAAGTTATAGACAATCTGATGTGCAATGCTTATCACTTATCATTATCAAAATTTGATAAGTTTTCAAATTGATAAGTGAGTGAGATTTTGTTATTTTTGGTGAAACACTTATCACTTATCATTATCAAAAAAACTAACTTATGATAAGTTGATAAGTAATAAGTGATAAGTAGTTGGTGCAATAGGGCTCTAGTGCCAACAAACTATGGTTCAATTCAGTTTCTCAAGTTTTCAATTTTCACTTGTCGAGAGATTTGTTCAAGAATCTTTTATTCAAGATTTTTAACAATTGTATTAGTTAGCCGTAATTGTTTATACCGATTGTAGTCACTGTAGGTATCAAATAAATAAATAAATAATTTTAAATTTTCCACACACACATAACAAAAGCAATTGAGTTTAAAACATCTATCCATATTTCAGCAGATTCCACAAACCGATTTTCACTTTATTTTTTGTGTTCTTTTGTCACTTTATATATTGAAATGAACATCTTTTTATTTTTTATTTTATATTGTAGTTTTTATTTTTTCCTTATTGTGACAATTTTTTAACTTTGTGGTTTTTCTGTCTTGATATGTTCGGCAAAGTTGTTTGTCTTAACTTGCGCAACAACTTAGATTAAGAAAGTGTAACGAAAATCTTATTGATTCCAAGAGCTATCAACGTGAAAATGAGTGAATATATTTCAAAAATGGCGACTAACTTTGAAATGGGACTAGCACCATTGGATTCAGTGTACTCGAATTAGGTTTACCTCCTGGGTGCCCAGTTTGTCACTTTTTCCAACTAGCAGAGTGTAATATTTGTAACACCTTACATGACACTTTTTTGATAAACACAAAACTTGAAACAAAACGTTTTCACTCGTACAGAGTGGTTAAAGCTTGATGTTATTTAAAAAGCCTGTCAAGATTGATCGTCGCCTTCATGCTTCATAGCGTGAAATTTCAAGCCAAAAATAATATTTATTTGTACATCAATTTCTAATGGTAAAACGTAGCCAGACAGTTAGAAATATCAAATTCTTTTATAAACAAATCACTCGTTAATTTTTCAACCTATAGCTACTCGACGCTATAAAATATATTTCTCTAACAATGGAATGTAATGATCTAGATCGACCTAATTATAGATACGTCGTCTACACTGTGTATACCATAAATATTTACCAAAACTATCAATTTTGTATAGAATTGCATTTGCAATCAAGCAACAAACGCATATGTTAACAATCATTAACAACGACATTCCATTATTTTTTTTTTGTTTTATTTATGTTACATTAATGAGTGGCGCTATAATATACTCTGATGATTTAGCTCTCTGCGCCCTGACTCCATGCTGATATATTTTATAAAATATAAATAATACAATAATTGTAATTCAATCCTCGTATTTGTGGTTTTGCTTTTATTTTTAAATTAAATTAAATTGAATTGAAACTTTACATGTATTACGAGTACATAATGTTATATAAACTCGATCATACATAATTGTCACACTTCAAAATAAGTACAAAACCAGAAAAACATAATGTACGACAAGGTCAAAATCATTAAACCATTTCAATCATAAATTTCATGATTTTATTGCGTTTTGATGAAGTGTCAATTGATTCCTGGCATTTGTTGTGGAAAAGGTGCAAATAGTTACACATCATTACATATCGACACCGTATGTGGTCTCGACACATTTTTTTTTTATGTACATATTATTACTTTTATTGATTTTTGATTGTTTGGCACAGAAACAAACAAAACGTGAAATCAACAAAATTAATATTTTTGTCACGATTTTGTCGTGTGCGCTAAATGTACAAGAGACCAAAAAAAAAAAAAAATTAAATCGAAATCACATCTGGATTACCACAAACCACTTAAATGTTAAATAAATCCCCTTTCAATGTTTTTTTTTTCGTTTGTATTCTGTTCTATATAAGAGCACGATACTTTCCTCTTAATCGATCTGATGAGTCTTTTAAAGTCTCATAATTTATCTCGACTAAAAAAAATTATGTTGGGTTTTCACAAAAAAAAAAAAATATAAAAAAGGGACTGTGAGATAGATAAATTTTAAGAGAAATGATCCTTGAAAAATTCCTCTATTATCAAATTGAATTGAATTTTTGTTTTTTGTGTATACAATGTTGTTATCAAGCGGATTACATTTGTATAAAGAACCGGGACTACTTTGTGTAAGGGTTGAATGAAATATATATTAATTCATCATCCACGATTTAGTAATGTCCGATAATAAATTTTTTGGCGATTTTATATGCGATGCCGTATACAATAAAACAATTTGAAACGGAAAGGATTACAATACAATGTATAAAAGGGTTCCACCACTAAATAGATAATAAAGGGAAAGTTTTTGTTGTTGTTATTGTATTTATGGACAAAAGTCATCTCAAGGGTTCAATTTATCATATATCGATAGTTATGTATCTCTAACTAAGGATATACTTTGCCAAACATCGATTAACTTAAATTAGAAAATAATTCAAAAAAATTATTACACTTTGCTGTTGTCTTTTTTATTATTATAAAAGAATATTTTTACCCCCTTTTACAATAAAAAAAAAAATTTTTTTATCAGATAAACTAACAATAGGAAACAGATATCCAACCGAAATGTAATTGTCAAAAAAAAAATGTTTTTGTAAATAAAATAAAAAATCGGCAATTTGGGACAGTGCAAAAAATAGCAATGTTTTCAGTCTTGTTTGGGTCTATTGATTAGGTTGACATTTATTAGCGATAATTTAGATTTTTAAATTTTGGCGAAATGATAAACGGCAATTATATTAGTAGACTAATACAAGGGATAGTTTCCCTTAAATTATACACAGAAAGAAATGAACTTACTTAGAATAGAAAATCCCATTTTTTAATTCAAGAAATTTATAAAATTTAAAAATAAATTAGTTTTTGCTCAATATAAACTAAAAATATTTGATTTAACTATATTTATCTTAAAATAAGAATCTAAAATAATTATAGAATCAAGAATTTAATATTTAAATTAAGAAATGTAATAATTGATTATCATTAACAAAACCTGACTTAATATAAGAAAGCGGTTTAATCAAGTTTACAATTTAAATTAAGAAATGTAATAATTGATTATCATTAAATTAACCTTGCTTAATACAAGAAAGCGACTTAATTGGCAGTACAATATTAAACAAAATAGTGGTTGTTAAACTTAGCATGCGTTTTGTATTTTTAACCAGAAAGATTTTGCTTTAATCAGATCACTATTTTTAATATGGTATTAAAAATAAAACTTGTATTTTTTTAGACTTTTTTATTTAAATAATGAAGCAAAACTTAAATTCAACATAATTATTCAATTACATGCAAAATTTGTGCATATTCATGCATACAGAAAAAAATAGATTTCGTTATCTATTCTATAAAACAAATCCCATATTTACTAGTTTATACCCTTTGATTTTCAGCTAATCAAGCCCCTTTATTAAATGGAGTGTTGGATCGAATAGGGTATTACATTTTGGTGTTTCATTCAATAGAAAATATTAATTCTTAAATCTATAATTATTTTCCTATATATATCATTTAACGCTATTGCAGCTTTCCATATTAAGGTACGTTAATTTGTAGTTTTTTAGCAGTCCACTGATGATGACTGACCAATCGAAATATATGGACCAAATAATACATTTTTTTTAAAAAAATTTGAACTTAATTTTGTAAGAATCAATTTTTTGCAATTTTTAAGCACCACTTCAACTTCCCTTCCTTTCTTCGACTTAGACTACAAGCTAATTACCTCAACATTGTTAAAAATTATATATAAGTTTGAATCATAAATCTGTGTACCTAGTCGAAATTTTGTGATGTAAAATTTCTTTTTGTAAACATGATTGTAAACGATCACTATTTTCGATGTTCGATAGTGTTTACGTCTCACTTTTCAAGAATAAAAATGTACACCATTGCATTTTTGATGATTACTTTATTGCTTCATGGTATTCAATGTTATCCTTGAAAAGAGAGACCAAATTTAGCCGAATTGAATTTTTTTTTTTTTTTTTCATCTGTTAGTTTGTGTATGGTACTACAACTACTGTACTGTGATTCCTCTTAATTTAAGTTTGTTCTGGTTATGTGGCTCGCGGTTCAATGTTTGTATACTTAATGTGTAATTACGGCATAACGATTATACGTGTTTTACGACATATCGATTATGTGCGGTAAACGGAAATAGAAATTTCAGCAATAAATAATTAAATAAATTAGCCACTTATTTCATTTAGATGGTTATGATAATTTTTTTAACTTTAATTTCGTTTGACTTTAAAAGACAGATATTTGATATTGATGAACTCAGAACCCGCTAAAACTATTTAATTTAATCTACAGCTGTCTTAGATTTGTTAATTCGTTATATCCAAAAATCTGTCATTCTAGTTCTCCGGCACTAGCCGGTTTTAGACAATTTAACGTATGTTGTTTATCCAAAATTTCATCCTTTGTTGCTCGCGTTTTTCCATTTCACTGTATGACTACTATAATAATTACATAAATGTAATAAATCAAAATTGTCATAAGTTTAATCAGATATTTGATAGTTCATTAGAAAAATTTCCATTTAAAGAAAATGTTAATTTTTTAAAATGAAAATTTTTCTAGTAAAATTATAAAATTGGTTTTGTAAAAAAATCCTTATATTTATGCTCAAACTATCGTTTATATTCAAGGCACGCCGCAGCCGCTTGTTGTGATATGTATGTCCTTAAGTTGCTTCAAATAAGCATTGCTTAGTTAAATTAAAAGAAAACATAATAAAATATAAAAACATATTTTTATAAACGAGAAGGGCCTAGTAAATTCTAGCAAAACTTTTTTAACTAATAACATATTTTAAATACAATTGCTAAAACTTAGCAAGCTCTATTTAAAATTATTTATTAATTTAGCAATATTTCTAAATTACAGCAACAATTTTTAGCAATAAACACACACTCGCTTAGTTCTATAACGTAATGCTTTTAATAAGCAAGTCTTGCTAAACTTACGTATGGGCATCAATATTTTAAAACGGTTTTAAAACAGAAAATATTTATGATTTCAGACCTTCTTGTTCTGTTGAGTTGAGAACGTCCTAAGTGCTAGTTTGATTTTTGTGTTTTAATACATTTTTAAAGTTTCTTATTGTGGAAAAACTGAGAATACATTTATGTAAGTATTAATTGTGTAATAGATTGTGTGTCTAAAATCTCTTTAGAATTCTCGGCGTTTCTGTTTTTTTATCCAACCGGATTATTTTTAACGTAAATCTGCAACATCAATTATGTTGTAGAAAAACGCCGTGTGCATCATCATCTTTGGGTCCTTCTTTTTGTTGAGTAGTGCGTAATTTTTTTGTTGTGTATAAGTGGAAATAGTGGGGGTTTCCGAAATGCGATTTGAAATGCACATTTTGTAGAATACGAATTTTTGTGATAAATTACGTTTCATTAAAATCATAAAAATATTTAAATTCGGACCATTCGAACAATACGTATTAAAAATGCACGCAAGAACTACGTCGCATGCAGCTTTTCAAATGTCACTTCGCTAAATGTGCATTTTGTATTTCGGACGCATCCAGTGTCTATTTGATTTATAGTTTTATTTGTTCAAATTGTAATGATTCAAATATAAATATTTAATTATTTCAATACGTAGTTTAAAGTGTGATGTTTTATATTTGATTAATTTGGAACAGCTTCGTCATTTTGAATAACATAAATTTGTACTTAAAATTGCAAAAATTTGGTAATAAACTAGTGACACTAAAAGCATAACATTTTTTAATATATTAACATTTAGCTAACACTGAAAAACACTGCAAAAGGGCGCCTCAAAGAATTCAAAGATTCATCAAATCCGTTAAAGGCAAACGAGATAATTAATAGGTGACCTCTTTTGAAATCAGCGAATGGCAGTAGATTAGTAAGTCATTTAAAACTAAAACGAAATTTATTTATTACAATAATTACAATTATTACATATTTTCAGATCGATATTGACTTCCAAATTTTGTATCCGTGCTCCTATATTTAAAAAATGGAAAAATTTTAGTAAAAAAGCTTCCCTTACTCTTACTGAAGAAAATTAAATTTAAGGGAGTGTTTGAAGAGCTGAAGTCTCTCCCTTTCAGTCTCCGTTGGACACCGTTGAAATAAAATGGAACAACACTGCAAAAGGACGCCTTAAATAATTTAAAGATTCATCAAAAAATACATTAAAAGCAAACGAGATGATTAACAGCTGACATCTTTTGAAATTTATTTATTACTTAAACACAATTATTATAAATTTTCAGATCGATATTGGTTTTCAAATTTTGTAACCACTCAAAATTTTTGCTTTTTCAAAAATGGAAAAATTTAAGTGAAAAAATCCCCTAATCTTACTTTAAAAAGTAAAATAAGGGAGTGTTTGAAGTAGTTTACTTAAATAACTTAATATTTTATATTATATTTCTCTATGCTTCCTAAGTCAAACTATATTTTAAGCTGCTAATTAATCTAATTAATTAACATTAATTCTCTCCCTATTTCCAGACTACAAAAATATCAAACTTACTACATTTAACCACTACATTTGAAAGCCTGGTAGAAGAATAACCAGCAAGAAAACATCATTTTTTAACTTTTTTTAACTTAATGCGCCACCTTACAGCTTTTATTCGGGATTATTGCTAACGGTAATCAAATTTCTGTATTAGTCTTAATAAATTCATTTAAGATTTTCAATTTGGTGAATTTTGAAATTATTTATAGTCTTTATTGTAATGCCATTATATTATAAGTATTATTGCCTTTATGTCTTTACTAGACTAACATTGTACATGATATAAATATTATATATATATATATATATATATATATATATATATATATATATATATATATATATACATTTAGTTCCTATTATCTAATTAACATATTTTCTCTCTCTATTTTTAGACTACTTCAAAATTAAAGCCTGTTATAAAAATAACTAACAAATTCAATATTTGGAAATCGTAATACACAATTCAGCAACATTGTAATCATGTTGAATTGTTTCATGTTTTCAATCATTTCAAACAACCAATATTTATGTATGACATTTAAAATATACGCATTTTATAAAGACTTCTGATGAATATAAATGTCAGTCTAGTTGTCCATCAGTGTTTAAAAATATATCATCATTTAAGGGACATTTAATCAAGAACCACGAGAGTGAAAATAATACCTTTCCGACAAATTCGACAGAACCATTGATGTCTGAATCCAAAAATAATTGTGAGCTTACTGAGGTGCACAACCTTAATAATTCCAAAAAGGTTTTACAAGAAAATAATATTAACATAGAGCAATTTAAAAAAAAGTAAAAGACTCAGTGTTGGCTTTTGTTACAAAAATGTCTAGTAATAGTAATTTTACAAATACGCTACTTAAAACTATACTAAACCATCTGACAAAAGACGAACCAGCGCTCATTTAAAAAAAAACTTTATTATAATTGAGGCTTTATTACTATAATACAATATTACTATAACTATTATTATAATTAAATTAATTTTATATTTATATTATTATAACATTATATTACTAAATATTTTATTATTATTAATATTATAGTTATGTCTATTGATTTTATATTAAATATTATTTTATATAAATTGAATTTGAATTAAAAACGAAATATACTGTTTTAAAAATTATATTATGCATTTTTATTACTACATAATTCTCATACTACAAAATACTCTTTTCCCTAAAATAAATATTTTCTTAGTACATATTTGACATATCAAGCTGCAGTTAAAATTTATTTTGGTAAAATTTAAAGCGTCTTAGTTCACATCCCAATTTCTATGCAATAATTGAAAATTTTTATCAAAAGCTAATTATGATATTTCTTAATTCAATTATAATTGAATTAAGAAAAAGTTTGCTTTTGATAATAATTTGCTATTAAATTTAAATCGGAATATTTGCTTTATTTGAGAAAGGGCAAGATTAATTTAATATCATTTTTGCTTGAATATAGATAACCCATATTCTATATTCAAGCAAGAATGATATCGAATTAATCTTACCCTTTCTCAAATAAAGCAAGTATTCCGATGTAAATTTAATAGAAAATTCTTATAAAAAGCAAATTATTTCTTAATTCCAGTAAAATTAAAATTTTATTTTAGATGAGGACGTATTAAATTTAATCGAAATTGTACTTCACTTAAGCAAGAGCCACATTCTTGGCATAAATAATAACCATTTAAAAATAAATGATAAATTTAGCAAAATAATTCTAGATTTAAGAAATGATATCTTCCATTGAATTTAAAATGAGTTTCTTAAAAGAAGAAAAACGAAAATATATTATTTTATTCAACCCATTTTTCCATTTAATCAAGGGGCTTGATTAGCTGAAAATCAAGGGGTAAAAATTATTAAATATAGCAAGTTTTGTATTATTAAACTTTTTTTTCTGTGTATATTGGCTATTTACATATATCACAATATTGAGTATATTAACAATTTTGTTAAGGAATTAGCGCCATTATCGCAAGTAACACGCCAAGTTATCGAAAATTTGATTGGACACTTAAGCAAAAATTGTTTATAAACTAAACTATTTTAGGATTTTCTCTATCTTTCTTTCTTATTTACCATGTTAAGTTTCAGCTATGATTTTATTTTATAATTCATTTTACCTAGCATAATGGCTATAAGATATTCGTGTCGGAGCAAAGTAGCTAACAGAAGTGAAAACTAATTGTGTACGAATAAAGGGAAGATAGAATAATCACCGGTTTTGTGAATTTTAAAGCATTACTAATAAACCTAGATTAAGTATAGTTAGAAATATCGGTTACGCAACTGGTTAGAAAAACCTCTGAACTTTTGCTTTTACCCGTAATATTGTATTAAATGTGAATTCATTTCTTTTAAGGAGAATTCATAATCTTTTGTCGGGTTATTAAATACATCACAAACAATGTTCAAAAACGTAAATCAAAAACAAGGTTATTTTCTAAGGCATTCTCTCTCTAAAGTGCTCTGAAGCATGTACATTGGTATTTTATAGATTTAATTTTAGTTTAAAAAAAATTAACCGCTACTGTTTCTTGACGCACAAACTGACACCAGAGTTGCTTCGATCAGATGAGCCGTTCTCTCGCTACAAGGGTTCAAGCATTTTAAACCATTTGAAATCTGAGGTTTGCGGCGCAGCTTTCATCGCCCTCTGATGACGCCAAAAAAAAGACTAAACTGTGCAATCTTATATTTAAATTTATGGTAATGCTTATTGTTAATGTGTAATTGCCCACGACGGCGACGACCAAGGGCAACATTTCGTGTCGCTCGCTTTTCGAACAAGTGGCTGTGAGGTATAAGTCGTTATCATGTTCAATATTGTTTTTTTAATAAATACTCAAATTAATTAGGTTATTATCTGGCGAAGCAACTTAAAAACAATTAGTTTTGATAACTTGGATATTAATCAATCACAAACCCTTGGAAATATCATATAATCTACAAAAGTTTAACATCAGATAGATGAGGAGGTGCCACGCAAAACCAACTTTATCACATTAATCAAAATGTTGGATAATTAAAAAAAACGTTTTTTGAAAATCGTTTTATCATTATAATAATATTTTTATTTCAGACTAATGCTTCACCTCACTCGAATAAGATTTAGTAGGTTAAATAAATCAAATATTTAATATTTTGTGGGATAACTAATCCAAACAAAGACGGATAAAGTTGGGTTTGCGCAAATTTTACTGGATAAAGCTGGTTTTGCATCGTCCTTTGCTGCAATCTTTACGATTTTCAATTTTATTTTTAAAGCACGTTAAAAAAAAAAAAAAAACAATACAAAATAAAACAGTTCAAACAAATTTAAATAAAAAGAAAATTTTTTTCATTCAAAATTAAAAATTAAAATAAAATAAGTCTAGATGTGAACAGCGGTTCCTTCACATAAACAGTCGCAGAGTTTGTCCTCACTTTCTTGTAGAACCTCTGTCTCAATACGTAAAACGCTGCGGTACCGCTCAAGGAAATTTTCATTCATGGTCTCCCATTCTTCCCCAAAATTTAAACTCATGAGTTTTTTAACGTCTCGATTTTTTTCCCTAGAAATCGGATGTGACAAAGGAAATTCTTTCATTGTGAAGTTCATAGCATTTTTCGAATTACTCCCACGTTCAAACGGGCTAATAAACTTCTCATTATCATCCTCATATCGGAAGTTCAGCAACCCTCTATATGAGACTGAGCAATGCCCAGCTTTAGTCTTAATTTTTTTTAATATAATTCTCTTTATCGAGCCGATATTTTGCAGTGGTTTATAAAGATTCTTCAAGGATTTGGTGTCATACAAATACCAATCCACACCGAGTTTGTTAACTACCCCAAATTGTTTGTATACATTAATGTATTCATACCGCAAAAATATCGTCACTCTTTTCCTAAGGGTTTTTTCTACCCGTCCAAATATTCGGTCCGCTGGAAGGAAGCTGTGTCACCGCACAGGGAAAAACATTGTGATGAACTTCAATCCTGTCTGATTTTGTAGCAGAAATTGAAGTAACATCTGTACATTGATATTATTTTTATTTTGCGAAACGCATTCATCTAAAAATAATCGCAAGTTCTTCTTGTTGCGATGGGCTTCTGAATGATTGAAAAAATTAAGCAATGTCTCAGTCCACACATAAAACTAAGGATGCCGACCTTTCTGGTCGACGATACACAAAATAAGTTGTCTTGAATAGAAAGCTTTCTGAATAGGCAACTTTGGAAGTGGTTAAATTTGTTGCAGGTCAAAAACGTACGTTATCGTTTCATTATCATCTGGTTGACGTGCTCTTAGCTTATGGATACGTTTTTCTATCATCAAGGATTTCTCTTCAGTAGAACCGCAAACAACTTTCTTTAATTTTTGTCCAAGAAGCGCACATTGGGTAAATACATCTGAAGCTGGAGATTTAAAACCGAGATTGAATTCGTTGTTGAAAATACGTCGGAATACGGTACGTTTAACACGAAGGGTTTCATCAACAGATGAGTTATATAATTTCTGTAGTCACAAGTCATAACCGCTTAAGTCGATTTAAGACAAAAATAATTTTCTGTGTGTAACGTTTTCTAGCTCTTTTCTAACTTCACTAAATGACTTGACTTAAGTGGTAAAGCCTTGTGGCCAAATGCTGTGGTCGCAAGCCGTAGTAGCTTTAGTCGGCACAAACGTAAATGAATTTAATATTCAACTTTTTCTACGTCTCTAGAAAAATTATCAAATTTGACTTAAGCTGTTATGCTTTGTGACCACAGATTTTAAAAGTTTATCAATATTCAAATCCTAAAATAATTAAAAAAAAAAACAAACAAAAAACTACACTAATCACTTACACCTCTAAAACTCAAATGATACATGAGACGAATATTTCACAATTTACTAACATAGAACGGTTAAAATTACCGTTAATTGTGTAATAATCAAAAAAAATATTCGTTTTATTTTTGCATTTCCATTACTCGTGTCGTTTTAAATATTATGAGGTCACGTGATCCTTATATGATTGGCTGAATGGAGAAAGTTGATTTTGCACTGTATTCATTTATGGATAAAGTTGGTTTTGCTTGGCCGTATACATTTTGACACGATATTTCAAAGGGATAAATCAGGTTTTGCACTACTTTTTAATGGTTTTCTAATAGCTTTGAAGATAAGAATTGATAATCAAGTGATATTATCGATTTTAAAAAAATGTGATAAAGTTGGTTTTGCGTGACACCTCCTCAGATATGTAATAATAATTGCTTAAAATAGTCGAATTAGTATCCTTTATATGATCAATTTTCCTAAGAAATTTGTTAAGACATTTGCGTCCCACAATTTGAGCAATACCGGATTGTAGTTCTGGACCTATATATCTTCATTTCGACGCTTCAATAGCATATTCAACCACCAGTTTATATAAAATCGTCAAGATGTATGTGTGATAATGCGAGTTCTGTCACTGTCTCTTCGAGAGAACTGAATCGACTTATTGTAGCAGTGTGTCGATGTATTTGATTCCTTCTCACATATTTGTACATCTCGGAATCCTTCCTCAGCTGGCATTTTACATGAGCACAAAGGGTCTAAATATTGAATTCGTTCGATAGTATTAAATGGTGGGTGATCTTTAATCCACACAACCATGTGAAGGTGTAGGCTTCTACGATTCTCGAATCCAATTCGCTACCAGCAATCTTTCTTACAACCCCCAAAAAAAAAAAATCATCAGGTATTGTACTCAGATTAAGTGAATCTTCATCAAGCTTTCCATTAGCTTTCAACAACGCTTTTCGCATGTCAAGCCAGTTACGAGATATTTTGGTGGTCAGTTTATAATTAGCTGCTCACCAATATTCGGCTAATCCTCTCAAGTTGGGTAATTCGATTTCCTTTCCACCTGCTGCGACCGTTATTATAATTCGGTTATATTCGAACATACACAAGGTAGAGAATATGTATTCATTTCTTTGCAATCTCAAATCACTGCCTAGAATTTGTATGATCTGATTTGTGGTATTCTATAGGAACTCCGTTGGATCTTGTCGTAGCTCTTCAATGAGGACAATACGGTTTTTCGTACAGTACACAACTCCCAGCGATTTTGAATTTGCTATTAAAACACAAGCATTAATCTCTTCGAATATTGCTCATTTAGAGCATAGTGTATGTCATTTGCTGAGTCTTTTAGGCTTCAATATAGAGCTGGTGTCATATCATATTCGATTGGGAAGGACTCTTTGAATATTCTTAAACGTCCCTCTTGATAACATTAAAGTTTCGTACTGGTAGTTTCCTACTTGGATTAATTGGTTCAACAAATAGATCGACACTTATGAGGAATCGCACGTAGTTTGTCTTGTTCTTGCAACATATCCTGACGATTTTTATTTAGGCACGCTTCTTGTTATCCAAACAATTCCTTGTCCTTATAGCTAGCCTTTTTTTAAAGTCTCACACATTTAGCATCTACATATTCTTGCGCTAGCCTTTCTTGACCTTACCGTTTTTTTATATCCAAACGTCTCTTTCATTGGGTTGGAGTTTCCTTCTACTGTGTACTACATCTATGTTTCTTTTTACTTCCATTCTATACATTAGATACAGAGTTGGTTTTGTTAAGATTAGATTTCAATTTTGTTCCCGCGAGTATCGAACAATTTAAAGTCCAATCCTCCAGAATTCCGTGTCGAGGAGCTAAGGATCTAATTACAACGGAAATCGCCCAGGTATTCCGAGGTTGCACTTTACGTTAGACACATGACAGCGATTTACTTCAACAAAGTTGTTGTAAAATGTCATAACAAGAGCAATTTAAAGTTTGTTGATGCTCCGTGATTTTTGACGTATCGCGTCGAGTAGCATAAGCAGCAAGGAGAATACAGGGCGGTATTGTATCATATGGACCGAAAACTGCAGTTGGCACCAATTAAACGAATATCTCGAGCTTTAAAATTTTTTGCAAATTTTACAAGCCTATAATTGATTATTATCATCTTGATAGCTAATCGTATTCTACTCGTCGAATCTTTTCATTCGATACACATGTAAAGGATATTGTGAAGAAACAACGATAATCCTATTGGATTCATATTGGATATAGAATGACGTCACTTAACACATCGTATTCCACTCAACAAGCCTTTTCATTTGATATAGATTGAAGAATGCTGAATGCTTCGGCTGTTTTGATATTCCTATGTGCTCAAGACACCTTAATATCTCATTGTAGATGGAGGAATTTCGCTTTATTTTCGGTCATCGATTTTTTTAGAGCAGCAATTGAACAATTTTGTATAATTTGATTTTTTTTGTGGCCGCTTCCATTTTAATTATAGAAATATTTTTTATAAAAATTATTTTTTACTAAATCAAAATGCATTTAGTGAAATGGGTTAAGAGTATAACCAAGGAAAAGTTTCGTTCGTATAGCCACAAAAGTCTAAAAATACCTATAAAATTGAATTTTTTTCACTTATTAATCGACTTCGACAAATGAGGAGGTTATAAATCCGATAACTATATTTCATCATACATGTATCTATGATTCGTGCATAGTTTTTAATGTTAAGCATACATATATTCGAATGCGGTTTTCTGAGCTCTGCCATTGCAGGTAGGGCATCCAATACCGATATACCGGAAACCGAAATACCGGTATACCGGACCATTTTTCAGTACCGGTATTGAGCGATTAATACCGGTATTTCGACATTTATATTTTTATTGATTATTCGCCCAATATTTATTGAATTGTAATTAAAGTCCGAATTCAGAATAAAGTCAAATTTTTTATAAACTCTAAACTAATCTAACCGTACAGCTTATGCTTATGATTGATGTTTCACTCTACAAAAAGCAAACCTGAATGAAAAACAACAAAAACGATGATCCAATAATTTTGCTCCGTTAATATATAAAATTAGAAAGATCGTAAAGTTGTTTCGACGATCACCGACCGAAAATGTTAGTCTAAAATCCTACGTTAAACTGAATTCGGCAAAGTACAATCTGTAATCTTAGAACTAAAAACAAGATGAAATAGCTTACTTTTTATGATGAAGCGGTTTTAGAAATTAAGAAATTGCATCTTAAAAACTCCGATGGAAGTCAAATCAACTATCAGTTTTACCGAAACGGGCGTTCCTAGACATACAATCAACGGTTTCTAACTATGATTTTACTAGTCAAACTGGCAGTAGTGGCGTTATGTCGGAGGGGTATCACTCTTCTATCAGCTGACGGTATTCTGGCATTCATGGTTTAACATTTGGAAGAAGCACTATTAGCTGACCGAATGAAAACCTCTTTGGTTCAGAGAATCATAGAAAGACGAACTTATGTGGCCTTTTGCAATATTTGCACAAAGGTTAGCAAGTTCAAATCATTTTTGAACTAGAAACGAAATAGTTAATAACTACAGATGAAGCTTGCCAAGAAATTGTTGTTGATATTGCCTGAAGCGCGAAGAGAAAACTTTGTCGATAAGTCTGCAAGAAAGGCTTTTCAGACTAACTTCGAGTCCATTTTTAGAAGCGTTTTACAATTAGTTTATGATAAACCAGAATTATATATCGATACCATATGTAAAAAAAATATTTTTAAGAAAACTAAACACCTACTCAAAAATATGAATGTGAAGTTGGCCCAAAATTCATCCCAGAAAACGCAGCGATAATACTAAAATAAAAATTTTCTTCATATTTAAGTGTCAGTCCAAAAAAAAAGGTACATCGTGATACAATTTAATATGTCAGCCCAAAATAAAAAAATTCTTCACCACGATAGCAAAATTTATCACGACATACTCTCAGCCAAAAATCAAACTATCATTAAAAATGTTTAAGGAAACTAATTCGTATAAAGAGAAAGAAGGCCGAAAAGCTTCGTGAATAATATTTAATTGGATTTTTGCAGTTCAAGTGAGCATTTTCTTAAGTTCTGAATTGTTGGCACCAATCACATAAATATTTTCTATTAGGCTTATCAGTTGCCATTACTCTGACATTTTTCCAGAAATTTGTTACTGGGGATTAAAAAAAAGAAAAAACACAAAACATTGAAAAAATGATATGATTTTCATAGTAAAGCATTGCAATGAATCATCATGGTCAATATGACCGCAAAGTGTCTTGGGTCATATTCACCTTGAATTCACAAATCAACTGAGTATTCTCCCAAGTACTGTAATGTTGGCGCCAATCTCTCGATGATTTTTTAGTAGGCCTATCAATTGTGAGTTCTTTCGAACTTTTTCAGAATTTTGTGATGGGGACAGCATATACGGCCATAAATCCTTGTGAGTCGTATTTAGTAAGATTTTCGCAATTCAACTGTGTATTTTCTTGTATTTTAAGTTACGTTGGCGTTTAAGTATTTTATTACTAGAAAAATATTCAGTTGAATTGAGAAAATTTACAAAGTTTTCTTTAGTTATTCTAGTATGTTTCTTTTCCTATGATAGTTTTATTATTATGCTGAGAGTCTGTCGTAATAAATATTGCTGTCATGATAGAAATTTTTGCCACACTATTTAACCAACCCACACAATTGTGTGACTAAAGGAACATGCTTGGTAAAACAACCAGAACAATTAAATTATGTATCTAATATCGCCCAATCCACACAACTGTGTATCTCAATTTACAGTAGTTTTAAATTAACGGATTTATTTTATAAAGTAAGAGAATTTAACCTGCATGCACAATTATGTATGTAAAAATATTTCTTTAGTTTATAATTTTTTTCAGTTTAACTAATTAAATCTCTTCTGTGATAAGACCTGACAACTGTCTTTCGAAATAAACTAGCCATCTCACAGATAACTTCAGTGTTTACTTTGGCGGGAGATTAGCTATTAGCTGTCGAATCGTGCGGTAAAGTACAACACATTACACATTAAAAGTAAGTAAATATATAAAATATATTAAGTGAAATTAAATTTATTGATCAAATTTAGAATAATAAATGTATCAAATTTACAACCCAATTAAAACTAAAATTAATTTGTATGCACTTTATAAAATACTATATTTAGTGGTAAACTTGCACATACACAATTGTGTGAGTTGGTTAATATTGATTTGATTTTTTCTCACTGAAACAAAAATTTAATATTTTTTCAGTGTCGTTTAAAGTAAATAATAAAACTGTTTCCGAACTTCTAGTGATGAAGAGTTCGATTGTAATGTCGATGATCCAGACTTTTTGCCTACCACTGATGATCTTGAGGAGGAAGATAACGACCACGACCAAACTAGACTACATATATGGGGGATACTTCAGGTAAAAATAAATTGTATAATATTTAACTATACTAATATTTTGAAATATATAATCTGTTCGTAGGTAGCCCAACAGCAAATACGTCTAGGTTAAGGGCACAAGCCCCATTTTCTGCAAGGACCCTTCCAATATGTCACACATGTGCCCCTTCTGTGACGATTGGCACACTATTAGTTATTTAGAAAAAAACTTCAATCAAAATCATTACAAAAATGCAGCCTTATATACAAATATGTACCATCTAAAAGCGACAGGGTCCAAACTAAAAACCACCGCACTGGAAATAAAAAAGCTCTACGGGATACACATCCCGTAGCTCTACGGGTTACAATGGGAACAATTAAATATCCACAAATAGATTTATATTGGAAATCGGGATATACATTGGATAAAATTGCTTCCGAAATGAGCAAAAATCGGTTTAGAATATTAAGGAGACAGGGTTAAGCACTGTAGCATTACATTATAGGATGTAAGCTTGCCAACTGAGGTCAACCTTTTCTGGAAAATCCAGCCAATTATAGATGCCGTGAACGCAAGCTGTAAAAATATTTTGCGAAAAGTCGAGTATTATTCTATTGATGAACAGGTTATTCCTGTTACCGGCCACTGTCCTGCCTGTCAATATATTAGAGGGAAACCTAGGCCATTGGGAATAAAAAAATTCGTAGTAACGACATCAAAGGGCCTTGTAATAGATTTTAACATATATGAGGGTAAATTCGGAAAATTTGACAAGTAAATTGGACAGTCGTCCGAAAATTAGTAGAAACCATTCCAACTGGGTAGTTTCATTTATTTTGACCGATTTTTCACATCAATGCCTTCGCTGAAAAAATTGCAGGAGTTGAACTATTTAGCTATTGGAACGATAAATATGGGGGGCGTCGATATTTGCGACCAGTTGTTAGAGTATTATCGTATTTTTCTAATGGCAAGAAAATGGACCGTAAAGATGGCTCAATATTTCATAGATTTGTACTCCTTGGTACCTTATCGAGGGTTGCGAGAAAATCATATGTGCTCTGATTCTAATGGAAATTATTTCCAGAGCCTTTCTGCTGGTTATAAGCACCGCTTCCGTTTTTTGTTCCGCCAGTTGCAACCCAACTGAGTCAAGCCATTGTTGGATTATATCCACCATTCAAATGTTTTCCAGCCCTTCCTTGTACTTTGAAACTGCTACGATGGCGATATCATCGGCAAACCCAACTACCGTCACCTCCTCGGGGACCTGGATTGGGAACACATCGTCGTACATAATATTCCATAGCATTGGACCGAGCACAGATCCCTGGGGGACCCCGCTAGATTGAGATTACCCGTATATTCCCATTTTGCTGTATTAAACGCATTACTAATATCTAGCGTAACAATAGCGCAGTATTTTTTATGGCCTCCTTTCTGCCAGCCTGGTAACGAGCTGAATAGCATCAATAGTTGAGCGCGCTTTGCGGAACCCATATTGGTTATGGGCAAGATCTCCAAGTGATACGATAGCTTCTTCTAACCGATTACCGAGCAGCCTTTCAAGTAATTTCCCCGCTTCATCTAACAGACAAATTGGGCGAAATGATGAAGGATCTTCCGAATGTACTTTACCCTTTGGGATCAGTATCAGCATCTATTTCTTCCACAAATCTGAGAATGTTCCTTCTCTTAGGCAAGAGTTATACATCTCCAGGAACGGTTCGGGTTTTCTAGAATCGCAGCCTTTAAGGCAACATTTGGTATATAATCCGGATCTGGCGCTTTCTTGATGGGAATTCTCCTAGAGGCGGACATTAGTTCATCAATAGTGAATAATGGTACGTCGTCCGCTTCAATGGCACTCGATTGAATAGTCACTGGTTTGCGAGGGAACAAGGATGATAATATATCCTCTAACAAAATAGGACATGTTGGTGCTGCACCTCTTGCAAGTTTAAGCTTGGACATTATCATCTTGTAGGGCCTACCCCATAGGTCATCCTCAACCTCTTCACAGAGGGAACTTTCAGCACCGTCGCTTGCTTTGTTTAATGGCAACCTTCAGCGCACCCCGTGCTTCCCTGTATATTTGTTGTAAACTGAAAGAGGAGCTGGTGTTTCTACCCCGCTGGGAAACGCTCCTACCACAATTGCACTTCCGTGCACGAGTTCACACAGGATGGCCTGGTGGTCACTATGCTTGTAAAAGTCGCAAACCTCCCAAGTTATTCCTCTCCTCCAGAGAGATTCACTAACAAACGTTAGGTCTATAATATAACCAGCATTACCACTGCTGAATGTATATGCGGAGCCGGTGTTGCACAGGACAACATTCAGAACTGAAAAAGCCTCCAGAAGGGCTTCACCTCTTCTATTTGTTTGAGCGCTACCTCACTCCGTAGCCCACGCGTTGAAGTCTAACGAAATTATTGTGGGACTATGATCTCTTGCATCCAGAACCAAGCAATCTAAGAAGTGGATGAATTGCTCGATTGGCTCATTTGGAGAGGAATAACAATTGAAGATATGTATATATACATATATATATATATATATATATATATATATATATATATATATATATATATATATATATATATATATATATATATATATATATTTTAAATATCGACCAAAAATAAAATAATGACTCTCCCGAGCGTCCAAAAATGTTTGCTTATATAACTACTAAACAATAGCAATCCCCACCCATTCTCGTTGTTGAACGGGACAATCCCGTAAAATTTCTCTAACGACCTTTTTATTTTACCGCGCTTTTAACATAGTATATACGTGTGTGTGTGTGTGTGTGTGTGTGTGTGTGTGTGTGTGTGTGTGTGTGTGTGTGTGTGTGTGTGTGTGTGTTTGACCCCTACGTCAGGATGTCAAACTATTTTAAGAGCATGGAACGACTGAGCGCTGCGCACGTCGTTACACTCTTCCCTGAGAGTTCTTTGCTTTTTTCCTTTATGAACTTTGCCAGTTCCTCGATATTCCTACCCATGCGCTCCATTGGGTCAATCTTCCTTGCCAGCTGAAGAGCATCCGAATCATTGATATCCATATGTTGAACTAGTCCTTGTGTGCCCGTGAGTTATTGAATTGCACTTAGGCGATCGGAGTAGCGTACTCCTCTGCTCGAACGGATTAAGGTTCGCCACTGTGGCGATAGTACAACTTGTAGTTTTATCTGCAACAACGGCCAAGTTCCCAACTGCTGAGGCATTGCGGTCGCTGGATCTCGACGGTATTAAGCCCGCTTGCTCACTCAATAATTCCGCCGATCAAAGCGGAAAAAGCATGGTGGTTATTTAATTAAGGTGTCCTTCCCCTAGCATTTTATACCTACTGACAGTATTGCCAGGTATAAATTCAACTGCCTCTTACATGATTAACAGACGCTGCTTGAAGCCGCACCTCCTGGTGAACAGACGCTACTTGCAGGTTTTGGTCCACGAGTGGTATTTTATTTCCCACTTACCCGCCGGTGTACCGGTGAGGGCATCTCCCGATCCGCTCCCTGGGGACGTGCCCGATAGGGGAAACTTGCAACTCCCACGGGATGATGATGGTATGATGGTATGATAATATGATGGTATGGTGGTATGATGGTGGTAAGATGGTATAATGGTGTGATGGTGTGATAGTGTGATGGTATGATGGTGTGCATGTATGATGTTATTATTGTACAATAATATAGTGGTGTGACGGTGTGTTGCTGTAATGATATGATGGTGCATCGTTAAGCTGTTACAATGGTTTGATGGCACAATGTTATCACTATGTTATGCTAAGGTTCTTTGGTGGTATGATGGTGTTATAATATAAAGTTATGATGGTATGTATGATAAAATGTAGGATTATTATTGTTTAAATAACGGTATCATTCAAAAAATCTCCCGGGAAGTGGAGAAATGAAATAGCTTAAAACTAATTTTGTTGCATGGGGAATGACGCAATCTAATTATTTCCTATCTAATTATCAGAATTTGCATTGAATAATCAAAACCAATATAACATACAATTCTAACTCCCAATATGCGACCTATTAGATTTACTAAAAAACACTGATTAGCTAAATTAGAAAATAAATTTTCCGAAAATGGATGAAATATCTTTTTCATTCATAAACTTTAAACCGCTAGAAATGAAATTTTGTTGATCCCACAAATATTAAATATTTTTACGTCTAACACTGAGTTTACCGGCTAGTCTATAAATATTTGTATTTGTTTAGCGAACTTTGAAGTATCTATAAAAGGCTTACTAACTTTTTAACTAACTTTATATTAACGAAATTGTTGGCTCTGACTTTCATTCAATAGTTACATACGTGAAACCTAATGTGATCGTGTTTTATTAATGCCGTAAAACATGGTGTTTATATCCTTCACAGGATTAGCTTGCGACGAAATTGCAATCCATTTATGTATTATGTATATTCGGGCAAAATTAATCCTCTCTTGTTAATAAATCAATGAATCGTCTTAAAATATTCAACAATAAAGTTTAAGATAATAAATGCCGGGATTCTCGGAACACTTTTGTCTATAAATATAAGATTTTAGTAGCATAAAATGGCAGATGCCTATAAATATTAGACAATACATTATGTCGCAAACAAAAAATAATTTTCTTGGAATCTGCCAATATCTCTAAAACAAAGAACTAATTAACGCAAATTTGCTATGGACATTAATAATATTCGGAGAATTATCATCCTAAAATAAAGTATAATTAAGAATTTTGAAAGCACCCAAATCCTTCTATTATCTAGAAGAGACAAACAAACCTAAAACAATAACGATTCCTTTGAAATCATTAATTAACGTTTTTTGTCTGTGCACAAATTCTAAAAATCAAGCAAATCCTATATACCTATATCTATAGAAAAGAAAATTAGACACGGCTATTCTCCGATCATATGTATATACAAATTTTAAATATCTACAAAACTTGATATCCATTGTTTCATGGTCAAACTTATCCCAAAAATTAGAAATTTACACAAAAAAAAAATCGTAAATCTATTGCTTTAAGAAACAAAACAAAAAAAATGCATTAACACACAAAAGCCAAAAATTGGATAACAAGGGAACTTATGGGATGAAGGGAGTAGGTGGAAGAAAAAGATAATATGTTCCAGTTTAAAAGTGAACAATAGCGAACCGTGTGTAGTAAGTATAGTTTAAGGATATATGTGAGATGTATGTATATGAAAACAATAAAACAAAACAAGTGGAAGACGTAAATTATATTCCTTCTTTTTATCTTCCTTTGGTCTTTTTAAATTTTTTTTATTTTTTTTTTTTTTTTTTTTGGGTTATCTGAGACAAAGAGAACCTTCCTTCTTTTATTGAAGATCATTTCTTGGTTGCGTTTTTTTTTTACAAATTTTATAAGGTTTTTTTTTTGTTGTATGTGTTATCTTATTTCGATTTTATTTTTTTTTTTAAATTTTGTCTGTCTGTCTACTACGCTGCTGATGTACAGACCTGTCCTAAACATGTCTGAACATGATAAAAAAATAAACAAAAATACATACAATAATAATTATGAAAATAAAAGACGAAATCTAAATTTTATTTGGTTTTCATATTCATGTCTCGTTTATTTATTTTTTTTATTTTTAGGTAAACCTAGCTAGAAGAAACCATAAATTTTATTTTTTTTTTTTTGACAAATGTTAAATCAAAATATAATATATAGATAAGACAGTGGTAAGAAAAAGAAGGAAAGGTTTGTATTATCTATCGTTGGGATTTAAAATTTTTAAATGCGCAGTTTACAATTCAAATGATGCAAAAATGAACCAAAACTGAACGGGTGTACCTAATAATACGGTACAAATTCTATATACATGGTACAACAATAATAACCGCTTAAACTTCCCCACTTGTGGACTATAATAAGACAGTCCCATTTAATTATACCGCACACTAGTGGTGTAACAACATTAAACAACTCGTTTAAATATTGTATGAATTTGATTGCGGTAAAATGTATACATATAATTAAATAAATTACATGTAATTAATTATGAAAACATAATTAAAAATTAATAATTACTTGTATCTATAATTTATATATTGCATATTGATGAATTGCGCGTACTCGACTGATTAAGATTTATGTACAACAAACAATAAATAAAATATTGGCACTTTTTGTTTGCATTATTTTACAAGCAAACAAGAATTATTGGTCAAAACGTAAATTTGTCTTAATTTAAAAATTTGAAATCCCCGTGATGTTTTTTGTTGTTGTTGTTCTTTTTAATGTTATGTACAAGTAAAATTTTGACTCCGCCAACATGACTCCGGGATGTATGCATGTACGACGACATAAAATACAAAACAATAAATTGTATGTTTATAAATAGAATTTAAAGATTAAGAAAGAATAAAAAAAAAAATTTGTCGACGCCTCATCGGAAATATTAAGCATTAAGCAGAGTTTATTGATTATCAACAACACCGTCCATATACATATTTTAGCAAAACAAAAAATATTCTAGAAATTTTAGTTTGCGAGGAAAGCTTGCGGCTCAAGTAAAGAATATACATATACCAAATTAAGTTTTCGGAATCGAGCGGCAAATTTTGCAACGGTATTGGCCAAATTATTTTAAAATGAGTTTCCTTACTCAAACAAAATAACTGTTGATTAGAAAACATAGGAAATCTAGGAATGTGATATAAAAATTGGAGCAGAGAAATAAAGTCAACGGAAATAAATTCAATTGACTTTATTTCCAATTTAAAGTGAAAATCGTTCGGCACTTAAGTTTCAAATTAATTGCTGCCACTTGCAGTCAGTGGCAGCAATTAATTTATAGGAAGAGAAAGAAATCTGGAAATTAAAGGTTCAGTTTTAAAATATAATGAAAGAGCAAGGGTTTATGAGCGAGAGTCCCATCCTCTAAGGAATACAACGAATTAAAATTACGTTTATAAAATTATTACTTTGAAACTGTTTTTAACATTTCTGTGGCAATATGGCATAAGAGAATAACTCATTTTGCTTACTTTTAAGGAAAGCACTTTAAAGATAAAATTGATAGTGTGATAAAAGTTTCTGGATCTCGGTAAATTTTTTTTTACATATAACGCTAATTTTTTTGCACTATCTTGCTCGGGGTCTATGTTCTATATTCTTTAAGGTTACCCGTCTTATTCCCTTTTGTCAAATTTGTTTTTTGATTGTTTTTTTTTTTAAATAGTTAATTATTTGTACTTTTATTAATTTTTTGTTGAATATTAATTAATTCATGTAATATCTAATATGCTACCGGTGATTAGACCATTTTAAGTGTGTTTCGATTAACACGAGAATTATATTAGTATTTACGAACATTAATTCAACGAAACCGACTAATAGACAGAATTCTATTTATTTAATTATATGATTTTAATATGTTCCGAAGATTGTAAGAGTATTCAATCCAGTTTCGAACTGATGAGCTTATGATTATAAAAAAAAAATCAATCTTCTAAAAGTAATTTGTTGAATTACTGTTCGTAAATACTAATATACTTCTCGTGTTAATCGAAACACAATTAAAATGGTCTAACCACAGGTAGCATATTAGATATTACATGAATTAATTAATATTCAACAAAAAATTAATAAAAGTAAAAATTAGCGTACACAGAAATAGAGCTGTGTGAATATTGTGAAGAAGAAAAATTGTAAGAGATTCATCTGTATTAGTACGATTCGCTAGTGCTTAACGCACAGCACATTCTGTATATATAGAATTGTAAATTGTGGTATAATCAGTTCAGTCGCCGCGGCCTGATGAGAAGATTGATTTTTTCATAATCATAGGCTCATCAGTTCGAAACTGGATTGAATTCTCTTACAATCTTCGGAACATATTAAAATCATATGGTTAATTATTATATAATAAATGAAAATCGTTCTTTCAATCAGTTTTCTATTTCTCCTGGATCCTCTTCGGTTATGTCGGGAAGAAAATCTACCATCACTTCTGTTTCCAGTTGTTGATAAAATAGATGGAAAATTAGATCAACTAGATCTAGCATGGATAAAAGGTCCATTTTTTTTGGCTACTGATTTTTATTGGTTCCGTGTAGCATTTTGTTAATTCCGTAGAACAGATGGAATTAACTCCTCTTTTTCTTAAATTTAATATTTGAAATTGCTCGGCTTCATTCAAATTGTTTGTAAATTGTATTTCACCAAATTGAGCTATGAAAATGCGTTACCATCTAAATTTAAAGAAAGAAATTTAGTTAATTTCAAATACACACAAAAAAATAAAGGGTCACCACAACACCGAATCGGTGTTACATAGTGTCCCACCGATCGGATATTTAAAATTTGAATCCAATCGGATATTTTAATAAAAATGACATAAAATAAATTTGGATAAAAACTTTTACACCGCATAAAAACCAAACAGGAACATTCATGTTTAGGAACACACCGAAAGGTGTATTTTATTAGGAAAACACCGAAAGGTGTATTTTATTAAATCCAAAAGAAGGTTTTCTAAAAATTTATCTTTTCGGATAGTTAAAAATATTTATCCGTTGATGCGTGTTAAATTTTATAAAACTATATTCGGTTGGACAAAAATTAAATACTTTTTCGGATAAAAAACAAATTAACACCGCATATTTTTTTGAGTGTAGCAATACAGTCGAAACTCGATTTTCCGGGATCCGATTATCCGTAAACCTCTATTATCCATGATTTTTTTTTACACAGTCGATTTTTTTGAGTCACTTGTTTATCCAGATTTTCAATTAATTAACCGGTATTTTTCATTTTTATTTATTTCGTTAAATATTGGCAACAGTGTTGTTTCTGTGTTAAGCATATATCTACATACGTATATTGTGTATTTTTTTACAAAACTGAAAAAATTTATCAACCGGGATCTTTCATTATCCGGGCAACGGTCGGACTCGAGCATCCCGGATAATCGAGTTTCGACTGTATTATAAATTCATACTTCCAGTTTTTGGCCGAAAAACATATTGTTTCCATGCAATCTTGCCCACAGTAGTCTGGAAAGGCAGTAATGTTTGGCCACCATGACCTGCCTTGTTCGTTGGACCTTAAGAACTTCGAAAATTTTGCCCTGGGCAAGAATCGCTATAATAAATTAGATGTTTTGCAGCTTGTGGAACTATGTTGATGTGTTTAAAGAGGCATTATGCTATTTGGTTACCACCTCGTTTCCCAATGGCTGATTGAACAGTCGTTTATGTGCGCACATACATATGTGCGCGTTCCGTATCATCTTGGTGTTTTTTTTGTTGTAAAATCAAATTTACTTTATGTTCACCTCCAGTCAACTCCATTTGAAGCTTAGGCTTGTGCTTAAGTTAGAGTCTTTAAAAATGGCCGTCTATGTGGTTACGGAAACCGGATTTTCGGATGTAGTCACCTGACAAATATTTTTTTGTCGTATCGCGGTGCCTATAATGGGATTCATATGCTGGATATGAATTCATGTGTGCTCTTATTTTACTTGGGATATCTTCTGACAATTTAGGAGCTGGATGATGTTTCCCACGCTGACCCATTTGTATAATAATAACCGAAGATTCACATTTTTTCTCTATTATTGTATTGATGAATTTCATGGATTCGCTTAACGTAGCAACAGGCCATCCAGTTTAAATATTTATTGTTTCGCCTTGAATGTAAACCCAATAGAGGCAAGAATAACGTCGATTCCTTAATAATGTTTCATCACGATAAATCTTTTGGTATTTTTTATTCACAACCTTTATTAGTCCAGGACAAATGCCACTCTTAAATCGTATCTTCCAAATGCCCAATATTGCTCAAATATATTCTGTTGCGTGTGGAAGCTTAACTGATCTTTACATTTTTCCTGCAGCTGGAAAGCTCTTTACATTTCCGGTCTGGAACAACTTTTCCAGTCATTGTGAGTAACGATTTACCACAAATTCAAAATTTTAAGTTTTATATGCACATGTAGTGACATCTACCTGTGCATATAAAACTTAAAAATTTACATTTAATTCTTAACATTCTCACCGCCTTGGAATGTCATAAGCATTCCAATTATAATAATTCAAAATAAAAACAGTATTACAATGATTCTACTAACCAATAAATTGAGTAATTAAACGTTAAACAAAACACAAACTATCATTTATGTATTAAATTCATTGTTGATTATCTTCCTTGTCTAACGGCAACAAAGCCAGTTTTGAAATGCCCCTTTTTAATTCTCCGGATCTTGTCCGAATTATAGCACACCTCACGAGCCCATCAGATCCAACGCAAACATCTGTTACTCTTCCGATCATCCAGTGTGTACTTGGTAAGTTATCATCCAATACAAGCACCATATCATCAACCCTCAAATTCTGTCTTGGCAACTTGTTTTTGTTTCTTTGCTGTAAACCCAATATTTATTCCTGGTTAAAACTTTTCCAAAAATGTTGTATACATTGTGTCATCAGTTTCCACTGCGTTAATCGATTACTTGACACTATCGTTACATCAGGTCCCACCACTGAATTTATGGCTGTTCCGATCAAGAAATGACCTGGAGTAAATGGTTCCAAATCGTCAGGATCAGATGAAACAAGTGACAGAGGTCTGGAGTTCATTATACCATCTATCTCAACCACCATCGTATACATTGATTCCAAGGTTAACACCCAATTACCTGCTATGCGCTTCAAATGGGTTTTTAATGTTTTCTCTCCTGACTCCCATAGTCCTCCAAAATTTGGAGTTCGAGGTGGTATAAATTGCCATCACATCTCTTTTCCAGCACAAAATCGTTCAATATCGCTACTAGAGGATTTTAAAATCTGAAACATTTCACTAAGCTTGTTATTGGCGCCAACAAAATTCGTTCCATTATCACTCCGCAAATGAGCACTGTGACCTCTCCTACTAAAAAATCGCTTCAGGCATGCGATAAAAGAATCATATGTTGCATCTTCAACGATCTCTAAATGTACAGCTTTTACAGTACAGTACGTTGGTTTTTATATCTTATGGAAAAAGGTCCACAAAAGTCCACACCGATATGATAAAATGGCCTGCATGATTCAATTCGATGTTGAGGTAATTCGTCCAACAATTGCCTCATTGACACTGGTTTAACTCCATGCATGGTATACACCTACCGATCACTTGCTTTGTGAAACTCGTACCATTAATAACCCAGTGACGATTGCGCATAGTTGCAACAGTTTATTGTACACCACAGTGACCGTTTTCCAAATGTACTTGCCTTACAATCAGAGTTGTAAAATGATGGTGTGGTAAAATATATTGATGCTTCTTGTCAAACGAGAATAATGATTTACTTAGACGACCACCAACACGCATTAATAAATCCTCGTCTAAAAATGGGTTTAAACTCAATAATTTGCTTTTACGATCAACTACATCATAACATTCACTATGGCGAATCTCGTTATATAATTCTTCATGCTGTACCACCAGTTTGTTTTGTCGACAGTAATTGAACCACCAATACGCTTCTAACTGGATGTGCGGCAATTGAGAACAAATCGCCTGCAATAAGAAACCACATTAATTAATTTTGTACTATATGAACTAAAACGAGTTATTTCGAAAACATCCCTGGTCTGAAGAGCGTGCACCATCGATGTAGTCTTATGATTAATTTCAGGTACCTCAATTTTCCCGATTATATATTTTGGCCAAGGTTCTCCATCATTTCTCAGAAAATTCGATTAAACCAGTTGTTGTCATCCATCAATTCTAAAGGCGTCGCACCTCTACTTAAGATATCAGCAGGGTTGCGATCAATTTCTACATATCGCCACTCCATTTGTGATGTTGTATACTGAATTTCGGATACTCGATAAACAACATAATCCTTCAACATACAAGGCTGGCTAGACAATTGTAGAATCAGATCACAACGTCACACAGTCCTGATTTAATTTCAACGCTTCGATAACCCTACTGACTGTTTGGGCCAATACCAATGCTGCATTCAACTCTAATCGTGCTATTGTTTTCACTTTTAGTGGTGCTACTCTCGATTTATTGCAAATTAATTTGGTATTAATATTTCCTGACTCATCAATGCATCTCAAATAAATGCAAGCACCAAAAGCGGCCTTAGATGCAACAGCGACTCCATGAAGTTCCATTTTTATAAAACAGGGTATTAGAATACATCTATCAAAGCTCAGCCTATAGTCGGCAATTCATCGCAAAACTGGTTCCATAATTTCTGTAATTCTTCTGGCAGCTGGAGCTGATATTTTGTAGTATCCCAATGAAGGCCCAGTGTCTTAATAGATTCACTTATATCAGAACATTTTTCCATATCTTATTCAGCTATATTTGCTAATAAATTATTATCTTTTGCCGCCCATTTTCTTAATTTCATTCCACAACTCGCCAATATTGCATTCAACTGCCTTTGCAACTTCAGTGCATCATTTACATTATGTGCACCCACCAGAAAATCATCAACATATACATTTTCATTTAAAGCCTGTCTTGCCAAAGGATATTGTTCACTTTCATCATTCGCCAATTGTTGTGGTACCTTTGTTGCTAAATATGGAGCCGATGTAGTTCCGTAAGTCACCGTTTGCAACGCAAATTCTTGCAAGGGAGCTGTTGGATTTTCGCGCCACAAGATTTTTTGATATTTAGTGTGCTGATTACAGACATTCACCTTCCTATACATTTTTTGTATATCAGTTGTCATGGCATAAACAAATGACCTGAATCGCAACATAACCATACAAAGATCAGGCTGCACAACTGGCCTTGCATATAACGCATCATTCAACGATATCCCCGATGAAGTTTTTGCCGAAGCGTCAAACACGATACGAAGTTTGGTGCTTGACGAATAAGGGTTTGAACACCGCGTGATGTGGCATGAAATATTCCTCATTTGACCTTGTTTCAGCCATTCTTGTTGACACCTTCTTGTGCCTCATTTCACGATACTCCGTCATAAAATTTATGTACTGTGATTTTAAATTGGGATTTTTGCTCAACTTTATTTCTAGATATTGAAACCTCCGCATTGCTGTATGTAAAGAATTCCCTAACTCAGTTACCTTCTCCTTAATAGGCAACTCAACGCAGTAGCGACCATTACTATCTCGTGAGTGAGATTTTCGAAAACGATGCTTACAGTACTTTTCAATGAATCAGCTTGCCAAAAACGTTGCACCAGTTGATTTAAATTTTTGTCTTCTGAATATTCGTTATTCGCCGTCCATTCGCCTTCATATTATTCAATCCCCTTACCGCAGCGTTAGTTTGTAGTTTAACCAAATTCAATTTTTCAGCTACGTCATTGGTATTAAAATTCTTCATAGATTTACTGTCCAATAGTGCTCGTACACAATGAAATCCACCAAACTGATCACAAATCAACACCTTTGCTGCTGATAGTACAACTTGACCCTCTTCGTAATAAGACATATGTGCAGTGACTGTACCACCATATGAATCAGTTGAATTTGAACATTTTGAATTTGAATTGACATTACTATTTTCTGGATCGTTCCTACTGCTATATCGAAACCCATTATTTGAATTATTTGCACTCACAAAGTGTAACAATTGGTTATGCCGTCGATTACAAATTTTACAATAAAAAAATTAACATATATCTGCCCTGTGTGATGACTTGAAACATTTTAAGCACAGATTGTTCAATTTTATGTGATTATATCGTTCTTGAGGTGTCATCTTCAAAAATATCGTGCACTTATGTAACAAATGCTTATTATTACACAACTTACATCTTGGTTTGGCATCAACCACAAAACTTTTGGAATTGGTAAACGAACTGTTTTTAAATTTGTTTTTATAACTATTTGCATGTTGCTCCTGCGATTTTTCCAGAACCCTAATTCTTCTTCTTATGAATTCTCCCAAATTTGTCCAGCTTTGCCTTGTATTATGTTTGTTTTCGTACTCTAACAGTTTTCGGGACTCAACGTCTAGTTTTTTCTTGACTGTGTGTACTATAACTGCATCAGTTAAACATTTACCCAATTGTTCAAGCGATTTAATAAGAATTTGGCTTTGATCTAAAAGATGTTGCAACTCCACTGCCGATTCATCTTTCACTAATTTTAATCCGAAAAATTCATTCATTTGTATGTCAATTATATTCACATCATCGTTGAAACGAGTTAACAAACTATCCCAAGCCAACTGAAACCCACGTTCGGAAAATTCAACACTTTATATAATTGATTTTGTTTTATCATCCAAGGAGCCCTCCAGATAAAAATATTTTTCTACGTCAGAAATTGACCTATTGTTGACAATCATTTGGTCAAACGAATCCCGAAACTTAGGCCAATTTTTCCTATTCCCATCAAATCTGGGCAATGACACCTTTGGTAAATAAAAATTTGGTTTTTGCGTCCCATTACTACATAATTTTTCAGCACTTGCCATACTAACAGGTTTACACTGTAACTTTCGACCATCACCATTATCACTGACAATTTCACCTCCAAAACCACATACACGATCTGCAACTTCAACATTGTTTTTTTCTTGATCAAACAGTTCCAATTTTTGATCAACATGATCACCATTATTTGAATGATTTCCATCAGCTTGCTTGGAATTCAAGTGTTTTCGATATCCAAAGCGTACCACCAAATACGAATCGTAAAATTCCAAATTGTCCATTTTAGTTTCTTCTACCTCCTTCTCATCGAACATACCTACCTATGGCGACCTCTTTAAACCTTTCGTAAACCGAATAATAATTTGTATATAATTTGTCAAACTTCTCGAACTTTTCTCTCAGTGTAAACTGATTTAATTCATCATCATTCGTTAACCCCTCGATAAACTACTTATGCGATGCCAATGATACCTTAAAACCACGTCACTCCATTTTTAACTTTTTCATCGCCGATTGAAGCTCTTCCATTTTGAAATTCTACAATTAATTCCAAATTACGAAAACTATCAATCACTAGATTGATTATAGTTGATTCACTCGATAATATTTTAATGTGATATCCCAAGGATAACACTCGATGACGACGATATTCCACGATTATTGTCACAAGTTTTATATTTTGTATAATTTACCATGAGTTTTGATTGAACTATAACCACACTTTTTTATTATTTTTAATTTGTTTTTAACCAACCAACGATATCAATTTTAGCTTCTATCCGGCTCGATCGGACCAAATGTTAAGGTTTTTACTAATGTGGGCTGTATAGAGAAACAACTTAAATTTTGTTTTTGTTGTACATTGTATTTTATACTAAATTTCGAGCAAAATGCCAATAAAACACAACCATGTGTGACAGCAACACAAACCCAACTAACTAAATTTTCAACAATAACGAGAATTGCCACATGAACAAAATTATTTACTAGTGACATCTATCTGTGCATATAAAACTTAAAAATTTACATTTAATTCTTAACACAATTCATCTTCAATGTTTTTTTCAATCATTCGCTCAGCTGTAATTATTTCGGAATCATCCAAATATTTTATAATTTAGATCCTCATTACTCTAATTATCATCTTGTTCTTCGCTATCTATTTCTACTGTGGTCTTGAAATTAGTATCAGTCATAATTTCAGTGGCAGGACGGAGTTCGATTAATACGACTGAAGTTTGCACAAAATGAGAACAATGAGCAACGGAGCCTAACTTTGTTTTAGAAAAAATATTACCTGATTTTGAAGTATCTGGCTGATTATAACATCCTTCACTGACTTTTAATATTTGAAATTTCAACCATCAAAGAGGAGAATGTAATATATAAAAAATAGAAAACAATAACGGAAAATGGCGTAACGGCATAACTAGGGTTATTCGTTTATGCCATATTGCCACAGATTTGCAACAAATTAAAAAAAATATCAAAATGATAGAATTTACAAATGCCAGAGATCCAATTAAGTCTCTGGTGTTTAAATGTTAAGAACATGTTGAAGTACAGTACAGTACTTGTAGCAAATGGCTCGCCCTTACAGAACAAAAAAAGTTGTGTTTCGATACAACAGTTGAAATTCTTCTTATGCTTATATTCCAGGTAAGTAAATATGCTTGAGTGAATTTCAAATTCTTATAACGGTGCAGATTATATTGAAGCTCCAGGAAATGTCTTTATAAATCCTCCAAGTAGGTGCGAAATCTCGGTAATTATTCTCGAATACTATTTGATAATTCTCCAGGAAATGTACGAATAAAACACAAACAATAAATAATTTTGGGTCATACAATATTTAACTTTTATTAATTAGGATTTCTTATACTTCTTAACTTTTATTTTTAACACATTTATATTTTTTAGTGGACTGTATTAGAAGACACTTTGTTTCGCATTGACTGACAATCCTGACTGACTTATCCCTCTTTTTACACATGCACTAAACAGTACTGTCATTGTGCTGTCATTTTCGATTTGACTTGTCGTTTTTTAATTGTTTGGTGTTCATTTGTGAATAATTTGTTTTTAATTCAAGTTGTGTGCTTTAAAAATTTGTGAATTATAATGGACGAAATTTTTTTTACATTTTTTTTAAAAATAATTTATTTTAAACCGCTTCTAGGAAATACATTATTTTTATTTACGTCGTTTTAATATGGTTTGACAGATGACAGAACACAATTCGGTGTTTATGTTCGATTGACGAATAAATTGAGGTTACACTTTCAAAGAGGTGAAAAAAATCAATCGAAAACGACATAAGTATTAAATTTTACATCAAACTTTTAAATATATAACAAAATGATATTAGAACAGATATTCTTAATTATAACAGTTTTAGTTTAACTAATTTCCGCGCGGTGGCAGTAAAACCCGGTTATACTTAAACGCCAAACGTATATAAATATTTGTTTGTTTTGTAGGTAATATTTTTCCTAATTGACATTTTTTATAAGCAAATAACTATAAATATTTTAATATACGCTAAAGGAAATCAATTACATGAAATACATAAGCTAAGTATAATTAAATTTAAATATATAAACTTTTTGTTTTTTACAGATAAAATTTATATTTATGCAGCTCTTGTAATGTATCAGAACAATGAGCTTGCGGTTCGTAAGGGTATAATATTAAATGTCTAAAACATACAACTTCTATAAAGGAGACTACCAATTTGGCCTGTGTAATGAAAGTGACGGAGAAAGTTTACGATTGACAAAAACAAAGTAAATATCTCACGAAGGCAAGAGAGGCCTAGCCTAGTCATTAAGATAACTGTGAATAAACAGGTTGCCCAACCTTGAGCCGAGTCAGTACTGTGACGCAACGATTCTTCGGAATGAATGTGTTACCACTTCCCATTGGTAATACTAATTTGCGGAACTAACTCCCGCTGCGTTATACGGAAGAAATAGGAGTATAGGCATAGCCCTTAGTAGGGCAGACTAATATATTACTCAACCATACGTGATTCTAGCCGATCTCATTTGTTATTACAAGTATTATTTAGATTTTTATATTATCTACATGCAAATATCGACAGTAGCGTAGATAATAGTTTCCGACGTAGACAATATAGAAAAATATTAGACAATGCGTGCACAATGAAAATATTGTTGTTGTTGTTTTAGCTTTGATTCGAATTCCTAATTTCAACTGCGAAAAAAACGTTACACCCATACAATACAAAGTATGGAAGTTGGAAACCCGAAATCAAAGATATCTTAGGTTTGCAGTTATTAAAAAAAAATATATGACATCACATGCGTACATCAGGGTACGAAGAAACCCTACAAATAATAAACGAAATTTGTTTTCTAAGTATTGAGCGAACCCTGCAATCAGGGTTGTAAAAAACATTTTTATGTGTCCAGAGAAATGCGACAATCTCCGAACGTTACATAGCACAAACTGCATATATCTCAAATCATGAAGAATCAAATTGTGCATAAAATTGTGGATACTGTCTTGGGTACTGGTGATCGTAAGAACTAACAAAAAACATCGTGTGATCAATGTCTTTCTCGCAAAATAAATACTGGCAATTGATAAACCTAGTAAGAAGAAAGTTTTAGAAAGCGTAAACTTTACGCATTTTATAACATTAAATTTGTTTGAATAAAGTTTAAATCAAAATTAATTCTAAGGCTGCGGACCACTAGTCAGGATTAATACAATAGATTCGGTAATTGTATTTACATTTATTATGTTTTTATTATTTTACTGTTCTACAAATTGAATAGGCAAGAAATTGACAAAAAATGAGTATTTAAAGACAATGACTTTTACCGTAGTAATTGATTTATCCGAGAATTGGTCCTCAGCCTAAGAATTAATTAAACCATGTTACGCCTAAATTTTTATATGTACTCTATTAAAATATAAATAACATTCGATGTTTTTATCTCAGGAATGATTAAGGAAATTGTTTACAACCGTCCTCCGGCATGTGGAATTTCTCCTAAACCATTCCCAAACTTTGTTTTTATGTTTAGGATTGATCTAGATCGATCGACTAAATCGCTACTGAAAGCTAGCCTATATGCTTAGCTACATTATGCAGCTGATCTTAAAATGTGGTACGTTCGTCCGTTCTCGAACAGAATTTTATTAAATTTATAAAACACGATTTTAAGAAATTTGACAATTTCAAAAGTTCCGAATTATTGATAAAATTCATGATTTTTAATAATTCTAGAACTTAAGAATATTTTACAAATCGCACATGTAGAACAAAAATCGGGTATTCCCGTTAATAGCATATTCAGATTCCTCATACATTTTACTCTCATTCTCCATAATTGAGAAATTAATAATTTTTTTTGTTTTCCGACACGTGGTATTTGTGTCACTTTTCAAGGTTAAAATGAATTTTAAACACTTGCAACAAAAGAGTCACAACTTCAGTTGTAATTAATACTTCGAACGAATACGTGTTGATTTAAGTACAAAGCCGTCATATTTCAAGTTGTGTCATTTTACTGCTTAAACTGAAAGAAAAAATAATTATATTTTTCGAGTTAATTCATTTTTGTTGAATGAAGTGTATTCCGCAATTTGTTGTAATTCGAGTTGTGTCATTTTTGTCAGAAAAGGTAAGTAAAATGAGTTGAATTATTTTTTGTTAAGTCATTTTCGTACGATCAATATTATGCATTTTGAATTATGCCACTCTTGATGTTAAAGGATATTTTTACTTTACTCGGTTTCACTGACTTTAAAACGTTTAGATTTTAAACTGACACATTTTAGATTACAAAAATGCGGGTATGTTGATTACTAAAATTTTTGATAAACTTCAGTTGAGCTTCTATTTTTAAGATAATTCGAGTTGTGTCACTTTTGTCGAAATAATTTGACTAATTTATTTATAGGGCTACTAGCAGCATAATCATGAATTCGTCGCATCGTGCAAGTCTAATGGTACAAATGGCAACATCAGAGTTAAAAATAATGAAAATCCATCAATAAATATTAACGCAGAGAATCAACATCTAAATATTTTGGAAGTACAAAGTATGAATTCGACTTCAAGGTTTGAAACCATTAATAGAAATGAGCCAGGATGTTCACACGCTATTCAAGTTGCAAATGATTTACGTGCTAATGTGCCTGAAGCTAACACTCAATTGAATATGCTGATGTTAGAGACGGGAGGAATTTCTGAATGTGTTGTCACAGATAATAGTCACGGAGATAGTATTTTATCATTCAATAAGTGTTCATCAGCAATTGATAAATATTATTTTCAACCCTATCATAGAAGCGTATCCGCGATACGAGTTGAGACTGGAAAACTGCCTGAAAATGACTCGGTAATGTTTATGCTTTTATACATTACTATGTTGATTTCACAAAGATACGATTAACTAAGTCAAATAATCAAATAGATTTTGAGTCACCTACACACAGCAATGAAAGTGATATTATAGATGATTCTGATGAGAATCCAGATTTTATAAATAGTGAAATAATTTCAACAGACCGTTCTGAAAATACAAATCAGTACGAACTTGCTTCTAAAATTGAAAATGAACATGAAATTGAAAATGTGGCCAAAAAAGGACAAAAAATGAAACGGCAGGTTGACAATTGGATTAGAAAAAAGACAAAACTGTTAAGAAATTCTGGGGAAGGTTACGTTTCGACCTCAAAATCAAAGAAAGGTTTTACCGCGAGAAAAATACGGTGTGGATGTGGAGATAAATGTAGGTTAAGCTGTACTAGCAAAATTAATGCTGCCTGCCGTGAAGGAATATTCAATAACAATTGGAAGTTAGCAGACCTTCAGAGTCAGAGAGAATACATATTAAGGCACACCGATCAAATAAAGCCAAAATATCGATATTCCTCCACTAATGAATTTCGTATTTTGAATTCAGCCTTCTTTTACGACTTAGATGACACACGCATACGAGTTTGCAAGAATTTTTTTAAAGCAACTCTGGACATCAATGACCGACCTATACGGACAGCATTTTCAAAGAAAAGCGACACAGGAACCCTGAAGAGCTAAATAAGAGGAAAGCACGGTAAACAATTTAAAGTCGACCCCTACCAAAATTATTGCAGATCTATATCGTGACTATAAGCAGCAACGTGAGGAACAGAGCCTTTCATATGTACATGTGAGTATGTTTAATCGCATATTTAGAGAAGAGTACAACATATTTTTCTACGTACCAAAAAAAGATCAGTGTGAGTCTTTTAAAAATGCTGATGAGGAGGGGAAAAAAATATTACTAGAAAACTATACATTTCACCAGAAAGAGAAAAATTTGTCCCGGGCGGAAAAGGAAAATGACAAAAAAAAAATCCTAATAGCGCACATGTTGCTTATACGATTGGCAAGCAGTTATGCCATTGCCTAAAGGGCAAATTTCCTAAGCTAATTTAATCTTTAAAAAACACCAGTTAATTTCGTAAAAGCGTTTTTTTCTTCTCCTGAAAAATTCCATTATTTGACTTGTGTCACTTTTGTTCTACGTGTGCGAAATTTTAACAAAATATCTAAATCGTCTGAATTCTAGCAAATTTAAAATTAAGACAAATTCAGAAAGAACACTACGACTTTTAGGTCACTAATAAAAAGCTAGCTAAAGAATCCAATAAGAATTTAAAGAAAATAGGGAGAATTTTAAGGAAGTAAGAGATAATCTTCCAATGTATTTTTTCCTAGAGTTTTTGGTCACAAGTTTAAGGATTATGGACTGTTTAGAGAACTTCCAGAAATTTACAATAATAAACTTTAAGGATTTTATTAAGAATTATAAAAATTTTCAAAGATAAATTTAAAAACAAAAAATAAGAATTGTAAAAGCTTTACCTTTATTTTAATAAGTTCTGTGGAATTTAAGAGCTTTTAATCGAATACTTTATTTAATTGAGTTTCACGAACACCCCCAATTATACTTGTTACTTTACCCAAATTTGTTTAGAAACAACATTTTTTTTATTTTAACACAGAGAGTAGACTTTGTTATACCTAGATTGAAATTTATCGCACCCCAACAAAAAAGCGTCATTAGGATAGGTTCAGTTTCGTTTTGACTTCATAAAGACATAAGTCACCAATATACTAAATTTTTTTATAGAATTTACAACTTTGTGGAGTGAAGTAATAACTTTGTGGAGAATAAGGGAGAGAGACAAAATGCCGAGAGTACAAAATCCCGAGGATACAAAATCCCGAGAATACCAAATCCCGAAAGAACAAAATCCTAATAGTACAAAATCCCGAGGATACAAAATCCCGAAGATACAAAATCCGCAGGTTACAAGCAAGGTATAAAAATTCCAAAATCTAGTTGTTGCACAATTGGGGCAATTTTCCCTTAATTTAAAGATGTATACACGCGAAAAATCGAACATCGAAATTAGTGATGGTTACAACGGGATCGTAAGGACGATATCCCGCATTTTAAAATCCCGCTTGATAAAAATCGTCACCAAAAAAATCCCGCTTTTTAAATTACATTTTTTTAATAACCCTGCGCTTCCGCAAAAATAAGAATCCCGGTTTTATTTTTATTTTACTTTAAATTAAAATTTTTCTTCACAAGACGGGGTGATCCTCGGGATTACAGGATTTTGTACCCTCGGGATTTTGTACCCTTAGAATTTTGTACCTTCGGGAATTTGTACCTTCGAGATTTTGTCCCACGGGATTATGTACCGCGGAATTTTGCCTCTCGGCACTATGTCACCAACCGGGAGAATAACGTATAGTATATGCGCTTAAGTTATAAACTTATATCTAACAAAATGTAAAACAATGTTTCACCAATAAAATTTATCACCGTAAGTGTCGTTCATTTTACTAAAGGTTCTTTTATGAACGTGTCGGAGGTGATGTGCTTGATATTAATGACATATTTGTATGTACTTCTGTTGTATATCTTCCTATAATTTATCGGATATAATCTTTGTCTTATTAACGACAAAATTTGTTTTTTTGAAAACTAGGAATGTCAAATTTTGTAAATTGTTTATAGATCCGTGTATGTGAAATTTTCGACAATTTTTCTTTAATTTTTAGTGATGGTGAGTTTTTAATTGAAATTTCAATAAATTCAATTAACAATGGGATTGAGCAGAGTACAGAACTGGATGGTAAAGAAATTATTATCGTAAAACTTTAATACAACGTTATAATGAGTGTCAATAAGCAGTATAAAATTGTATGCCTTAGGACATATAATAAAACCTCAAAAGACAAAGTGCTATAAACAACACCAGGCTTGTCGCTAGAACCATAAAAGCACAGCGATAACAATTTACTATGATTAGTTGTTTATTATTACAACATATTGAATATGATTAGCATAAAACAATCCTCATTAGTTATGTAGTTAAATTGAGCCCTTCGGTGATACAAATTCAAAGCTAAAACGATACATATTCATCGTAATCGTATTTGTGCGGCGGTACTGAAAGTTTATTAGGTTACATACTCGAAAAAATTTGTCTAAATAAATTTGTAGAATTCAATTAAACAATGCAAATCTTGATTTGTTGTACATAAAGAAAATATTTTTGTTTTTATTGGAAATTTTAAATTACGTGTAATTATCGTAATTAAGTATTGTGTAATAGAGTTTCAAATTGCAAAACGATTTTTTACATTTTTTGTTCACCTATACGTTTTCCAAAAGAGATTGTTTATAATAACTTTATATGCGATGATTGGTTTTTTTGCTAAATTAGTTAACTAACAACGAACTACTGAAATTATCTGCTTATACGCAGAAGTTAATTAATTAAGGATATTATTAATAAACTTAAACCTACGGATACTACTTAATCAGTAAATGGTATTATACTGCCGTAATAATCGTTCCAGAATAATTTGCCTTTTGTATACGGTTAGATTTTGTTATTTAGTTTTTTTTCCTGTGCCATTTCGTTGTACATTTTTGAAGTGCAGTTTTTCGAGAAGAACCCGAAACAAATAGATGAAAGCGTTAAAAAATTGATAATAAAAGCATTGCAACGACAAGAAACCTATCAAAATGAATCCCTACAATATGTAATATCAAACAGTAGCATAAGTTTCATAAAAAGAAATTTATTGAAACCGGATCAACAAAAATAAGCATCGTTGTAGACGCCCACGACTTTAACTAAGCCGACTGAGCGGTAATTTGCACGAGTAGCAAAATCAGCTACTTCAAAATCAGCTCCAGTGATTAATCCCGCACGTCATCCAAATATTTATGTATGATAGTGTACATATTCAAATGATTTCCTTCACCTTAGTCATTTTCACAATTCAAAAATAAAGCTTATAAAATATTAGACTACCTAAATAAAAATTCAATTAGCATCATTCACCAATTGAAGAGATCTTAGCCACCAAAAACCTGCACCTAATCAATAATACAGAAATTTGATCTCTTTATTAATAAATAAATATAAATATATCCCAAATTTTAACTCAGTTCACGGACCTCATTCCCTGCCAAATCAAGCATACAAAGTGAATCCTAACTTTCAAAAAAATGTATTGATGTGTCATATACGTAATTATAACGATTGTGTGTACATCCCACTATCTAAATTTCAATAAATCCATTAAGACAACCATTAAACTGAAAAACATTAAGTCTTCCAAAATGTTTAAACATAATTCCACTTTGTTCACATAAATGAACTCATCATTTTGTGTTAAAAATAAAATCTTAATTTAACTTAAACCTTTGTTTCGTGAATACACAGAAATACAAAGAGATTAACAACACCTGCATACAAGTAACAAAATCTTATATACTAAAACCAAAAACATACTAAAACCACCAAACACATTGACGGTAAATATTTTCTACCATCTTTCATGTCCGTAGCAGTACGCCTTATAGTACATATAAACACACCTAAACTATGTATCAAGATAATACAATAAAATATTGTGATAACTGTATCAACAACAACGAAAAAATTCTGTTTTTGTTGTTGTTTGTGCATCATAATACAAAAACCAACAAAATATACTACATTTCCTTAAAAGAATCCATGTAAAGAATGAACGAGACAGCTGTACAACCATATTGTTGATCCTGCCATATATAAATCAAGTTGCATGCATGTATTAGTGCCCATTTTACACAATAGTCAAATACTTGTGACAGCTGTATCAAAACTAACGCAGAGATTCTATTTCTCGTTGTTGTTTGTACTTAATAATACAAAAACTATGAAAACCACGCACACTTCCTTCACAGAAACCGTGCAAAGAGTAAACGAGACAGGTACACAAACATATTAATGGCCCTTTTTTATACCAAATTATGAGTATGTTTGGTGTCGATTGTAAAATGTACACAAAATCACCCATAAGAATACAAATAAGTGTGCGTAAAAATAAAATCTAATATCAAAATTACTTCGACTTATTTTATATAAGTTAAAATTTATTTCAATACTATCTAAATTTTAGACTTTAGTAATTACAAATTGAACATTGCTTTTATGTACAATCCACAAAATATCAAATCATGCACTTTTAATTTTTCTATTACAAAAATAAAAAACATTGCCTGACAAATGCATCCCGGTTGATTGCATTTTCCAAAATTACACTTTAATTATTTTCACTACACTTTGATTATTATTACACTAAACTTGAATTTAAATTAGAATTAACTTTAAATTTAAAATTTAAATGTATATACACATGTACATATATAAAGTATATACATATCACTACATAAGAAACAAAAAATCAAAGGAAAATAAAATAAAATTAAATTAAATTTTTGAAGAGGATAGAAAAAACACGTCTATCCTCTTCGACGAACTCTCGCCCACTCCTAAGTAATTGGTTTGTTCATTTATAAATTAATAAAGTTCGGAGAACTTAATCTCTATTTCTATTTATCTGTTTCATCAACAAGAACTGGGGTGCTATTCTTGAACCATTATGAAAATTTTCGTATTGCTAGTTAATGTAAAAGTATTACGCAAACTAGGATTTTTGTAATACTTTTACACTAACTCGCAATACGAAAATTTTCGTAATGGTTTAAGAATAGCACCCCTAGTCATACTGTATATACTGCGCAATTCAAGTTCATATTTACATTTGACTGTCTTTAAAAAACTTTACTTTAAATAAGATTCCGGCCTCGGTGCCTATATTTTATTATGCCATATGTCGCTAGCTTCATTTTATGTATTGTGTTTAATGTGTAACCATCTAAATATACGAAAATGGTGTAAAAAATGTATGTGCGCGCATCAGTTGAGAATGGCTGAACCGATTTGGCTAAATCTTTTTTTATTATGTTCGCAATTGCCAGGAGATCCACCGGAAAATCGAAAAATGATGTTTTCGTACAGAAAATCGTGAAATAAATTGATAAAAACACAAAGTTAACGAGATAATTAAGAGATGGCGCTGAGGTGTGATTATTAATGCCACAACCCAGTAGATGGCGTTGTACGTTGACTTAGGCGTTGTGCAATTTGACAGATGTCCGTTCCACATTGTCGTTTTCGATTGTGCGAAAGTGTTATTTTTAGTCATATGAAGTTCGGTGTGGTTTTTACGATTTCGATAATTTTTTCCAGAAATTTATTGGTGCGTGACAAGTGCGGTTATCAAATTGGATTGCGGGATTAACATTGATTCGATCGGTAAGTTCATTTTTGTGGTTTAATTACTTCAAAGTAAATTAGTCAAACGCATCATTGTAATTTTTAGAAATTTATTTTTGAATAAAATGCCGGCTATCAGATGATCGAACCTAAGACGAAGAAACCGTAATTCACAAAGAACGTACGGTGTGTGGAAGAGCAACGCGAAGAATTTAAAGAACAAAGACATACTCATATCGGACAAGTTCTCGCTGCACGGGCACCAGCTTAGGTTCGACAAAACGTAACACGACGAAGAAGTGCGACTGATGACTCTACAATCGCCTAAAAAGATCTTCGCTTCGTTGATATCGGCGCATTGTCTGCCGTGTGCCGACATGGCCAAGCATTGTACTTCCAAGCAGAAACGTCAGAGCTATGTTGTGCCGATGGCAAAGTTAAATTTCTGGTTTTGACCACCGCCGGAGTCATTGCTTACTTATCTCTATGGAGATACAACGCTATCCAGATATTTTCTCTCACACCCGCAACAGTACAATTAATGCTTTAACATGACGTCATTTGGAACCGATGTTTTGGTTCGTCAAGCCGGCTACAATCCCACCTATAAGATAATGACGTCACCACGTCATCGATTCGAGGGGAAATTTATCATTGAAGAGGAGCGTTGATGCCACCAGCGAATAAAGAACTAAAGTTCCTTCAAATATATTTCAATTTTATTTCAGAAGCCGACCCAGAGTTGTTCGCGGTAGTCGCAACAAACATGATTCACGGTTCGTATGCGGAGATCACAATCCAGATTCACCGTATATGGCCGATGGGAAATGCACAAAACAATATCCGCGTCCATTGCTGGCATACACAATTAGTGAAAACGACGGTTATGCACTACCTATATCAGCGTCGTCCACCCGAAGATGGTGGCAGAACAGTCACGATTACGGTAAAAGGAAAAGATGGCGTGGTCGATAATCGCTGGATCGTGGATATGAAAACATTCGCAACACACTGCAATGTTGAGTACTGTAACTACATTAAGTCCATTAAATATGTCTGCAAATACGTGAAGTGGCAGTGTATGGCATTGCTATGACGAAGTGTCAAGATCAAATTCGTACATTGTTCACGATCATCAAAGCGACGTGTCATCCATCAAAACCAGGACAAGGCGGCTGACGACATTTTGCATCGAGTTCCCACTACAACATCGAATTATTAGCTTGAAATGAACGACGAAATACGCAGCCAAGCTTTGATCATGATCGAAAACATGTGCGTGCTTATGTGTGGCAGCTATTTGTCGAAATTGGGCATGCCAGCACCAATTCGTTCGATGTACGCTGCATTCAATCGTGAATTGCAACGATAGAAAGTGTACGATCGAAATTCAATTAACCAAATAGTACGAACGAATGTGCTGCTTTTGAATACACAGCAAAAGAACGTGAAGGCTGTTGACAAAGGAATAATGAATGTAGTTGACGAAGGAAACGGCGGAATATTCTTCCTCGATGCTCCCGGTGGAACAGGCAAAACCTTTCTGATTTCATTGCTTTTAGCCACAAATCGCTCGAGATCTCAAATAGTGTTAGCTGTTGCATCATCGGGAATTGCAGCCACATGGCTTCGGCATTGAAGTTGCAACCGTAGAATATCCACAAGAATAGCAAGCCAGTGTGCTCAGTTGCCAAGAACTGCAGATGAACTAAACGCATGTCTGAAACCGTCGAGTTTCTGGCGCCATGTGAAGAAGTTGCAGTTAACCACGAACATGAGAGTCGCGTTACACAACGACTCATCAACTGCTGATTTTTCCAAATAACTGTTGGCTGAAGAATAAGGATGTAGACAGTCTGAATTACTTGATTCAAAACCAAATCGCGGGGGAAATGGATTGTTACAAATCTGTGTGAGTATTCAAGACGAGACAACCAACTATCAGAGCGAGATTTTGAATGTGTTTGATTAGCCGGGAATACCACCGCATAACTTGATGATCAAGGTCGGATCTGTGTTAATCATGCTGAGCAATCTGAACCATCCGAGGTTGTATAACGGAACGCGATTGGCTGTGAAGAAATTGATGAACAACGTGATTCAAGCGACGATCATCAAGGGCAAATTCAAAGGAGAGGATGTCCTAATTAAGAGAATTCATCTGGTTCTAATTTTTTGTTCGAGAGTTTGTTACGAAACACTTGACTTTACTCTCATGTCCGCAAGTAGATATTTCACGGTATCCATCTGTAGCGATTGCCAGCTAATTCTTAGCCTGGGGAGACCGTGAAATATCTGCTTGCGGACATGAGAAAGTGAAATCAAGTGTTTCGTAACAGTGGCGCCCAAACGTCAACGGTAAAATCTTTTAACGTAATTTTAAAATTTATTTACAGTTTTTCTAATTGGATTTTTTTAGGTGTTCGCTGACTTTTATATCAAGGTCAACCACCTTTTGAATTTGGGAGAGCACATTTCAAGTTTAATTTTGATTTTTTTTTCTTTTATTATTTTTTCGCTGCTATATCGGCTGATTTGTCTTTGAGTTTAGTTGTAGTAAAACGGAAGCATGAATGAACATCTCAACTTCTGGTTATTTATTTTCTTAGAAGAAAAGGAAAATATTTTCTTTTGTTATCTTGTCCAAAGTACCGCATTGTTTTCCACCACTTCGTTGTTTGAGTGCAATGTTAGAAGTATTTTGTAAGAGTCTAGTATTTATTAGCTGTAGGTGCATTTTTATATCGAGGATAATCTTTCGGAGTTATCTATGCAGTTACTTCAAACTAAAATACTAATTTCCTTTATATTTTATTTCAGTCCACACACACGCAGATGCTCATCTCCTGATTATATATACAATTGCATACATTGGGGTATACGTTCTAGAAACATTTGCGATATTCATGGTTATTTATTTCAATAGTGGTGAGTTCAATTACCATCGAATTATTTTTTTTTTTTTTCGTAACACTTATCTAGGTGTATCATTTCATAATTTTTTTTATATAATTAGTGCTTTGAGTTTTTTTTTTGTTATAACTATATTTACGATGTATTTTCCTATTTATTGAGTTTTTTTTGTTTTTTTTTTGGTAGAATCACTCGTGTTTCTATCATACAATATTATTTATTCTAATCAGTTTAATTTTTTTTTGTTATCTTAACTTTTGTTTAGGTAAATATACTATTTAGGCAATTAGTAATCTTAGTGTTATTCCATTTAATCTTATTTATTGATACTTTATAATTTAATATTTATTATCCCTATTTTATACACATTTACTATACTATATTATTACAAATTATATATTTTGTGGTGAACCGTTCTCGTATCAATTGAATTTAATTTTATTTTCTTGAGTACAAATTGTCTTCACGAAGATATTTAGTTATCAAGATGAATTTGTCACATTTGGAGGCAGATGATTTCAAAGCTGAGTGTGAAGTACGTCAGTTACCATTCGCACTGTTGCAAATAGACACTTTACGAGCAAAACTATTGTCGGAACGTCAATTCCCAATTTTAGTGCCGGTTGAACCACATGCGCAAGCTTAACGAAATCCATCACTTGAAATTAAGCTATGATCCTTCAAACTTAACCGTATTGCTACCTACCTAGACTGTCCTTATACCATTCAAAGTGCTGAATTACCGAAAATTAGTTCACAATTAATACATATACAGGGAAGGCTAAACGAATGCAAAATCACTCTAACGAAAAGGAGGGAGTCATCGCATTAATTCAAGATTGTGATCAGCTACAGCTCCGAGTTCGAAGATTGGAGGTTAACGGAATTTTTAGTTCTCCTCTACCTTTAGCCCATGAGTTGGGTCAAGATCACAGGCTACTTCACCCAACTATTCATTGAATTGAATTCAGCTAAATTCTAATCCACAGTCGGTGCCACCTGTTAAGAATCCCATTGATTATCGTACCGTAGGTAATTCTAGGTTTCAATCGAAAAAAACGCGATAATCCTTGTAACATAAACGGTTTAGTTAACTCTCTAGAATCACTAATAGACACCATGCGAACAACAGTGCGAACAATATAGACGACGTCGAGCAGACCAATCCTTTCGGGTCGATCAGTTGGCTAACAGAGCCAAAATCAATATAAATGGTAGTGTACAATAATTAACTTGCTTTTTAACTGGAGACACACTAGAATGGTTCTGGATTCAGTTAGAAAGGGATCCTTTAGTCACATGGGACATCCTCAAACGCGAGATGGTGGATCGATTCTGTGCGAGTCGTTCTGATCGAGACATTCGTAGAGTGCTTGATGCTCGAAAAAAGAATTATCAGAAGGAGAGTTATGGCGAATTTCAAGACGCTATTTTTAAAATTGCATTACAAACGCAAAATCTTATTTCAGATCAGGAAATCCTTGAAATTTTATTCGATAATATGAGACCGGTGTTACAACTAGCTTTAGCTAATAAAGCTCAGGAATGTCGGTCGCTCGAAAATTTATGAAAACGAGTGAGATGTAATCCAGAGGCAAATACTCTCAATCCCAGATCACAGGTGCATGAAGTTTCTTCACATTTCGTTCATTTTCCAAATTCAGTAATTCCCTCTGCCGTAGTACCGGATTGCACTTTGACCCAAGCTGTCCACGAAAATTAGTCTGCTGAACTTTGCGCGTTAAATCGGCTGCCTGCCAGAAGTGATCGATTTAATGTTCAGAATGCTGGTAGTTTACCGTGTAAATGTTGGAACTGTCAGGCTCCTGATCATTTCTATAAATTCTTCCGAGAACCTCGTAAAATTTTTTGCTTTGGGTATAGTTTATCTAATACATATTTGCCAGACTGTGTTAACTGTAGGCGATCTTCTCAGGGAAACGAGGGACGAAAGGAAGAGAAACTTCGGGAACCTTACTTTCAAACCACCTCATACCCGACGAGATCCTACAAAATCGATACGGCTTCCAATACGGATCCCGAGCTATACCGTCTTCAACAAAAGTCAATATCCATTCTAAAAAAATAAATAACTCTATTCCAGTCCTTTGTCCCAGATATCGATTCCATCGACCCTACCAATACTTTAATAAACGTAAACTATTAAGACACGAAATCATTGAATCTTGTTTCATCAATCACACGGGTGGAAGGCCACTCGTCAAAGTTGTCATAAATGGTTTCGATAAGTGGGGCTTGTTGGACTTGGGTGCGAATATTACCATTTTAGGAAAGGGATGTGATTCATTTATAAAACGTTTCGGTGACATGTTTCACAGTTTTCCTTCCAAATTAGCCACAGCAAACGGTTCTATAGAGGGCGTACTTGGATATATTCTTTCAGACATCCAGTTCAATAACCAGTGTCACCAAATTCGTTTGTACTATACTCCTAATTTGTCGCAAGAACTATACCTAGGTATGGATTTCTTTCGTGCATTTGGTACAGAACTAAAAATCTCAAAATCTCCACTAATGTTCCCGATGTTGAGGTTCCAGTTAATCAATCTCCTACTCATGATTTGTCAATCGAACAAAATAAAGCTCTAAAGGAAGTAATTAGTATATTCCCATCTTTTTCCAATTTGGGTTTGGGCCGCACCAACATAATACCCCATAAAATTGACACAGGGACCGCTCCTCCTCTAAAACAGCGACCTTACGCTGTCTCTCAGTTCACGCCGATTACGCTATACCGTTTTTCATACAAATCGATGCGTCCACATCTGGGCTCGGAGGAGTTCTGTACCAAATTCATAACGAAGAGGAACATCCAATAGCCTTTTATTCACATAAGCTAAACTCGGGGCAACGCAAGTACATCATCACTGAGTTGGAGTGTAACGCGGCTTTGCTGTGCATAAAACGGTTTAGGGCTTATGTGGAAGTGTTCGAATTTTCTATCATTACAGACCACGTGAGTCTTCAATGGCTCATGAACCAGTGCGATCTGTCAGGGCGATTAGCGAGATGGAGTTCAAAACTCCAGGGTTTTAAGTTCTATATCATCTACAGGAAGGGTAGCCTTAACGTTGTGCCCGATGCCCTATTTCGCATCTATTGCGATGCTCTCGAACCTGGATCTTCTAATAGATCTGACATTTCCAGCTTTCTGTGAGCCTGAATATCTCGCGCGTATTCGTAATGTATTAAATCATCCTGTATGTTCACCGGGGGTCAAAGTCAAGAATGGTAAAGTACTGATTCAACCTTCCTGTGGATACCGATACGACAACTCGAAATTATCACCTTGGAAGGTGGTTTGGTGTCTATTGGAGGGGAGGACCAAAGTTGAGTAGATTAATCAACCAGCTCCGCAACCTTCCAGTAGGGTGCGCATCACGTGAGCTGTTCTGGTCTTGTCATTAGGCAGCTGCGTGATGGGTACAATTGTGTAAGAGGTAACATGTTCACAATTCGCAAGTGCACGTACTGCCTCCTCGTGGCAACCACTGGTAACTAAGGCCATTTGTGACATTTTTAGCCATTTGGCATGGGCTAAAGTACGGCGCTAAAGGAGAAAACCTTGACAAAAACCCTAATGTAAGGTGGAACAGCATATGCCTATGGATGAATGGCTGACAGGTTAATCAGTCCAAAATATGCGGACTCTGGATACCAGGCACCCTCCAGATTTATTTAGTTTTCCTGTAGTAAAGCTGGGTGACCTAAGGGCGATTTGCAATTCCTAGCAACTCGTTAGAGTAAATCAAACGGAATACGGGGCAGGAGTAGGAATATACGGAAGTGGGACAACCCTCCCGAGGTCCTTGGGCTCCAATGCTACCGTCTTTCTAGCGGAACTACATGCTGTAGTAAACATCTAGGAGGGAGAGCAACAAGCCCAGATAGTACATATCACGTACCAGGATTCAGTATTGTAGTATTGTATATTTGGATTTTCTGGGACCGTTCCCACGCTCCAAAAATCTTAACACTCATGTTTTAGTTGTCTTAGAACATTATTCTAAATTCGTATTTCTCAAAGCCTTTAAAGAAGCCTATACCGCTCACATGTACAATTTTGTGGAAGGAATATTTGTGAGAAAGAAACGGTGTACACTGACAATAGACAGCAACTTCTTTCGTTAGCCTTCCGTCACTTACTCAGTAAGTATAGTGTTTTTCATTGTCGAACGCCGTATCATTAGCCTCAGAGCAATACCGCCGAAAGGGTCAATCGGACTATTTTTTCTGCCGTTCACGCTTATATAAGGAGTGATCACACCGAATGGGATTGTCATCTACTCTATGCGACGATGGTGGTGAAGCTAGCACTATCTCTCGTTCTTTTCACCTGGACATGGTGCGTGAGTCAGTTTTAAAGCATCTTAGGGAAGCTCAGTTGAGGGGAGAGGGACATTATAACCAGAGGAGCAGTCCACGTGAATTTGCTCAAGGACAGGATGTTTTCGTGCGTACTTACGTACAAAGCAACGCCGCACGAAAATTTTCCGCAAAATTAGCGCCTTAATTTGTCCCCGTAAAAATTGTCGAACGTATTGGACAAGTGGCTTATCGATTAAAGGATTTATCAGGTAAACCATTAGGTATTTACCACGCGCATGATATCAAACTCTAAAAAGATTTAGCGCAAATACTTAATTTACCCCTTTATATAGATTTGGCCCGGCTGATGAGACATCTCAGTGGTGTAGGTCTTTATTTACTGGTGTGTTTCCTTGTTATGTGCGTTGACGTCAACCAGTTTGAGTTGCATTGGTCGAGCGGGTGTTGTTACCGCATAAGCTCATTGATTTTGTGTTCCTCATGGCAAAAAAGAGCTGTCAAATTTTTTTGTGTGGTTGACGATAAGAAAGAAAAAGTTTGGTTTGGTCATTCTGATAGAACTTGAAATGCAATTCGGTAAGAAGTGAAAAATTATAAGTTGTCGCACGATTAAAATAAATAAGGAAAAAAATATCAATCTTCGTGTTCACAAATAAAGCAAAAAAAAACAAAATATTGAGTTCCAACCAATTCATTTCTGGTCCTTCGAGCCGGATGGTGAAATCGCGTGGTTAAAATTAGCTTATTAAAACCTAAATACGCTGACGACAAATGCTTGGAGTAAGCTGGACACAAATATTACGCTTTACGCCTCAGTAACTACCAAATTAATCGAGAATATTCAACCGTGTGTGTTATTCATCGTCAGCCATTTTCTGCGACATAAATTTACTTTTTTTTTTTTTTCTAAGGATATTACTAAGTGATCCATGTAATTTTTGTTCATTAATTTTACAAATTATTTTCATCGAGAATCAATCACTTCAAGCGACCGATGCACATAAACATAATTCAACAAGATTTTGCTGAAGGCAGCAAAATTATCATCGTTCGTTACCGCATCAGTTTTATTCCATATTGTTATCAAAAGCAATCGAGGAATACGTTGCAGCGAAAAAAGGGGCTTTATTGTAGTTCGTCGGTAAAATATTACATATAAAAGTCTAACGAAACGGATTAAAAACATTATACGCGCATCAAACCGCTGGTGATATAACTGGAAGGTCGCAGCTTGCGTGTTTGAGGCGGATTGTGGGAACGTAAAGTGCGGGTATTAAGTGTGCATGGGACGGAGAGACGACATCATGAGGAGTTGCTGCGAATTCGGGGTATCGTGTTAACGGAAGACGGTTCAGTTAGCATTTTGAATTTGCATAAACAGTTTAATTTTTTTTGTATTAAATTTTTTTTTTGGTAACATTTTTTTTTATTATTAGAATATTTATTATATATTTATCAACAATATTAATTCTCTAGTTAATACCCTTTTTGGGGGACCCGGTTTGTGATTTTTTTTTGTTTTCTTGTTTATTTCAGGCTAACACACGAGCTCGGGTTAAAAAAATAATACAAATGATTTCATGAAATATTGTTTACTTTAATATAATTTCCTTTTTTTTTTTTTTGTTAAAACATTAAAATAAACTAACTGTTCATGTTTAGTAAATTGGAGATGTGTGTTTAAATTTAATTAATTTCAGGAGATGAGTGTGATCGACGTGTGTGTGTGGTTCTAACTTTTTACTGATGTAGCATTTTAAGTTTTAACGGGACTCCACCGAAAAAGAATCCTCCCCATTCGGAGCATTAGCTGGCAATCGCTACAGGTGGAGACCGTGAAATATCTGCTTGCGAACCTTAGAGTAAAATCAAGTGTTTCGTAACCAGTTGGCAAGCCATCATCGTTGTTCCAGTTCATTTACGCGCCGGAGAACAAAACGAAAAATATTGTTTACCACAATGCATTGTATTTATTTGCGTCTGTATTTGATTTAATTCCACTCGAATAAAATATATTACAATACATACAAATCTTTTGAATTTCAACTGACTCCAATTGATTTCCACACTGAGTGAAAAAATCCAAAGAACAACTCAATTTTCGATAGATGCCTGAGTTTGAATCAACATTTCATTCACTTTTGCAATACATTAGTGAAACGTCCACTCAACTCAATCGTCTATTGAGAATTGAATTGAGTTGTTTGATTTTTTTTCTTATCAAAATAATTTTTCGTGAAGGACAAAAGTATTTGCTCGATTTGAACGAAGTTCGGCGGCTCAGCTAGTATCGATAAATTATGTTTCGATTAGTGCAAATTTATAATGCTTTAACTAGTTGGAGTGAACACCTGGTTAAACTTTTGTTTCTATATAAAGAAGCTTGAATTAATATTTAGCCTAGTTGCAAGTCAGATTTAATTTTGATTTTAATTAAAGGTTTTTAGGCGTGTTTATAGTATTTGGTCAGAATTGTGGGAACACCCTGTTATAATCATACAATCGTAGATAACTTCATTGGAGTTTGATGATGTTGTCTCGTTTTGCGATGTTTTGGTTTACCGTTGAAATAAAAAAAAACGATGACAGATGAAGAAGATTGGGTTAGATTTGATTTGACCGTGTACAATAGAAGAAGTGGAAATAAAAGAAGTAAAATTGGATTACATATTTGTAACGTGTTAAAGTCGGGCGTTTTATTTGAGGTTGTGTGTTTGGAGTTTGTTAATTTTTTCTGGATCAATTTGTGAAATCCCACAAAATTGGGGGCTCAACCGGGATCCTCGACAATTGATTCAACGTGGAAATAAGACGGCGGATATTTCCGGATTGTATTTCAACATTCGCGCGCGTGGTGATCAGGGATTAGCGGTCATCTAACAAGGTCACATATAATCGAGTTGAGTGATTATAAGAGAACTTTTTCGTCAATTGGGTGTACTAAAAATGTGCAAGTTTATAAGGTATAATGGGGCGAAAAAATAAATCAAAAACTCGTTCAATTGATAAAGTTACCTTCACCGAATCGGATGAAGAAGAGTATATCGAACAATTTATTTAGCACCGTGAGAAAAGTGAATAATAGTGAAAATCCGGAAATGTTAATCGAAATTAAATCGATGGATGAAGAACTTTTGCGTCTAAAACAAGAAAATGAACGGTTACGAAGCCAGCCGCATGGTTTAGAAAATTCGGGAAATCGTTTTAACGGTGAATATGAACAGTTAGGAATGCCGCTACCGATGGAACACCGCATAATAGTAATGCTAATGCCACATCACAATCGTCATTGTTAAAAACACATTCAATTCAGTTAAAAGATTTAGCTGAATATATTTCAAAATTCGACGGAACTGATGAACATCGTGTTGAAAATTGGATAAATGAGTTCGAAAACACAGCAGATTTGTTTGAATTAACTCCGTTACAAAAATTAGTGTTCGCGATACAATCTTTAACAGTAGTGCAAGAGAAGCTTTAAAAACCGAAACAAATATTAGAAGCTGGAACGAAATCAACAATTTATTACTTTGGGAATATCAAAAGAAGTTCACGAGTGCGGATATTCATCGTCAGCTTCAAAATAGGCGAATTAAAAAAGATGAGAACCTTGGAGAATACTTTCTGGCAATGAGGGAGATAGATGCACTAGGCAACGTGGAAGAAGAGACCGAAAAAAATTGCAACTGTATGAAAAATTCAAGTCGAAAACAATTTGTCAAGTACAGCCAAAACCAAGCCGAACAAGCACACGACAAAATATCATTGTATGCTTTAATTGCGGTAAAAAAGGCCATCGAATAAGTGCCGGATGAGAGATGAGGGACCAAAATGTTTCAGATGTTTGAATTTTGATCACAAAGCTCCAGACTGTCCTGGTAGACAATCAATTAAGCAACCACAAGCAAAGACATTGAAGAAGGAGGTAGAAGAAGCTAACAAAAATTTAAGACACAATCACATGTTAGTTACAATTTTTGGACATGTAATCGAAGCTCTTGTTGATACGGGAAGTGATTAACCACTTTTATTGGAAGATTTTTACACTGTTATGGGATCTTCATCAATATACGGCACCCGAACACAATTAAGAGGGATTGGAGACAGTTTAATTGAAACAATAGGCTACTTCCTAGGATATATTATTATCGATGGCGATGAATTTAGTGGGAAAATACACAGCATACCGCAAAATCCAATGCAAGTCAGTTGTATAATCGGAACGGATATGTTGCATAAAAGCGGGATGGTTGTAAACGAAACTGGTATACTCATTATAAACTACCAAATGATAATTTTCTAAGTGCTTTCTAGTTAAACGAAGAAGAATAAGAAACAATTAAAATCCATAACGCTTAATATCGAAAGGAGGTAGAAAAACTAGTCAAAAACTACGCGTCAACACGATCACCAGAATCTCAAATAGTCATGAAATTAATCCTAAAGACTGAGCGTCCTATTTTCCAACCGCCAAGAAGAGTAGCATCTAAAGAAAAAGAGGAAAAAGAACGTCAAATTAACAAATGGCTTCAAGAAGATATAATAAGACCTAGCGATTTCGAATACGCAAGTCCAGTCGTGCTAGTGAATAAAAAAGACGGATCCAAGCGCTTGTGTATAGATTACAGAAGATTAAACGGAGAAGCGGTAATGGATCGGTATCCACTACCTCTAATAGAAGATCAGATTGTTCAATTACACTCATCCGAAGTATATTCAACGCTAGATTTAGAAAACGGATTTATTCATGTGTTAATTGAGGGAGAGAGTCAAAAATGTACAGCTTTTGTGACACACATGGGACATTATGAGTTTAATCGTGTTCAGCTGTATTTCAAAGATATGTAAATTAAATATTTAGACATTTAATTCAGAATAAAACATTAATGGTGTATATGGATGATTTAATTGTGGCAGCAAGAGATGTTGAAGAAAATTTGAAGAAGCTAAAAGATGTCATGAAAATAGTCAGTGAATATGGATTACAGTTCAGATGGAAAAAATGTCAATTTCTATGCAGGGAAATCGAGTTCTTGGGGTATATTGTGTCGAAGGGGAAAATTAAACCATCACCAACCTAAACCCATGCAGTCGAAAATTTTCCAATACCTAACAATTTGAAGGCAGTAAGTACAAAGTTATCTAGGATTAACTGGGTATTTTAGAAATATTACACCTATTTATTCAATAGCAAAACCATTAACCGACCTTTTGAGGAAAAATAATAAGTACGATTGGGGAGCGTCCTAACAAAATGCGTTTGACTCATTAAAGAAGTTGCTAGTTATTGCTCCTATATTAAGTATTTTCAGGTCTAACGTGCAAACAGAGTTGTACACAGATGCATCCAAACACGGTTACGGCGCTGTTTTACTACAAAAGAGCCAAGAAGATGATAATTTTCATCCCGTCTACTATTTCAGCAAGAAATTGAACCAGCCGAAAAAGATACAGCTCATACGAACTAGAAGTCCTTGCTATAGTCGGAGCATTAAAAAGCTCAGGGTGTATCTATTGGGAACAAAGTTTACTATTTTGACTGATTGCGCAGCATTTAAGATGACAATGTCCAAAAAAACATATCACCACGTATAGCTGGATGGGCTCTTACATTAGAAGAATTCGAATACAAATTGGAACGTCGACGCACTAAGTAGAAATCCCGAAGTTATAAATCAAATAGAGGAACTGCAGAAAAAAGACAAGAAAATTCAACTTATTAAGAACCTGTTGGAGCATGGACCATACAAGAACTTTTCTATCAACAGAGGATTACTATTTAAAGATGGCAAAAAGGGAACCCAGCTGATTTACGTACATAGAACATTGCAAGATAAAAAACATTACAAGAGTTCATAGAATCGGGCATTTTGGGACCAAGAAAATGACTGAGATGATACAAATAGATTATTACATTCCGGGACTGTCCGAGAAGTGTAAAAATTACGAGATAATTGCATTGAGGCAAGTGGGGTTTTACACCCCCTGCCCAAAGATAAGTCACCGTTCCATTACTACCATTTAGACCGTTTAGGTCCATTAGCCAGTACAGCTAAAAACTATAAATTTATTTTTTTCTGTTGTAGATGGGTTCTCCAAGTTCATATGGATTTACCCCGTGAAGACAACATCCACCGAGGAAGTCCTCCAGAAGATAGAAGCACAGAGGACGATATTTGGAAATCCGAAATGTGTTGTAACCGATCGCGGTACAGCATTTACATCACACAGTTTCGACGAATATTGTAAGGGGAACAATAATGACCACACGGTGATAACAACAGGCGTCCCACGAGTGAACGGACAAATTAAGCGGATGCATTCAATCATCATACCCGTATTGGCTAAATTAGCTATCGAGCGACCAAAGAGGTGGTACAGTCATGACAGCAATGTTCAAAGATTTTTGAATTGCACTTGGCAGCGAAGCATCAGTCGTATACCGTTTGAAGTTATGTTAGGCGTTAAAATGCGGAACCCTGAAGACATCACTATCGCGAAAATCGTATCCGATGAAATGATCGAGCAATTCGTAATCGATACAGGAAACGATCGGAGTGAGGTAGAATTTGGCCGTTGGAACAGATTTCCCAAATACAAGAAGAGAATTGAAAAACATTCAACAAGAAACGAAAGGAAGCAATTGAATATGCAGTATGAAAGATGATCGCAATAAAACGTACGCAATTCGGATCTGGCCTCAAGTTTGTATATCAAAAATTGTTGGGGCCATACAAAATTGTAGAGGTTAACCCTAACGACAGATATAAAGTCGAGAAGGTTGGAATTCACGAAGGTCCCATTATAACAACGAGCTTTGCAGAATACATGAAACCACGGAGACAACCAAGAAGCATTTTCGACACTTCTGAAAGTGAATCTGAAGAGGAAGATCAGGGAGGAGGGTCAATTCATAGAGTGTAATACTCCACTACACATCTACGATGACAAAAGACCCGGATTGACAATTTACTTAGAGAAGAAGTATAATTACTTACCTATAAGCCGACATTTACCTAAAAGATGAAATATTTACATATGACGAAATATTTACCTACCTAAGACGACCCAAAGACGAAATACTTAAACCATAGACGAACTATTTACTTAAGATGCAATACCTAAGATGTGATAGCTGCAGAAGATGTAACGCCTTTATAAGAGATGGAATACCTACCTGAACATTTTTCTATGAATAGCGAAGCAGACGATAAAACAGTTTCCAATAATACATTCAAAGGAAATCAAATGCAACAATTCGTCGAGGCGCCGAATTATCAGGGTGGTTGATTTGTGGGAACACCCTGTTATAATTATACAATCGTAGATAACTTCATTGGAGTTTGATGATGTTGTCTCTTTTTGCGATGTTTTGGTTTACCGTTGAAATTAGAAAAAACGATGTCAGATGAAGAAGATTGGGTTAGATTTGATTTGACCGTGTACAGTAGAAGCAGGGGAAATAAAAGAAGTAAAATTGGATTACATATTTGTAACTTGTTTAAGTCGGGCGTTTTATTTGAGGTTGTGTGTTTGGAGTTCGTTCATTTCTGAAATCCCACAAAATGACCGATTTCAAAAATTTGCTCAATACGAATTACCTCCTAGTGATAGTGACCTTATTTTGTGTATATATTGCCATTTTTTCAAACAAATTAGAAATAAATACATTCAGTCAGTTTCGGCGTTTTTCTTGCTGTTATCCAACATTCGTATCCTATATGTATTTCATACAATTTTCTTGAAACTAATTTCTAAATTCAACTTAAATTATCTCAATGCATTTTAAAACCATTCAACTGATTTATTTCTTAAAAAAACTATTAATCTTGAAGATTAACCACCGCACATTAAAATCATATATACACACACTTAACCTGCCACAATTACATAAAAATAAATTCTAACAAAAAATAAAAATAAAAAACTTAAGAAATTAAAGAGACAATAACAATAAACATTGCAAATGTGAGATGTTTAATTGAATTAAAAAAGAATATTACAAAACTACCAAGAGTATTACTTGTTGGCGCCACAACAGAAACATGCACACACGGAATACGTATAACATAAAAACCAGTTTCTTCAACTTACATAGTAAAGATAATTTGTAAAAAAAAAAGAAAAAAATCTCTATAATAAAATTTATATTTATTATTATTATTTAATATAAATAAATTTAAATCATGATAAAAAATAATTAAAAACAAAGAACAAATATACGTTTATGTCTAAGAGGAGATTCTATCACATGCAGAGAATTTTTGTTTTAGTTTTGTTGTAAGATGAAATTAGTATGTATTTGAAAAATTGACACCTTATCAATTAGGAATCACTTACCACAATTATTTTTATTTTATACATTTTCGAAACTCATGCTCAAGTATTTTGTTCTGGTGTTATGGTTAAGACAAATTAAATTAAACGAAAACACATAATACTGACTGCACACTCTAATCTTATAAATGTTATCTCATATACAAAAACAAAAAAAAATACTTTAACCCAAGAAAGATTTAATTTGGTTTAATTAAATTGATGTACATATATAGTCGAAGTTTTAGTTCAATGTTCACGTGGATGGGTTAAAAAAGAAATGCCGTATCCTCTATACATATGAAAAAGGCGCCATTTATTGAATTGCATGATTGTTATTTTCGGATTATTATTATTATTATATCAATTTTCTAATTAATTAACTTCTAAGAATTACGGAGAAAAAAAAAACGTAAGATCGCGAATTTATGAGACAATGTTGTTGTCTTACGGAAAATAAAGACAAGACGATCCATTATTATATATACAGATCAATTACTCATTCAGAGAATTTTCTTTTCGGTTTGTGTCGCTGGTATAATATGGTTTGTGTTCTGCAAAAGTACAAAAAAAAAAAAAAAAAAAAAGCAGCGACACGTCGACGCAAGCTGAAGCAAATTAAAATCAAATAGCAAAGAAAAACGTCTTTTAAATGGTAAGACAAATAATAATAATAATAATAATTCTCTGCACAACAACAATTTTTTACATGGTGTACATATAAACAATAACTAGTAAAGGGAAAATATAATAAGAAGTAAAGCAAGAAATTGGTATAAAGTACGTACATAATATAAATTGCACGCGACCAACATGCTTAAGTGTTTCACCCACAGTTTTGTTTTTTATATATGTATGTATACAAAAACATAGAAAGTTGTTATGTTTTGTATGGTGTTTTGTGTAGTTGGTATCCACACACCATACTAGACATTATGTGGGCATACAATACGTATGTACTATGCAATTAAACAATACTTTTGATTTATCAGGTGCTATTTGTGACAATGCGAACATTTAAGTTCTATGTACATGGTTTTGTAACGGTCAATTTCATTGTTAGATATAGCATTTATATGATATTGAGAAGTTAATTTATATTATTTGTGTTTAATGTAGGCACGAAACATTATGTTATATTTAAACTAGAGATTACACGATTTTTTTTTTTTGCTTAATGAGGTGGCTTTTATATAATGACACGGTTTTATATATGTAAAAAAACGAATACGGTTTTGAATCTGATTTTCTGTTTCCTATTTTAATTCGCCAGGTATCTTTAGGAAAGTTGTTGACGAGAGTACAGATAAAACCCATCTAGTTTGGTCTCAAAAAACCAAATTGAGTTGATTAATTTTAGTGTCAACACGAGGAGAAATCTCAAATTTTATAAAGTATTTTAGGAGATATTTAGGAAATTTAGAAATTGGGAAATTATCAACTTCCTCAAATTAAACCTGTTAAAGTTAGTAGAAAGTTTCCAGCCGAAAGTAAAAAGTCGATAATGCAGATTATATTATTGACGTTCCAGCAGAAAATAAATCAGTCTCTAGAGTGTTATATGTGGAGATGGATTGCATTGGTGGGATTTATCAACAGCTACAGCAGGAAACAAAATCAGTTCAAGTTTCCCATGGGAAATCTCGGAAAATTCGATTTTCCAAAAATTATTAGAAAATTTGTATAAAACCAGCCTCTAGAGTGTTATGTCTGGAGATGGATTGCATTGATGTGACTTGTAAATAGCTATCGCAGGAAAAAAATTCAGTTCAAGTTTCCCGTGGGAAATCTCGGAAAATTCTAAAAACATTCCAGCCGAAAGTAAGAAATGGATGAATAAAATCAGCCTTTAGAGTGTTATGTCTGGAAATGGATTGCATTGATGTAATTTATCAACAGCTATCGCAGGAAAAAATTCAGTTCAAGTTTCCCGTGGGAAATCTCGGAAAATTCGATTTTCCAAAAATTATTTGAAAATTTGTATATCAGCCTCTAGAGTGTTATGCCTGGAGATGGATTGCATTGATGTGACTTGTCAATAGCTAACGCAGAAAAATATTCAGTTCAAGTTCCCGTGGGAAATCTCGGAAAATTCGATTTTCCAAAAATTATTAGAAAAATTTTATAAAATCAGCCTCTGGAGTGTTATGCCTGGAGATGAATTGCATTGATGTGACTTGCCGATAGCTATCAAAGGAACAAAATTCAGTTTAATTTTTCCGTGGGAAATCTCGGAAAATTTAAAATTTTGGAAAATCGAACTTTCCAAGATTTCCCACGGGAAACTTCAACAGAATTTTTTCATTCTATAGCTATTGACATATCACATAAAAACGATTCAACTGCAGATATACATTCTACAGCCTGATTTTATTCCAATTTTGTGGATTCTTCTGATTTTCCGATATTTTCTACAAATATGTTAAGCATAGTTTTACACGTAAAACTATTTACAAAATTTTTTTATTTAAATCCAAGTATCCTATTTAACTTTCGGCTGATAGCTACTAAAATTTATATTTTCGACTAGAATGTTAATATCATAATCTGCATTATCGACTTTTTTGTTTCGGCTAGGGTCGGAAACTTTCGTCTGGGATACGACAGTTTCGGCTGGACTAACACAATTTGCATTATCGACTTTTCACTTTCGGCTGGCAACTTTCGGCTAACTTTAACAGTATCTCAAATTAGACGTATCTCGGTTCAAAAATTTACAAGCCTCGGAATTTACAAGCTATATAGAAATACTTTTAAAAGTCACAAATTTCGAAAAGCTGGAATTTTTATTGAAATTAGAAAAAAAGTATTAATATTATTATAAATTTAATTTTAATTTAGAAATGTCGTATTAAGAATATTTTCATTTAGAAATTTTTAAGCTTTAGTAATTTAGCTATTTAGATATTTATGAAATTAGTACACTATAGTATTTGGAAACCCTTATTAATTATAATTTCAGTTTCATTTAGTAATTTAAGGTTTTTGGAAATTATTAAGTTAAAATCTCAATAACTTTACTTAAAAGCTTAGGATATACAAAATTCAAAATAAAGAAGTTTGAACATTTTGCAAATTCGGGAGTATAAAAAAAATTCTAGTAGAATATGAGGAAGTGACACAGATATTAGAGAATTGCAAAGCTTTTGGAAAATTTTGAACAAGTTTTGGAACCAGTAGATTCCTACAGCTCGAACTAAACTACCTATTATGCTTCTCATCCAGACCTAAGTCATGAGTTCGTTGACAATTCAAGCTTTAGGGTTACTGTTTAATCCTTTAATAGATTCACCGTAAAGATTGATGTCAAAAATTTTTCTCAAAGAATTTGGACCTACGTACGAACAAAAATTTTAATTAATTATAGACTGAAGCATTCTTTACATTATCTGAATATATTTAGCAATTTATTTAGATATAACTAATCGCCCAAATCATTTGGGCGGATAATTTTACTGTTCACAAAGACGTAGCTCCGGAAAGACGGTAATAGTGAGGCTCTAAGCTAGTTCGTCACTGAGTTTTGGTTCCACGAGTTGGTGGAATGTACACCATACAGTTGGTTTTTTAATTGCTCACCCTGCTGGTCCCATTTAGATCGGTTATCATTTGCCAAATAAATTTTATGATAGTTAATCATTTTTTGTACTATAAGATGTTAAATTATGCAGACATAAAAAATTTACCAATCTCTCATAATTCTCGAAAAAAGCATAACAAGTACACAAACATCTTCTTTATAAATAGGAGAGATGACAAAATCATTTAGGTTGTTGTCTAATCTTGAAAGATTTAAAAATTTATAATTTAAATACTAATACACCAACTTAATATAAAATAACTCAACGCCCAAAATTTTTAAGGAAAAAGCTTATAGGGCAAAATTTTAAAATTTAAACGGTGCAATTTAAAAATGATATTAGCTATTTGCTGTATGTTTTGCTTAATTTTATAACAATAGGGACAACTAGTTTATTTAAATGAAGTATAATGGGTTATAGTAAAATACTCGTAACTGTACTTCAATGAGGTCTTTATTTGAGGCAAAGGATTTTGTTGTTAAATTCAGCGATTACCCTTGAACATATTTCGATGATTCTCCTTAGGTACAGGCTCCAAAATGTGTTATTAATAGAAGTTTTAATTTATTTAAGTGTCAATGCGGCAATAAAACCAAATGCCTTAGAGCTTTTCAGTTAAGAAAAGGCTGAACGGAAACAACGGTTCGATGGTTTAACCTTCGCATGGGCAGGATTTACAAATGTAAAGATTTCAGTTTTTCAAAAAAATTGCTGCCCATGCGAAGGTTAAGTAAATCTTGAATCCTGTTTCAGATTCTAGCATTGTTTATTAACTATTTTACATCAAATTTTCAAACAAACTTTGTGATATTTTATTATTGTCAAAAACCTTAATAGATGTGTTTATTGTCAAATTGATTAAAATTTATATGTTCGTGATTTTAGTGGTTGAACTTCATTCTTGTTTCATATTTCAAAGTAACAACAATATCATTTCAGTTATAGAACATTTCATAGAGCTTTACCAGTTTAATTTATCAATAATTTTAACAATGGCGATTATGACCGTTGAGCTTAATTTTTTTGGCATATTTTTTGGTAACAGAAACATCATTTTAGTGTAGAATATAGCAAAGAGCTTTGCGAGCTTTTATTTTACGAAAAATCTAAACCCAAATAAAGATTAAATTTGTTCAATCCGGTATGTAATCCGGTTTTTGGATAAACATTTTTGATTAAATTTTTTAATGTTTTTGTTGTCAAAATTTTTAATACACATTGTTGTTGTCAAATTTATTAAAATTTTACATATTCGTGACTTTGGTGGTTGAACTTTATTTTTGGGGCATATTTGTGAGTAACAAAAATATCATTTTATTAAAGAACATTGTGAAGAGCTTTACGAGCTTTTATGTTAAAAAAAGCTTAACCCAAACAAAGCTTAAATTAGTTTAGGTGAAATTTTAAGTTATAAATTTTATATCAAATTTTATTGAAACCATTGTCGTATTTTGTTGTAGTCAAAATCCTAAACAGACATTTTTTCTTCAGTGTTTGTTATGACATGTTTGGCATTTGGTATAAAGGATATATATAATTTCAGACGGTCATGCTTGCTTTAGCAGCTTCGGATTTTAATTCTAAATTTACCTGGAGCTGCTAACACAAATCAAACAATTAAGGAGATTAAACAAATTTACCTTCTTGACCATGTTAAAGTTAGCCGAATGTTTCCAGCCGAAAGTGAAAAGTCAATAATACAAAATATATTATTGATATTCCAGCCAAAAATAAATCAGCCTCTAGAGTGTTATGTCTGGACATAGATTGCATTGATGTGACTTATCAATAGTTATCGCAGAAAAAAAAATTCAGTTCAAGTTTCCCGTGGGAAATTTCGGAAAATTCGATATTCTAAAAATTATTAGAAAATTTGTATAAAATCAGCCTCTAGAGTGTTATGTTTGGAGATAGATTGCATTGATGTGATTTGTCCATAGCTATCGCAGGAAAAAAATTCAGAAGTTTCCGGTGGGAAATCTCGGAAAATTCAAAAAAGTTTCCAGCCGAAAGTAAGAAATGGATGAATAAAATCAGCCTCTGAAGTGTTATGTCTGGAGATAAATTTAATTAATGTAATTACTCAATAGCTATCGCAGGAAAAAAATTCAGTTCAAGTTGCCTGTGGGAAATCTCGGAAAATTCGATTTTCCAAAAATTATAAGAAAATTTGTATAAAATCTGGAGTGTTATGTCTGGAGATGGATTGTGTTGATGTGATTTGTCCATAGCTATCGCAGGAAAAAAATTCAGTTCAAGTTTCCCGCGGTAAATCTGGGAAAATTCAAAAAAGTTTCCAGCCGAAAGAAAGAAATGCATAAATGAAATCAGCGTCTAGAGTGTTATGTCTGCAGATGGATTGCATTGATGTAACTTATTAATAGCTATCGCAGGAAAAAAAATTCAGTTTATGTTTCCCGTGGGAAATCTCGGAAAATTCGATTTTCTAAAAATTATTAGAAAATTTGTATAAAATAAGCCCTAGAGTGTTATGTCTGGAGATAGATTGCATTAATGTAATTTGTCCATAGCTATCGCAGGAAAAAAATCAGTTCAAGTTCCTCGTAAGAACTCTCGGAAAATTCGATTTTCCAAAATTTCTTAGAAAATTTGTGTAAAAACAGCCTATAGAGTGTTATGTCTGGTAATGGATTGCATTGATGTGACTTGTCAATAGCTATCGCGGGGAAAAAAAATCAGTTCAAGTTTCCCGTGGGAAATCTCGGAAAATTCGATTTTCCAAAAATTATTACAAAATTTGTATAAAATCAGTCTTTAGAGTGTTATGTCTGGAGATAGATTCAGTTGATGTGATTACTCAATAGCTATCGCAAGAAAGAAATTCAGTTAAGTTTCACGTGGGAAATCTCGGAAAATTCGATTTTCCAAAAATTATTAGAAAAATTGTATAAAGTCAGCCTCTAGAGTGTTATGTCTGGAGATGGATTGCATTGATGTGATTTGTCCATAGCTATCGCAGGAAAAAAATTCAGTCCAAGTTTCCTGTGGGAAATCTCGGAAAATTCAAAAAAGTTTCCAGCCGAAAGTAAGAAATGAATGGTCTGGAAATGGATTGCATTGATGTAACTTATCAATAGCTATCGCAGGGAAAAAATTCAGTTAAAGTTTCCTCTGGGAAATCTCGGAAAATTCGGTTTCCCAAAAATGATTACAAAATTTGTATAAAATCAGCCTCTGGAGTGTTATGTCTGGGGATGGATTATGTTATTGACATTCCAGCCGAAAATAAATCAGCCTCTAGAATGTTATGTCTAGAGATAGATTGGATTGATGTGACTTGTCAATAGCTATCGCAGGAAAAAAATTCAGTTCAAGTTTCCCGTGGAAAATCTCGGAAAATTTAAAAAAGTTTCCAGCCAAAAGTAAGAAATCGATGAATAAAATCAGGCTCTAGAGTGTTATGTCTGGAGGTGGATTGCATTGATGTGATTTGTTCATAGCTATCGCAGGAAAAATATTCAGTTTAAGTTTCGCGTGGAAAATCTCTGAAAATTTAAAAAAGTTTCCAGCCGAAATTAAGAAATGGATAAATAAAATCAGGCTCTAGAGTGTTATGTCTGGAGATGGATTGCATTAATGTAACTCATCAATAGCTATCGCTGGAAAAAAATTCAATTCAAGTTTCCCGTGGGAAATCTAGGAAAATTTGATTTTACAAATTTTTTTACAAAATTTGTACAAAATCAGCCTCTAGATTGTTATGTCTGTAGATGGATTGCATTGATGTAACTTATCAATAGCTATCGCAGGAATAAAATTCAGTTCAAGTTTCCCGTAGGAAATCTCGGAAAATTCGATTTTCCAAAATGATTACAAAATTTGTATAGAATCAGCCTCTAGAGTGTTATGTCTGGAGATGGATTAAATTGATTCTATTTCTTACTTTCGGCTGGAAACTTTTTTGAATTTTCCGAGAGTTCCCACGAGAAACTTGAACTGAATTTTTTTCCTGCGATAGCTATGAACAAATCACATCAACGCAATCCATCTCCAGACATAACACTCTAGAGGCTAATTTTATACAAATTTTCTATTAATTTTTGTAAAATCGAATTTTCCGAGTTTTCCCACGGGAAACTTGAACAGAATTTTTTTATTCGATAGATATTGACAAATCACATAGAAACGATTCAGCTTCAGATATATTCTCTAGAGGCTGATTTTATTTCAATTTTGTAAATTCTTCTGATTTTCCGATATTTTCTACGAATGTAAGTTTTACTCGTAAATTTATTTATAAATTTTTTTATTTAAATCTATGTATCCTATTTACTTTCGGCTGATAACTGCAACATTTTTTATTTTCGGCTAGAATGTTATATAATAATCTGCATTATCGACTTCTTACTTTCGGCTTATAACTTTTGGCTGGGAATAAACAATCTCCATTACCTTTTTTTTTTACTTTCGGACGGATTAACACAATCTGCAATATCAACTTTTAAATTTCGGCTGGCAACTTTCGGCTAACTTTAACAGTATACCCTTTTGTAGTCTAACAGCCACGACGCTATACAGGGAAACAGTCAACGGAACGCTGTGTTAAAATGGGATCTGACCTTGTTTTGCCCAGAACATTGCATTGCTCACTCCAAGATTCATCCAGAGAACCGCGTTAGCAATTGGGAACAGCCATGCAGGAACAACGTACGAGACGAAGCCAAAAACTAATAAATAACTTAGGCCCGTTTTTTGAATGCGGTTAAAAACGTAAGAGTGACTAATAAAACAATCTAGTTAACTTTTTAAACTAAGCTTTCTTAAAGATGCATTGAGAAACTGAGCCTTAGATATTTAGACACTATTTCCTATCTCAGTTGAAAATCTTGCGACGAATTTCGACGCAGGTTTTCCATTGAGGCGTAGACGATTTTACTTTACATCTTAAGATAGGCTTTCAAAATAAAACCCATTTAAATTACACAATATTAGGAAATATAGGCTCCATTATAAGAAAGAAAAAGGAGCAAAATTAAACGTAAACTATACCATCTTTGAAGATTGTCTGGGAGCAGCAATACACTTAATTTGACGCAATTGCACCCTAATTAAAAGCGAATCTGGTTGCCAATATATTGGATACTAATAGCAATCGCTTTTTCGACCTAATTAGTAATTAAATTTTATTCGACACAAGGCTGCATCTAAATTTCGTTTTTGAAGCAAATGATATTTGAACAGATTATGAAGAAAACCTTATATCATAAAGTGATGTAAACTTAAGTTGGATCAATATGAGAAGCTATATAGCATCACATAACACAAAAATTATCAACTGTATTGTTAAACAATTCTGTTATTTAGAAATTAATTCTGAGGAATGTAGAGATTTTGATGTAAAGAAGTTACTTACGCATTTTACAAATCAGACATTCGGCTGAGAAATATTGTAGAAACTTAGGAATTTAGGAGGCGGGCTCGCATAGGTTCTGCGATAGCAGAAGGAAACTTGACTTCCCGCCTCATTTACAAATTTTGCAAGTGTGCCAGGCCGAAGAATTTTCAGTGATATTTAAATTCGTTGTATAAGACAGGTATAGCGTAGAATCTTCGTTGTCACCGCATCCCAAGCTCTCACACTAAGCACTTTATGTAGGGGAGATTATCCTCTTTAAAATCTTTCGTAGAGACACAAATACTTCATTAGCTTTAGAAGAAATTGAATGCAGCAAAGTATTTTTTAAAAATGGCCAGTAATTTTGATGGAATATAAGCTAATTTAAGCTCATCCTAATATGAAACTGCGCCATAATTTCTGTTATTCTGTCATATTGAAGAGACCATAGCGGTTTTCTATTCAAAGATCAAGGAAATAGAAATTGTAACCACCTTTTGATCATCATGCCAGAAAACACAAATATAGGGCACAATATCATACAAGATATCATATTAAGGCGCTCTTAAATTATTTTTGTTTCCATCAAAATGACTGGCAATCCTTAAGAAATATCTTGCTCATACATGACACCCGTATTGTGGAAGCTAATGACACAAAACAAATTCAAATTCGTCTAATTAAGTGAACCGCACTGTATGTTCAGGTCAAATAATTTGACCACCCAAATTTAATCAGCGTACAAAAGCTGCCCATACGGCAAACTGAAAGCAACTATTTAGAAGATTTTCGAAAGATAGTAAAGTTTAGTAAAGAGAAATTGATACTAAGCGCAAAGCAGCTGATACGCATAGTTCACAATCTTTATGAATGTTTAAAATTTAAGGCAATATGAAAAAAGAGCAAATTAAGGCTTCGATAACTTCACTAATAACATCTGATACTGTTTGTTGAGCTAATGAAATTCTTACTTCTTCTCCAGTGCCATGTTGATAGCCACCTTCCGCCAGGAAACGTAGCTTAGCGGCCAATTTTATATAATTTGGAACAGCGGTTGACTTTCTACGAGGTTTTAGCGCGTCACTTCATTTAAGACATATATACATAAATGCATTTAAAAAATCGCTTTTCGCTTATGGCAATATTAAAATGTAATCCGAAAGTCTTGCGGTACCAAATAATTTTCGAATCGGATTGAACTTTCGCAAATTTCTGATATTTGATTCGGATAACGCGGTAACCCCCCTGATGTAGCATGAATGTAGATAGTACAACTGACTGAAAATTTCAAACTGTTGACTGAATCTTGAGATATCGACAGTAAGAATGTTAAGTCCATGGCAGATGTACCCATACTCGGTAATATAGGGATACCTTTTATTAACCATTTTTCAGGACGCTTGATTCTTCGCTCCATTGTCAGTAATAAGTACAATAAATTTATAAATCTCGACGTCTTTTAACACCGCTTCAACTTTCTCGAAAAGCAACTTTAATAGCCAAATGCCGATTTTCCTTAGTGAGTAGATTTATAGAAAAAGGCTTTGGGTGTATTGTATTGATGACATAATTTGTTATGGAGTCCCTGCGTATGTTCGACCAAGCATCGGTCTACAATGGCAGATGCGTCGGCAATTTTTGGTAAGGCTGACGCTTCGATGCGATGGTACTCAAAGCCCAACAATTGATTGGAAAGTTGGTATTTCGAAGGGAGTTCATAGTTATTATTATTATAATCAATACAAGCCGATTTTATGGTTGAGCGTAATGGAGCACCAGAAGCGAAAATTGCTCGAGTGCTACTTCCATCTCAAGTTGTCAACGAAATTAAAGCATACTAGAGCTTTTCATCGTCTAAGACGTTGCAGCCACTTTTCTAGTTAAAATGGTGATTCGTTTTTTTTCCAGACAGAGCGATGGATCATATTCAAGGTCAGATTCCTCTATTACGTATTTGCCAAATGATGTCTATGAAACAGGAAAAGGTGTAGATTATTATATTTTACAGTCAAAATCTGGTGTAGCGGGTTTATATATATATATATATATATATATATATATATATATATATATATATATATATATATATATATATATATATATATATATATATATATATATATATATATATATATATATATATATATATATATATATATATAGTTACATTCACATAAATCATATAAGTGATGATTAAGAACATTCCATCATTGCACAAGCAAGGTATCAAATAAATTCCAATGAATAACAGGAAACGCTCCGTAATACGATCGAGTAAAATAGGTTAAAGATATAAAAATGCATTATGGCACTTTTGATAAGACATAATATTTTAAATTATAGAAATAAGTATTTAGTTTTAAGATCTAACTCATTCTGTAAAGAACTCGAAATAAAATATAAATAAAATAATTTGTTTTATGTTTCTCTCGTAAAGAAACCTATAATTGGCGCAGCCGTCCGGTAGTGTTTAGTTTTCGTGTAAGTGTAACAGTGTATAAACATTAGTGAATAAAAACTAGTGAAGAAGTGAATCCGTAAAAATAAAAAAAAAATAGGTGTTAATTTTTTTTTGTGAAAAACATCTCTAGCTGAAGGTTAAATAACCGCTAAGAGACTTGAGATTCCGCCGCATCACAACACGAGCTCTACATTGAACCTGAGACACCACGACTACAAATTATTATACGAAGTATAATATCCAGGTAACAAAGTTTATATAATTTTTTTTTTTTAAATTTCTTAAATTGTACCAAATACTTTGATTATCTTTTAGCAAACGTGTGGAACTACTAAATAGCCACAAACCTGCTAACCATACCCGTGCACTACCTGATAGACACGGAAGAAAAATTAATAAATAAATAAATAAATAAAGTGAATGAGAGATAAATTGATCGATAGATTCATAGCTAATCGACAGATCGATCTCGACCACGAAATGGATCAAGCGGTAAACGAATTAACCGTGCAATTGAAAGTTGTTGTTGAGCAATTACAGAAAATGACCACTAAGTCGGAAGAACACGAACCAGTGTTGGCATTTCTGCAACAAAAGGCACAACACACTACAGAGGCACAGAAACCTACTGTAGAACAACAATTGACAGTTGATTTATTCAGAATACCGGATCCAATCAAATCGATACCCGAATATGATGGGAATCGAAAACAATTATCTGCATGGATCAAGACAGCGGAAGATACACTGAACGTATTCGCGCCATTAGTGTCTGAACCACAGTTCAAATTATACTTACAAGCAGTAAGTAATAAAATAAGGGGTAAGGCAAAAGACGCGATATGTCTAGCCGGTAACCCACAAAATTTTGAGGAAATCAAACAAATCCTCTTAGAAACTTTGGGAGACAAACAAGAGTTGTCTTTCTATAAGTCCCAGTTATGGGCAACGAAACAAAGCGAGAACACAACAGTTCACATTTATTTTCAAAAAATAAAAGAAAACGTGCAAAACATTAAAACTTTAGCGAGACAAAACGCTACCTATAGTTACTCATGGACCGCGATAAACGCTTTTATCGAAGAGGATGCCTTGGCAGCCTTCATATCCGGTTTAAGAAAACCCTACTTCGGTTACGCCCAAGCGGCGAAACCAAAAACAATCGAGGAAGCGTATGCTTTCCTTTGTAAGTTTAATTCAAACGAGATAATCTCAGGAAATTCTCGAAAACCAATTAATCATGTTCCACCACCGCAACCGAAATTTAATAATTCATACCAAAAACCAAAGGAATGGAATGAAAATAACCAGGTGTATAAGAGACCAGGTTCAATCAGAGAAAAAGCCACTCCTATGGACGTTGACGTTTCTATGCGATCTAGAAACACTTTCAACAAAAAAATGATGAACACCCATGAGATCAACGCTGAAAGCGAAGAATCAGAAAACCTTCCGAATGAATTAGATGTCAATGCGACAAATTTTCAGGACGATCAGGTGGAAGATACGGAAGATTAAACTTTCTTTTTTACCTTGAATGCAAGGACACACATAACAACATAAATATAAAATTATTAATAGATACCGGAGCAAATAAAAACATAATAAAACCCGGTATCATCCCCAAAGATTTATTAAGCTTCCAAGAAGCTTCTGTGAAAAACATTTTAGGAACTCACGTAGTAAATACCAAAGGTAAAATAAATTTTCTGGGTCAAGGTATCCCGGAACAAACTTACTACGAATTAGGATTCCATAAATTTTTTGATGGAATCCTAGGTTCGCAATCAATGGCGATACTAAACACCAAAATTGATTACAGAACCAATGAGATAATAATAAATAATTCAAAATTCAAATTTCACCGTTATTATCCAACGGGAACAGTCTATAACCATATAGTAACATTTCGAACAAGTAATGAAGGCGAATGGTTCGTGCCAAGTTACGAAAATTTAAATGAAAATATAATAATTCAACCCGGCGTATATAAAGCCATTAATGGTAATACGACCGTAAATATTCTCACAAACGAACCAGTACCACCACAAAATTTACCGAAGTTAAAACTGAACGTTAACAACTTCGAAACGCTAAAACCAGTCCCTATTTTTGGACATGAAATAATTAGCAAAGAAGATATAAAAAACATAATAAGAACAGATCATCTCAATGAAAATGAAAAATATGCCATCATTGATAAAATATATAAAAACCAGACGATACTGTTGAAACAGGATGAGAAATTATCAGCCACAACAGTAATTAAACATAAAATTCATATACGAGATGAAACGCCCGTGTATACAAAAACATACCGGTACCCTCATCATTTCAAAGAGGACGTGGAAACACAGATACAAGACATGCTAAATAGTGGTATTATACGCCATTCAAGCAGTCCTTATTCAGCACCAATTTGGGTTGTTCCAAAAAAAATAGACGCGTCAGGAACACGTAAAATCAGGGTTGTCATTGATTATCGTAAACTGAACGAAAAAACAATCGACGACAAATTTCCCATGCCCCAAATTGAAGAGATTTTGGATAACCTAGGGAAATCCACCTACTTTACAACAATAGATCTAAAATCTGGCTTCCACCAAATACCGATGGACGAAAAGTCACAACCGAAAACGGCCTTCTCGACAGATAAAGGGCATTTTGAATTCTGCAGAATGCCATTTGGCCTGAAAAACGGCCCAGCGACATTTCAACGTGCGATGAATTACGTACTACAAGGACTGATAGGTAAAATTTGCCACGTCTACTTAGACGATATAGTTATAGTGGGAGAAAATCTAACAGACCACTTACAGAACCTAGACACAGTCTTCAAACGACTCTCAGAATTTTACCTTAAAATTCAATTAGATAAATGCGAATTTTTAAGGAGAGAGACGGAATTTTTGGGACACATCATCACAGAAGATGGTGTAAAACCAAACAAAGAAAAAATTAAAAAAATCTTAGAATGGCCTTTACCTAGAAACCAAAAAGAGATCAAACAATTTTTGGGACTTTCCGGTTATTACGAACGATTTATAAAGGACTACTCAAAAATCAGTAGGCCTATGACCAAATATCTTAAGAAAGATAAAACATTGGATATAAAAGACCACGAATATATAAAAGCATTCGAAACCCTGAAAAGGATCTTATCAACCGACCAAATATTAACTTACCCTGACTTCACAAAACAATTTATTCTAACTACAGACGCATCATATTTTGCTCTGGGTGCAGTTCTTTCTGAAATCCAGAATAATGTGGAGAGACCTATTGCGTTCGCTTCGCGGACACTAAATTCAACAGAAATAAATTATGCGACTAATGAGAAAGAGGCATTAGCCATAATATGGGCCGTAAAAAAGTACCAACCGTACCTATACGGTAATAAATTCTCGTTGGTAACGGACCATAAACCCCTCACTTTCATAAAATCCTCAGAAAAAAACTCCAAAATTTTAAGATGGAGGCTTGAACTGGAGAACTACGACTACGACGTAGTCTATAAGGAAGGCAGAGCAAACGTAGTGGCAGATGCACTTAGCAGAATGCCTACAATAAATAACGAACTGCATCTCAATGAGGGAACGGATAACACTACACGTGAATCCGAGGAAGTCGCAGAAAATATTCCAAACGTCAATAGTGACGAAATAGAAACAATCCACTCAGCGAACACGTCAGACGATTACTTCATCCACTTCGCTGACAGGCCAATTAATTACTACAGGAACCAGTTAGTGTTCAAATTTTCAAACAAAAACAGTATCATTTCGGAAGAAATGATTTTCCCAAATTTCAAACGAACCATTATTTCAAAGAAATCCTTCGAAGAAAACGATATCACACAGTTTTTAAAAGTATACCATAATGGGAAACAATCAGCAATAATGGCTCCCGAAAGTCTATACGACAAAATCCAAACTTCGTTCAGACAAAATTTTTGTCAAAAAGGTCATTTTGTGATAGTCACAAAAATAGTCCAAGACGTTACGAATGAAGATAGACAAAATTTATTAATAACCAAGGAACACGAACGTGCACATAGGGGCACTAATGAGGTTGAAAACCAACTAAGGCGAGCGTATTTCTTCCCCAGAATGGGAAATAAAATCCGAACTCACATTAATGCATGTAATATATGCAACGTGCATAAATACGACCGCAAGCCTTATAATATTAAAATAAGCCCACGGCCAATCACAAAGAAGCCGTTAGAAAGACTACACATTGACATTTTCAGTATAAACAGAAACAATTTCCTCTCAATCATTGACTCATTTTCCAAACATCTACAGATGATGCCAATGGAAACAAAAAATTTAACAGACGTAACCAGTAGTCTTAGTAAATATTTTACCCTTTTCGGAATACCGAACTCTATTATCTGTGATCACGAAACTACTTTCCAGTCCACCCAATTTAAAGAATTTCTGAACAGCCTTAATATAAAATTAGATTACGCATCTTCATCAGAATCCAACGGACAGATAGAAAAAACCCATTCCACCGTGATCGAAATATTCAATACAAATAAACATAAAGCAATGAGCCCAGATACTTCAACTGCCATCGAAATGTCAGTTGCTCTTTATAATAATTCCGTGCACTCAGCCACTGGCTTTACGCCAAATGAAGTTATATTTAATCAAAATAATTTCATTGACCCCATAAAAATACGAGCACAAGCTAACGATATCTTCCAAACAGTTAACAACAATTTGGAAAAAGCCGCAAAGAAAATGCAAAAACAAAACGACCAAATAAAAGAACCACCTAATCTTATAGAAGGTGAAACGGTCTTCTTGAAACCAAATATAAGGACGAAAGCTCAACCAAGGGGAGTTGAGACTAAAATTCAAAACATTGAAAATAAAACTTTCCGTACAAAAAGAAATATAAAACGGAATAAGAACAAAATAAAACGAATAAAAAAGACTAATTAAATTTATTTTTGTATCATTTTCAGAAAAAAAAAAAGAAAAAATATATAACATTAAGATAAAATCTAGATACTAGAAAAAATAAATACTAAATAGTAAATAATATTATAACATAAGTTATTAGGCTTGAATATTGTATTTTAAACATTCTTTATAATTAGCTGGTAATAAAGCCTAAGGGTTTATATATATAAAAAAAAAAAAAAAAAAAAATTTAAAAGAATATTATATCAGTTTTCTAAATTTTAAAGTAAAACAAATAAACAAATCTATTATTTTCCATGACAATGTACTTTGTAATAAAATTAGCAATATTAATAATAATTCCTAAAATTTATCATTTCCAAAAATTAGAAATAAAAAATTTAAATGACGACCCTATTTTAATATTAAAAACTAATGATTGTAAAATTCAAGTAGGTAGCATAAAAGTCGTTCATCCAATTGATTTAAATAACATACAGAAAACAGTAGATTCAATAAACAAATTTATTTATAATAAATTAGATGATAAGAACGATAAATTAGATTTATATAAAATAGTAAAACAAAAGTGCAGAAAGTTGTACGACAATCTACAACAAATTAAACCTATAAAGCATTATAGACAAAAACGTTGGGATGCCCTGGGCTCAGCGTGGAAATGGCTGGCGGGTAGTCCAGATGCCATAGATTTGCGAATGATAGAGAGCAAAATGACGGAACTAGTAAATGAAAACAACCAGCAAATCCAAATAAACAACCAGATTGATGAAAGAATACGGATGATAACAGACACAATAAACAAAGCTGTAACAACCACTAACACAGCGAACAAAATAACACTCAGTGAAATAGAAATGATAGCAGCCATCATTAATATAGATAACATAAATACCATACTAGAAGACATCCAGGACGCCATCGTCAAAACTAAAATCGGCCTGGCAAGCAACAAAGTTATATCGCTAAAAGAATTAATGATGATAAAAGACCTAATGACAAGCCAAGGAGTAAACATAACTCTACCTGAAGAAGCACTGCAATACGTGATACCAAAAGTAGCCGTAAACAAGGAAACGCTACTTTTTATTCTAGAAACACCAAAACTAGAAGAAGAAACTTCACTAACAGCAATGATCGTTCCATTAACAGTCAATGAAACAATAATAAAAGAATACCCTCAGCATATCGTAAAGACGAAATAAAAATTATTTACAACAATCAATCGTAATAATTTTGTACAAAAATATTCGGAAATCAAAGAGTTTGAGGACGAATGTATCAAACCTCTTATAATGGGAACTAAAAGTATTTGCAACGTAACCGCAAAATCAGAAACTACAGTACGGTTCATCACAGAAGACAAATTGCTCATTGATAACGCAAAAGAAGAAATACTTTTATCGGATTGCGGACCAAATAATCGCACAATAACGGGTAATTTCTTAATAACATTCCATAACTGCACCTTAATAGTAAAAAATAAGAAGTTCCAATCGTTCGAAATTAAAAGCGAAACAGAAGAAATACAGGGTGCTCTTCATAACCTCGAAATTACACGCAAACTGATCAAATCTGTGGATATAGATTTGATTGAACAACAAAACATACAAAACAGAAAACGGCTAACACACATGAACCTACAACAAAAGAACCACAAATTCTGGATATGGTCCTTGTCAGGAGGTGTATCTATCTCATCGTTTGGGTTAATAACACTTTGTATTTACATCAATGTTAGACAACACATGGAGAAATCGGTGAAAAAAAAAACACACAAGAACGAAAACCGGAAATATCCAAACAGAATGAAGACACAACATACTCAAATCTACTGATAAAATTAGGGATTAGAACAAAGGACGAGGACGCCCTTCCAATACCCCCGGGAGGAGTTACATTCACATAAATCATATAAGTGATGATTAAGAACATTCCATCATTGCACAAGCAAGGTATCAAATAAATTCCAATGAATAACAGGAAACGCTCCGTAATACGATCGAGTAAAATAGGTTAAAGATATAAAAATGCATTATGGCACTTTTGATAAGACATAATATTTTAAATTATAGAAATAAGTATTTAGTTTTAATATCTAACTCATTCTGTAAAGAACTCGAAATAAAATATAAATAAAATAATTTTTTTTATGTTTCTCTCGTAAAGAAACCTATAATTATATATATATATATATATATATATATATATATATATATATATATATATATATATATATATATATATATATATATATATATATATATATATATATATATATATATATATATATATGTACATATATATATTGTTACGTTTTGGCCTTGTCAAGTTCGTATCACTGCATTGTGAATAAAACAAAATCAATTCAATTTATCCCCAACGAATTTATTTATGTCACACAAAAATTATAACAACACTATTTATTAATGATAATTTACAAAATCACTTTAAATAAATTTTACACAATTTTATTATTCACTTATAATTTTTATTTCGCACTACAACACTTTTTAAATTCCTTTTTAATTACTTTTTAATCTTCACACTGTCGCTTACCAAATACTACTAATAATCTTACAAGCTTACTCTATCGCGATCCAAATACTAATAATCCAATTCGATCTTGTTCGCCTTTTTATATACACAAACCAAGCTTCTCGAAAGATCATGACTTTTCCAGTACTAATAGTCTAGAAACATTTAGAACTGCTTTATCATGGAAAATTTCATTTAGTACAGTAAAACATTGAGCTATTACTTTAATTTATTCTATCACACGCTAGATGTCACCGTCACAATAATTTTCTCACTTCTGCAATTCGAAAGATTTTTAGAGTACAATTTCCTATAATGCGAGTTCGAGAAATTGTAGTTATCAAGTCTGAATGGCCGAGTTTGCTGTGTAATTCTTTCTGTTCTCTTAGAATAGTGATAGAACAAACAAATATTTTGAAATATACTCGTATAGGTTAAATATTGTGACGGTGACACCTAGCGTGTGATAGAATAAGTTAAACTAATAGCTCAATGTTTTACTGTACTAAATGGAATTTTCCATGATAAAACAGTTCTAAATGTTTCTACACTATTAGTACTGGAAAAGTTATGAACTTTCGAGAAGCTTGGTTTGTGTATATAAAAAGGCGAACAAGATCGAATTGGATTATTAGTATTTGGAACGCGATAGAGTAAACTTGTAAGATATTAGTAATATTTGGTTAGCGATAGTATAAAGATTAAATGGAATTAAAAAGTTATTTAAAAAGTGTTTTAGTGTAAAATAAAAAGTAAAAGTGATCAGTAAAATTTGAGAATAATTTATATAAAGTGATTTTGAGAATTTTGATTGATAAACTGTGTTGTTATAAATTTTGTGTAATAAATAAATTCGGTGGAGATAAATTAAATTGATTTTATATTATTCACAATCCAGTGATACGAACCTTGAGTGGCAAGGTAAAAACGTAACAATATGTTTATCTGACTAATGTTGTAATCTCTAGTCTATTTCAAGGTTAATTTTGTATAAATTTATTGTATAATGATAATCATATAAAAATTTTGATAATCGTCCACGCATTATACACATTGTCGACGCCATTTTATGAATTCTCTGTCAAAAAAGAATGAAAATAATTAATTACTTCATTTAGACAACGCCTCGAACGGAGCATTTAGCTGTTAAGCCATCATTTTAGGTAATTAACAAATTCGGCTCGTTTGACAGGCTCATTATCGCCTCATAATCAATTCATGATAATCCGTTTTCCGTATTTATTGTAAGTGGATGTTTTGTGTATACTGATCGCTGATGAGCACTGTAGTTTCCGGGACTTGATTTCATTGAAACTTGTAACCATTTTCAAAAGTTCAAGAATCACCCAACTGCTAATAATGATTTTCATGAGATTCACCGTTTCTTCAACTTGCGGATTTTGATGCTATATTTTTTCAACATTTAGAAAAAAAATCTAGGACTCGAAAACTGAAAACCATAACAACAAAAATGGGTTACCAGAAATTTATTAAACTCAATCCTAATTTTTCTTAAATTCAATTCGTATACAGAGCCTTGACTATTTTGGACTGGTAGTAAAACATTCAGGAATACAAGTATATTTGAAATTTTAATTGTTAGGGCAAGAAACAACATGATCGATCGATTCTTTTCATATGTACATATGTATTCAAGTACATATCTCAATAACTTCTATTGTATATAATTAGGTTGGGATACGGATTGTGCATGCAGAAAATTGATGGTTCAACATTTTTTGTTGTTGTTTTTGAATATCATGTTACACATATGAGCTCAATAAATGCGGACAATATATTCCAAATGCATAAGCGCGCTAAGTTAAGTCTTAATATTATCCTCTCCAATTCGTTCTTAATCGTAATTTTTTTCTTTTTTTTTTTTTTGTTAACTTTTCAAGTTTCTTATTCGACTTGTTATTCTTTTTTACAAATCGTATATATATTTTTGTTTTACTTCTTCTTGGTGTTGTTGTATTCTTAAAGACATGAAAAAAAAAAAACTTCTTTTAAACCAAAGTGTATATAGTATATGTAGAGAGAATATAGAAAAAGGCAAGGCAATGACCTGTTTTTTGTGTTTTGTTATTGTTTTTTCTCTTTCTAACATTCAAGGCTAAGACATTAAGTGTTGTTGTGTTTTTTTTTTTTACTGTAATTTTATTATTACAATAATCAATTTATAAATGTATATCTGTCGTCAAACAATATTGCACATAAGTATACAGATATATTTACTTAGATCGGCCCCAGACACAAAATGTAAATTGAAAGCAAATAATAATGTGCTTAAGTTTGCGTAATTAAATAATTATTTTACTAATTAAGAGACGACTTTATAATAACTGGTTGGCATTTGTACGAGTTGATATCCCATTGTGTGGCTTAATGTGGATTATGAATTTAATTCCGCTTAACCCTTTTTGTGTACTAAATACGTACATATGCACATATATTATACATATACAAGCCCCAAATTTAACAAAACGAACATAAGTCATATTTCTTCGGATATGTCAATATAGGTTTAGTATTTTGTCTCGTTCTTTTCATAAGAGCGTATTCGTTCTCGATCGTATGTATACAACAAATGCATTCAAATCGTGCATATAAAAACGTACAACGTACATAATGTATACAACAACAAGAAATTACATTCAGATGTTGACCTTGCAATTGTATCTTACGATTTTTTTTTTTTGCAAGAAAGAATAAAAGAAATAAGAAACTGGTTTTATCTTTGTTTATTTTCTTATATATAGAGTTTTTTATTTTTTATTTATCATCTCGTTTAAAAGTTAGTTTATTTATTTATTTATAATACATTATAGTTGTTTTTGTATGTGCATGTATGTATGTATGTACACTTTGGAGAGTTCAATTTTATTTTAGATAAAAAATAAAAATTATACACACATATCTGCAGGCAAAATTTTTAAATGGCAGTGGGTAGTGATTATTTGAAGAGCAACACACAAACTATCCAGTTCAAATGAAATTTCCACCTTAAACTAATAATAATGATTTATGGTTATTATTTAGGGCTTAACCGATTTAAAATCTGCCATCGGCTTTATGAAAATGGTAGGTATAGCTGTGTTTTGAATACAGAAGCACTTTTATGCGTAATTTTAGAATATTATTTAATTTTGACCAATAAAATCAAGTTGCGTGAATAGATACAATAATGGAATCTCAGTTTCCGGAACTCAGATGGCGGATTGTTTAGAATCGGTTATTTTGTCAAATTTGACAATTTGAATCTATATTTAGGAGTTACGGGTAAGTATTGTAATCTCGAAAAAACTGTGTTCCAGATTTAGAAATTTAATAAAACTCTAAAACATTGATTACAAATGTCATACCCGTCCTTCTGTTCTTCCGCTATTTATTATTTAAATTAATCTTACAATTAAAATTGATATAAAAATATAAATATCGAAAATAGTCGAGTACTGCGAAGACAACAGTCTGTTATCACAAGTATTAAAAAACAAATGGTTTGAAGCTTAAGGAAAAAAAAGGAATTCTAACCTTATTTTAATTGTTTAAAAAATAAATTAATTAACTTAATTTTTTAATATTAACCCTTAATCCATGAACCAGGGTCGTTCTCTTCCTAGCCAAAATTCCTTGTTGTAATTTCGCGGGCATATGGGACTCTTAGCGCCATCTAGGATGTCTTAACCAAAGTTTAGGTGGCAAGGTGTCTGTCTCAGTGCGCGAAGAGAAAATTAGAGATGTATGTACGTTTTCGACCCTGCTACAGAGACAATTAAAGTAAAAATGGCTTTTCGAAAAAAAAATTCTGTAAAAATCGTGAATATTTGAGAGTTCTAAATTACCGTTTCCTATTATTTCTCACTCTTCTTTGAGATAATCTTTTTAAGTAATATGTTAGAAAGGAAGAAAAAGATCAATGTTTTGATTAAAAAAGTAGGAAAGCCACTACATGTAGTAATGGCACTACTCATGGCAACTATCAAAATAGTCATCGAGCTATTTTCGGGCACCTCCAACTTTCGAGAACCGCTAGTCACCCAAATAAGGCCACATCGATCTAAATAAACAGTTGATCGGAAGGGGCCAAGTCAGAAGAATACGTCGCATGCGGACGAACTTCTCAGTCCAAGTTGAAGAACACTTCCCGGGTTGCTAATGCTTTGTGTGAATCAGCGTTGTTATGAAGACATAATAGATTGCGATCGTTGGTCCGTAAATGGTCTTTTTTCCTGTAATGCATCATGTTTTGGTTTTATGTATAGACGTTTTCATTGGTTTTATTTTGAATGGGAATATATGCAAGTTAAAGAATAAAAATTTGACAGTGTTATTTAATTACTTTTATTCCGTTTTTTTACGTCTATGTATTGTGAAGGAAATCTGCGCATCTATATTTTGGAATCCGACCGCCTAAAGATCTTAGCCATATTTTTTATTTATCTGGTTAAGGTCTGTTAATATAAGGAATCTCTCGCGATCTAGCTTTTTTTCAAAAATTTCGATTCTACTTTTTAATCGATCAGTAAGTAAACATTTTTATTCTGCTCTCCGTTCGGCCGATCAAATCGTAACCTATATATTCTAGTTTTTAACAATCATCTGTTCGGCGTGCAGAAGAGCTTGAACAAGTAATGTTCTCGAAGAAGTGGAGGACAATATCAGTAGTGAGCAAGATTGCGAAGAGTACAGTGACAGCAGTGACTATAAAGTAGGCACAACAGGGCCAGAGCAACAAGAAAGTAATGATGTTCGATACAAGTAGGTTTAGGTGAAGGACCAGGCATAGACACATAATGGTCCGTAGCCACAAGTATGTATACGATAAAGGTAAGACGAGATGATCTACGAAAGCAGATGAGACTCAAAGTCTACGATATGGTCCAATTTCGATCCACTTTGCAAGACCAACTGCTGCAGAAATGTACGTAATTACCCCACTCGGCGCCTGGAATTTTTTTTTTCACGGATACCATTCTTGAGATTATTGTCTGTCATTTGAATGAAGAAAGCGATCGAAGATTATTGAATATGAGTAATGATTTTCGAGAGAGAAGTACGTTTAGTGCTTTAACGGTAACTGAGTTGCGAGCATTCTTGGGCCTTGCAAAGGTAAGCAAAAGTTTGAATTTATGTTGTCAATTTTGCGCTTCGACGACCACATCTGACATTGGGGCTCCCATCCGCGAGATATGGGACTTATTAATTATTCAGTGCAAAAACAATTACAGTCTCTCAGATGGTGTAACCATTGATGAAACGTTGTTAGGATTTCGAGTTAAATTTCCGGCGAAGGTTTACATACAGTCAAAACCAGCACGCTACGGCATAAAAATCGTTTGCATGAACGATACTAAAAAATTTTATGTGTACAACGCTATTGCTTATACCAGAAAGGTGTCTTGCAATTGTGGCGAAAAAGTTCCACAGTACTATGTCGCAGTTCTGACGGAGCCAATTCACCATACATATCGTACAGTTACGTTTTATAGTTGGTTTACTACCATAAATATTTATAATTTGATAAAAAATAAGTGGGGTAGTGATTGGCACTGTAAGGACGAATAAACGGGAAATTTGCGCGATATCACTATTATCTTTTACTCGTAAAAACAAAGTAGTTTTGTTGGTCTCTACTATGCATAAGAAAGGCATCGCAGGTATATCAGGGAAACCAGAAATGATCGAGTCTTACAATTCTACGACGGGTGGCGTCGACAATTTCGACAAAATAATCTCGAAATAAACCGGGGTCCGTAAAACGAACGGATGGGCTATGAGACGGTTTTTCGGCATGAAAGATCAGGCAGGCATTAACGCCCATATCATATACAACTTGTCTACATAAAAAAATCAAAATTATATTTTTACGAGTTTCTCCCCATTGACAAATCGTTTTAGTTTTATTAAAAATACCTATTTTCAAGTAACGGAATAAAACACCTGGCTCAAACCTACTCGTATAAAGTATTTTTTTACGTTAAGTTCAACATTTCTCCTTCAAGAGATAGTTCTTTAAACTGATTTTACCATAAATTTTACCACCGCTGTATTTTTTTGAAAAATACCTTTTTTCCGAAGGTTTGCTGACATGCAATTAAAAAAAAAAATATTAGTTTTTTTCCGGGCAATAAAACTATTGTTTCTTGAATAAGGATGCCTAAAGATTATCCATGAATTATTTAAGATTTATTTATTGATTTTTGGTGACCTTAAAGCGCAAAGACGAAAACGACCCTGATTCATGGAATCAAGTGCCTAAAATACGTTCATTGATTGAGGGTTAAATTTAATTATTTTTAATAATTGTGATAACTGCCTTCTAATAACGTTAAGTTAAGAATTACGGCAAAAAGTAAATAGCTAAAATAAACTATGGAAGCAACTAAAACCAAAGAAAAATGAAAAAAAAAACAAATAAAGAAATATAATTAAAAATTTACTAAATTAACTGTAAATGTCACAAAAAATTTCCACCATCCCCAGATTTTAAGGTTTTTACGGAGGTAAACGATTGAAAAGCTTGGTGCCGCAGACGTACAGAAGCGTTTAAAATCATCTCTAGGCTTGAAATTATTTGTTACTTATATCATACGAGTAGATAGTATTCTTGACCGACTTAAACACACTCCTAAAGAAAAACATTTTCTGATCCTTATAATGGTATCAAACCATATACCTTAGCTTTCAATTGATTAATCCGTAATCAACCCTTTTTCAAAGTAAACTTAGGGCAACAGTTCCGCGAAAGAAACAATTTTCTCGATTTGCCGTAGAAATGGAATTTTAATTTATTCATATGCTTTTTGTACTTGAGTTTGTTATCAATAATTTCGACAAATATCTGCACTTGACACAGATCTATATGTCCATTGTTAAAAATTATGCTTCCGAATGCGAATAATACTTTTCAAATCATTAATGTTTCTGCACCTGGAGTCAAATAAATATGACAACCGCGATTTCAATTTTGATTTAGCACTATCTTTGGCAGTCCACAACTTTGAACTTCGACACTCCGTGATTGAAGGTTTCTAATGCTGTTTTCGGCAAATAATTGCGCTGATTCCGATGAATAGATCCGTTATTGCTTTGGCAATTGTCTAAAATTTCAAACAAGAATTCCATTTTTACTTTCTTTTACTCTAGTAAAATAAAGTATAGTAATCATGAAAATTTTGGACCTTGAGATTTTTAGAGATTTATCTGTTTTGAGGTCCCCTGAGTCCGAAAAAGTGAGTTTCGAAATGGTGTCTGTCTGTCAGTCTGTCCGTCTGTCAGTCTGTCAGTCTGTCCGTCTGTCAGTCTGTCAGTCTGTCTGTGTCCTCTCCACAGCCCAGATGGTTTAACCAATCGAACTGAAACTTCATATTTAAGCTTTTTTGATAAATTGGGAGGTCCCAGTGAATTTTATTCCAAATCGGTTAACCGGAAGTGGCCACTCCCTTGGTCCAGAAAATTTATTTTGCAAATATCTTAAAAAGTATAAGATTTATAAAATACTACTGAAAACAAAATGTTTCTAAAAATTAAAAACAAATAAAAATAAAAAAAAAAATTTAAAAAAAAAATTAAAAAAAAAAATTTAAAAATTTAAAAATTAAAAAAAAAAAATTAAAAAAAAAAGTTATAAAAAAAAGTAAAATGTCTCAAAATTCTCTGTTCGTAAAAGAAAGTCGTGTGTTGGCCACATCTCAATTTTTATATAAAAATTCCACTTAAAACAATCAAACATTTGTTACTAAAAACCGATTTTTTTTTTAGATTTTACAATTTTTCTTCAACTCATTTAAATCGTTCGTGAACTTACAACTTCTAAACTCTATAAAGATGCCTTCCAATTTTCAAAATTTATATATGGTCGTCCTAAATTAAATACAATTTATTTAGTGTACTAAAGATTTTAAACGCGTAGCAACATTTAAATATTATGTTTACAACTGTTGATATAAATATTACGAGTTTATCAAAAAAAAAATATTTATGTACTAAATTGCAGATATAATTACTAAAAGTTTTTTAGCTATATTTCTATTTAAAAACATAAAATACTATTTCTAGCAGAGCTGGCATAAAATATTAAAAACATGAAATGTTCTGTTGGATTAGTTCCTCCTTTCATTGATTTGGCGCTGACCCAGCTGTTCTAAAAACTGTAATACAAACTAACATGTACATTTAGCACCAGTAAAATATTTAGTACAAAAAAACAATTTTTTTTTAAGTAACTAATTTATTATATTATGTAAGTACTTCAGACAGTGCCATAATCAGACTCGCTTTTAACATCCTTTGAAGTAGGTGTGGAATGCATTTTCTGGAATATAATCTTCTCAATCAATGCCCATTGCAAGAGTTGTTATTTGAAATTCACAATAATTGATTTTCTAATAGACCTGCTCAGTAAAGATAAACCAGTATATAAATCTTTGAGGTGGCCTCCTAAGCTTTACCTAACCATCTAAATTATTCCGCGATTGGTTGGTAGAATCAGGAAGTGCTGAGGGCACTTATTTATAATAAACCATTCTTATATAGAAATGGTTAAACCTTGTCAATTAACTTTACTTGCTTATTGGCCAAATAACTATCACATTTTTCATTCTTTTACGCTAATAAGCTTGGTGTATGTAGTTTCCATCAAAATTACAAATTTAACATAAAATTACAATTAAATTAGAAATATACACAGTAGTGATTACAGAAAATTTAAAAGCATTTCAGATACACATTTTTGAATACATTCCTCGAGAACGGGTTCACATTGCTCATAACTTTTATTACAAAATCATAGGTAAATTAAGCTGAAAGCTCCATTTATGTAACTCCAGAGAACGAGTATGTATTGTAAAATGTATTGTGTAAAATTTATTTTTAATATTTTAATTAATTTACACCTCGTTTAATTTATTTTCCCCTACCATTTTGACATAAAAACTGTGTGGTGGCGACTAAAGTAAAAAGAATTAATTATTTATTTTGTTTTGTGTTGTCTCTTTTTGTGGAAGAGGGAGTAGTTTGAAATGTCAACGTTGTGCGGCGTTAAACGTTGCATTGGTTGTTGGATGAACTCAGACGCCGATGTATGTGGGTGATACACTGTGGCGGAGCACGCATGAGTGAGCAGCTAGAGCCTTAGGCAAATCGCTTAGCACATAGGACACACTATGAAAGGCTTCATATAAATACATTTGTTTAGTATATTGCTTCTCGCCTCGGATTGTTGATCGCCTGGTCTCTGGCCAAAAAGTCTTAAATATCGAAATTGATTGCACCGAGAATTTATAAAACTTTTGTCGCAAACTTCTTGCGCAATAAGCAGCCGTTTATCAAAATTTAGTTGTTTCTCAAAATTTTAGCATCCTCTAAAGATATGTGTGTGAGTGAGCACTGATGTTGGTACACTCGTTTTTTTAGAATTGTTTCGTCTGACCCAATCATTCCATCCCTCAGGAACATTTTAATTTATACACTAATTTCGTAAACGTCTTGTAATTTTGCAAACAAAAACTTATCTAAACTTTTCGAAGGTCGACGAGCAATTTTTATATCACAATTTTGAATCTCAAATTAAATTTTTTCAAAAGGGGTTTAGAGTAATTTATAATTTGTATGGACATGATATAAAAATTTGTCGACTGTTTTCGACATTTAAATCTTATAAATCGGTTTCTAAACTAATGTTATTTTTCTCGATGTTTCTGCTTTATGTTTCGGCAAATTATGTTCCACTTTCGAGCAATAATTTTGTTAATTTTGAAAAATTGTCTGCTGACGATTTGACAAAACGCGATATTTCAAAACGCAATACGGTACAAAACGCAATATGGTGTAAAACCAGATATTTTAAAACGCGATATGGTACAAAACCCGATATTTCAAAACGCGATACGGTACAAAACGCGATATGGTACAAAACGCGTCTTAGTTCAAAACGCAATATTTCAAAACGCATGCAGGTATCCTAGTTCCATCGTATTGTTCAATTTCATCATAAAGGTGAAGGAAAATTTTATATATGAAATGATGGAAGACTAATAAGTTAAAAATATCGCGTTTTGTACATATAGCGTTTTGAAATATCGGGTTTTGTACCATATCGCGTTTTGTACCTTATCGCGTTTTGAAATATCGCGTATTGGCAAATTGTCTTTTAAAATATCGCGTTTCAAATGGGACCCGTATTTTTGTTAGCTGATAAGATCCTAAAATTATCAACGAAAATTTTCATGTAGGCAAAATTTGTACCATATCGCGGTTTGAAGCATATCGCGTTGCAAAATATCGCGTTGTGTACTTTATCTCGTTTTGAAATGTCGTGTTTCGAGCGGATCCCTAAAAATACTGTAAAGTTTTTGTAAGAATATAGAAGCCATAAATCATAATTAAGATGATTTTTTTTGTGATATCACCGAGGTTAAGCATTAGGTTCGGCTAATGGATATCCCCATTTATGTATAAGCCAATGTTTAATGAATTAAAGGAGAAAAAAATGGTTGCTTGAAAAATTGTCAGGGGTATATGTATGACCCATTTCATTTTTAGAAAAAAATTGTATTTTGTCAATTTATATGCATACAACAAAATTACTTTTTTTAATTTTTTCATAATAGAAAATCAGTTTTCTGACTTTAAGTCAAGTATTTTTCACATCTAAAAAATTATAATTTAACAAATTGATATAACTAGTTAATGACCAATTTATTATAGAGATCCATTTTTCTGGCAGAAAAAAAAACTTATCGTTTATGAAGAAACAAAAATGTTTCTGGATGATTTATTGGTTCAATTTAACTGCAGATTAATTGGTCATATTTATTGGCAGATGTGATCGAGCGATAAATCGGTTCGGGCGCACCCAGCTGTGCATCCCTCTGCATCCCTCTAACCATCATTTGGTCAGCTGGAATCTATTTTCTAAAGGACCATCCTGAAGGAGATTTCTGTCTTTTTCTTTCTACGCCGATTGTTTTGTAGCGACTATGCGATTAGTAGCGGATTATTAATGTTCAGCATTACAATTTATGATTTTAGGAATGTTTCTTACCTTAACAGTTCGATGCTCAAATCGTTTAGTCAAAACAAAAATTACAAATATTTCGTGTGTTCCACAAAACACTGGTTATAAATCACTGTCCAGATTACTACACCACCAATATTAAAAACAATCATTGTCATATTTCTGTTTTAGTTTAGAGTTCTTTTTTATCAACAATTAAAATCCATCCATCTGTGTGTGTACAATAAATAAAAGTTACAAAAAAAAAAAAAAAGACGAATTAAAATTTAAAAAAAGGACTCTTGACCTAAAACACAGGTACACAACAAAAAGAGGGCAATAAAACCATAACATTATACCACTTTTAAGTTATGATGATGATAATAACGTTGCTGCGCTTTTTGGATGGATGGTTGATGATTTGTGTATTATTATGTTGTATGTATGTATAGCAGTTATTCATTATTACTAAGAAAACATCACGCGATAACCTTCCATTTCTAATTTCTTTAATAAATCTCTATAAATAAATATTATTCCCGCGTTTTTTCTTTCTTTCTTTGAAAAGTCTAATATGGCAGTTCAATTAATTAAATCAAACCACGACAAGATATTATAGAACAAACCTAATACACCATCAAAATGCGCTGTTTAAAATTCAAATCACAAATCAATATACTTACATATACGCTATGTGGTTTGAATAGTTAATATAAAATAAAAAACGTAAAATAGAAAAAAAAACTTGCTACAAAACAACTTTATACACTTGTTAGTGTTGTATTTCTTTCCCGCGCTTTTTTCCTATCATATGTATTTTATAGTTGTACACATATAGTGTAATACAAAAACAACAAATCTTACGACACCCTATCGTAGTAAAATAGAAAAAATAAAAAATAAACTTCTCTATACTAAAGATCAAATTTAAATAAATTATCTGGTTTTCTTATTCTTGCGTTCTTCATTGGTTCAATTTTTTTTTCTTCTTCTACTCGACGATCATAATGATCTTCAACTTCTCTCGTTTAAATCATGCATCGTAAATTGATGTTGTTTTTTGTGTTGTTGTTACTATATTACTATTATTATTATTATTATTATATTCTGTCAAGTTTTTGTTTTCGTTGCATCTTGTTTTAACATAAGACAGTTTTTAATTTTTATTATTTTCTATCATGCACTGCTGCGTCGTCGTCGTCGTCGTCGTCGTCATATATAGAAGATAAAATTTTTATTATTGGTTTCTTCCTTATACTGTATTATATTAACGGGTATATCGAATTAATGTACATATATAATGTTGTTGTGTAACTGCAGGGCTTTTCTTTTATATGGGTTGTACATGTGTGTAGCGTATGTATATGGTGTCTAGGAAGTTTTTTTTTTTTTTTTTTTTTAATTATAGCACTTTAGCGAGGTATCACGTTTGGAGAAAAGGTCAAAATTGAAATTATGGTTGATTTATAAACATGTAGCCAGAAGATTGACGACCCGCGATGAACTTGGCTTTCCAATAACTATTCATTTTGAAGTTCTTATGAACACTTGTTTGTAATTATTTAACAAGATCCAACGATTCCTTTCTCAAATTTTAACTTCTAATTTTTTGCAATTTTACTTGCCACAATTTCGTTAGAGGAATATTCAAAAACTGTAATCATTTTAGCACTAAAACGTTTATTGTAAATGTAAATCGTCGATTTATAGCTCTCGTATAAGAAGGAACGTACACCATAATGGATATGGTCTCTCTTATGTGCTCAATGTAGGCCATAAATAAATCTAATGATAGAGAAAACGTAACACTTTACTCCTCGAACTATTATTGATCCGCTATTTCTTGGAATCCTATAACACTTATACAATTTTTCATAAAAACTTCACCAATATCAACACTAGTTGCAGCATCAAGTCGGCTAGTTGCCCAATTCCAGTGGTACAGAGAGTAACACACTCCATTGGCTACTACGCGATTCCTGGTTCAATTGCTGGTGGTGACAAGAAGAGATTTGTCACGATTTGGTGTACTCGCTGTAATGCAATATTACTATTCCCTCATGTCCAGCTTGGAATTGTGAAGAATTTTATAAAAGCGTTGACTCCGGACGAGAATACTTTCAATGAATTACGTCGAATATTTCCACGGTTAAGCAGCATGAAAATAAATGGAGGTTTGTGTTAAATTCTATTCCAGTCTAAGTGTTGATCAATTTAAATTTCATTTCGTATAGTGTTATTATTATAGGGATACTTAATGGACCTGACATTCGAAGTTTGATGAAAGATACACCATTTGAAAATGCCGTCAGTGACTCAGAACTCGTGGCATCTGATTGCGTTCAAGCGATCATTGAACATGTTCTCGCGATTCATCGATTCGAAAACTGGTGCTTTTACATTCAAGACATTCAAGTCAATAAAAATTAATTTTTTACAGGATTTGAAAAATTTCGCTGAACAATCACCGGGCGAATCAGATGAGCACGGCTAACGTTTCCACCTACTGACAGCAAGACTCACACATTGGTATAGTGGGAAAAAATTGGATGCTCTGTTAGGGGATATTTATAGGAATTTGAATAGAAGACGTTTGAGAAAAAAATATTTCTATGTGAAAAATACACAATTTTTGGGAAAAGGTAGACTTTTTATATATTTTTTAGCACTTTCTGTAGCCTTGAATACTCAGTAAGTTTAAGAAAAAGAAAAATTATAAATCGAAGAAATTTTGTCGAACTGAATAGTTATCTATTGAATAAATGGTTAAAAAAACGTGTTTTTTTAGTCTTTTGAGTAAAAACTTTACAAGTGAATATCTCGAAAATCAGATTCAACTTTACAAAACGGCCAATGGCGTTGGATTCAGCGATCTCGAATTGTGTTTTCTATCCAGAAACCATCAATGTTAAAATTTTCGACCAGTACAGTGTTTTACAATTTTCAGTTTTTAATTTTTAATTTTCAATTTTCAATTTTTACTTTTCAATTTTCAATTTTTAATTTTAAATTTTAAATTTTAAATTTTAAATTTTAAATTTTAAATTTTAAATTTTAAATTTTAAATTTTAAATTTTAAATTTTAAATTTTAAATTTTAAATTTTAAATTTTAAATTTTAAATTTTAAATTTTCAATTTTCAATTTTCAATTTTCAATTTTCAATTTTCAAAATTCAATTTTCAAAATTCAATTTTCAAATTTTCAATTTTCAATTTTCAATTTTCAATTTTCAATTTTCAATTTTCAATTTTCAATTTTCAATTTTCAATTTTCAATTTTCAATTTTCAATTTTCAATTTTCAATTTTCAATTTTCAATTTTCAATTTTCAATTTTCAATTTTTAATTTTCAATTTTCAATTTTCAATTTTCAATTTTCAATTTTCAATTTTCAATTTTAAATTATCAATTTTCAATTTTTAGTTTTCAATTTTTTAATTTTGATTTTTAATTTTTATTTTTAAAAATTTTAATTTAAATTTTACTTTTTAATTTAAAATTTTTAATGTTTAATTTTTAATTTTTAGTTATTATTTTTGAATTTTCAATTTTTAATTTTGAATTAATTTTAAATTTCTAATTTTTAATTTAAAATGATTAACCTTTAATTTTTAATTTCGAATTTTTAATTTTAAATTTTAAATATTAAATTTTTAATTTTTAATTATTTTAAATTATTAAATATTAATTTTCTAATTTTAAGTCTTGAGTTTTAAATTTTGAATTTTGAATATCGAATTTTAAATTTTGAATAATTTTAATTTTGAATTATGAATTTTGAATTTTAAATTTTAAATTTTAAATTTTAAATTTTAAATTTCTAATTTTTAATTTTTAATTTAAAATAGTTAACTTTTAATTTTTAATTTTGAATTTTGAATTTTTAATTTTAAATATTAAATTTTAAAAATTAAATTTTTTTTTAGTCTTTTGAGTAAAAACTTTACAAGTGAATATCTCGAAAATCAGATTCAACTTTACAAAACGGCCAATGGCGTTGGATTCAGCGATCTCGAATTGTGTTTTCTATCCAGAAACCATCAATGTTAAAATTTTCGACCAGTACAGTGTTTTACAATTTTCAGTTTTTAATTTTTAATTTTCAATTTTCAATTTTTACTTTTCAATTTTCAATTTTTAATTTTAAATTTTAAATTTTAAATTTTAAATTTTAAATTTTAAATTTTAAATTTTAAATTTTAAATTTTAAATTTTAAATTTTAAATTTTAAATTTTAAATTTTAAATTTTAAATTTTAAATTTTAAATTTTAAATTTTCAATTTTCAATTTTCAATTTTCAATTTTCAATTTTCAAAATTCAATTTTCAAAATTCAATTTTCAAATTTTCAATTTTCAATTTTCAATTTTCAATTTTCAATTTTCAATTTTCAATTTTCAATTTTCAATTTTCAATTTTCAATTTTCAATTTTCAATTTTCAATTTTCAATTTTCAATTTTCAATTTTCAATTTTTAATTTTCAATTTTCAATTTTCAATTTTCAATTTTCAATTTTCAATTTTCAATTTTAAATTATCAATTTTCAATTTTTAGTTTTCAATTTTTTAATTTTGATTTTTAATTTTTATTTTTAAAAATTTTAATTTAAATTTTACTTTTTAATTTAAAATTTTTAATGTTTAATTTTTAATTTTTAGTTATTATTTTTGAATTTTCAATTTTTAATTTTGAATTAATTTTAAATTTCTAATTTTTAATTTAAAATGATTAACCTTTAATTTTTAATTTCGAATTTTTAATTTTAAATTTTAAATATTAAATTTTTAATTTTTAATTATTTTAAATTATTAAATATTAATTTTCTAATTTTAAGTCTTGAGTTTTAAATTTTGAATTTTGAATATCGAATTTTAAATTTTGAATAATTTTAATTTTGAATTATGAATTTTGAATTTTAAATTTTAAATTTTAAATTTTAAATTTTAAATTTCTAATTTTTAATTTTTAATTTAAAATAGTTAACTTTTAATTTTTAATTTTGAATTTTGAATTTTTAATTTTAAATATTAAATTTTAAAAATTAAATTTTTCATTATTAATCTAAAATTATTTTAAGTTTGTAATTATTAATTTTCAATTTTTAGTTCTGAGTTTCAAAGTTTGAATTTTGAATTATTAGTTTTGAATTTTGAATTTTAAATTTTTTATTTTTTATTTTAGGATTTTAATTTTTAATTTTTATTTTTAAATGTTTAATTTTTAATTTTTGAATTCTAAATTTTTAATTTTTAATTTTTATATTTTTAATCTGTATTTTGGATTTCAAATTTTGAATTTTGAATTTTTAAATTAAAGTTTAAAATTTCAAAATTAAAATTTTAAGTTTTAAATTTTGAATTTTGAATTTTAAATTATTAATTTTTATTTATAAACTATTAATTTTTAATTTTTAATTTTAAGATGTGAATTTTGAATTTTAGGTACATATTAAATTTTTAAAATTAAATTTAAAATTTTTAATTTTCATTTATTTTAAATTATTAATTATTAATTTTTAATTTTCAGTTTTGAGTTTTAAATTTTGAATTTTGAATATCGAATTTTTAATTTTTAATAATTTTGAATTTCGAATTATGAGTTTTAAATTTTTAATTTTTAATTTTTAATTTTTAATTTTTAATTTTTAATTTTTAATTTTTAATTTTTAATTTTTAATTTTTAATTTAGAATTTTGAATTTTTAATTATAGATTTTAAATATTAAATTTTAAAAATTAAATTTTAAATTATTAGTTTTAAACTATTTCAAATTATTAATTATTAATTTTCAATTTTCAGTTAGTTTCAAAGTTTTAATTCTGAATTAAGAATTTTTAGTTTTGAATTTTGAATTTTTAATTTTTAATTTCTAATTTTGAGTTTTTAATTTTTAATTTGAAATGTTTAATTTTTAATTTTTGAATTTTAAATTTTTAATTTTAAATTTTTAATTTTTATATTTTTATATTTTTTATCTTTATTTTGGATTTCGGGGTGGGAAAGGGGGCTTAAGTAATTGGTCTACAAATAGTCCAAATGTCATCCTCACCTGCACGTGGTGCACCCTGCTAGATAACTAATGAGGCTCTGGCGACCGAGACACGGCGGTATAACTGACTATCGAGAATTTAGTAAATGATCTTCTCAAACCAGACCCACTACCAACTCGTACTGGTCAGAGTGGTAGATGCTTTATGACCAGTAAAATAAACAATGAGTACAACGGATTCAGGAAATTGTACCCAGGTGGTAACCCAGCTAATCAGCTGGCAAATCCATCCCACATTTTGAGTTTAAAATTTTGAATTTTGAATATAGAATTTGTAATTTTTTAGTAACTTTGAATTTTGAATTTTGAACTATGAATTTTGAATTTTAAATTTCTCATTTTTAATTTTTAATTTTAAATGATTAACTTTTAATTTTTAATTTAGAATTTAAAATTTTGAATTTTAGATTTTAAATATTAAATTTTAAAAATTATTAGATTAAAATTATTTCAAATTATTAATTATTAATTTTCAATTTTTAGTTTTGAGTTTCAAAGTTTGAATTTTGAATTTAGAATTTTTGAGTTTTGAATTTTGAATTTTGAATTTTTAATTTTTAATTTCTAATTTTGAGTTTTTAATTTTTAATTTTTAATTTAAAATGTTTAATTTTTAATTTTTGAATTTTAAATTTTAAATTTTTAATTTTTAATTTTTATATTTTTAATTTTTATTTTGGATTTCAAATTTTGAATTTTGAATTTTTAATTTAAATTTTAAATTTCAAAATTAAAATTTTAAGCTTTAAATTTTGAATTTTAAATTATTAATTTTTATTTATAAATTATTAATTTTTAATGTTAGGTTTTGAATTTTGAATATTGCATTTTAAGTATTAAATTTTAAAAATTAAATCTAAAATTTTTAATTTTTTATTATTTTAAATTATTAATTATTAAATTTTAATTTTTAATTTTGTTTAAAATTTTGAATTTAGAATTTTTAATTTTTTAATAACTTTGAATTTTGAATTTTGAATTTTGAACTATGAATTTTGAATTTTAAATTTCTCATTTTTAATTTTTAATTTTAAATGATTAACTTTTAATTTTTAATTAAAATTTTTGAATTTTGAATATTGAATTTTGAATTTTGAATTTTGAATTTTAAATTTTAAATATTAAATTTAAAAAATTAAATTTTATATTAATAAATTTAATTATTTTAAATTTATAATTATTAATTTTCAATTTTTAGTTTTGAATTTTAAAGTTTGAATTTTGAATTTCGAATTAAAAATTTTGAATAATTTTGAATTTTGGATTTTTTATTTTTTATTTTCAATTTTAAATTTTCAATTTTGAATTTTGAATTTTCAATTTTCAATTTTCATTTACAATTTTCAATTTTCAATTTTTAATTTTTAATTTTCAATTTATATTTTCAATTTTCAATTTTCAATTTTTAATTTTCAATTTTCAATTTTCAATTTTCAATTTTCAATTTTTAATTTTCAATTTTCAATTTTCAATTTTAAATGTTCAATTTTCAATTTTCAATTTTCAATTTTTAATTTTATATTTTAAATTTTCAATTTTCAATTTTCAATTTTTCAAAAAGCTTATTGAAGCCACATAAATATTTTTTTTAAAAGGCGATTACACTGCTTAAATTTAAAAAAATATTCCCAGTTTTCTGCCTATAGCAATATAAGGCTGTTGCCCAGTTTCAATGATAGCGGCTGCAGCAAATTTGTTTTTGTCGTCTATGTCCCTTCCACCCATTTCTTCAGAAACATAGAATTTGACAATCTTACACAAAATGCTACTTTAACACCATTGTACGGAAGATAAAATTTGTATAGATACCTCAAAATTTGACGAATTATCACGCAAGCAAATTACAAAAAAACGAATTACGATTTTTTTTTGTTCAATGGTACGGTTACAGTCGTTGGCCAACAAATTTACGCTACCACATCATTTCAACGTTTTAAATACAATTACATTTTGTTTTCTGTTCTTCTTTAAGTTTGCTTCTACTTTTCTTGATGCGACGTGCAATTAATTTTCGTGCTCTTCTTTATAAGTGTGTTAAATGCCCGATCGCTTGAGCATACTGTGTATGTTGAACAGCATAATAAATATAACTCGCTTGTTAATTAGTTGGTTTTGGCGACAGTATTATACCCTAGGCAGACTGTGGTTTAATAAATCCGATTTAGCTAAACTAGTTTATGTATTCTATGGAAAAGGAGTGGGATTAGCTAAAATGCGATGGCACTGCGACTATTCTCGAAAAATTCTCTAAATCGGTTTTATTAAATCACAGTGTGTCTAGGGTATTAGTGTCTACCATTCAACAATAGAAATTGTTTTTTTCTGTTTTTTGTCCACATACGTGTGTACGTCGTAATTCGTCATATTTTGAGGTATAAATAAAATGTTTATCTTACGTACAGTGGTGTTATAGTGAAATTTTGTGTAAGATTATCCAAAGGTAAGGATATCAGCGAAAAAGAAAAATCAGCTGGAACCGCTGTCATTAACACTGCTGATGGGGGCAGCAATCTTATAGTGCTATAGCCAGAAAACTGGGCATATTTTTTTTTAAATTTAAACAGTGTAATCGACTTTTTAAAAAAATATTTATGTGGTTTTATTAGGTGTGCAAGTTGTTTGACCAGTGATGTAGATATTGTCAGATGATGTTTGCAGACAGCCAAAATATTGTTCGTCTTCCTGCTCTCTTATTTAAAATACTTAAAAAATGATCCCCTTAAATAAGATTAAATCCGGTTGCTCCATATAGGAACAAAAAAATAAATTAAAATAAGCTTTAACAGCACCCAAACTCATTGAACTCAAATTCTACATCCATCTGTGTATTTATTATACCATCGGTAGTTTTATTACACATCATTAAATATTCATAAACCACAATAAAGTAGATTTAATTTTAATTTTCTTCATTTTATTTTTTATTTTTTGTTAAGACAACCAATAATTATTATTGTTAGTCGATCTTTCTCCGTGCGTCCATACGGAACTTCAGAAAGTCATCATCAATTATAGTTTACAGCTTCTGTTTTTTTTCCTCTGCGTTGGATTCGTTCATCTTTTGTGTACAGTTCTTAAATAATTTTTTGGTGGATTTCGTGTTATGTTTTGTAAGTATCTCGTTTTTTGTTGTTGGTTGTGTTCATTATTGATGACGATGACTTTTTAGTTTTGTTAAGAAAATGAACAAATAATAATCATATAATAGTAATAACAATAATAAAAAACCAATTAAATTAAATATTTTTTTTTTATTATTATTTCTTATGTACGATTATGTTTTTACGTTTTAATTTAAATAAAATTATATTGACTTGTTGAAGACAAATCACAAACGAAGACGATTAGAAGTTGAAAGCAAAATTGTTATATTGGTATCGATTTCGATGAGTACATATATAATTATTTTAATGGCCAGATGTGTCAGATATAATGAGTTCTAGTAATAAACCAGTGCATTTTAATTAACCAAAACGCATTAACAAACTACCTATATCGAGGTACCTATACAAAATCAAAAGCCACCCTCATTATTGTTGTGTAGAAACAAACATTTTGTTCATGTTAAACACAAAATGTCAAAACCTGCAATTTAGCTAAACAAAAAAACAACAACAACAAAAATGATTAAAAACTATTATTATTGTAATCATTTTATGAAATTGATCTTACACACAGATGACGTTTAATAACCATTTTACATGTTAGTTATTTATTTGGTATTATTATTATTTTCCGATTGTTGTTGTTTTAGTTGATACGACGACGACGACGACGTTGACGATGATGATGACACGCGATTTGTTGTATAGTTAGTTGGATTTTTATTATTATTATATTACTTTTATTTTATTGTGGAAATAATTATCAGATACATTAAAAATATTAAGATAATTTGATTAAGTTTTGAGAATATTTAAGATTGTTTATATTCACATTTGCGCCAGGTTAAAGTTTATATGCGAGGGACAGTTTTATTAGGATGGTAATTGATTTCGTAATTTGTTTGTGAATTAGTCTGAGAAAATATTAAAAGTCTTATTAAAGAAATTGTGTTGCATAGGATTTTGAACAGACAACTTAACACTAAATTCTATTTGCATTAAAGATAATTGAATGAAGGAGCAAGTTGGTGTGCAGTATAACCTTTTGGCCTTAAACAAATACAGCCGATGGCAGCTACCCAAAAATTGTGTGTGGTCAGGCACTTTATTAATTCCAATAATTTATTGTTACAATCTGCACTAGAATCAAATAAATAATATTTTTTGTTTTTTTTTATTAAAATAAATGTATAAATTTAAAATTAATTAGAAATTCAATTTATTGAATTTGGAAAATATATTTTGATCACTTTTCATTTTGGCATTACTCGACTTCAGGCGCCTTAAATATATCCAACCTTTAATGCTTATAAGTCTTTAAAATATTTGCGGTACGGTGGTTGTTTTAGAGTATTTGATGTCTGTCGAGCTTTTTGGACTTAGAAAAATTGAAAAGAATGAACTGATTGGTCCCTGTTAAAATGACATAGAAATAGGAAGGATATGGGGTCAGAAGGGGAAAGTATATTTTGCAAATTGATTTGGCTACATAACTTTTCATGAGCCTAGACAATTATTCAGAAAAAAAGTAAAAACAGCTGTTATTAAATTTTTTAAATTATTCAAGTTTAAATAAAATTGTTTTTAAAATAAAGAATTTAAATTTAAATCAAAGAAGAGAAATATTAAAAACAAATAGAAACTGTTAAAATGAGAAGGCCAAAATCTTTAATTAAAAAATCATGGTTTTATTTTCCCCCTTTACTCCAGAATAATAATATCTGAAAATTGATGTTAAACAGCTCATTATTTTCAAAACAGATGTCTTCTAATAAAGACCGTTTTCTTTTATCAAGTGTTTTAAATATTTTCTTTTTATTTAAGCGTTTTTAAAATTTTTTTTTACTTCCATGGAATATTTTATAAATTGGTAAACATATTAAGCATAAAACTAAAATTTTTGTCTTAATTTGGTAGAAATTACTATAAGCAGATTGAACAAAATAAATGCAAAGTTTGAGGGCATTATTCACAAGGCTCATTAACGTCGCCGATTGCTTAGTAATAACATCATCTTTTCTATCATTTTTAGCTTAACTATAGAAGGGTAGATTCAATTTTATTCTGAATTGGTCGATTTTTATTATTATGGAACAAGTGAACAACCCTAATTACTAATACTAGAATAATAAAAGTGGAACTGGCGAGTCAGTAACAATTTTAAGTAAAGTCCCGATACCCAGAAAGTGCATGTTTCGTTCTGTTCTGCTGTCACTTGTTATGGACTCAGTGGCCTATATGCCAAATATTCAGTAAACAAATAGTTCCGTGAAATTCTGTCAGGTTTTTTTTACTATTTCTGTGGTTATCCCTTAACTAAAATACATTCAACTAATTTTCGTGAATATAAGAAACTAAAAAACAAACGTAAATAAAAAATAAATATTCTGAAAAAAAAAATAACAGCTACCTACATAAATTTACAAATAAAACGCTAATGTGAATAAAATCAACTTTACGTATTTTAACGCTTAAGCTTGGTTTGTTGTCAAAACACACATAGTTCAAATTATTTTACTTTGTATTTATGGGTAACAAATAATCAAAGAGGAAGATATAGAAATTGTAAAAGAATCTAATTTTAAAGTTAAGAAAAAAATATTTGCAAGAAAAGGAAAATTTTTAAAATAAATTTGTTTAAGCCAAACAGTTTTCCTGTTGCGCTTTTTCTTTGGCGCATTCTATTTATTTTATTTCTGTTAGCAATATATTAATGGTGCCTATTAAAATCAAAAGCGATCTATTCCACTTTTTACCTTACTGAATTAGTTATTGATTATTATTTTGATATTTTTGGTTATTCTTGTTCCGTTTGTTGTACTCTTTACGCTTATTTTAATTAATTTGTGCATTTTCACTATATTCCTGTGAAAATTCAGTACAAAATCATCACTATGGTTCAAGTTCTATTCCATTAAATTTTCTCATACAAAATAACTTCATTCCAATAAAAATTGCAACCAAAAAGCATCTTTTCCAATAGAAATCACGAATGGACGAATCAAAAACGATCTATTCCAAATTTGGCGGGAAATTTTTGGTAAACGGCAAAATATTCATATGCAAAATCAGTTGCTCACATTCAAAGTGGTTAGTTTTTTGGAAGATGTTTTGATATCGTACCTAAAAGTTGTCTGATTTTATGAAACATAATAAAAAACAGTAATATTAATTTTGTTTTCACTAGAAACAAGTATTGCTTGTATATAATGGAATCACTTGGAACGCCCCAACGAAAAAGAACATTAGCAAAAATTTGAAAAGTTAGTGACTAAAACACTGATAGTAATATAATTTACGTAAGGATCTAGTTTGAATTGTATGATCAAATTAATTTTATCTTAACCTTTCTATCAACATGAGTATCGAACTATTTTACAATAACACGAGCGTACGTACCCTGGTGTGTATTAAATTTTATGGTGCATTTTATATGAAAATCAGTATGACAGGAAAGTTTCATTACATTGATTTTCAGATTGGAAAATCCAAACACACACCCAGGTGTCTCGTGTTGAGAGGAAGGTTAATTTATATGTAGGTGCAAAAGGAAATGTTTACTAAAAAATGCCTAAATGTCAACACAGTGAATTTAAGCGCAATCTACTGAGGCCCTACGATGCTATACAGTTTTCCAATAACTTTCATTCAGAGAATAAACCGCAATATAAAACAGGATGGTCGTAATGCTTTGTCAGTCAACTACTATATTTGGACAGGCTTACAAAAGGTCGTATGTGCACTATATGCAAAATATATTTTGATTCTGGTAAACTTCCATCAAAAAGTTAAATCTAATTATTTTAGATTTATTTTTAATACTAATTTTAATTTGGGTTTTAAAACGACTACGACTGATAAATATTCAACATGATATATTCAACAAACTATCACAGGAATTGTCGCACGATGCCACTGATGGAGGACAGTAGCTTTAAGTGTCATGAATCGAATGCTGTATATATTATATATTTCACAACGGTGGGGCGGGATACCAAATTTTATTTTTTTTGTTGCGTTATAGCGCTTTTATTCGATTGAGTATTTTATTGTTCACATCAATAACATGAATATCACAGCGATGGTCGCAAGATGCCATTAGCGAGGAATAATATCCTTATGTGTCCTGAATCAAATGATGGATACCGTATTTCCCAACGGTGGGGAGGAATACCAAATTTTAATTTTTATGTGTCAAAGCGCTTTTGCTTTTTCATAGTGCTTTTGCACAGTTAAGAAATGCGGTATGCACCGTTAGATTCACGGCATTTAACGCTATTATTCCTCGCTAATGTCATCTTGCGACAATCCTTGTGATATTCATGTTATTGGGTTGAACAATAATTTACTCAAAGGAGCAAAAGTGTTATTACGTAACATAAAAATTTAAATTTGGTATTCCTCCCCACACTTAAAAAATGTGGTATACACCATTCGGTTAACAACACTTAAGGCTATTACTCACCACTAATGGCATCTTGCCCTGTGATATTCATGTTATTTGTTTTGAACAATAAATTACTCAAACGAGCATGATCGATATTTCGTAACAAATATTAATCTGGGATTTCTCCTCCCCCCCCCCTTCCCCTTCCCCTTTGAGAAGTGTTATACACCATATGATTAACGTCATTTTATTTAAACTATTACTGCCAATCGTTCTCGAAAATATATTATTCTTACGAAAAAATTCTAAATCCTATTTTTTGTTATTTTTTAACTTCACACTTTAATATTTCAGTTAAAATTCTTATTGGACTGTTATTAACAGTGTACTTTCTAAAACATGCTTATAATTTGTTATTTGTTATAAACTTCACACCCATAAAAGAGTGTGGTTTTGTCTACAGATCAAGGTGCGTATTATAGTCGTCAGTTTTACTTATATTTGGTTTGAATAGTTATTGGAAACTGGCACACATCGTTAACCCCGAAAAATGTATTTTTAAATTATTGGACCAAGACTGGCCCGGCTAAAGGATCAAATGAAGTAGCGTCTGCACAGTACTATAGGTTGAGCCGCTCAGAATTAAACAAAATACATATAGTTTGTATAGTGGCCGATGGATGCGGCGAACAAAGTTAAAACTCTATTATGGTTGGAAATACCGCGAATCGTATTAAATATCGAGTTGGTTTTCCCAGTGTCAGGCGATTCCTTTATTCCACCAGTGTGTCCTAGCGATTCCTTCATTCCACTTACCTTGATACTTATAAAGAAAGTGAAACAACTATTAACTTGTGAAGTGTTGAGTATCCCGCACTTGATTTCAAAATTAAAATAAGTAAATTCCTTAAAACACCATCGAACTGGTATTTTAAGTTGAATTACTCTAAACGATTCATTTTAACTAAAAAACCGGCACAATTGTTGAAATCGTTTTACAAATCAGATATAGGCGTCTCAAAATCGAATATTAAACGAGGCGAATAGCTTAAAACTATGAGCCTATAAGACTGAATACTGTTTTGAAAATAAAGGAATCTAAAATTCAAGATGATGATAAACTACTTAAAAAACATTTTGGTACTGACTAGACTGGTGATTTTTATAGAATTGGAGACTTTGTTTTATTTTAATTATTTTTATATATTTAGCTTTATTTATGTTGATTAACATTAAATTTTATTTAAAACCAACATAAAAGTTTGAAACATTTTGTATTCGTTATGGCTTTTTTACCAAATGAGCCTACTCCAAAACCAAAATTTAAAAATCTACCTATTTCATAAAAGCGAACTCCAAAATTGATCTATTCACATGTTTTTAATTGGCATAAATTTTAATTTTAATTTCATTCATTGAAAAAACAGAAATGAGATGTCTGATTGAATCAATAAACCTAATAACTTGCAAAGTTATTTAAAAATTAAAAGCTTTTCTCTTTTATCTCAGAAACATGGAAAGTGGAATAGATAGAATGGAACAAATTATAGAATGGAACAAATTAAATTTACCAAGATAAAATTTAGCAAGATTAAAAATTACGAAAACTAAAACCAATGCTAACAGAGAAATTTTGGGATTACTTTTTTTAAATGCTGTCAAGTTGCTTTTTTCTAGAATCTTTCTACATAAGAAACAAAGCTAAAGTAATCAAATTTTAAATTAAAATTATTACATATTTTGCATTTTACATATTTTACATTTTTTTGCATTATTCATACATGTACCACATAAACATTTAATAAATTTACAGAGTGGATCTGTTTTTCTCAGCCGCCTAAATCTCGACTGTTTTAGTATATCCCTCGCCAATTCGTTGGGATGAGGTGAAATGGTTTTAATTAGACGTAGCATTGGTTCATTGAAGGAGTTTTCTGTTTGAAGTGCTAAATAATTTTTCTGTAATAAATATGACATTTTTCGAATAATTTTGACATAATAAATTTGACAGATAATGCTTGAAGAATAATACAATAATACTAAAGTAGCATCTAGATCTAATTTTTTAACCTCAACGAAGAAATTTACAGAACGTCGGTGTATTTACCATAGAATTGAATGAAAGTTTTAGGCGAGATCACAGGAAAATTTAGCATTTTTAAACAAATAAAATTGCTAATTGATCAACTATATTTGTTTAATATTAATAACCTAAAAACCAAATGAAATATAACCTAAAAACCATATGAAAAGCCATATCGAATAAATTTAGGAATTATGTACTTATAAGATTAAATTAGTTCTTGTTGATGACATTATTCGTTCAATGTATGATTTAGCAAAGGATATTTTATTATTTACCTACACGTTATATTACACAATATTTGGTGCAGTGCAGCACAAAAACAAATAAATTGTTCACAAAATGATAGCTTTACAAAGAACATCATAAAGCCACGCATGATTATTTGTACATAAATCTTTTTGCTAAAATCAAACAAAAATTAGTTTTGCGTTTGTTGTCTGATCGTATATTGTACGGAATTAGGAGTGGCACTTCCTCTTCTTTTGAAAAATAATGTTAGCACTTTAGAAACGTATAGGTACAAAAATATGTACCTGACCAGCAAACGATTGCTGTCCTCTTCAGTTCAAACAGCTTGTGCTTAGACTTGATGCTAAGTAACAAAAAATGACAAGTAAATCACTTATGCTGCAACATAAAATCACTGTTCATGAGATCAAAGATGTAAAAGAGAGTTTTGACCTTATACACAATTGCTCTTATTAAATAAATATAAACGAAAAAAAGTAACGAACCTAATTCCGAAACTTGTGGTCCACCTTTCATTACAGCATCATTCATGCCATGTATTGCGATTCAGCTGCCTGATATAAAAATATAGAAATTCTGGATTCGGTAACGTTCTCTAGAAGTTAGTGAAAAAGATATCAGAATTAGTTTGAAATGTTTAACCAATCATCTATTTCTAAAAAGTGAGATAACAAATTTTTGTGTTCAAGATTAATAATATTATCAAAATCAGACCACTATTTATGGTTTAGTGAAATAATTATATTTAGAAGTTAAGCCCTTTGAACAGGTTTAAGAAAATGTTTTTTGATGATGATAACATTATTTTAATTTGGCTATTTTTAGATTTCCTCAATAAATTATTGATTATGTTCTACTAAGCTCTTGGATTGGTATTGCACTGATCGAAACGTCTATGATAATGACGGGTTTTTGCACATTCAAGCTTGTGAAATTTCTCTACGATTTTTGTTTCTTGTAATAAACAATATCGAATTGAAGTTCTTAGCAAATAACAAAAAATGTAGTGGTGTGACTAAACTAAATAGTACACATTTAGAGGATTTTTGTTTCGTCGAACAAACGATCGAAGTGACTCAATTTATTCAAAAAAAATCAAAAATCCCATAGTCATATGGTTTTCTAGAATGCCTCTTGTATGCTCTTCATGAAAACATAAGCAAATGGCCGGTCCCTAGAGTCGGCCACTTAAATAACAGGCAATATTTGTATCAAATGTTGTACGATTTTCCGCCGACAAAATTTGTTTAACAAAAATCAAAAGTCACAAAGTCAAATAATTTTTTTGAATGTCCGTTGTACGAGTATACACTTAATGTAAAAATTATCAATTGGCTGGTTCCTGGGGTCGGCCATATAAATGACAACCAATATTTTAATCATTTTGAATCAAGACCATACAACGGCGGACATTCGACAAAAACCATACGACTTTGGGATTTTTGATTTTTGTTGAACAAATTTCGTCGGCGGTGAATTGTACAATATTTGATGCAAATATTTATATGGGCGACCCCAGGGACCGGTCATTTGACAATTTTTGCATCAAGTGCATAATACGAACATTCGAGAAACATCATTTGACCTTAAGATGTTTGATTTTTGTTGAAAAAATTTCGTCGGCTGAAAATCATATAATATTTGATGCAAATGTTGCCTGTTAATTATATGACTGACCCCAGGGACCGGCTGTTTGATAACTTTTCCATCAAGTGCATACATGGGACATTCGAGAAAAATCATTTGACTTTGGGACTTTGGTTTTTTGTTGAGCAAATTTCGTCGGCGGAAAATCGTACAACATTTGATGAAAATAATGTTTGTTGTTTATAAGGCCGACCCCAGGGACCGGCCATTTGATAAGTTTTACTTCAAGTCCGTACTTCGTATATTCGAGCATAATCTTGCTTGGTTTCTTTGTTGAACAAAAATGGTCACTGAATTGTATTATAATTTATTAGATAACTGTTATCTTTATCCACATTCCGGCGTATAATTTGTATTGCCACTACATATAAATACTTAATACGTATACGAGAATTTTTTTTTTGCTATGTTCTTCTTCACAGGCATTAAACAATTTGTTTTATTAATACGATACATAGAACATAGCATAGAATAATCCACAATATATTTCATTGAGGGATTTCTAGGTTCATTGGTTTTTTTATTTTATTAGTATGACAACTCTAATGTAACTTATATTAACAAATAAGCGCTTTTTGGAAAATCCAAAATTTAACCAAAAACCTTGCTAATAACATCCAACCGCCTTCCTCCCGTCAGAGTTATGCTTAATAAATAATTTATACCCATCAAGACAATAAAAATTGGTTTCAATCACTTATCCAAATTTTAAACAAAACTTTGAAATGAATAGACTTCGTAAAACAATTAATGTGAAGTAACAGTAATTTCTACTGTTCTGATCGTTCGAGTTTAAACTCTTTAAATATTTTATCAATACACTGAACATCATCATCAACAACCTCATCAATAAACTCGTCACTAAAAGAAATTATCCTCAACACAAGACTTTATGGACATTTTAATGATTGATTTCAATAAAAAAAATTAAATAAGATTTTTAAATATAGACAACTTAAAGTGTGCCCATGGTCCGTCGTAAGAATCAATAAAAATATTTCTTTGGTTTTCACCTTTTCTTTTCGTTTTACACTTCTCCTTTGCTAATTTTATTAGGCCTTCATTTATATAATATAAAGGCGAAGTGTCAACTAAACCAATACCTTCCAAAGTAGTTTTCTCTTTTAACGATTCCTTTTCAAGATTTCGTTTTATTTAACAAAATAACCTTAATCTAACAATCAATCCGTTTCTTTTTGGTTTCAAAGTATTTTCAACATTATCAGGTTTCCCCTTATCGTTAACGTTGTTTCTCATTTTCAGCTGATGGTAATGCTCGGTATACAAAATTTACAAAATTGACTTCTAAACTGGTAAGAACTTTCAAAGCAGTGTCGGCTTAAACGTCACTTATTAATTCTGTAATTTCGTTAATTTGAATGCTTTTACAGCTCAGCATTTGTTGTTTCAAAAATTCAATTCTTCTATCAAAATATTCAATCTCCGTTTCAATTCTGAATTTTTTGCTGAGAACGTATTCATTTCGATAGATTCCTTTGGTTCCTACATTATGTCGTCTGCATAAAATGTCTGGCCTTTGTCAAAGAGTCATCGACGAGCCACATGAAAAGCTTTACATTTGTTATCAAAATGATAAAAACAACCACATTGTTTCTCAAAACACAATAAATTAATTGAATTAAAATAAAATTCTTGAAGAATTACAGACATTGTGTTTTAGTTATAAATTTTAACCCTGCTAGTATGTATAAGAACCTTTTCAAGGTATTTTTCTACTAAATAATCATTTTTGAAAGTTACACTGGGACTAATTTAGTTTTGGACGGAAACTTAATAATAATTCGTGTTCCGTAGAGTTCTGAGGTACAGTAGAATAGTTAATACATAAACTACTTAATTTAGATCATTTATATTTAATTTTTTCAACTTTCTTATCATGAATCTATAAACAACTCAATCGAATGATTTAAATAATAATCAAGAAAACCCAATCTAAAACTTGAACAAAAATAAAGCGATAGACTACATATAACAAAATAATTGTTACTGTGTATTCAAGTAGATACAAAGAATATTAAGATTTCGAAATAAAAAAAAGAGATCGTTAACTTATAACCCATACAAAACCCAACATTAAATAGATTTGTCAATTGACAAAAACGATTTTTAAAAACTTTTGATTTGTCTCACGTGTTGGATCAAACTAAATATATCCAACTTTCAAATTTACGATTTTACCGGTTCTACTACCTCTGTTACGCTTATTCGAAAATAAGATTAACGAAAAAAAAAATTATTTCGTTGTTGTTTTTTTTTTTTTATTAATTCTTCTTCAAACTGTAATAATTGGATAGTAATATCGTAAAAAATACAAACAGATTAATAAGATGCGACCGCGAAGTACCTCCAACTAAATATATGTAAAAGATGAAGTAAACAAGTTAAATAATATAATAATATTATATAAATTGTGTACCTATATACGACTGAATGTGTAAGAAGTGGAAAATGACGATAATCTTCGTCACCAATTTGACGAGGAGTAATACGAAAGAATAGAATATAGAACCTCTAGAAGAAAATAATGAACAAAAGCTTTTTCTTCGTTGTCGTCTTGAAGAAAAGGCAAAAAAAAAAAAATAAAAATAAATAAAAAAATTAAAAGGTTAAGAACCTGATAGAGTTCTATTTTATGTGTTTACTCTTTACACTTTTTTTTAATTTTATTACAATTCGTATGTATATTTTTCATTCCCTCATCAACATCTTAATTGTTTTCTCCGCGCGCGCATAGATGTGTTTACGAAGATGCCTGTTGATTGTATACCAGTGTATGTATTCTAATTTTACTTCTTGTCTTTTGGTCTTATAGCTTACTACGTACATTTATAAGACTGAAACGGTCGCGTACGAAATTAAAATAAAGAAATAAAATAAATTTAATTTGAAACATGATAATGATTTTTTAAAATAATTTTTTTCCTTTCTTTTATTTAAAATTAAATTGATTTTATTGTTTTTAATGAGATTTATTTCCTGGATAATCGTAAGTGCGCACCAAAGATGCTACTGTTATTTAAATTTTTTTTTTTAATTTTTTCTATTTTTTTATTAAAGTTGTAATAGAACTTGGGTATACAAGAATAAATGGTCTGCGGTACGGATATGGGAGGAGTAATTGGTTGTGGTCTCATTAGCGGTAATTAGAAAATGATATTGGAAGATAATTTATATGCATCTTCAAATCATATTAATAATAAGGAATATACCTATATCGAAACATATTAAATAAAATTTTTAATTTTGTGGTCGACCAAACGGTATAGTAGTTAAAGCTGCATGTAGGACTGGAAAAGTAAAATTCCTATTCCCTATTGTTATATTTTTGGTTAGGAAAGATCTCCGAATACTTATAAAACTATCCGTCCACTGTAGTACGACTTTTAAGCCAGTGTTAGAAATTAAAAAAATTAAATTTTCTTTAAAACTAACATTAAACGACGGAAAGCATCTTACTAAATTCTGACTTATAAAAGGGAGTGACAGAAAAGTTGTGGCGAGAAAATTAGAAACAGAATCAACGGGGAAATAAGCAGAAAAAACCCTTTATATACTAAGTATTTTCCTTACTACTCTATATGCATTACAGTAAGCTTACCAGTATTCAATCTCCCGAGCCTCAAATACTAAATCCCTAGGATGGCAACACTATCTTGAAAGGTAGTCCTTAAGGAACTGAATTTCCGTCTTATTATCGAATTTAATTTAATTTAATGGTTTTCTCTAAAATATGATTTAGATTGAACTAATTGGAAACCATGCACTAAAACTAAATTCATTGTGAAGTTTTTCGAAATAAGGCCAAATAAGAGTAGGATAACAGACCATTTGTAGAGATTAAAATCAGGAGAAGAAGAGAATCGAGAGTTACGCCTTGCACTATCATTTAAATTTTACAATTATAAAGAATGGTCTTAATCCAAGTGTCAAAAATTTGTCAAAACTAATAACATCAGTTGGATCTTTCAACCCATAAATACTTGTGATTTCTAACCCGTATAAAAAAGTAAACACTTCGTAGATCACCCTGTTAAAGTTAGCTGAAAGTTTCCAGCCGAAAATAAATCAGCCTCTAGAGCGTTATGTCTGGAGATGGATTTCATTGATGTGACTTGCCAATAGCTATTGCAGGAAAAAAATTCAGTTCAAGTTTCCCGTGGGAAATCTCGGAAAATTCGATTTTCCAAAAATTATTTGAAAATTTGTATAAAATCAGCCTCTGGAGTGTCATGTCTGGGAATGGATTGCATTGATGTGACTTGTCAATAGTTATCGCAGGAAAAAAATTCAGTTCAAGTTTCCCGTGGGAAATCTCGGAAAATTCAATTTTCCAAAAATTATTTGAAAATTTGTATAAAATCAGCGTCTAGAGTGTTATGTCTGGGAATGGATTGCATTGATGTAACTTGCAAATAGCTATCGCAGGAAAAAAATTCAGTTCAAGTTTCATTTGGGAAATCTCGGAAAATTCGATTTTTCAAATTTTATTTGAAAATTTGTATAAAATCAGCCTTTAGAGTGTTATGTCTGAAAATGGATTGCATTGATGTAGCTTGCCAATAGCTATCGCAGGAAAAAATTAAGTTCAAGTTTCCCTTTGGAAATCTCGGAAAATTCGATTTTCCAAAAATTATTTGAAAATTGGTATAAAATCAGCCTTTAGAGTGTTATGTCTGGAGATGCATTGCATTAATGTAACTTGTCAATAGCTATCGCAGAAAAAAAATTCAGTTCAAGTTTCCTGTGGGAAATCTCGGAAAATTCGATTTTTAAAAAATTATTAGAAAATTTGTATAAAATTAACCTTTAGGGTGTTATGTTTTGAGATGGATTGCATTGATGTGATTTGTTAATAGCTATCGCAAGAGAAAAATTCAATTCAAGTTCCCCGTGGGAAATCTCGGAAAATTCGATTTTTCAAAAATTATTAGAAAATTTGTATAAAATCAGCGTCTAGAGTGTTATGTCTGGAGATGGATTGCATTGATGCGATTTGTTAATAGCTATTGCAGGAAAAAAATTCAGTTGAAGCTTCCCGTGGGAAATCTCGGAAAATTCGATTTTCCAAAAATTATTAGAAAATTTGTATAAAATCAGCCTCTAGAGTGTTATGTTTGGAGATGGATTGCATTGATGTGACTTGCCAATAGCAATGGCAGGAAAAAATTCAGTTCAAGTTTCCCGTGGGAAATCTCGGAAATTCGATTTTCCAAAAAATATTTGAAAATTGGTATAAAATCAGCCTTTTGAGTGTTATGTCTGGAGATGAATTGCATTGATGTAACTTGCCAATAGCTATCGCAGGAAACAAATTAAGTTCAAGTTTCTCTTGAAAAATCTCGGAAAATTCGATTTTCCAAAAATTATTTGAAAATTTTGTATTATATCAACCTCTAGAGTTTTATGTCTGGAGGTGTATTGCATTGATGTGATTTGTCAATAGCAATCGCAGAAAAAAAATTCAGTTCATGTTTCCCATGGGAAATTTCGGAAATTCGATTTTCCAAAAAATATTTGAAAATTTGTATAAAATCAGCCTCAAGGGTGTTATGTCTGGAGATGGATTGCATTGATGTAACTTGCCAATAGCTATCGCAGGAAAAAAATTCAGTTCAAGTTTCCCGTGGAAAATCTCGGAAAATTCTATTTTCCAAATAATATTTGAAAATTTGGTATAAAATCAGCCACTAGAATGTTTTGTCTGGAGATGGCTATCTGATCATCTCGTGAAGTGGAAAACCTTCGTAGCCAATCGAGTGTCGGAGATACAACGACTATTGCCGAGAAACCACTGGAGACACGTAAATTCAGAGGTTAATCCGGCCGACTACGCGTCCCGAAGTGTGTTACCATCCAAGCTCCTAATACTGCACTAGTGGTGGCATGGGCCATCTTGGCTAAGAAAACCAGAACCATCATGACCATTGATAAAAAGCGAAGTATTCTACGATGATACATAATGCGAAGCGAAGAATAAATCAACTTTCTTACCTATCTGTTACACACGACCGTCGAATAACAATGAAAGCGAAATATGCCACATCATCTTCAACATAACATTTTCGTTCACCAAGGCGATCAGGACACTATGTTTTGTATACCGATTCATCCAAAATGCTAGAGCAAAGAATGGCGGATCCGTAATAGATATCCGTAATAACGCTAAGTGTAATCAAAACAGCCACTGAAAAATTGATAAAATGGGTACAGCAGAAAGAATATTATATCAAGATTCAGATTCTAGCAAAGAATAAGCAATAGTCCAAACATCACAAGGTATCAACACTTACCCCGATCTTGGATCCGAATTGCTTACTGAGAGTCGAAGGCCCATCCCATACATCCAATCTAATTCGACAAATATATTGGATCGTTAACAACAGATCAACGGTGAGGGATGAAGTACGAAAGTGTATCGAGTGCTTTAGAACTAGAGGGACTAATGCCAAACAATTAATGGGTAATTTACCATCTGTACTTATCACACCAGCCAGGCTATTTGCGAACTGCGGTATTGATTACGCTGGACCGATCATCTTAGCAAGCAAAAGGGGTCGTGGAGCCAAAATGGTTAAGGACTATATCGCAGTCTTTGTTTGTATGGTGACCAAGGCTGTTCATATCGAACCATTAACCGAGTTAACACACGACGCCTTCATAGCAGCCCATAAAAGATTTTCGGCCAGAAGAAATTTTCGAAACGATATCTTAACCGATAACGGCACAAATTTTGTCGGTGCCAATAAATATCTGAAAGAGATATACAAATTTAATAGTTTAAAAATTAATGATTCATTCATTTCAGATTACTGCATCCAAAATAATGTAAATTGGCACCATAGCCCTCCGTCCGCACCTCATTTTGGCGGGCAATGGGAATCAGTGGTAAAGTCCGTAAAAACTCACATCAACCGTGTTACGGAAAATATCCATTTAACCTTCGAGGAAATGACCACCCTATTATGCCAAATAGAAGGCATATTGAATTCTCGGCCCTTATGTCCATTATCTGAAGATGATGATTCCTTCGAAACACGCACACCGGCACATTTTTTGACGGGATCAACTTTGGCATTTGTGGCTGATTATGAAATTCAAGAATCAAATACATTCAGGTTATCGAGATGGCAGCAAGTTGAGCAGCGAGTCCAACATTTTTGGAAGTGGTTCCATAGGGATTATCTCAGCAACCATTATACTTAGCTTTTTTGTTAAATCTCATGAAATAACCTATTAATCCCAAATTGTAAATAACTTGTCCACGAAATCATGCAATACCGCTGTGTTTGTTTATATTTTTAGACGAACGTCTTTGACATTAGGTATTACAGAACTAAATTATTCTCCATTAATTTGAAAATTTATCGAATATTTTAGAGATTTTTAAATTTAACTTTCACAGTCTTCGGGATTTTTTTATAGTGATTCTTTTGCATTAAAAAATGTATGCAGAATAAATTCTTATTTGGAAATTTTATTTTCTCACTAAACGGCAACTAAATTTGTAATAAATACTAAACACTTTTTCTAATCTCCCCTCGATTAATAAAACGTCGCCATATTTAATTGCAAGACTTAAAATACAATTAATAAGACATAATATAAATAAATTTAGGCTGCACTTGATTTTCCATCATTTAAAACGGCACAGAAAATTGATTATTCATCAATCAATCTGATTCAAATAAAAACATTTTTTTTTTTATCTAAAAGATTAATTTATTTTTATTTTTCTAGTATACACACCAAAAAAAAAAAAATTAAAAATAATTTTGTTAAAGAACCAACAAAATATATAAATAAATAAATTAAAAAATCAAATTTTATGGTAAATTTAAATTAAAGAAGTAAAATAATCGAAATTGATTTGATATGCTTTTATATATGTGTATACCAAAATTGGTTTGCTTTCTTGATTTGTTCTTTTATCCACCAAATGGTAAATTTCATTACCGAACTGTAATTGAATGTCATATGTTCTGTTTTAATTTTAGGTTTTTCTTTTGTGTTGCTTTTATACAGATTTTGTTTGTTAAGATGACAACAGTTAAAACTACATTGATTCAGTTAAATTAAAATTAGAAACCAAAACCAGATTAAATATTATTGTATATAAACGCACTTACATTGCATCCCATTCGAAGGGCATCCACTTTCTACATACACAATACTTTAAAATTTAAAAACGTAAATTGAGAGAAAATCGAATCAAAGTAATGCAACGCAGCACATAACAGATAACGTTACTACCGTTTGCTTATTATTACTTTATAATTTTTTATTTGTGTATTACATAATAGCGCATTTTATTTCCAATTGCAACAAGTATCGCATTCAGCTTGGTTTTATTACTTAACAAGATCGTGTATTCTGCACAAAGAGGTGGTATTGCGTTGTATTTAATGTTGTGTGCACTTTGGACTATCGCAAATGTTGAAAGTCACATTTTGCTGCGCGACTCGACGATGTCAAGGACGATTTATTTATCCGCACACACACACATAAAGACGACAAGTTTACTAAAATTATTTTATAATCTAATTATACGTAAACATTGCAACCTTTACTGGTATTTATTGCTTTAGCAGGTAGTCGACAGACTTGCCATTTAGTCTTATAATAATTATAAATGCAGCATCATAACTGATTACTGACAACACAATTCAAAATATTTGCAACCGCGTATATTCCTGTCCACAAAATAGTTTTTAATTAATTTACAAATTTTAAAAAAATCATCATTGCGATTGTAACTATATTAAATTAAATAAATAGTAAAAAACTAAATATTATATGTTGTAATTAAAATTGTAAAAGAAATAATATAATCATAGTATTAAACACAAAAGTAAATAGTACTCGTATAATAAGAAGAAAACAAATATGAAGAAAAAAAAAAGCGAATTATTAATAAAATAAATTTACAATTATCTCAAGACGCGATTCATAATCGCGTCGTCGTTAAAACAGAAAATACTAAAGAGTCAACTTCCCTCATCGCCGCGCTTTGAAAATTTATTGAATTTTTATTTAATGAAATGAGAATGGTAACTAGTACGCTGATGATGATTATGTGCGCGCTTAAATATTATGCGATGTATTGCAACAAAATTGAATATGATCATGATCGTTTTTATTTTTTTTATTTTTTTTTGTATTTGCGCTAAATGTTTGCAAATTTATTATTATGATGCAATAAATATCAAAAGAGACGTACGAGTAAATTAGCTTAACACATATCATATTTTAAATAACCTTGTGACGAATGATCTGACAGATTTATGTTTATGAGGGCAGATTTAATATTATAGATATATATTATTGTTAAATAATATGTCCAATTAAATATTTTCAATTACCTCCAAGAACATGAAACATGATTTCACACCTGATGAAGTTTATATAAGGCTGATGAAATTAGTTAACGTTATATAAATGGCATTAGAACTCATATTTGTACGAATATGGCTTACATAGTAATTTTAGTAACATAATTTTGTTTAACGTGCTGAGGTTTGCAAATAATTTTTTTCATTATTTTATCTCAAAATGTAATGCATGAAATGATTTCCGGAAGAAGAAATTCCGGAGCGTAAATACATTAACTTCTTTCCTTTCTCAAAATTTCAATTTGGTGCTTTGATTACTTAGGCGTCGACCATACCGTATGAATATCGAGATTCTCGATTACGCCGAAGTATTTAGATTTGCGACGTCGTCATCATTCACTTATTCAACAGGCGGATTAAAAAATTTCAAATTTTCTTGGTATGACTAAACCAATCATAATGAACAGTACAGCGAAGTATACTGAGCGTATCGAAGATACGACCGACCGAAATAATCTATAGTACAGGTTAAATCGACTACCATAGATTTGCTGCTTATATCATTACAGTTAGAAATGGCTAAGAGCTGCTCCCGGCTACCATCAACCAACTCAGTACTACTGACTACCTTGGTAAGAATACAGAATCATACATCAAAACAATTAAAAATGTTAGACATTATTCTCTAAACAAATATTCCAATATGAAGTAGATTGAGATTAATGCTGAGCATAGTATTTGTGAATAAAATTATTTAAGCAATTTTACTAGATCTAATCATAACCATTATATAGTCGGCTTTGACTTTTGAGTCAGTCGACTTTATTTATGTTCAAAAAAAAATTATTTTCATTTTAAATTTATTACATAAAATTTCAAAATCCGAAAATGTTTGAGCCTGAGCGCAGTTATGAAGTAGTTTGACGGTTTAACCGATTGTTAATTAACATTAATCGCCGGGAAAATACTAAAATATAAGCTGACACGGCATTGTTGGGTTATGTTACAAGCTAAAGTAGCATGATGATGATGGACTGTGGAAATTTAATGACTAGGCTCTCGTATCCTGTAATTCCAAAAGGCTGCAATTTTTTCCTAAATAAATATTTTAATGTTAAACCACCTTATTACACACTCTGTTATAAATGAGCATCGTGCTCAAAATAGTTTGTGTAAGTATGGGGTTGGTCATTAACTCAAAATGTTTGTAAATAAATATAATATACATATAGTAAAAAAACCATTTGCGGCTCATGAACCATCGGGACAATCATTTTCAATTACCCAAGTCTGGCTTCTGTGACTGTAAAAACCAATACCTTCTATAATGTGAGAACAAAGAAGATCCACCCGATTTTATACCGTTAAAGTTAGCCGATAGTTGCTAGTCGAAAGGAGAAATTCGATAATGGAGAAACCAGTAAAAACATCGGTAATGCAGATTGTGCTACCCCAGCCGAAAATAAAAAATTAAGTTTACGAAAATTACTATTGATGCATGGATAGCATTGAAGAATTTTGTCAATATTCTTAAGTGGCAAAATCTGACTCTAGTTCCTCGTGGAAAATTGTAGAAAATTCGCGAAACCCAAAAAATTTAATATGGGAAATCTGGGAAAATTCGATTCTTCAAAAATCATTAGGAAATTTGTATAAAATCAGCTTCTAGAATCTAGAGTGATGGGTCTGTATATGGATTGCCTTGATGTGACTTATCAATTGCTATCGTAGTAAAAAATTTCAGCTAAAGTTTCACGTGGGAAATCGTGGAAAATTCGATTTTCTTCAAATCGTTAGAAACTTCGCATAAAATCAGCCTCTAGAGTGAATGTGATTGCATGATAAAACTTCGATTCAAGGTTTATGTGGGAAATCTGAAAAAATTTGATTTTTCAAAAATCATATGAATCCGTATATAATCAGCCTCGAGAGTGGTATGTCTGCAGATTGATTGCATTTATGCGCCTTGCCAATAACTTTCGCTGAAATTGGGAAAAATTTGATAAAGTTTCTAGCCGAAATTCAAATAAGATTGAGCTAAATCAGCTTTTAGAGTGTTATGTGTGAAAATGAATTGATTTGATGTGACTTATCAATTTCTAAAGCAGGAAAAAAATTCAGTTTTGGTTTTTCATGGGAAATCTGGGAAAAGTCGATTTTCTAAAAATCATTAGAAACATTATAAGACAGCCCATCTTAAGACTTAATCACTCTAGAGGCTGATTTTATAAAAACTTTCTAATGAATGTTGGAAATACGAATTTTCCCAGATTTTATAAAAAATTTCTAAGGATCTGTAGCGGCTCACTCATTCAATTTATATAAATTAATTATTTACTTATATAAATTAACATTAGCTCAACACGACAATATAGGGTTAGCACACAAAATATCTTTTGTGTTGCGTACTGTCATCTAACGAAAATAGATGGACAATAGAAAATATAATTGAACACTAATGCTATGTGCCTCAGAAGACTTTTCAAATTTTGAAACTTTCGCTATTTCCTAATAGATGCTTAGTGAAAAGGCAGTTTCCGAGGTTACTTTTCGCCGACTTTTCAATTTGTATGACATACAGTTTAAAATACGTAGTCAGTAAAGTCCGGTACACAATGAGAATGAGTAACGAGAACGATATTCCCTTTTTTATCAAATTATGTAACATAATTATTAAAATAGTTAAAACTGTATGGTTTTAATGAACGATAGTTAAAATATCGTAGATTTACTAAAAATAAAATTTAAAATTTTAACAGTTTTAATTCAAAATTTCCATTTATAATCGTAAATTAAAACGATAAAATGAAATTTTGTATTAAAACTGTTAAAATTTTAAATTTTATTTTTAGTAAATGCACGATATTTCAACTATTATTAATTAAAATCATACAGTTTTAACAATTTTAATAATTTTCTTACATAATTCAGTTTATAAGCAATCTTCAGCTCAATATGCATTTTTATGTTTGGACTTTGCGTTCTCTTCTCTGGATTTTAGTTTACTACCAATAATCGAATTTTTTTCCACCACTTCACAATCATTAATATGGTTTATGTTCAGCGAAAGTTCTCCATGCTCAATCACCATTGAAACGTTTCCCGGAATGAATTTTCCCATAGTAATTCCAGTCGGCGTTTGATTTATCAAATCTCTACCCAAATCTCTACCCAATAAAAAGAGAACTGGCAATATTCCATCAGGAACTATGTGAATTATGGTCTCATATACTTTATCCTCTATTTTTAGCTTTGCATTAAACCTACCTACGGTTGATACATCTCTGGATCCCACACCATGGAATATTGTGCACTCCTCGCTAAATTCGCAAATGCCCATTCCAATGAATTTTTTATGTGACATTAACTAATGTTGCTTCCAGTATCAACTAGTGCACAAAGTTCCTTTCCATTGAACATTACATTTTTGACAGCTTTATATGAACATTCATCCTGATTCTCTATGGCTGCACAAGATTTAGAACTTTAAACCATCAGATTTTTTCGCGAAATCAGATTTTCCTCGCGCAATTTTCCTAGATGCCCGGTTCCACCACAGTTGTAACATCTTGGAATTCTTCGGAATTTATTTAACTTTTTGTTCTCAATTGGATTTGTTGTTATGCTCTCGATTGGTGCTTTTATCTTAATTATTTGTTTGATTTCTTCATAAATTACGAGTTTACTTTTGAAATCATTCATAGAGGTTGATCCATATAAAACCGCCTGATTATGTTCATAATCGGTTATTCCACTTATACAGTAATCGATTATCGAAGCATCTTAAAAGTTTCCGGTTTGACCTAGTTCACGCATAGCGATTAAATAATTTTTGAAAGATTCACCTTTATTTTTCACAGCACAATTCACTTTCTTTTTGAACTCGTTGACTAAATGTGTGGTTAGATTTTCGCAGGTATCAGTAACCGCCAAACGTAGACTGTCTTTTGCTGTTTCAGTTAACAGTCTTTTTGAATAAATAACTTTCTATTCAGCATTCCATTTCATACATACATCAGCATCTTCGACATCCTGAATCCATTTCTCGACGGGATAATTCCTCCCTGATAAACTTCTAAAGCGATTCTTCTACATCTTTAAAACTTTAGCAAGCTCCAGCAGTAGGCATTATAGTAAATTTCATTCTGATTTATTTATCTTTCAACGCCATCTCCCGTGTTCGTATCTCCCCTAACTGGATATTATCTTCCTGTTGGTTGCCGTTAAGTTCGCTAGCATTGGCCTCCCTACTTCGATTTATCATACCTCCGCTGTCACCACCCTCCATCATAATATTGGTTTTTGGTTGGTTCAATATCACTGTATTGTTTGAATTCACCGACTCATTATTCGCGACTCTTCTAAACATTTCCATCATCTTACGCATAAAGATTATTTTTTTTTTCGGCCAATCTCAGTTAAAATTTCGTAATAATTTGTTATATAATAGCAAACCTCATTTTCAGCCCAAAATTCAAAACAACTTTACTTCATATACCATATAAACATAATAAATTATAAGAACCGTTCTAGTTTTATCTTTTATCTTGACTAAATTAAAACTCTATCCAACAACACTTATTTTTAAATTTCACACAAACGTCCTTGGTACACAATACGGTACTTTATATTTCTCGACTCACAAATTCGGTGATCTTAAAACCGTTCTGATTTTATCTTTGTTCATCGCCAAATTAAAACTGCGTACAACAGCACTTATTTCTAAATATCACGGGTATTACTTTAGCCGTTTGATACTGCCTTGGTACAAAATACGGTACTTTATATTTCTCGACTGACGAATTCGGTGTTATTTAACGGCACTTTAAATCACCACAAATCTTGGTATATGGAAAATCCCTCACGGATATAAAAATTCGCCAACTATATTAACTTCACGACAAAGTTTTATACACGTTAATCACCACAAACTTAAATGTTTAATCGGTCGGTTTTCCCTCTTTGGAACACAACTTATTCCAAATCATATAAAACCGATTCACCTTCTGATATACACTTTAGAGGCTGATTTTATTGCAATTTTTTCTATTCTCCTGATCTTCCGATATTTTCCACTAATAGCTGGAACACAGTTTTCCACGTAAGACTATTTACAAAAGTTTTATTGCAATCCATGTACATATATTGTTTTCTTTCAGCTGAAATATTAATAACGTAATGTGCTTTATCGACTTTTTACTTTCGGCTAACCTTATTCAAAAACAGACGGGTTGGTACTGCATGACTTTCATCGTAATTCTATGACTTTTTTAGTAAATTTATTTTATACTTACAATAGATGGTGGGAGCTTTTCAGCCAACTTTATATGGTCAAGACAAGAACACTTGAAATGGTTTGCTCTCTCAAAAAATAACCTGATTCAAATGAAACAGTTCGGCTTTCTTAAAACCAGTGGCACTCTTTCAGCTTCAATAAATTTGACCGAATCTGTTTATAATAATAAGAAGCTAAATAGGTCACCAGCTGGTTGTTTATAGACATAGTGAAGGCTTTCGAGTATGATAGTGAGCTACTTAAAATCCAGATGTCAATACATTTAATTCGCGGCCTTCTCCAGGGGTCGATCCTTGGTCCTACCTTTTTTCTGATTTATGTTAATGTTATTTCCCAACTCAACCTCAAAAGTAAAACCCAGCTTTTTACCGATAACGCTGCCGCGATAAACCACTCTAATTTTATTTAGTAAGAAAACGGTACAAAATTATGGGAGACAAAGAAACAAAATAAATTGGCAATAAATTTAATATTTGGGGCAAATTTATTACCCGAATAAAAAATAAAAAAATATATTAAAATTAAAAAATTAAAATTAATTTTAAATTACTTTGAAAAATCGAGACTTAATTTTTAAATATAATAACAATTCTTTAAATGTAAATTTAATTCGTTTTATGCCTTAGATCATAGAGGGGGTCCGGCTTGCCATATTTGAAAATTCAGCAGATTTTTGCCATATTTGAAAATTCAGCAAGTTGCAGAATGTAAGCAAATCCATTTCTAAAATTGTCTGATTCAGAGTTAGTTTGTAATTTTTTAAAATTATCCAGAAATAATAAAAAATGGCAAATTATAAATTAAAACCAAAGTGACCAGTGAAATTAGTTGGGTATATTTCCGAATTTTGTTGGAATGATTTAAGTAAAATTTTCTTATTTTACTTAGAACGAATTTTATACTTACAATTTCGTTAAACTGATGTAAAGAGATTTCACTGTATATCAATGTCACTATTCTTTATTGCTTCTAACTATGTCGTTTACAGGAATGATCGACATTATTTTTGTACCTGCCTGAAGGCAGGGGGAGGTGTGTTGATCACTGTGAAATGTTCGATTTCGAACGAGCTCATTGCATGCTATTCAACTTATGATGTTATTACTGTACATATTAATGTAGTCAGTGCATCCATCCTCGTGATTGCTGCATATATCCCTGCGGATCTACTTTCAAATATTATCTTGGAATTATAAATTTCATCGATTCTGCTGTTGCGCCATTACTTGGGTAAATGTTTATGGAGTTTTCACGGCTTCTTTCATCGACCAAAAAGGATTAGCAATCACTGATTATTTTTCTAGCACAGGATTGATGCAGGTGAACTGAATAAGCAAATAGTCAAGGGACATTCCCCGATTTGGTTTTTTCAACTGACCTTATGTATTTGGAGCTCTCGCCGTGTTAGGACTTCATTGGATGTACGACCATATATCATACTCCAATTATGATATACATTTTTCAAGAGAATTGTAATACTATGTCTACAGTGTTTTTTTATTCAACGAGCTTTTCAAGTCTGGTATTGAAAGATATGTTCTATCGTGTTAAGTTTTGTCCTAGCTTCAACACTGCTCGTAGGGAGTTTAAAACTTTAGACTGGTTCTATTACAATAAGTAAATTTTACAAATCTAAGATGAATTAACTTCGGATCCTAAGGAATTTCATAAATGGAAAAAAGAAGGTTACTGGGTTTCCTACCCCAATGACATTTCAGAACTCTTTTGCCAGTAAGTTATATCCACTTTGTTTGCCAATTTTTTCGAGTCTATCTATGAAGAACCTGCGGTATCATATAACAAGCCTTTAACTAACCGCTGTCTTTCTGATTTAATCTTTTTAAAATTAACGGAAGCGGAAGACTATGATGGGTTATCTCAACTTGAGGTTGATAAGGGGGCAGGAATTGATGACTTTCCAATCATCCTTTTAAAATTGTGCAGAGAGTCTAGCCCCTCCACTGAATATTATTTTTAACAATAGTCTACGTACGTAGTCTACGTCATCAATCCGATTTTCAAATCTGGCAAAAGAAGTGAAGTCAGCAACTATCGCGGAATCGCTATTGTTTCTGCTGTACCAAAACTATTCTCATCATTCTCTCGAATACGCTCGCCAATATTCCTGCAATAGTTTTTGTATAATATTGGTGTTGATAGAGTTGAGTTCATGACCAAATTAGGCATAACAGATGCTTACGTTATGCTAGGTTTAATTGAGCCTAATTGTAAAGACATTTGCGACTCGCTCACATTAAAAACTCTGTATATAACCTTTGTTGGTTCAGTTCTAGAATATGGTTCTCTGATCTGGTTCCCATTTTATAAATGCCATTCGGATAGGATTGAGAGTGTTCAGAAAATAAATTTGTTTTGTACGCCCTTCGTGGATTACCAACTGAGCGAGTGCATCAATATATTCTGCCACCTTATAAAGTTCGTTGTAATTTATTAAATCTACAACATTTGGATCACCGACTTGATGTTTCATCTGCTATCTTCGTTCACGACTGTTCTGGAAACGGATGGGCTGTGATATTAACGTCGGGTTTTACCTAAATTCAAAACTTTTCATGAAGCTTAATTGAGAGCAATTATCTTTTTTCCAAAATATGCTTCTCTATCTGACGAATCGATTGCCGATGAGAAATGATTTTCGTAATAAGTTATGATCTCTGAAATTTTCAAACATATTGCCATTAATTTACGCAACCTTCAACTAAAATTCTGGAGATAAACTGTGATGACCTATATCCTTAAATTTGGAATATTGCATTCAAAATCAAGCTTTTAATTTTTTTAATTTATTGAACCTTGAACATCAAATCACAAGTTTTTAATTTTTAAAATTTGACAGTACAATATCAAATAATTAAGAATTTTATATGATGGTTCACTTATTTTATATGATGGTTTTAGCGATAAAATACGGTCAGTTCGGATACAGTTATTCTTGATATCTTATTTAAGAAAACTGAGCATCTGGAAATAACTTTAAGTGCTCGATTTGCTTCAATGGTTAATTGTGGTGAAATTAAGAGTTAATAATTTGGAAATGCCCGTGAACTGAGTGCAGGAAAACTTGATGGACCATTTAATTATTATTTTCAATATTTACGGTTAGCAAAACGAAAAAATTAGAAGTTGTGGTTTTAGCCTTATGACCAGTTCCTATTCAACAATTACACAATGTAAAATCATTTTAAAATTAAAGGCCACTTCAACGATTAATTTTATAAATTATGGATAAATTTAAAAATAAAAATTTAATTCCGTTATAGTAAATTCAGCCGATGTCCGATGATCATAAATACTTAAACGAAACTTTATCGTATTATAAAAGAAAACATTTTCAAGAAACTACTGTGATGGGGAAATTATAGTGCGGCGCGTCGAAGAAAGTAGATGTATCGTATATTAATTCAATCGCTCAATTAAGATTACACTGAGTCTGATCTCATTTCAAATTCAAATAGGTAAACGGTAAACTGGTTTCTATCTAAGAGAGTGGCAATACCCTTTGGCTGCCACTTTTCTCATCAGCATAAAAGCTTTTCCTAATTATACATTAAATTAAACACTAAATAGACCTGAAACTAAAACTACACGTTTATGTATAAAACTTAGTTAAATTCACAAAATTTGTAAAATTTAAACTGCTGTAACGTATAATCTTAGGTCATCCGGCAACATATAGCACACTATTAATTCGGGTAGCTACCAGTAACTATAGGATGGTTATGTGGTGTTGGAGGTCACGTTACTTATAATTATTCAAATAGAAAGCTATAATGATTTTAATTTTATTTTTAACAACCATTGAAAACAAATATTTATTATTCAATTATTAAATCGTTCAAAAGCATATAGACAGTCGTGATTAAGGAAACATTAGAAGTTGTTTAGGGATCCTAATACATTAAGAATATATGTCTGCTTTGCACACTATTGCTACTATGAAGGCGAAAGTTTACATTGTTTCGAAATCAAGATACGATTATTTTGGATGGTGTGTAATAAAACTGATAATTTTGTGAAATAATGCTAAAATTTGTTCCCAACATTTCGCACTTGGTGATTTTATTTCTCCAAATTCCAATAGATTAGAAGCAAAAGCACAACTTAAAAGGAACGTTGCCCCGACGCTTTTGTTGCCAATGCAAAAAAACTTAAGCACTTTAACAGCGAGACATACTAGAAGACAAGCACGACGTATTCGATTAATAATATTTTAAATGCGCTTATTTTTAACAGTGCAGCTGTACAGCAATCAACGTCATCTAGAAATGAACCTGTGGATTCATACAATGTTTGTGGTTCTTTAGCAATGGATGACGAGTCTGCATACCGGGCTGAAAAAGGGTCGATCATCGGTAGCAACGCTGATTCTAGTACTCAAACCGAGTCACTTATTATTGTTTAGTGCTGTACTCAAACCGATCCAACCATGGAGAACCATGGAACGGTTCTCCAAACCTCTCTTTACTCTGTCTGTTCGAATGAAGACATAATCACAACTACTGAGGTCCTTAGGCAAGTATGACTTTGTTTTCGCTTCACGAGGCGAATGCGATTTAAGATTTCTCATATTCTGTCTCAGTCTATCTACAAAATCAGTCGGATCTAATATGTTATCCATTTGAATGTTTCCTCACTCCAGTTGGCAGTGTTGCCTCGGGCTTTTAGTGATTCTTTTAAATTTCGATTCATCCTCTCAATCATGTCATTACTTTGAGGATGGTAGCTTGTAGTTCGTATACCAAAAGTAAGCTTCCGGCCAACGCGTGAACCTGTCAATAACTGTGAGTAGATAATCGTTACTATTCGACTGTGGTAGGGGACTTATTATATCCATGTGGATGTGTTCAAATCTTGACGATGGCATTTCAATCTTCTCTAGAGGCGACCAAGGAGGCGACTTTGTGTGACGGATTACTTTTGACCTTTGGCAATGGAGACAAGCTTTTACCCAAGTACCTGAGTTGGTATTTATTTTTGGTCAACAGAATTTTGACGCACACCACTGTGAGACAAATTGTTTAGATTGTCAAAAAACCTCTCGCTTCAATTTTAATGGAATGCCTGGGCGCTTCACGTTTGTAGAAATTTCGCACCACAATTTTAAACCTGCTTCTGATTCGCACTGTCGTAATTGAAAGTTTGCATTATTTTGATGTTCCATTAAGTTGCGAAGTTCCCTGTCATCTTCTTGTAGCTTTATAAGGCGTTCAACGTCCAAACCAGTAAGCAATATTTCGAAACAATCAGTTATTGGTCTTGAGAGGTAATCGGCAACAAAATTGTCGCGCGCTGATATGTGGTGAATGTCCGTAATAAATTGTGCCACGAATTCTAAATGACGTATTTGTCGCGGGCTTCGCTCCGTTTTTGAAGCAATCGCAGAAATAAGCGGTTTATGATCTGTAAAAACGCAAAATGTTTTTCCCTCTACCATAGCTCTAAATCGTTTTATCGATAGAAAGATTGCTAATAGCTCGCGATCGAAAGCAGAATAACGGGTTTCAGCCGGCTGCAGTTTCTTTGAAAAAAAATGTAATGGCTCCCATACTTTCTTGATATCATTGTATTGATGCAAAACTGGGCCAACAGTTATTTCTGAACTGTCTGTGCTAATGTTTAGAAAGCAATTTCTATCGGATGAGCTAGGAGTGTCGCTGATGCCAATGCATTTCTAGATTCAATGAAAAATTTGTTGCATTCTGCTGTCCATTTAAAATTTCTTGATGAGTTTCTCAATTTGGTACTGTGCTTTAAATGTTCGTAAATCGGTGTTAGGATCTCAGCAATATGCGGCATTAAAGGATGAAAAAATTTCATCTTTCCTAAAAACTTTTGCGCTTGTTTAACGGACCCTGGAGTTTCTAATGCTAAAATTGCTTTCACACGATTCAATGATGGACTAATACCATCTGAATTCACTGTATGAGCTGGAAAATTTAAAGACTTAACACCAAATTCGCATTTTGATGTGTTATCTTTTAAATCAAAATCTGTAAAACGGTGAAACAGTGCGCGTAAGTGCTCCTTATGTTCTTTAATACTAAGACTTGCGATTAAGATATCATCTATATATGCGTAAGCAAACTCGAAACCTTTAATAACCTCATTAATAAACCGTTGAAAGGTTTGGGCTGCGTTTCTAAGCCCGAAAGGCGTACCGATTCGTATAGGCCGAAAGGTGTGATAATCGCCGTCTTGTAAACATTTTCAATAGCCACTGGAATATGATGGTAGGCCCGGACAGTATCAATTTTAGAAAATATCGTACATCCATGCAGATGTGCGCTAAAATCGTGAATATGTAGGACTGGGTATCGATCTGGGATCGTGCATGTGTTTAGTTGCCGATAATTCACGCATGGCCTCCAATCATTACTCTCTTTTTTCTTTACGAGATGCAGTGGTGGGGAGACACTCGAAGCAGACGGTCGAATTATTCCAAGCTTAAGCATATAGTCAAATTCTCCTTTTGCAATTTTAAGCTTTTCGTTATTCAAACGTCGTGGGCGATTCGCTGGTACTGGACCAGTTGTGCTAATAACATGTACCACATTGTGTTTGACTTCTTTTGAAAAATCAGGCTGAGTTGCAAGTGCAGGAAATTCAAGTACAAATGAAAAAAATCGTTGTCAACAATGTAATGCTTCTTCGGTGTTAGTGTATCCACAATTGCTTCTATTCCATGTATTTGATAACCATTTTTACCATAAATTAAAGCTTTATTTTTTAAATCGACAAGCAAATTAAACTTTAGTAAAAAATCTGCTCCAAATATAGAACGATTAATTGATGCAAGACCAACGTCAATTTGTAAAGGTTGTGTGCCGTAAGTATTTATGTTGGTTCCGTTAGCCGCTGAAAGATAATAATCGGAAGGTACTTGTCGTTTTTGGGATTTACTCATTGGAACAACTGATACATCAGCTCCTGTATCAAACAAAAGAACAAGAAAGGCATGTTTTGTACATTTACATTTAATAAATAAACGACGACAAGATACTAAACCATTGTTTGTCGTCACAACACATGGTCTGTTAAGTTTTTTGTACACTCTGCGAGTTGTTCGAAATTGCAAGGCTTTAAACAATTTCTAGCTTTAGGGCCGAATTTATGATGATAATAGCACATAGGATATCTTGTGACCTGACTTTTACTGCGAGTAAGCCTACGTCGTTTATCACGAGATCTCGATCGATTTTGATGATAACTATTTTGAAATCTGTTTTGATCATTCGGATTAAATCTTGAAGACCTATTAACAATAGTAGACAGTTGATTTATCTGTTCGCTGATTTGATTATTTTTAACTTCGAGGGATTTATCCGTATTCACTTTGATTGCCGATACTGTAGTTGGTAAGCAAACTTCATGAATTTTGTCTGCTATAACTAACATCTGATTAAAGTCTGTATCATCTGGTGCTGAATCTATGACAATTGACTTTGTATTTGTTGGTAAACCGTTAAGCCAAATTTATTTAATAAACTGTCTCGTAATCGTTGTGTTGTACCTGCGATTGTTTCAAGTTTCCTGAAATACTGCGATGGCCTGTCATCACCTCTATAGCTACTCCGAATAACAAGGTCGAAATTCGTTTATGTTCACTTTCGGTGTGTCGTGATAAAATGGTTTCTTTAATTTTATTATATTTTTCATTTTGTGGTGGTCGATTAATTAAGTCTGTAATTGTCATTAAAATGTCTTCAGGTAATGTAGTTAATACATTATGATATTTATTAATGATATATGATGACATTTTCAGATTTGATATTATTGATAACAAAAGTGGATTCGACCAACGAAAACCAAGTCGTCGGACTTGAGTGACAAAATGCTGGCATCCTAATGCGCGAAATTAATTTTGCGTTATTAGGTTCAATTTTAATCTCTTCACCTTCGTTACGCATTTTATTTCACTTAGCACAAAAATTTCCAACTATGTATTAGTAGGAGAATCAATTTAAAATTAACGGATTTAACCATTGCGAATTAAATTAAAAGTATACACGTAACGCTGTACTAATTGGGGTTGTGCAGAATGATAAGCTTCGATTTACATTCGTGGACAAAACCAAAATTTGAATTTAAAAAATAAAAATAATAATAATAAATAAACACAATAAATAATAAATAATTATTAAAAATAAAATCGTACCAATAAATCCTTGAAAACGTTATCACTGACGCTGCTGTTTTATGTGATGACGAGTGATGAAAGTTTCTCGGTATTTGATTCGAACCAGTTACTTAGCGTAATAACGATTGCTAAACTCGATGTTCCGTGAACTGTGATGGTTACTGATTGTTTTCCAAAAATGTGTTTGATAATTTATCACCACGATGTTGGTTTTATTGATGTTGTGATGTACGAGTAGATTGATATCCACCAAACAAAATTTGTCTTATTTTTATTTCCGATGTAGATACGACCTTGCCGTAAAGCTGTATATATGCGTAAATGCTTACGGAAAACTGCAATCTTATCACTGTTGTTAGCTCTGGCCTTTTATATTTATAGGCCGTGTAATTATATTAATATTTTTTACTGTTGAATTGATTATTTCGTTGATTTGTGCTTTGTAGAATTTTATAAGGTAAAAAAACATGCCACAATAGTTTTATTGTTAACTTCGAGAATTTTAATTCGAGAAAAAACTCTTTAACACTTCCTCGTCGGGGTCACCAATATAGTTGTAAGGGGTTTAATTTGAATGTACACACTATTAAATTAAACAACAGTTCTTAAATTTTATTATAGCACAAATAAATTACAAATTTTTATAAATGGTTATTATAGGTTTATTGGTACAGCATTTTTAATTTAAATACAAATATTAAAACTGCATCAAGAATATAATATTTAAATTTATGTATATTAACTATTAATAAAAGACAAAATTGATTATTTGTTTTTTTGTCTTATCGAGCTTATCAGCTGAACAATCGGAATCAAAAACTGCTTTAAATAATTTATTTTGTCAACCGGTAATATTTTGTGATTAGGTGTGTGAGAGATGCAAAAATATTAAAAATAATTGTGATTGCATAATTGTGTTTTACTGTGTTGATAAAAAATGTTATGACACTTTGGTCACCGCGCAGATTCTTCGATTGCCAACACACCGCAAGATATTTCATTTACGTGGACAAACCAATTAACCGAAGGGTTTCTTCAAAAACCGTCGGATAAAATGATGCGTGATATGGAAAAGCTAGAAGCAATTTTTCCCGAGTTCAACGGTGACGAAATTAAGTTTGGTTCTAACTATATAAAAAATTTAGTAGCTTTACTAATAAATGTTACTACGGGGAGGGGGAGGGGGATGATATTTAAAATCACAGAGTGGGAGTGGTATTTCTTTTAATTTTTATTTGTAGATATGCTCTTTATTTTAATGTCCCGAAAAGTTTTTAAAGGTTGGGGTTGCTGTCAAAAATAATATATTTGTCTATATAAAAAGCCGAAAAATCATATTCATACATACAGAAAAATAAAAACTTCTAGATAATATTTAATATAAATAAATTTAAATTTTGTTTTAGAAAAAACAAAAAAAAATATTTTCCATAAAAAGTTTGAATTTTCCTGATTTTTATAAACTCAGTTACGAGTTCATTATGGTTCTATAAGACTTAGGACGCTCTGACATTATCAATTCTCACTATTCTGCTTTTAAATTGTGAAATATTTGCGTGCAACCACTTTGTGTTCGATTAGTACGGATGAATATCAGTTTACTATTAAGGTTTACTGATTTAATCCCCAAAAATATTTTTTAATAATTATTCACTATTACATTTTATTAGGTAGATAATCTAGATTAGTGTTAACAGTAATTATTTTTTATGTTTTATACAATAAATTATTTCACTTGTGTAACGCTTAATCGTTAATGTATCTTATATCCTATTTTAATTTTTTATAAAAACACATTTGTAACGATGTCTCATTTTTAACATTAATTCGGATGTGTTCTTAAAACTTGAAAATAAATTAAATCAAAAACCGTACATTTTCTTAAAATACTAAATTGTCTTAAGAAATTTTACGTCATTAATTTTCACCCCATTTTCCAGATCCATATATATTATTTAGTTTTGCCGGTGGTGACAGTTAAGAAAGAACATACACACACAACATAATATGAATGAATTGTAATTAATTTTTCACAGCATGATAAAAACAATAAACTTCATATCATAAAATAACACATTTATCTCGGCAATATATTGTAATTCTGCTCATACATGGAGCTCTGTACCGATTTAACTTGTTCTTAATAATTATTGTGTATTATATACGACACAATTGTAATAATAACACTAACAATTATTATAATAATAATAAAATTTATTATGCATTATAACTTAAGACAATTTTCTCATTTGTGTCCCCCCTTAGTAAGAAAAATTATTAAAATTGACACAACGAAACAATAAAAAAAAAAACTCCGGAGATGAAAATAATACGGATAACGAAAGGATTATAAAATTTAATTGAGCGCACAAAAAGGAAGCAAAGACTAAAATAATGTTGCTTCCATAGTTTTCTTGAAAGTTTAATCCAAAGTTTTTCTTTTTTTGTGACTTGTCTATACCAAACTTATATTGTTGCAAAATAGCTTTTGTATTTGATTAAGGTTTTCCATTTTCTGGAATTAGTCCAATTTATTTATAACAAAAATTTGTATGATGTGGTAAGATTATAAATAAGATCATAAGATTTAAAATTTATGGTAACAATGCACTATTCGTTTTGGTAATAATGCTTTCCTATATTATGCCAAGATACGAATGACTACATATATAAAGTACTTTATTTCTAGAAATGTAAATTAGAATGAAATACAACTCTATGGTAAATTGGCTGTAAAAAATGTTAATGGTGCAACTATATAGTCAATTCACAAGCAACAAAATACATAAACAGCCGGTACTTTGTATCCATGGTAAAATAAATTTTATTCAAAAAGCATAGGAAGTATAGGATGTGAGTATTATGCTATAAAAATTACTTCATTCCTTGCCCTATTTTCTATTAAGCTCACTTACACTTATGCTTTATCCAAACTGTTGCAATTAAAAGGTTATTAAACGCCTTATACTTAAAACTTATATATAATGTATTGCCCGATGCAAAGAATGTGAATCGTTTTGAACTTTTTCTTGAATTTCTTCAGTAAAAATACGAACAATTGGAGTTAAAAATGAATTCGCAGTTAGTGATAAAGTGGCTAATTCTTCTTGATAACAATTGGTTTCATCGAAGCCATTTTAAAACATTTAAAAAAAAATGTTTGCTATCGTTTTGCGAACCCATTCCAGAATAAGTGTGGTCTGATGTCCTGCCGTTATGTCGCTACAACTATCCGGTCTTATCCAAATTTCAGCCAGATCGAATAGTCTCCACAGTCTTATATACATTTATACGGGTTCTTTGTTAAATACCTAAATTTTTTTGCAGTACATTGCAAGTATGCTGCGCTCATGTTAAATCCGGATTTTAATATTTTTTATTGTACTGAAATAATTAGTTAGCCAGGATATGTTTTCATTTCTACTCCACGAGGTTAAAACTTTATATACTTCCAACATCATTAAGAGTTTCCACAACGCCATTTATAATTTAATCATATATAAAAAATACATCAAAACATCTAAATAATGTTATGCTTTTGAAGACACCAATAAGCAGCCTGTGTCGACGATAATGTAATTGTAATGGCTAATTATGTTTTTATTTTTACCACGAGAGATGAAATAATTTTTTTACAATGATTGTCTGATTTCCACTTTCGTCATGTTAAAGTCGCAAAATATGCAAAGTTCGTTATAAAGTTTCGACATAGAATTCAAAGGCTCGTCGCTTTCATAATTCGTTCGGAGAAAATCAATTTTCAAGAGTGTGCGATATGTAGGTTTTTAATAGGAGTATACAATTTTAGGTTCATTAACAAGGACGCAGTGAAAATATTATCGTTAAGTAAATCAATCATCAAGTGGTTCAATTTTCAAAGATTTACATCTATCTACATATGAAGGTAGATTCCTAACATTTTCTCACCAAGGTAATCGATGGTCAAACTCCCCAGTTTTATATGCATAAAAAATGAGAAAAGATTTTTGTATTGATTCAATTCTGCTTATGTGATCATTATAACGTGGAGACCAGACGCATGATGCATATTTGAGCTGTGAGCGTACAAGAGATTGATACATGCAAAGAAAAACTCTGGGATTATTAAACTATTTCATACTTCGTTTCAAAAATCCCAACATAGAATTGGCTTTGGCACAAATCATGTCAAAATGACGATTAAATGATAATGTAGAAGTGAATATAATTACCAAGATCCCTTATTTTTTGTGATGTGAAGATGAACGTGTAAACGTCACCATTTTGCACTTAGCTACATTCAAATGTAATAAATTATTCTTACACCAAGAGTTTACCCCGTCTATATCCATTTGTAATTTAACTGCATTAGATATACTACGAATAGGAGAAAATATTTTTATATCGTCAGCATATATTAGACATCGGGAAAATTTTATGCTTTTTGTGATATCATTTACAAATAATATGAAAATAAGTGGATCAAGATGTAAGCCCTGAGGTTCTCCAGAATAAACATAAAATGGTTTAGAAAAACTGTTGTTAATTGCTATACAGACTGTACCCGCCTAGTGAGGTACGACTGAAGCCATTTGATTAAATTATCATTAATTCCGAAGGATTTTAAATTTGCAAAACAATAAATTGATTGATTGAGTCAAACGCCTTACTGAAGTCGATGTAAATGACATCCAGTTGAGCATTACTCTCAATCACCTCCGTGGCATCTTTCATAAACACGACTAAATTTGACACAGTAGAACGCCTACGGAAAAAACCATGTTGCTCATCTCAGTCCAAAAAACATATAATCACACACAATTGACTCAAATAATTTAGGATTGGCTGACAATAACGAAATACCCCTGTAGTTAGAAACATCACTTCTATTACCAGATTTAAATATCGGTACAATATGAGACGATTGCCAGGCAACCGGAAAAACACCTTTTAAAAGTGAATCATTAAATAAAATTGACAAAGGCCATTCCATTACTAAAATTTTTAAGAAAGTATGAAGGAATACCATCTGGGCCACATCCATCCTTAAACAAATAGAGGGATTTAACGATATCCTCTGGGAATATGTGAGGTGTGTACAAACACGAGTTGGTACAACTACCTTTTGCGCTAACATATTTGTCATTATCAATATCAGTCTGACTATATATATATTTTAAAAAATGAAGCAAATAAGTCAGCAATATCCCCAGAATTATTACTAGTAACATCATTGAACCGCATAGTTAATGGACAAGTCCAGAAATTTACCATTATAGTTAGAAACGTTATGTATCCGAACGAGACCAAATGACAAAATGGAATCAATACATATTGATTCAGCCTCCGACTTAACATTGTACAGAATGACGCTGTTTACGTCGTCATCTACCAGCCATTCAACCTTTGGCAAGTTGAAATCGCCAACTATCAGCTCATTGTCAACTTAGTTGAGTTTATAAATTATATTATACAAACAGTTTGTATATGTCGTATAAACTTCAGATGAAGACCTTGGTGGAGTGTAAAGGCCAATAATGAAATTATTTTTCTTAAATATATTTAACTTGTTGCATAAAACTTCAATTGTTGGATCACTGTCAACTGCCACACTTACAATAGATGAATGAACTGCTATCAATACACCTCCTCCATTTGATTTGACACTAGATAGTGCCGAGCGGACACACATGTATACAATATAATCTGTCGGAAAATACTCAGAACTATATATATATTCGGATTTAAATTGGTCTGTACAATCAAGTAAACGTGATACATAGAAGCGACGACAAAGCGATAGAACTCAGCGGATTTCGAGGCAATACCGCGAACATTTTGAAAATATATAAAATTGTTTCTTAAATCAATACTATTAGGGATTGATATGTTTGTGCTTAAGGCACTCGTTGAGAGAGCCGCCGACCTCCCCGAAAATTGCTTCTATTTTGATTGAAGTTGAATTCCTTGATAAGTACATGTTCCGGCTATAAATCAGCATTCATAATAATCTCAAAGGATTCAAGTGGCACACTTATTTTATACGAAATATACTAAATATACTACTCCATTCTGCGAATCTTTATTGATCCGTACACAAGTAGCATCCGAAATTTGAAGATTATTTTTCACAAACTCAGTGAATTCACTGTTAGTAATGGTAGGTTTAAGTCTCGACACAAAGATCCATTTACGTGGTGGAATAGCTTACTATATTACTACCGGTACCAATTATGACATCAGGTTTAAGCTGTTTGTTTTGGAAAGCCACATTGTTATTATAAAACATCGAATGTTTCGATGAAATTACCGGTGAAACATTTTTGCACATGTTTATATTTGAGGTTTTAGTTTTAGTTTGATTCATACAATCATTATTAGTCATCATTGTCGGTAATAAATTTGTAGCCCGTTCAGACTGAATCTGAGCTATAGTACCATCATGATCATTAGCTTTATTATTAATATTTATATGACTACCGTTGCACCCCCCGCTATTGGTTAATTGTTGAATAGATTGAGAAACAGCAACACTTACATTCGTGATGTCATTAGCTTTAATATTACTGGTTTTATTTATAGACTTGGACCCGTGGCGTACTGCAGCTATCGGGGGGGTCACAGGTGGTGGATAGTGGACGACCTATCGATAAATAGGTTAGCGGTGAATTAAATAAGCCGCCCCAACCGCAGTCCAGCTGGTGGGAGAGTCTCAGGGAACTGGGGAGTGGTTAACCTCAGTTCATTAAATTCTGAGTGCCTATGATGCCCAGCATGGAAAGGCGAACAGATGGCGCCAGAAAACCATCGACCAATACCCACGGCGGACTGAGCGTCACGTCCTCTCTGCACCTCCGGAGTCTCCGAGGGGCAGCTTACGGAAGAGTAAAGAACATCAGTAGCTTTGCAAGGAGCACTGTGGGCTGCGAAAGCTCGGAAAGGGACCATATGTCAAAAAGACAGTGGTCCCAGGACGAGGTGGAAGTAGTCAACAGCAAGCGGGCCAAGTTGGTGAATGAAAAGAAGACGAGCTCTAACTCAGGGACAAAGCTGTGCAGCGATGTCCTGAGGGAGCATGTGTTGATGCTAGCCGTCACTGACGAAAGTCAAGAAAATGGGAGTATCACGGCGGAAAAATGGGGGTTGTTGTATAATGCACTCAACCTCGTCTTTTTAAAGGTCCTGGGTGAAAATCCGGGACCACCCCCATCCTGCAGAGATGCGGGATGGTATCAAGGGCGTGTGAAGATGGCTGCATGCTCGGACTCTAGATCTGTCGATCTTTACAAAAAGGCTATAGCCAAATTAGGGGAGGTGTGGCCAGGCGCAAAGCTTGCGGCAGTTAGCTGGGAGGAAATTCCCAGCAGGCCGAGGACACGTGTCTGGCTGCCATCAGAACCGGCTATTCCTGACGGGGCTTTGAAAATCATTCAGGCCAGTAACCCGAATCTTCCGACCGGAAATTGGAAGATCGTAAAGCAGGAGGAGGCCAAGGGGGGCTCGAAATTATCAATCATGGTAATAAATAAGTAGTCCCTAGCCCTCCTTCACAAAAGGAAGGGAGTAATTGACTTCGGCTTCGGGTCAATTACTCTCAACGTTTATAAGAAGGATGGGGCGGAAGCGCGAACGGGAGGCCAACCGGAGGATGGTGGCAACCCGCCCAGGCCTGAAGGGGGTACCAGCAGCATGGGGGAAGAAGCTGAGGGTAGGGGGGAGAGTGAATCTGGCGACCTCGGTAGGGCAAGGACTCTCTCGAAGGATGAGGAGGGGCACATAAGCGAAGGAGCTGGTGTACTGATAGAGGAGGATGACGGCAGCCCGGCCAGACGGGGGGTACTGACAAGTCCTCTACAGAGGGTATGAGCGGTGGCGAGACGGGCGTATCCGCCGCATCCCAAAATACCGGGAATTAATATTCCTGCGGTAGCAGGAATTTATCATAGAGGTGGGTAGAGGTTAAATGGTTATGATTAAGATAACTCAAATTAACCTTTACCATTCTAGGGCTGCTTCGGCAGCTCTACTCCTCAGGCTGACTAGTTCGGGTGAGGATGTAATACTAATCCAAGAACCTTGGATTAACAATAACAGGATCTGTGGCCTCAGAACCAAAAGGTACAAAATTATATTTTCTAGTAAGTCTGGAAGATCAGATCTTGTATTCTTGGGAAAAATAATATTAATCTTTTCCTTCTCTCTCAATACAGCAATGGTGACACTACTGCAGTTAGCCTGGAAGTAGGCACTTGTAGATGCTGGCTAGTTTTAGCCTACATGGACCGGGAGAAGGAGGTTCCTCCGGATAACCTGGCGGAGCTGATCCGTAAAGCGGAACTATCAAAGGTAGGTGTGGTACTGGGAGTTGATGCTAATGCGCATCACACTACCTGGGGAAGCACGGACATTAATGAAAGGGGTGAGTCGCTTTTTGATTATTTGATGAGTACTAACCTTCCAGTGTGTAATATTGGGCGGGAACCCACATTTATTACTAGTAACAGGCAGGAGGTTCTAGACGTGACCCTTGCCTCAAATAATATTCTTCATATGGTTAAAAATTGGTAGGTGGATAAGGAACACTTCTTTTCTGATCATCGATATTTAACCTATAGCCTCGATATTCACCCTGCTACCCGGCAAGCCTTCAGGAACCCTAGAAGGAACAACTGGAGCAAATATGGGGAATTATTGGAGGAAATGTTACCGACGAGGGCTATGGAGCCCCCGACGACCGTTGGGGAGCTGGAGGACATGGTGGCTAGCGTTACTAGCGCATGCAACCGATCCTTTCGTGCTGCCTGCCCACTGGCTAAGCCTAAGGGTAGACAAAAACCGGTATGGTGGTCCAGGGAACTGGGAGCCTATCAGAAGGCTTGTAGGACAGCTTTTAATAGATCAAAAAATACAAGAGAGGCTCAGGATTGGGCCTCCTATAAGGAGAAACTCGGAATTTATAAGAAAGAATTAAGAAATGCACAAAGGAGGTCTTGGAGAATCTTTTTTGATAAAATGGAAGGGGTATCCGAAACCTTTTGTCTTTGAAAGATTATTTTCAAAAGTACATCTAGTCCTAGTTTTTTGATAAAACCGGACGGATCTTGGACAGCTTCTAGTGGAGAGTCTCTGGAGCTTCTCTTCGAGACACACTTCCCAGGGAGATTTAAAGACCTGTTGGTGCGTAGTAATCATCAGGAGTCACTGTCAGTGTTTCCAGAGGATACCGTAACCAGAAAACGGATCCTATGGGCACTGAGGGGTTTTAAACCATTTAAATCGGCTGGCCCGGATCAAATTATACCAGCTGAATTCCAAAACAACTCAGTAATTATTGTTCCCTACCTGTAAGCTATATTAAAGGGTGTTTGATGCTAGGCTATATCTCTAGGTACTGGACGGAGGTCAATGTGGTGTTTATACCGAAAGCGGGGAAAAGCTCACATGTCTATCCTAGAATCCGGGAAGACGTATTGCAGAATGCGCTTACCATCGTTACGAAATGGGCTGGTAAATGTGAACTTGGTATTAACCCGTCCAAGGCAGAGTTGGTACTCTTTACTAAGAAATACAAAACCCCGGTAGTTGTCCCTCCTACCTTAAATGGCACGAGACTTGCTTTTACTGACAGAGCTAGATATCTGGGCATTACCTAGGATAGTAAGCTTAGTTGGAAACCCAACATGTTGGAGAGAATAAACAAAGCTACTATTGCTTTGTACTCCTGTAGAAACGCCATTGGTCATAGATGGGGTCTGAAGCCGTAGCTGGTACACTGGCTCTACACCGCTGTATTGAGACCTGTACTCATGTACGGGGTGGGTGTTTGGTGGCTAGCTCTGGACAAGGTAACTTATAAAAGTAAGATTGAGAGAGTGCAAAGGACAGCCTGTATGCTTGTTAGCGGGGCACTGAGGTTGACACCGACAAGTGCCTTAGAGGTTATGTTGCACTTTCTTCCGGTCGACATTTTTGGCAAACAGATGGCGGCAAATACGGCTTTATGACTTGCAGCCGTCTCTCAGTGGAGGTGTCTTAGTATAGGACACTCCACTATTGTTAAATCGTTGAAGGATGGGCTGGCGAATCTTGACTACATTAAACCTACTCTACTCTTAGAGAAGCGATTTTGGACCTCCTTTCCTTCAAGGAAATCCTGGAGGGATAGACCGTTATCGGGAACCAAAGCGTTGCAATTCTTCACAGATGGCTCCAAGCTAGACGGCAAAGTAGGAGCTGGAGTATTCTGTGACAAATTAAATGTAAACATTTCTATTCGTCTCCCTGATTACTGCAGCGTGTACCAAGCTAAAGTCATAGCGATTGAGAAGGTCATGACGTGGTTGAAACATAATGTGTTATCCTCAGACGATATCACAATCTATGTGGACAGTCAAGCGGCGATCCGGTCGTTAGAATCGGTGTCTTTGGCGTCACGGGTGGCGTTGAGTTGTCACTCATCTCTAAATGAGATGGGTGAGCATTTCAATATCCAGGTAATCTGGGTCGCAGGTCACTCGGGCGTCATGGGGAACTGCAGAGCAGATGAACTTGCTAGGCATGGTACGACTCTCCAGCTGCAACCGGAAAGGGCAAGTCTGGGGAGGCCTATTACAGCGCTGAGATAAGCACTTGGGAAGCTAGGAAAGGTGGTCTAACACCCTCACCTGTAGAGTTGCAAGACAAGTTTGGCCAAATCTGAACTTGGGGCGCACTAGGGCATTAATATCCTTACGCAGACGTGAATTAAGAACGGTCGTAGGAATTCTCATGGGACACTGCCTTTTTGGAGAACATGCAAGAAGGCTGGGTCTGGAGGCTAATGACTTCTGCAGAAGCTGCTTGGACGAAGAGGAGGAAGAGACGTTGCTCCACTTCCTTTGCTCGTGTCCAGCATTGGCTTTTAGAAGGCACAAACACTTAGGTAGGTTCAAGATGGACTGCCTCTCGGATCTCGAAAACATTAAAGTGCGGGACGTCTTACGCTACATAAGTAGCTCGAAATGGTTCCAATAGGGGTAAAAGGGGATACATCCTGTGGTATCACAATGGAACGTCACCGGTCTAAGTGTGCGTAAGCAGCCACTCCAACCTAACCTAACCTAACCTATAGACTTGGAAGTACTGCTATTATGACGATTTTTAATATTGGATAATTTTGAACTCATGGAAATTAGATCACTTTGGAGGTTATGAATTTTTGTGTTAATAACATTGAAAGAAACTGTGATCTTTGAAAATAAATCCATTTGGACTTTAAGCAGATTATCACAATCGTCACAAATATAACGAAGGTTTTTTAGTTGACAAATTAAATCGAAGGTAGTTTTGCTTTTGATGCCAAAACACTTAAAATCAATTGATTTATCACAAGCAACACAACAAAAGTACAGTTCTTTTGTAGCACAACCACATTCAAAACACTTCTTATCCATTATCACTAAAATTATGAAACTACTTATAGTACACTTATTATTTATAGATTCAGAGTTTAACACAAAAAAACAGAAACTATTAAAATATAATTAAATCAAATTAAATTACGATTGCACCGAAATCAAAAACACGTATGATGGGTACCACGCCTGATTGTGTATCAAAATCAATCTGATGATTCTGATCTGATTCACTAATATTCATTCACTCATTATTCACACTGCATTCAATTAATATCTCGCATCGTTTTTCACTCTCTATCCATTCTATATTTTCTCGGTATTCACTCTTTATTCACACATTACTTACTCATTATTTACTGATTCATTACGTAGAGACTAATGAGTAAAAAACTTGTGAATTTCGAAAAATGTTTGCAAACAATGAGTGAATAATGTTCATCATCACCTTCCACAAATTTTTCATTGATTTTGTCATTAGAGAACTGGTTTTAGATTTGATGAGAAAGCCGCGTTAGCTTTGTTCCATCACCTAAAACTCTTGTTACAAGTTCTGTAAGAGGGTATTTGATGTCATTCTATTCACGAATACCTACTTGTTCATTCTTGTAGTAAGCCTTTTTAGGCAGGCGTATTGAATTTAGAATTTCTCAACCAATGGATGCATTTTAAAATTCCGCAATTTTCAAATTTATTGTTTCGTAAATTGTGGATGTTTCCTTCCAATCATAAATATTTCCTAAAACTTTCTATCTAAAATTCGTTCCGTTTTTCAGATAATTTTAAATGTAAATTAAGACTACCAATTCGAAAAATCAATCGGAATAAGAATTATTAAACATTTTTTTAATTCACTCTTTAAATTCTGAATCAATCTGAAGCTTAAATAATTAATTGTGAATTACAGAATTTTGTTAAATTCCTAATTCTAGAAATGTTCGTTTTTTCCTATTTTTAATTATAAAATTATCAAAACAACAATCAAAAACGTTCTATATTTGCTACTCTACGAAACTACGAATTTTGAATTTTTTTTTGGAAAATTTCAAATTGCCTAGGAATTAACTAAAATCACGTCAAAATTATAAATTTTTTTATATTCTTAAAATAAATCAAACACAAATTCTGAAATTTTTTTTTACATGTCGATGTTTTCCAGAAATTCCATCAAACCGTTTAAGCCTCGTTCTCATTAGTCAATTTACTCAATTTGAAGTATTTAAATTTTGGTTTACGCTCATATATGTATATTCAGGTTAGTTTGGTCAAGTAGTTGTTTAAAATGTCGTCGAGTTTTTCACAAAACTTCATAGAAAAAGAAAATTTTGAAAAAAATTATGATTTCTGCACTACTCTTAATTTTCGTAGATGCCAAAAATTCTACCTTCACTATTTTGATGAAGTACTTTCCACACTGCTAAATTTTATGTGGTTTATCTCACATGACCCGAATACAAAAGTTGAAAGGTCCTCTACTTTACTTGAAGCTTGAATAACACATTCATATTGAGAACGAGGCTTTAGACATCATAATAAATTATAGATCCATTTGAGAACGAGGCTTTAGACATCATAATAAAATAATTACTAAATTATATTTCTTATTTAAAATTTCAAAAATAAAATAAAACTTAAGCCTTTTTAAATTATACAAATATTGTTACGAACTTGGCTTCTTGCAATTAAAAACAATGTGAATTTTTTATCACTTGAATTGACTTTATTTCACTTTACTTTTATACACTTTAATATTTGCTTTTACGTTACTTATCTAAATCTATCCGTTTGCCACTGGTAGAGCTATGACAACAGATTTAATTCACTTGTTACACGATTTAAAAAGTAAACCAAAAACTGTGTTTAGCTTGCCTTCGGTCGTGTTTATATATCAGTTTAATACTGATCCCAAAATTTCCTTTATTGTGTGTCATAAATCATCTTCATTCTTGGCTATACTGTTTATGACACATAATCATTTGGAAATATCGTTTATGGCTGTGTTTGTGTTTGTGTTGTTCATTTTATTGATCAATCACTAAACTACGCCTCCCTTTGTACGCCATATCTCGGACGTTCTTGTTTTTACTAGATAATTATGCATTTGTGAGTTGGTGTATAAACATGTTTCGATGTCCACAATAAATAATTGTAATAAAAACATGGGCTACGACGAGCATCGAATCATCGTCCTTTATGTTCATACTATGCGCCAACCGTTTGAGCCATCTCTGTTGATAATGTGGGCTCGTTCTCAATTCGGAAAACGGTTTTTCAAATTTATATTCTGTACACATTTAATGCGTGGGCCAATTAATCTGAGATGTTAGACACAACGTGCATTTTAAGATGTCTATCAATTTGACAATTGTGTAAAATTTCATTTGAATTTATTTTTTCAAATTTTATTTTTTTCTCTTAAAATTTCTTTTAATTAATATTCCCAGGAGTTGAAAGATTAAAATTTGAATGTTTTCTGTAAAATTTTCTGGAACTACGAACATTATTGTATTGTTATCTTTTTTCCAAAATATTTTTTGAAATCTACAAATAAGACGACAAAATTCGAAAGGATGAATTGCTACAAATTTAAATACTTATTAATTCTTAAATTTTCATAAGTCTGAAAGCATACCAAAAATCCCACCAATTTGTAAAATATTTTTAAATTAAGGAAATTTTGTTATAACTTCTAATAATTTGAACTTTTTCTGTTGATTTACTTTAATCCAATTTTAAAATGAAAATACAATTTTTATCATCCCTAATCTGTAAATAAAATTTTTTGATGAATTTTAATAGTTATCGATTATTCAACAGTATAGAACGATAATCATCATGACGTATTTCTAAGATGCTTTTTTAGTGATATAACTTTTCATTGTCTGCCATAGGAATCCATAGTAAAAATAATTCATGTTTTTCAATGAAAAAAGCGAAATATTAGAAAATGTTTATATAAAAGTTTTCTACATATATTTAACAACATAATACATATTGCAGAAATATTAAAAGTAAATTAATTCTAAAATAATTTAAAATATTACCTGCTCAATTTATCTTTTGTTTTACTATTCTACGTCAGATGTCTAAGATGTTTACAGAAAAATACGAAAAAAAATTATTTAATCACAAACGTTCTTAATATTTTGTGAATTTGTTTCGCTTTTCCTACAATTTTTGAACTTCAAATTTTCCCAGGTGGTAATTTTTAATTCCAAATTTTGTCAAATTTGTACTGTCATCACTGCCATCTAGTAAGCTTTTATTTCAATTTGACCAAAATGATGTTGTTAATAACATTTTATAAACTTTGGTATAAATCAAGCAATTACCACAAGAAAATTAAATCGATTTTCTTAACCGATGTTCATAAATGTACCATATGTTGAAATTGAAACGTTTTCATTTAAAAATTTGTTTAAGGGGAAAAGTAACTTTCCATATGTATTATGTGTTTTACTATGAAAATATTGGTTCCTCCTTTTCACCATATATATATATATCAAATAGTTTATAGGCTTCAAAATAAAACATTTACTAATTTCTGTATTTATTCTTTAAAATTCCATCAAAGTTCAAAATTTTCGAAAAAAGTTCAAATTTCTGAAGTAGAATCTAAGTTTTTCAATTCTGGGGCGGAATCATAACATCTGGTGGTGGTGTAATTTTTACGGAAATCGCCCAATTTTACAAAAAATGGTATTATGAACACCGCTTTCGCTATAAATTTCCGTCAAAAACCGTCCGGTAGATATTAGTTGACGAACAGCGATTTTTCGTTTAAAATAACCAGAATATTTTCTAACCAATCAAGTATAATAATGATAAAAATTAATTTGAATATGTCTATTCAATCATTTTTACTTTATAATGGAATACTCTAAAAAATTGACGAACGTCATTTAGAAAAAACCTAATGGTCGATTTTATGAATGAGTTTGATAAATCACAAATTTAAATTAGATATGAGGCATGCGGGACACTACGCAGATTAATAATGGTTTCGGGCTATAGACCGTTTTAAGGACCATTCTAGCACAAATTTAAAAAAATTTAGCCCAAGTCAGTTGTAAAAGAAACACAACTCTGTTATTTTTATTAATTATTATGACAACTTCATAGCAAAATATATAGCAACTTAGTAAAATATACACTGAACGAAAATTTTTTTCATGACCCGACCCCTAATTTTTCCCAGATGTAAGCCTCCGAAAATTCGGCAAACCATGGTTCATTTGTTTTAAAACTTTAGTTGGTCTCAATATTGAGTGTGGATTCGTCATAAACGTTTAAGAGTTTATACTGCAACACCTTAACTCGCCGAAATTAAAATATAGATTGATGCACTAGAAGAAATGATAAACTTTTCTTGAGTCCATTCTCGTTTGAAAAAATTTAATCGATCGATTATATTACGGCTTAACAAATAATAATGTTTGGAACCTGCTTGGTAGTCACCCATTTTCGATTGGGCATAATAGAAAGTATTTTTTTCATTTGGCCAAATTGCCTCTCTTTAGTATGAAGTTAGTTAAGCTTTACTGCAGTTTAAATTCTTCTTCTTGTTAAGTTTCTAAATGGACCTTGCAACCACAATTATATTACATTTTATTATACACTAACCCTAAATAGAAAAGCAGGACCTTAATATCAGGCTAATTTTTGACCAACTTCCCATGTTCCCAAATCCTTCTGCAATCGAGGTTAGTAAATCTCAGATTAGGTCAACATATTTTTCACCAAAATTTTTAACAAATATTTCGGTAGCTACTGACATTTCACAATTCGTTTGCCATATTAGTAGTTGTGTTCTAGAAAATTGTATCATTAACAAGATTTTTGGATATGTTTCTCCGAGGCATATGAAATTGGCTTATAAACGGAAGTTCTATCTACTCTTTAGCAACAACACATTTATCTGTATCCTTGAATATTAACAATTTCGGTCATTCTGATCCAAATGCATTTCAAAACTAATCTCAAGTTTCTTTGGACACAATGATATACCTTGTAAACTATCAGCCAAGACTATAGACTTAATTTCAAACAATTTATCGATGGATTTAATTTTTTTCAAGATTTTTTGAGAAATATCTAGAAAAAAGATTAATTTCTAGATTCCTGAGAAATTAAATTTAAGCCTAAAAGAGGCCTACAATAAATAATACGAGATGTTAAGTTCAACCAATAATGCTTTATTGTCTTATAAGGTAAAAGTAACAATTTTTGTCTAACACCCCAATTCCCATAGTCGTGTCATTTCATGTGATGTGACTATAGTCGTATCACGTCACTTGAAAATTGCTATTCTTGAAGGCGAACCAAGTGACACGACTGCAACTTGAAATATATTAGGCAAAGTAGAAATAAAATCGTTATATAACAACAATCTTATTATTTTAAACAATAACATATTTAAAACAGTGCACAAAATTATCCAAAAAGGAATATTTTAAAATATATAAAATAAAATAATTGCATCTTTCCATTTTGTGGTATTCTCCTGTCACTTGTAAAAATGAAGTGACATCTGTCGTATAAAGTGACTTTAGTCGTACCAAACGACTAAGAGAATCGCAAAATTGATGTGATGTGACTATAGTCATGAAAAATGACGTGATACGACTATGAGAATTGGGGTGTAAAAGTCTTTTTCGTTTGTGACATACAGTAGGGACATAACTTACACGAGCTATGCAATACCAAGAGCCATGAATTTAATAATTTTTTTTTTTTTTTTTTTTCGTCCCTGCCCAAAAGCGGCTAGCACTACGACCTAAAAGATCTTTTGTGCTATTGGGTACTGTTACTCCAGGAGCTTCTCCACCTCTCTAATAAAGGCGAGAATGCTGTTTATAGAGGCCAATTTACATTTCTCCGGGGTCAGATACCTCTCTTCAAAATGAATCCACCTCCGTGTGCACAGAGCAACACACTCACATAGTATGTGTTCTGCGGTTTCTGTCTCTTCCAAACAGAGTCGGCACTCCGTCTCTGTGGACAGGTTCATTTTGTTCAAATGATATCTCAGGTTACAGTGACCTGAGAGAAAACTCACAAGTTTCCTAATATTTCCTTTGCTGAAATTGATCGCCAAATTTTTGTGGTGAAATGGTCTGATCAAAGATTTGGCTTGTCTAAGGCCGGGAATACAGTTCCAATAAGTCAAGCACTGTATTTTTTCCCATTTACTGATTGTGTAGGTTGCAGAAGTCCACGGGATACCACAAAAAGGCTCAGGGCCAATGAGTGTAGTCGACGAGCCTGCCCGTGCAAGTTCGTCGGCTATCTCATTTCCATTGATGCCCATGTGACCAGGCACCCACCACAACCTTACTTTGTTTTGACAAGAGAGAGATTGTAGCAGTTTATGACAACTTTGAACCGACTTGGAAACCAAGCAGTTAGAAGCCAATGCTTTCAGTGCTGCTTGGCTGTCAGACAAAATGTGGATGGATGCGCCTTTAAGACCTTTGGTCATAATAATAGAGGCGCAGATTTCGATGGCGTGAATTTCGGCTAGAAAAACACTGGGGTAAGTACCCAGTGATTTCGATATTTTGTGATTGGGTCCAAAGACACCAATGCCGACTCCACTATCCATTTTTGATCCATCAGTGTACCAGACTAGGCTGTTAGGCTCCATCTGCGGTAACCCAGTATCCCAGTCTGTTCTATCGGGGATTGTTACCACGAAATTCCTGCCAAAGCAGAGTTCTTTCGGCATAACGTCCGGGACACTAAAGAACATATTCAGGTCTGGAAGTTCATTCAAAATGTCCAGGTGACCCATATGGTCATCATGACTGTATTGATTCGCGAGCTTCAATCTAGCTGCACAGGTAGCAGCTGATTTTTTGACGTGGATATGAAGTGGAGTGAGCCCGATGAGAGCTTCCATTGCCGCAGTAGGGCAGGTGCGCATAGCACCTGTAATTCCGAGACATGCTAGTCTCTGTAATGAGGTCAGCTTGTTCATAATAACTTTTTGCTGTACCTTAGGCCACCAAACTATTGCCCCATATGTTACAATTGGCCTCACTATCATGATGTACATCCAGTAAATCATTTTTGAGTTCAGGCCCCAGGTCCTGCCGAACATACGCCGGCAGGCCCACATGGCCCTGGCCGCGCGTTCGGTAGTTGAAGTAATATGAGAGTTCCAAGTTAGTTTCTTATCTAGGACAACACCCAGATATTTGACTTCATTGGAGTATCCGATATTTATATTATTAAGACTAATTGAACCAAGGTTCAAATTACGTCTTTTGGTGAAGGGCACCAGGACTGTTTTGCTAGGGTTAATCGAAAGGCCCTCCCCAGTGCACCAATTCGAAATAACAAGCAAAGCCTGTTGCATGCTGGCGGACATCGTACGTTCATGCCCTCCAGAGACTATGATAACCAAATCGTCCGCATAACCAATGGCATCGTACCTAAGTAGATGTAAATTATCGAGCAACTCGTCGATCACGAGTGACCACAGCAAAGGGGACAGGACACCGCCCTGCGGACACCCTCTTGCTGCCGTAATCGTGACTGACTCATTACCTAATTTAGATGTAATCTTCCTACTAACCAACATGGAACTAATCCAGTGGTTAGTCGGATCGTCAATACCTCTACGCTTGATTGCCCTAGCAATTGAGTCGTATCCAGTATTGTCAAAAGCTCCCTCAATATCCAGAAATGCACACAGAGCAATTTCTTTCGAGCGATAGGCTGCTTCAATCTTGGTGACAAGTAGATGCAGCGCACCCGCTGTGGATTTGCCTTTCCTATAGGCGAATTGATTTGGATTTAGAGGTCTGGTTGCCGTTAACCAGTCTCTGATATGAAGATCTATAAGTCGTTCCATGGTTTTAAGAATAAACGATGTAAGACTGATAGGTCGAAAGGACTTAGGAAGTTCACATGGCCGATTGCCAGGCTTTGGGATAAAAACCACGTTTACTTGACTCCAAGCCTGTGGTATGTGACCCCAATTGAAGCTAGTTCTAAACAAGGGCACCAGAGCAGGGGTAATCAAGTCCAGGCCCCTTTAAAGGAGGGCTGGGAAGATTCCATCCCCCCCTGGAGCCTTGAAAGGCTGAAAAGAGTTAATGGCCCATTTGACTTTATCCGGAGTAAAAAGCTTACCGGATAAACTATTAACCCAACCCATATTTACACCCATGTGTGTACCAGATATGGAGTTAGTGATTGTATTTGTGTCGCAAACAGTGCAGCCCGGAAAGTGCACTTGAAGCAGGGTTTCGAGCGACTCTTTGCGACCTGATGTATAACTACCATCGGATTTCAGAAGAAGCCCAATCCCGTTGGACTGATCTTTAGCTAGAACTTTATGGAGTCGAGCAGCTGTAGGTATATCCTCGATATTTCCACAGTTTTTCCTCCACGTGAGGCGTTTGGAACGCCTTAGTTCTGTGTTGTAACTGGTTAGGGCTTGCCTATATTCATTCCACTCATTGGAATGCTTTGCCCTATTAAATAATTTCCTAACCTTCTTACGAAGTTTAGCCAGCTGTTCGTTCCACCATGGAACTTTGCGATTAACCACAACGTTACGCACCACACAGCTGCTTTCGTAGGAAGATAGGAGCACGTCATTAAGCAGACCAGCTGCGGTTTCTAGGTCACTAATTGAACTCAAAGATGTTGGCAGCATGTCTGCTTTGATAAATAAAATATCCCTATATGTTTTCCAATTTGTAAAACAAGGGATACGACGCTCTGTTGCCTGTATGATCACTCCCAGTATATCGAACCTGATGTGCATGTGGTCCGACAGAGAAGCTTCGCTTGAAACATGCCAGTTTGCAACAGAGTTGGAAATAAACTGACTTGACAAAGTGAGGTCCAACACCTCTCGCCGAGTCGAGTTTATGAAAGTGGGGTTCGAACCTTTATTTAAAATGTCTATGTGACTACTCATAAGATAATTTAAAAGGGACTCACCTCTTTAGGGACTCGCCTATTAGCATCGCAGCCTATGATGAAATGCTTGTTTTTTAGGTTGCAGTAATCCACCAGATCCTGTACAACTACAGGTGGAGCACTAACCGACTCACCAGGGAAGTACGCAGAGGCACATATTGTCTCCGGCATTCCCCTGCTAGTCGGAACCTCCAGGATTACTGCAACCAAATCCTTAGTGGTGAACTCTGGAATTGGAAGAACGTTAATATTAGATGAAACAAATATTGCTGCTCGGGGAACTTCCTCCCTTCGATCGTAAATCAACTTACATGACTTGAGGTGGAGGCCTCTGATTTTTCCTCCATTAACCCAAGGTTCCTGGATAAGGCCAAGGGTTAAGTGTTGTTTCGCGAACCTGTTGCAAAAGGTATCCGAAGCTCCTTTTGCGTGATGCAGATTCGCTTGTAGTACCCTAATAGTACCAGCCATACTGGATGATTAGGGTAAAGGAGCTCTACGCTCCTGGCTGCTTGCCAGCCGTCTGCTTTGCGGGATTTGGCCTGTTTCTGCCACTTTTCCCAGTAACACCCCGAGCGCCCATATGCTTAATTTTCGGGGTGAGTGCTGATTTACTCGATCCCACAGTAGGAGTTGCGGAGAGATCCGTTGATCGTGCTCCCGACGAAGAGGCAGCAGGAACAGAATGCTCAATAGCGCTGCTGTTCCTGGATGCCTCCTCGTCTGTGATTGTGCCTACTACTGAGGCTGGTAAAGTACCCTCCTTACTGGAGCTGACTCCAGTGGTTGGGTTGGTAGAGGAGGAATCCTTCTTGAGAAGGAGTTTTATCCTACCAAAGCGGTATGCGATGTTCCCGTTGGATTCGCGTAGTTTCTTCATGGAAGACTCGCCTATGGCCATAACCAAATGGACGAGTACGCCAGTTGTCGTCCGTTGCAGTATCTTCCATGAGTTGGCCGCGAGACCATCGTTCTGCGCGGCCATGGTAGCGAGAATCTTCTCGCTAGTTAAGCTAAGGCTCTGTGGAAAGAACCCCCTAACGATGTTTGGCCGAGGAAAATCATCCTCTTCCACCAAAGTTATGTTCAGACCAATTTTTTCCCTTAGGCTTACAAAACTGTTCCTCATCCATTCCGCTGTGGAATGATCGGAACATATAAAAAATAGCCAACCTGTTCTCCGGAAACAACCAAGGAATTGCGGCTTGTGGTTTGAGCCTTGCATCCCAATAATGAGGTCAATGACACACTCCTGTATGTTTGCCATTTGCTCCATACTAAGAGGATTGCCACTGAGATCACCTGGTACGATGCCCAGCTTAACACTGCCTGCTACCTGGCTGAAAGAGGGCTTTACCGGAGAAGGCCCTTCTTTTGCTTTTTTGGCAGGTGGTTTATTTGGTTCCGGAGCAACCTCGAAAGACCTCTCACGCTTACCACCAGACCTCTTGTCTAGGGTAGGAGCAACAGGCCCCGAGAATGCTTTCAGAGGGGTCGCGGACTTAGCAGCAGCTAGAGCCTCTTCTCTAGTTTTGCCTTCCTTGAGCCCCTTTTTAAAACGCCTTCTTTCGAAGGAGTTGAGCTTAACCCATTCCCCGGCGTTGAGGGACATGTTCCCAATATCAACACCAATGGTTGAGGTGCCCGATAACTGTGAGATTACACTTATGTTGTCGTCACAGAAGGTGTCCGTAGTAGAAGAGGTGGACTGTTCCACCTTTCCTTGGTCCGGACGTTAAGATAATCAAGAGTGGTGGCCCTTGTGGCATCTACCATTCCATCATAGCTTAGGAGACCCAACTCAATAGCTGGTGAAGTTGATGCTTTTAAAGAGGCATCACCCTCTATGTTTTTTTTAAATTCGGTTTCCATTTGAATCCCACGAGTATCCGAGAAATTAAGGTCACCCACAGCAGAGATCGGTATACTGTGGGAAGGCTACTTTAAACCGGGGGTCGCCTGGTGCCCGGAGTTCACATACTAAAGACTAAGCTCCCCCTTAGCCACGCAGCTCTCAGCGTATGTTGTCCCACCAAAGCTTGGGGCAATGGATTTACCGCCATTGCACGGTCGTGTAAGTTATGAATTTAATAATAGTCTAAGGGGTTATCGTGTTGTTATTATTTACACAATTTATGTGTCTTCTCACGTAACACCATATATTTTGATTCGTTGATACGTCTGTCCAGACGACTCGAAAATCACTTTAAATGATACACAAGTTTCTTTTAATTTATATATATGATTTATTCACAATATGTGTGTAATATTTATTCACAATATATTATTATGGTTATTATTTTATTGTTTTTAATTAACTATCACCACACGGTTATTAACAAATTAATTTTTATAAAAATTTATAATTTTCCACTTTTTTTAAAATATGGCGAGCAAAAAGTAAGAAGTAAGATAAACGACTGTCATCGATAGAGGGTGTATATAAAAAAAAATAGAAATTATTTTGTTCTATGTTTATGGGTTTGTAGGCACATACACTGTAAAATAGAATAAACATGATGTACGGCCGTGCTCGTTGGTCGTTGCGCTGTCAGTAGTATGATATGCATACGTGAGCGCTGATATATATATATATATATATATATATATATATATATATATATATATATATATATATATATATATATATATATATAGTGCGGTGATGGAACGAACGTAAGTGTGGTGTACGCGCTCCAATATACGTGATTGATATATTGTAGCGATGAACGAATGTAAATATTTATAAATATAAATATGAGTGAGGCGCTACAGGACTCCCCCGCAAGTAATCTTTCCCTCCCTAGGGAATAATTGAATGAGTTGAGGCAATACGGACGCTTTTGTGTGGTCGATGGCTTGATATTTTCTCAGCCGAACTTAGGATTCCGTAAGCAGGTTTGAGTCGATCGATTGAAATGTTGATATTTTTTCCTTTAATCGATACGATAAAATGTTTTCGAAGTCGACGTATAACTTTATCCGGACCTTCATAGGGAGGAGTTAATCCCGTGCGAACCTTGTCTGTTCTAATGAAGACAAAATCGCAGTTGTCGAGCGATTTCGGAACAAAAACGTCATCTTGCTTGGATTGACGAGTTGATTTGGGTACAAGGTTTTGCATGGTTTGTCGCAGTTGGTCGATGACTGTGTCGGTGGTTGGGAGTGGTGCAAGAGGATTATCGATGAAGAACTCACCGGGTAGCTTGATGGTTTGTCCATAAACCATTTCAGCTGGTGAGCACTTCAGATCTTCTTTCACTGTTGCTCAAATTCCAAGTAGTACGATTGGTATTTCCGAGCTCCAATTAATTGTATTGCTTCTGGCCATTAGTGCAGCTTTGAGTTGCCGATGGAAGCGTTCGACCATGCCATTGGCTTGAGGATGGTAAGCCGTTGTCCGTATTCGATGTGATCCGAGGAGTTTTGTTAACTCTGTAAAAAGTTTTGACTCGAATTGCTTTCCTTGATCAGTTGTGATGTGAAGGGGCACGCCGAATCGTGATACGTAATTGTTGACAAATGTTGTAGCAATGGTTGTAGCTGACATATTGGTCATGCAGTATGCTTCGGGTTAGCGAGTGAAGCGGTCGACACAGGTGAGTAAGTATAAATATCCATTAGATGGAGGAAGTGGTCCTACGATGTATAAGTGGATATGTTCAAATCGACCAGGCGGAATCTCGAATTGTCCATGAGGTGATTTTGTGTGCCGTTGGACTTTGGCACGTTGGCAGGATACACAAGACTGAGCCCAATTGCCTACGTCTTTGTTTATGCTAGGCCAAAAGTAGCGAGCAGTAATCAATTTCCGAGTTTCACGGACTCCAGGATGCGAAATGTTATGCAGTGTGTCGAAGATGGTTCGACATAGTGATGCTGCAATAAATGGGCGATTGTACCCAGAGGATGTTTCGCATATAATTTCGAGGCCAGGCAATTTAAAAAGCTCTAGTTTCATTGATGAACCAGAGTGACGTTCGGAACCAGAAAATAAATTCTGAAGTTCTATGTCAGCTTTTTGAGTGTTTGCGATTTGGTTTAAGTCGATATGTGTTTCGACTGCGGCCGTTTCGTTGTCGGCTGTGCGGGATAATGTGTCCGCGACAACGTTGTCATGTCCGTGAACATGTTGGATGTCCGTTGTAAATTGACTAATGTTATCCAAATGGCGAGATTGCCTCGGATTACGTTCAGTTTTTGACTGAATTGCTCTAGTCAGAGGCTTATGGTCGGTGTAAATGGTGAAGTCCCGACCCTCGACAAAATATCTGAAGTGTTTGACTGCCAGATATATTGCGAGTAATTCCCGGTCGAATGCGGAATACTTCTTTTCGGTATCCGAGAGTTTTTTTGAAAAGAATCCCAGGGGCTCCCAACACTCGTTGTGGTATTGTTGTAGCACAGCACCGACAGCAGTGTTTGACGCGTCAGTGGTCAAACTGAGCTTTGAGTCGCTCAGTGGGTGCGCCAGAAGTGTTATCTGTTCCAATTCAGTTTTCAACGACGTGAATTCTTGTTGGCATTCGTCGGTCCAAGAAAAGTTCTTGTCGGACTTGGGCTTTTTGGTGCGAGTGTTTGTGCGAGCTTTGGTATAAATCGGTGGTAGTAGTTTACCATACCGACGAATCTCTGTATACTTTTGATTGAAGTAGGAGCTGGGAATCCCCTAATGGCATTAATTCGTTCTTCAGACGGCAGAATACCATTAGGGGTGATCTTGTGGCTGAGGAAATCAAGAGTGGATGCGCCAAAGACGCATTTTGAACTTTTGATGTGAACATCAAACTGGGTTAACCTGTGGAAGAGTTGCTCCAGGTGCAGTTTGTGCTGTTCCTCATTTTGTGAAGCTACAAGAATGTCGTCAATGTAGACGAAAACGAAATCCAAGTCACGTACGACTTCGTTTATGAATCGCTGAAACGTTTTAGCGGCATTGCGTAGTCCAAATGGCATTCGGGTGAATTCGAATAGACCAAATGGTGTAGTGATAGCCGTTTTATGAACGTCTTCAGGTGCGACGGGAATTAAATGGTAAGCTCTGATAAGATCGATTTTTAAAAAAATTTTGCACCCATGCAAGTGCATGGAGAAATTTTGAATGTGGGGTATCGGATAGCGATCAGGTGTTGTCACTGAGTTTAGTCGCCGATAATCCCCACATGGTCGCCAATCGTGATCTTTCTTTTTCACCATATGGAGCGGACAAGAGACGGGAGATGCAGATGGCCGACAAATCCCTAGTTCCACCATGTGTTGGAATTCTGCGAAAGCTGCCTTGTGGCGGACTGGATCTAGTCTGCGTGGTCTTGACACGGGCAGATGGCCTGCTGTGACAATGTGGTGGACCACGTTGTGTTGTACTGGCAAATTGTAGTTCGGCTCTGCTGTGAGTGATGGGAATTGTTTCAGCAGAGTGCCGTAACCGTTGTTAACCGAATAATCGATCGGAGTCGGTGTGTCGACGCAAACCATTGTGGCATTGATTGACAGCTTAGTCGCTGAATCAACCAGCCGTTTATTCTTAAGGTCAACAAGAAGGCCAAATTTACACAAGAAATCAGCGCCAATGATCGGACGATTCACAGCAGCTAGTATGAAAGCATGCGTGAAGGTTCTCTTAAGTCCGATATCCACTTTGAGCAATTTTGTGCCGTAGGTGTGGATGGTTGTGCCATTGGCGGCCGAAAGAACTAGATTATTATTTCTATTAGACAATGTGTATGATTGTCTGAAATAATTTGCTGGGATGACCGAAAGGTCAGCGCCAGTGTCGATAAGATAGGTATAATGATTTGTTTTGTCGAATACAAATAGACGGGCTGAATTATTTAGGGTGTGTAACGTTGTCGTAATTACACTGAGGTTGAACCGTTTTTTGAAGATGTATCCACATCCATCTTACTGATGGTGTGCGGCGTATTGTGGAATATGCACGGGGCTATGCATTTACGAGCCGATGTGCCAAATTTGGCGTGATACCAGCATCTTCCCATTCGGTTGTTCACGCTTTGTCTGTTTTGATTGTCACGCGATTGAGAGCCTGAAGCGGAACCTCGTCCCCGTGATCTGCTCCGGCTTCGAAACAAACCAGCTAGTTTGTTCTCGATGCGTGCCAGACGATCCTCGATTGAATTTGAACTGGTATTGGGGGAGCAACTCTGTCTATTTGTGTTCGATTGAATTGGTTGTATAGATTTAAGTGGTTCATATTTTTGTACTAAATGTAATGATTGTACATTGATTACTTCATACATGCGATCTGCGACTTTAGCCAGTACATCACTAGTTGTGGTATCTGGCTGCGCGACCATTGCGATTCGAATAACCTCAGGCAGTTTTCTGATCCAGATTGATTGGATGATTTTGTCGTTGATGGTGTTCTTACCTGCGAGGTTACGCATGTATCGAAGTGCCTCTGAAGGACGTCGATCTCCGAGGTCTTGGCCGGACAGCAGGGCTTCCAATCGCCGCTCGTCCGATGGTACTAATCGTTCTAATAAAGTTTTCTTGAGCAGGGTATATTGGTTTTCTCTCGGCGGGTTTTGTAAGAAATCAGAAAGTGTATCGCAAGTGTCAGGAGAGAGTGTCGCTAAAACGTGGGCAAATTTTGTTTTCTCGGAAGTTATGCTCCGCAGGTCAAATTGGATTTCAGCTAATCTGAACCAATTGTTCGGATGTTGTGGCCAAAATGATTGTAACTGAATTTTGGACTGCCCTGCGACTTCTGCGGCATGCTTGCTACTCCCTTGTGATGTTGTCGAACTTCCATCCATTTTGTTTTCTTCGTCTGACATGTCTGCGATTGATTTGATGTACTGATATCGTTGTTCACAAACGCGATTGTATTTTGTAAGTGGTTATAGTTAAAATTATGTCGTCGCCCGAAATACAGAAAAAAAAATAAAAAATTTTAAGATAAATAAAACTGATCGTATGAACACGAGCTTTCCAGAATTTAGTTCGATTAATTCAATATAATGTTTCACTATGTTGATTTTGAAAATAAATTTTCTCCGCCGTAATAAATAAATAGATATAGTGAAATGGTTACCCTGTGATTGTGAACTGTAAGGTGGGACGTACTGACCGATGAAATGTCTATACCATATGTTTTTGAAATATTATTGTAAATAGAGGAATGAAAAAAAAAAACGGATTCACAATGTACGTGCCTATTTAACGACCCAAAAACCAAAACAAAATAATTAAGTGGTGGATTTTTGAGAAATTGAGACACAAATTATACCCGACAAAAGTGGAAAAGAATTCACATAAGATTACAATATTTTGTATGGGTGTTAGTGTGAATCAATGATTACCGTTAAATAATTTTGTTATGTAAAAAAAAATATGTTATATAATGTAATATAGTATATAAAAAAAAATTTTGATTTATGACTGTTAAAATAATCAAACAAAAGAAAATATCAAAAAAAAAATAACTTAGCTGTCGCTATTATTGATGCTGATACTGTAGATAATTGTTGCTTTTCCTCAATGTGATTATTGTCCTGTTGTTTGATGATTATTTGGTTGTTGTTGTTTGCATCCCGGTTGTCTCGTACTGTAGAATTTATTACTTGTGTTTTGTGTATGAATGTATGTGCGTCTCGCAATTGATAGACATAAAACAAAGAAAATGAGAAGTGATGGGCGTTTTTCGTCGTAATATGTTGTTTTAGAAAATTGTTTTCCTTTGACATATAATTAAGAAATTTAATTGTTTACGTACCTGTCGCTCGGTACTGTTTTAGTACCAAGCGTTTGTGCGATTTTTGCGCGTAAAAAAAATTGTTGAACCGTAAACACGGTTGTCGGAGGTCACCAGATATGGGGTTATCGTGTTGTTATTATTTACACAATTTATGTGTCTTCTCACGTAACACCATATATTTTGATTCGTTGATACGTCTGTCCAGATGACTCGAAAATCACTTTAAATGATACACAAGTTTCTTTTAATTTATATATATGATTTATTCACAATATGTGTGTAATATTTATTCACAATATATTATTATGGTTATTATTTTATTGTTTTTAATTAACTATCACCACACGGTTATTAACAAATTAATTTTTATAAAAATTTATAATTTTCCACTTTTTTTAAAATATGGCGAGCAAAAAGTAAGAAGTAAGATAAACGACTGTCATCGATAGAGGGTGTATATAAAAAAAAATAGAAATTATTTTGTTCTATGTTTATGGGTTTGTAGGCACATACACTGTAAAATAGAATAAACATGATGTACGGCCGTGCTCGTTGGTCGTTGCGCTGTCAGTAGTATGATATGCATACGTGAGCGCTGATATATATATATATATATATATATATATATATATATATATATATATATATATATATATATATATATATATATATATATATATATATATATATATATATATATATATATATATATATATATATATATATATATATATATATAGTGCGGTGATGGAACGAACGTAAGTGTGGTGTACGCGCTCCAATATACGTGATTGATATATTGTAGCGATGAACGAATGTAAATATTTATAAATATAAATATGAGTGAGGCGCTACAAGTCTCCTAAAATGACCATTGACTTAAAATGCCCGTGTAGCTTTTTTTTAAAACATTTAGTTCACCATAGTTACCACAACCAAAAAAATCAACCCCATCAACACCGTCTAATTTTTATTATATAAAGCAAAAACATAAATCATTTTTTGTTAGAATAACCTACTAATTAACGTACCAACAAATTAACTATTTTCCGTACATACGTTAATGAAATAACTTCCACAATAAAATTTCCCACACACCAACCAAAAGAACAATAAATGTTTTCCCATATTTCAAAAACCGCTCAACTTTATTTTTTGCACTCCAATTCCAGAGTCACATAAATCAATACCACAAATGATTTTTATTGAATGGCTATATAATTTTTTTATCAACGATACCTGTAATTATTATTCAAAAATTAAATAGTCAGCCAAATAAAATCGGTTATGCGAAACCACCAACAAATAGACCACGACATCCCCTATCATTATTGGATTGATGTTAATTTTTACGGGAATTTTGTAGTCTACGTACGTATATGGTGACAAAATTGTTTTAAAATTCAGTAAAACCTATTGAATATTTGTTTTTATAATTTAATTATGATTTAATGTACACACATATCAAGTATTACACATACAAATTTATTAGATAATAGTAATTTTCTATTACAAATATTAGTTTTGATACCTCTATGTATCGCCCCCCTCGTGGAATACAAAATAATTTGATTTTACAATGTTGTTCTAAACTCATAACCAGTAATTTAAACGTAATAAAGGCATATTGAAAAATACTTCTACTCTATAATTTTGGCCGCATTTATACTATATTTAATTTACAATAAGTCACGTGACAATTGAACCATCACAAAATTTATAAAATTTGAGTGAAAAAGGATGTGAATTTTTGTTTAAAAAAAACCGAATAAAATACTGGGTGGTAATTACAGTTTCAATTGATAACTTCATATCCGGTATTTTAAATTTAAGTTGCATTTAGTTGTATATCAACTTTTCTATGGTCACACTGAAATTAAAACTGTAATCACAATTATATCATTTAAAGTGTATACCCGATCCTTTTTGTGGCAAGTTTTATCGAATATAATCAATAGAGGTAATGTCGTAGTTTTAATGGCTACTTATATATTGTTGGTGTGATTACTAAATTGGTATAGGGTACATAATAGAGGATATCACACTACAATATAGAAAAAGATTAGAGAATTAAAAATGGTTTTTGTTTTGTCTTGGGGCTAATTCAATAGCGTTAGAAAAAATGAGATAATGTACAAAGTAATTATGAAAATAGAATACAATCCGTAAAAAGCCATTTATTGATAAGAACGAAATAAGTTTTTATGATTATTAGTTGCATTTTAATTGTGAAGGTAACGTTTCTAGTTTCTAGAATATAAATTTTGGATGATAATGAAGGTGGTAAGCTTGTAGAACAGTAACTTTATATTTACCATTAGATGTTTTTGTGTGTAAATTATTTTAAAAATGACTTGGTCTACTTTATTATTACCCAAATACGACAGAACCTAAAAAACTTTTAAAACCTCTTGTCCAAATCAATAATAGACAGTGTAAAATTATCAATTCTTCTAAATTATAATACATTAAAATTTGTAACAAGTATTAAATTCATAAAATATTTAAATCTCGAAGTGTTTAGAAATAGTAGTGATATGTTCCCGAGGACCCCAACGTCATTCTAAAGATTTTAAATTCTAAAAATTTCTTCTTTAAACAGTACCATGTGTAAATGCTTTAAAAAAAATATTAAATCTTCTTTACATTTTTAAAAATCGCCAAATTCCTAAATTTCGAATATTTCTAAATTTTGCCGATTTGGAGAATCATTTTGATTACATATGCTTATATGAGCTCTTCTTTTCTTGGCCTCCGCATTAAAGGAAAATCTAATTGTTTGTTTCCTCTTGGAATTCATTTGACTTCAGATGTACGTGATTTTACTTCTAAAATCTCTAAACCTTTACATTTCAATGTTTTTTGCATAAATTATGCCTTACTGCTGTTATGTTAATATTAATATTTGATTCGTTTTAGGACGTCCATTTATTGATGTGCGCCTCATCAATTTTGTATTGTAAAATAACGCTTGTAAAATAACGCATGAATTCTGTGGCACCTCTGGCCCCAACCCCCGCAAAATGATGCCTCCATCCTTCTGGCAGTACTTCCTATGAAGGGATTTGGCCACACCAATAAGTATAAGTCCCTTTCAACGTCATCGATCGATCCAATAGAGGGTCTCTCGCAAGTCCCACTTTCGTTGGTGGCGTCTCAAAGGCTTGTTTGGTCGTCAGCTTGTGAGGATGAAAAACGTTTCCTAGCCATCGTAACCTATACGTATTTCATATCTTGCGATTTATTTGCAAACCTGATGGGACCAAAAATTATAGTAATAAGTTTTTCCTGCCTTCTAAAAATTCTTCATTTGACCAAGGCAGAATAACTGACACAAATCAGACGAGTCATTTTAAATATTGTGAATAGATAATGAAGGTATACTAGAAAAATTGAATTTATTGCTTATTGCCAGGAGAATTATCTATTTTTAAAAATAGATAAGAACTTAAGCAAATTCAAAATGTTTTCGCATATACAACGGTCGAGTTGTAGAAAAAGAGTAGAATAATATGCTGCTGGTCTACAGTTCAATCCTCACTGCCGACCAATAAATTTTTTTCTATTTATAATTAACGAAACATGTTTGCCTGTTAAAATGTAAAATGTAAAATGTAAAATGTAAAATGTAAAATGTAAAATGTAATATGTAAAATGTAAAATGTAAAATGTAAAATGTAAAATGTAAAATGTAAAATGTAAAATGTAAAATGTAAAATGTAAAATGTAAAATGTAAAATGTAAAATGTAAAATGTAAAATGTAAAATGTAAAATGTAAAATGTAAAATGTAAAATGTAAAATGTAAAATGTAAAATGTAAAATGTAAAATGTAAAATGTAAAATGTAAAATGTAAAATGTAAAATGTAAAATGTAAAATGTAAAATGTAAAATGTAAAATGTAAAATGTAAAATGTAAAATGTAAAATGTAAAATGTAAAATGTAAAATGTAAAATGTAAAATGTAAAATGTAAAATGTAAAATGTAAAATGTAAAATGTAAAATGTAAAATGTAAAATGTAAAATGTAAAATGTAAAATGTAAAATGTAAAATGTAAAATGTAAAATGTAAAATGTAAAATGTAAAATGTAAAATGTAAAATGTAAAATGTAAAATGTAAAATGTAAAATGTAAAATGTAAAATGTAAAATGTAAAATGTAAAATGTAAAATGTAAAATGTAAAATGTAAAATGTAAAATGTAAAATGTAAAATGTAAAATGTAAAATGTAAAATGTAAAATGTAAAATGTAAAATGTAAAATGTAAAATGTAAAATGTAAAATGTAAAATGTAAAATGTAAAATGTAAAATGTAAAATGTAAAATGTAAAATGTAAAATGTAAAATGTAAAATGTAAAATGTAAAATGTAAAATGTAAAATGTAAAATGTAAAATGTAAAATGTAAAATGTAAAATGTAAAATGTAAAATGTAAAATGTAAAATGTAAAATGTAAAATGTAAAATGTAAAATGTAAAATGTAAAATGTAAAATGTAAAATGTAAAATGTAAAATGTAAAATGTAAAATGTAAAATGTAAAATGTAAAATGTAAAATGTAAAATGTAAAATGTAAAATGTAAAATGTAAAATGTAAAATGTAAAATGTAAAATGTAAAATGTAAAATGTAAAATGTAAAATGTAAAATGTAAAATGTAAAATGTAAAATGTAAAATGTAAAATGTAAAATGTAAAATGTAAAATGTAAAATGTAAAATGTAAAATGTAAAATGTAAAATGTAAAATGTAAAATGTAAAATGTAAAATGTAAAATGTAAAATGTAAAATGTAAAATGTAAAATGTAAAATGTAAAATGTAAAATGTAAAATGTAAAATGTAAAATGTAAAATGTAAAATGTAAAATGTAAAATGTAAAATGTAAAATGTAAAATGTAAAATGTAAAATGTAAAATGTAAAATGTAAAATGTAAAATGTAAAATGTAAAATGTAAAATGTAAAATGTAAAATGTAAAATGTAAAATGTAAAATGTAAAATGTAAAATGTAAAATGTAAAATGTAAAATGTAAAATGTAAAATGTAAAATGTAAAATGTAAAATGTAAAATGTAAAATGTAAAATGTAAAATGTAAAATGTAAAATGTAAAATGTAAAATGTAAAATGTAAAATGTAAAATGTAAAATGTAAAATGTAAAATGTAAAATGTAAAATGTAAAATGTAAAATGTAAAATGTAAAATGTAAAATGTAAAATGTAAAATGTAAAATGTAAAATGTAAAATGTAAAATGTAAAATGTAAAATGTAAAATGTAAAATGTAAAATGTAAAATGTAAAATGTAAAATGTAAAATGTAAAATGTAAAATGTAAAATGTAAAATGTAAAATGTAAAATGTAAAATGTAAAATGTAAAATGTAAAATGTAAAATGTAAAATGTAAAATGTAAAATGTAAAATGTAAAATGTAAAATGTAAAATGTAAAATGTAAAATGTAAAATGTAAAATGTAAAATGTAAAATGTAAAATGTAAAATGTAAAATGTAAAATGTAAAATGTAAAATGTAAAATGTAAAATGTAAAATGTAAAATGTAAAATGTAAAATGTAAAATGTAAAATGTAAAATGTAAAATGTAAAATGTAAAATGTAAAATGTAAAATGTAAAATGTAAAATGTAAAATGTAAAATGTAAAATGTAAAATGTAAAATGTAAAATGTAAAATGTAAAATGTAAAATGTAAAATGTAAAATGTAAAATGTAAAATGTAAAATGTAAAATGTAAAGCGATTCGAAGTAGGGCTTTAAAATGATTTGACAGATGATTTAAGAGGTAGGGCTTTAAAATGATTTGACAGATGATTTAAGAGGTTTAACTAAGCGATCAGCAAATAAATATTAAATTCTACTATAAACCACTTTAACTATAACAAAGGTAATGACGGATCCAATCAACCTTAATTTGAAATCTCTATAAGAAAGATAAGTGGATCATAACCTAGCTATATGAAATTACAACCAAAATATTTTCCTTTCCAACTGAAGGTGTCTTATTAGATTTGTTATTGTACTTATAATAAAATATATTAAAATGTTTTATTGAATCAATGTTATTTAGTAAGCAAGAATCAGTGGTAAAATCTCCTTCATCTTTTTGGATGTGAATTAATTGGAAGATCTTCTATCACATTAAATACGAAACATCTAGGAGCCTGCACAGTGTGGTGGTTTTATTTGGGACTATTTTTTTTTAAGTAAATGTGCCAAATAAATCTCTTCGTGAAGAGAGAGGTAAAGCTCAATAACTATTATTTTCGTGAATCATTTTTTTTATTTAGTAATAACTGACATTTAATATATTTTAAATATTTTTCTTCGATACTAATAAATTTCTGCATTGAAAAAAAATACAAAAAACGCGTTTCTAAAAATATAATTAGTGCGTTTTCCTGTTTAACAAACTTGTTTAATTATATGGATTTTTCCAAATTTTCAGTCCTATTGCTAAAATCAACATATTCCAGAACATCGCTTATCCGGTCGCATACCCTAGGGCTCACCAACATCGTATACATATATCCAAACATTATAGACATTTATTAAACAAAATCCTCTGTTAATATTTTCAGTTAGCTCTGCCACTTGAAATAATGAGTCATTCCAATTCCCTATATAAATGTCATTGATCTTTCTCACATTCACATTGAACAATAATCGTAATGACCCAATAAGTCCTAAAACCTCATTTAATGTCCATAAATTTATCCCATACAGATCATTTAATATTTACACAAATATAACCTTTAAAAAAAATGATTTGTTGTTAATAGTTAATACTTAATACTAACCCGCGTCCCTCAACAAATTGAAATAGTAAAATAAAAATAAAAAACTATAATATCGAGAATAAAAAAAATCATCAGTCATTGCCCTATACGCACACAGGTGTTCAAATGATGCTACCAGAAATATTGAATAAAAAAAAAAAAAAAACGAACGAACCTCGAAAACCTATTTCGATATAACTATCATTATTTTATTTATTTTTTTTTATTTCACCCTTAATACGATCGCATTATACCTCGTATTTAAAACTTAAATGAAAATCCTCGTCCCCTTTTTCTTACTTATTCCTTCAGTCTCTTGCTACACTCCTCGTCAACGATCTATTATTATTATGCATGCATACGAATATTCGTGTTGTTATTATTTTCACTGGGTATAAGTACGTATATGGAATTGAATTGATCAAGATTAAATAAAAAAAAAAGTAAAAAAAAATATTTGATTGAAAGGAGAATGGATCAAATAAGATGAAGCAGGGAAATAATCATATATGTAAGACAATCGTATATATGTATATATATCGTTCTTTGAGTAAATAAGAAGAGAACGAAGAAAATCATAATAACACAATAAATGCATCATAATAATATCAAGGCGAAGGGGGATCAAGGAAAGCATGTTGTCTGAGGTGAATATTTATACGTACGTAAAGAAGATGAAGAAAAAAAAAATATTAAAAGAAGATTAGATGATTGTGTTATTATTACTACAAGTGGACATAATTATTTTTGATTTGATTATTTTTATGTATATAGCTCTCTTATGCTCGCTGTTGTTGTAACGGACAAAATGATTATTTTTTTCTTCTTTATTGTTTGAAGTGTATATTATGTTACCTATGTTCAACTGAAACTTTATGTTTAACTATTTAAAAAAGTCTTTATGACATTGTATGTTGATGGATTAGCAGTTAACATTTGCAAACAGTAGGGAATTGTTCAGTTTATTTGAAGTACAATTACTTAACAATAATTATTTAATTTTGAAGTGTAGTCAAAATTGGGAGGTCTTATTATCTCCTTCAGCGTAAGTACAAATTCCTCGGATATTTATAGGAGCAGTAAGAAATAGTTTTGTTGACCCTAATTGCTGGTTCGTCGTTGATATTTCGGCGTAATTTTCGTGTCAGTTTGTATCGATGCAATGCAATAGGACTCGGGGCATACACCGGAATAATTATTTACTTTCTGTAGTAATTGAATTAATGATTATATGGGCTATGACATTCTGATTGAAATAAGCTCAGATTTAAAGTAAAACAGGAACAGAAAATGGAATAAGAGTTTGTTTGGGGGAAAGGAGTAAGGAAAGTTGATACAATTGAAAATATTTTCAGAGGTCAATCAGACTCCATAGATTTATATTTTTCTTGAATTTGTTTAATCTTTTAATTAAAACTTTCCCTTAATTTGGTTGCATACTCTGAACTAAGTGACAGTTACTATTCTTCCTCTAAACTTTGTCTTCATAAACCCCAGACGTTTTCGATCGGGTTAGCATCTGAAAAAAATCTTAAGGTCCTTCTTTGAAGTGACACTTTCTAAACTTATTCGAGGTAAGTTATTTACTTTTCCACATTCTCAATACCGTTTCATCCATTCTTTCGAAAATAGCATATTGTTTTGGTGTGTCATGCTACTTGCTTCACAGTCATTATCGATCCTTTTGGATGTGTAACAAAGAAACTTCTTCAAAACGATGAAACAGAAACGGAATTTTTTTTAATAAATATAAAGAGCTAGAACCTCTTGAGGTGATCCGAACTTCGGTCCTGAAAATTAACTCCCATATCAATTTCTACCTGAACCTGTTAACTCAATCTTCAGCTCAAGCTTCAACTTTATTTACAACTGACTCACCAACCCAACCACAATGCAATCGCAAAATCAATCCCAATATCAACTTTTAAATAACTACCCAATCAAAACTTTTCTCCCGAAGTTGGCTTCTATGTCTCGCATACATTGTCTATCATAGAAAAAACTCTATAAATGGATTATATATTGAAATATTTAAAACTTAGGGCATTGCTACTTTAATTATGCGTATCACACTACCATGAAAGCAAACATTTCAATTCGCTGTTTAAGTGGAGAAAAGCAATATGAATTGTGCATCCAAGCGAGAATATTTTATGAGCGGAAGTTGTTTTAGCAATACTTAGAGTACTATAGAAGTTCTCTTTTTTGATGTAATATACAATAAACAACATGCTTTTTAGGAAATCTTGGATCTTGGTGAAAAAATTAAAATTTTAGATATAAGGCATTCGAGAGGTTGTAAATAAAATAAAATTCGTTTCCAAAAGAGACTGAAAAAATTCCAAATGGCCTTACCAATTATATTGAGCAGCTTGATCTTTACTCCACTGGTAAAACGTAGGTCCTTTAGTATCGCTTGCAGTCACACACATTTTATAAAGACTTAGTTGTCTTAAATAAAATGCATCCCCTATCGAAAATTTAGGTAACGGCTGTACCTGTTGCAGGTCAAAGCACAGTGTTAATGATTCAGGTACATCTTTTTTAAGTAATTTATAAAATGTGTTCGCTTTTAATTTATGTACCCTGTGCTGAGTTCTATATTCCTGTTTCTTCATTTCATCTTTCTCCGATTTTATTTTGTTTTTTTTAGCATGAAACAAGTTCCACAAACATCAGATGCTGGAGTAGAAAATCCAATATTCAAAGTATTAAATATTTTCCAGAAAAATGTTTTCTTTACTTTGCGTCTTTCATCAACCGTAGTTTTGCTATACTCAACTCACTTGACAAATAACAGCGAACAGATTTCTGTCTTTTGTAGTAGCTTCCTTTTGCAGGAATATACTTCAAAAACATGATAACGTTTTCTCGCTTGGAGCTGTGTTTTGTAGCTTTTCTATTACCACCCCGGTTTTTCTTGGGTATGTCTCCATTGTACACCGTCTTTGCAATGATATTTGGTCGGCGGTTATTAATTAAAAAATGTCGCCTGAAAAAATTTTTGGCACACACAAGTCGGCTTCTTTTTATTTAACACAAAATAGGCACATGCCAATTTTCGGGGTTTATGTTTTTCAGATGTAGATGGACGATGCTGTTATGTTCCATAGGGTGCAATAAATAGAGTCAAAAATTGATCTTGTGGAACTTTGCCTTTATTCTTATATAGAAATTCCCTTTGTTTTATAAGGTCCATAATACTGACAGTTTGACATTTAAATTTACTTTTTCCTTTATGATCGCAGGGCTTCTTGAACTGCAATGCTAAAGGATCCTTATTTGAATACCTAAAACAAAAAATGTTACATGACATATTATGGTATGGGTAAAAACTTTGAAGAAAAGCGAATCGAAACGTCATTGTATACACTTATTTTTTGGCACATGCTTCTCGTCTCTTATCTTGCCATTGCGACACACGCTTTTGTTAACCTTGGTTAAGTTGGCCCACAGTTGACTCTATGATACGGTCCTTTAATCAAAATCTCACTAAACACTATAATTCTTCACAAACCAAGCTATAATGCTTTATTTTGTTATCTCTGTCTGGGGCGCTATCATGAAATCCGGATGGTAAATTTTAGCGGTAATAGACAATTCTATGAAAAATTATGTTTTTGCCTTGTCACTCAAGGTTCGTATCACTGGATTGTGAATAAAACAAAATCAATTCAATTTTCAACAATGAATTTATTTATTTTCACACAAAAATTATTACAACACAATTTATTAATTTTAATTCACAAAATCACTTTATATATTGTAAATTATTCACACAATTTTACTGTACACTAATAAATTTAATTTGGCACAAAAACACTTTTTAAATCACTTTTTAATTCCTCTTTAATCTTTATACTATTGCTTACTAAATACGACTTCGTTCGCATTTTTATATACACAAACCAAACTTCTAGAAAGCTCATGACTTTTCTAGTTAGAATAGCTGAGAAACATTTAGAACAATTTAATCATGGAAAATTCCATTTTAGTACAGTTAAACATTGAGCTATTAATTTAACTTTTTCTATTTCATACTAGGTGTCATCGTTACAGTAGTCCAGGCAACTAAGACCAAAAAATACCAAATAGCGGAAATAATTCATGTAGAAGCCAAAATTGGTACAGTTGTAGGGGAAGGTGTCCTTAACAACATACTAAAAGTACTGAGGAGTGGGGGTGAGGGGGTTTCCAAAGGTCGTTTTTTCAATTTTTCGTTAATAACTCAAAAACCACTGCTTCTATAAGAAAAAAATGTCTATATACTAAATTAATCTAAATAAAATTCTTTACAATAAAGATTCTCTACACTTTTTTGATAGGATCAAAGCTTAAGGAAATATAGAGAGGGCAAATAGAAAATTATAGTTATGTAATTGTTCAAGAACATTTGTTTGTTCAGCTTGTTTAATGCCAAATTGTTCTGGAAGGAGCCAATGTTTCAGAGGAGAATAGAGAGATCTTGACTTTGCTCGACTATGACCAACATGGAGGAAATTACACCTGACAAAGTTGAAGAGAATGCTTCCTTGGCGTAAGCTTTGACGAAATTGCAGAATCATCTGAAATTCCTCAAGAATAATGGCCCGACCGCTGCTTTGTGGGTTCAATACTTTAACATGGTTACCCTGATGAAGAAGTTCATCGATTCTGAGCGTAGTGGTATTTGGGACGGGCACTAAGAGTGTGTACAGCAGATAGCAGATGATCCCATTCTTCCACGCAAGTGGGCACTTCAATTACGAAAAATGTGCCCATCTCTATGTCCAAGATATGATACAACTGAAAGCTAGCCATCCGGAGGCGTACAAGGAGTTTGCAGATAAGGGGTATTTAAGAATTAATTTTGTGGATCACCGAGAGGCACCGCCATATTTTCGTCATTGGAGGAGTTTTCTGAAGTGGTCTTTGCAACTGTAGAGCAGCAGGTTGATATCCGGGTATCACGGCAGACTAATGGTTCAATGATCATCCCCCTTTTCCAAAGTTGGATTCACTGATGTCACTGTCAGCAGGTATCGTGGGAAATTCCAAAACAACCTGCTACCAAGCCCTGGATATTGGAACTTAAACTATGCAAAGTTTTACCGGTAATAAATTTGGTGATGTGAAGCAATCTAAAAAGAATGTGGTCTTGTCACTAGCCAGTATGAGCAGTACAATTAAAATCAATGGTGATAAAGTTACAATTAAGCCTCTGACAATTTTTTTAAGAATTGTCATATCAAAAAAGGACGAAAAAGATGTAGAAGAGCTTTTGACATATGAATTTACTCCATACCCCCTGGCCCTGTTCAGCGAGGGCGGAATGCGAAAAGGGAAAAAATCATCACTCTACGATATTTTGCTTGTAGAGGAGAACGCAACTGTGGATCTCACCCACAGCTTCAATGTGGTAGACGGTGGTTTCCTACTCCATCGCATGAAATGGAAACAGTCTTCAAACATATTGTCAATTTGCCAGTACATGGCCTACGTATATAAATTGTTCGGTGGTTTTTGATGGATATGGTAATGACAACAGCACCAAACGAGCATAGCAGAGGCAAAGAGCGCTCACTAAAACTTCTGTTGACATCAACTTTCATGAAAGCATGACTATCATAGTTCAACAAGAGCATTTTCTTGCTAATGAAAGAAACAAAACAAAGCTGATTTACTTGCTCAGGGAGAAAATGGCAGCAGCCGGGATAGAAACAGCTGTTGCTACAGGGGATGCTGACAGCACTTTTTTGAGGTGTGGGTTGGATAAACCTGCTGTAGACTTGATAGTTCTTCTCATGGGATTGGCACCACCATCTATCAATATGTACTTTATGAAGCCAGGCCGTGGGAATGTTAAGACCAATTTTTTCTCAGTGCGACAACTTCAACAGCTTTCAATTTCCAAAACGATTCTCCTTCTTTATAGCTTTTCCGGATGCGACACCACCTCGGCGATACATGGAAAGAGTAAAGTAGGAATCGCTAAGCTTTTCACAGAAAACCCTGCCGTCACTCAAAACATTTTAGCAATATTCACAGATCCCTTAGCATCACCTGAGGATATTAAACAGGCTGGCGAAAAGCTTTTTTTGGCTGTATACAAAGCGCCTGCACATCAAGACAACCTGAACAAACATAGGTACTCGGCGTTTTTGAAGGCATGAACGAAGCAGCTCAAATCAGACATGGCCACTCTTCCTCCCACCAGAGGAGCTTCAAAGCAACACTCGCTCAGAGTATATCTACAGGTAAATTCATTTACATATAGTTTATTCTTTACCTTACAAATATTAGTTTGTGATGAATACTTACGTTGGTATCATTACTTTATCACAGGTACAACAGTGGCTCGGCAACCCCTACCATCCATCCAATGGGGTTGGGTGAAGGGAGAAGATGGGATCCTTTACGCAGTTAAAACGAACGACCCTGTGGCAGTCCGGAGTAAGTTCCTCCATGTTGGCCAGCATAGTCAAGATCTCTCTCTTCTCTTCCTCTGAAACATTGGCTCCTTCCAGAACAATTTGGCATAAAACAAGCTAAACAAGCAAATGTCCTCGAACAATTACATCACTTTGATTTTCTAGTTACCCCCTCCATATTTCCTTAAGCTTTGATCCTATCAAAAAAGTGTAGAGAATCTTTATTGTAAAGAATTTTATTTAGATTAATTTAGTATATAGACATTTTTTTTAACGAAGCAGTGGTTTTTGAGTTATTAACGGAAAATTGAAAGAAAGGACCTTTCGAGACCTCCCCTCCCACCATTAGCTTCACCCCGCCCCTCAGTACTTTTAGTTGTTGTAAAGGACACCTTCCCCTACAACTGTACCAATTTTGGCTTCTACATGAAAGTTTACGACAAATTTGTATGCGACAAACATATTTTCATGACGATCAGAAATTTGCAACTTGATACAAATTAGAAGTGTTTCTTACCGCTAAAATTTACCGTCCGGATTTCATGAAAGCGCGCCCCAGCTCTCTTCGATCGAATATTTTAACAAGGAGTGGCGAAGTATGGAATAACATAAATAAAGAGATATTAACGATGATCCCACATTTATTCACATTAACAACCATATATTTTCTCATTAATACAATCAGCTGCTACGTGCCTTACCGTTTGTTACACGTTACTGATTTTTATTTAAACATGCTAAGCATAAAGTTGGATTATCCACACTTTGCCTGCAATATTTTGATACTACTACGTTCTAAAATTGCAAACGTGAGTATCTGGATTGGATTATAATGTGAAAATACTTTTTTATGGTGACACTCAATGTGTTAAATAGGTATCTGCATGTCACAAAATAATTTTCAAAAAATTTTCGAATAGAATGAATGCAGGTGGCGAAGCCCTCTAGTTTTTCTTTTGAAAAGGAAAATGTTAGGTTTTGTTGGGACCAGTAATGGCAAAGTACGTAAAAGTATGGTGAAAATTTTACGATTTGTTGTGACGAGAATAGCAGCAACTTTATCTAGTAAAATTGTTACGTTTTGGTGCAATTCGTCGATATAATATGGGTCTATTACGAAATTTGACCCATGTCTCCGCAACTTCAGTCAAGTTTTCGATAGAATTCAGTAATTGGAACCGATCTGCATACGCAACTTATTTTCTAAGCCATATATGAAATGTAGCGTTTTGGTGTAGACCTCCACAAATAGTCTCTTCAATAGATATTCTTCAAAAATTTTGCATACTCTTGAAAATCTCGAATAAACTTAGAATCGTGTAGAATAATCTTTATAAACCTCAATGATTTTTAAAACTATATCTCTCCTAAAAATTATTGAAATACCTCAAATTATCTCGAAAATATTGCATAATGTCAATAATTTTGAATGAAATCTACATAAATGTACTAAAACTCAGATTTAGAGAATCTTCTAACAGGTCAGAAGGTGCTGATTTATAGTAAAGTGTTTTTCGAAAAAATCGAATTTTATTATGAAATGCGTGAAAATAATCAAACAATCTAACCGCTATCGGAGCATAGTTACAGATTTTGGATTTTTTGGACCAGAATTTGCTGTCGAGTAATATCAACAATAATTTCGCAAAATCTATAAAATCTCACATCAATAATATAATATATGTTAATAGTATACAATTAAACTTTATTTTAGAAGATTAAATAAAACTACGAAATCTGAAAATTGGGACTCCTGGTGGTCAATTTTATAAGCAATGTAAGTATTTCGAGAATTATATGGAAATTTGGCAAAACGCGAATATGTATAAGATATTTCTAATTGGGATAGTCGCGTTTTATTGGAACAGCAACTTGATGTAACCGGTTAACCTTAACCATTTTGGTTATGCTATTGGCTCTAAACGAGATATTTAAAATTATAAAATATCTTTTTCAGATGACTATAGTTTACAATAACGAAAGCTTCGGAACCTTCAGTGGTTTTTGAAATAAAAAATAAAAGTGATTCCTAATGGGATTTAAAAATAAAATAAAACACGAATTTGGTTTTCCCAAATCAATGTGTGTAAACCTTAAAATTGTTACTAAAATTAATTTGATTTATTCCATACGTGAAAATATCAGGAACCGCCATTAATTATAAGGCCCTATTTGGCTGTTAGAATTGATTATTTGGATTTTGAAAATTTCATTGTTGTCGCAGTTTTTAACTTCAATGTCTGAACATTTGCTGTACGAAACCGGTAAATTATTACAAGTTCTTTCAATATTTGACCGTTAAATCACAACAATTACATTTAATTTTTTAAATGTATTCGCGACAATTGTACAGGTACAACAATATGATTAATTCATACAAAAGATTTCGGTTGGATCATCTTCAAAAACATTAAAAAAAAAACAAACAAAAGCGTCACCAAAGGGGTTACAAACCCTATGCGGTAATACTATTTTGTATTTTTAATCTAATTTACTCAAATAAACAAATTAGCGGTGAATACCCAAACAAAAACCATTCAAAGGGACTTAACCAAATTTAAAATTTTCTATTACAAATAAATTTATTTCTGAAATCTAGAACTAATTGATTAATATGCTGGTTTTATTGTGATACCGTAATATTTCATTTTAGATCCCATATGGTGTTTTTTTTTTGTAAGTTCTAGTATTTACTATTCAAAAATCGTACCTTTTTGTATATTTTATTATTTTGTATAAAATGTTGTCACTTTTCAAAAAAATGGTGTTTCCACTTGTTACCCAACAACATTTTCAACAATACATATCACTTTCGACCGCACATTATAATATAAATTATCATCGAAATTCTGTCAAGATACATGTCTAATTCGTGTCAATCACAAAACCACCCTTTCAATGTTTTTAAGTTAAGGTTTTATATAAAAATTAAATTAAAATATGTTTTTATTATTCTGAATAATACTGTAAGCATATTTATATCGAGCAATGCTTACGAAATTTCAATTAATCCATTAATTCGTCAGTAATCACTGAAGTAAGAATTACATGTTGCCGCCGAAAAGAGAAATTATTTGAAAAGCTATAAGTAATTAACAAATAACAAATATCAACTGTATGTATGGTGTAAGGGATTTCGTTAGGGTAGAAAACAAAATTTAGCATTCCATATACCCGAAGAGGGTTGGTTGAATAATATACAAAATGTATAATTTCCATTTGAGTTTAAGTCAAATTTATGTTTTCACTTCAATGGTCCAATTGATTTTAATCTGGATTCTATTTTGTTTCTGTTGTTTGTGTTTGCCCTATATAAATCGTATAATTTCTTATGAATATGATATTTAGATGGGATTATAACCCGAAAATTGAAATGAGAAGAGAAACAAGTGTTTTGAAATATAGTTAAATTCGGTGTTCAGAATTTTTTGAATGGGTTTGTTCCTCAAAGAAGGATTAGCCCATTTTTGATAATTTATAGGAAATATAAATGATTTTGTTATCTAAACTTATTTGTAAACTACTGCGAAATCCTTTACAAAATCGATCAATCAGAGTTTACGCAAATATAGGTACCTACGTAATTTTTGTAACTAAATTCACATAAAATAATTAACGTAAAGCACAATCTGTATATTTTAGTTTATATTGAGAATGAAGAGATGGGTCGACCCATTGATTCTGCACTCTAACAGGGGGTCATTTGATGTGTCGTCAGCACCGATCGTAATCAGATGGTGAAAAATAGTCCCCTTTGCATTCCTTGCCTAACCAGAATTCCTCAATTATTCCACCGACGAAATATTGTTCAATTTTTTTTTGTTGGGCCAAAGCTAGAGCTCTTGATAAGGGACCCATGATAACTTCAAGAAATTATGATTACACGACTAAAATTTTACACAATCGGAATCATTTTTTTTATTTTGGTACCCATTAACTTATACAATATTTAATGTCTTTTAGGGTTTGCTTTGAAGGAATTATCACTGATATGGAAAACAAGATATTCTTACATAAATGCTAGTTACACAGTTCAAACCATGGAAATATGAATCAAACGCTGGTTGCGATAGTTTTAATAATAACTTTCAGAAAAACTTCGGCCGTCATGAAAGCTGCATATCCACAATAGCCGAAACTTGTAAGATTTAAAGAAAAACGGAGCAAATTTCACAACCTGCCAGCCTCCCAACCAGCCTGCTCTCAGAAGTCAAATTTAATACAAACAAAAATAGATTTTTGCAGAACGTAAAATTAGCAGATCCATAATAAAATTTATAGAAGTCATATTTACGTTATTATTGCAGCCGACTAATAACCTGCAATAGTAATAAATTGGAAGAAGGTGAAAAAAGATTCAACGCCATAAGGAACCGAGCTTGATTGGAATGTAATTGATGCTTATGAACAATCGATCTATAACAATAAAAAAAACTGTCATGGAATCTATCTTACGATAACTACCGACAGACAATGAAAACTTTTCAGATCAGACTATCCGAACAAATAAGGAAGTAAAATCGCATGAACACGAAATTTTAGCGATTGTTCGACATGACCCTTACGTCAGAAAACTAAAAGAAACTTTGGCAACCCAATACCAATACCCAATGCACAAATCTTCGATTATAAAGAGCGGAAGAATCACATATAAGGTGTGTTATGTACTTCGTTGTAAGTATTTAAGAGATGAGTCTTTGATTAATATTAGGCGAAAAATTGTTTCTAAGGTGGAGCTAAATTTACCTATAAAAAAAATTTATTTTTAATGTCTAATTTGTTCGTAATGTCTAATTATTTAAAAACACTACTCACAAGGCTAACAGAAACTGCAGAAAAATCGGTTATCTAATGAAAATGACGTGTCATGTCACTTCACTAGAATATAGTCACGTTACATGCCATTCGCTTAGCCGTTTTTTTATGTTTAACGTTAATTTATGTGATAGATGTCTCTGTTATTTGCAAGTGACATGCGAATACAAAAAAATGGAAGCCCACAATTGTTTTATTTAATTAATTTTTAAATGTTGTTTTTTGATAAATTGTGTATACTGTTTAAAACGAGTTATTTTTCAAATTAGTATTGTTGTTATAAAACGATTTTATTTCTAATTTGCCAGATATATTTCTAGGTCCAATCGTGTCACATCTAGTTGAGCTTCAACGATCTCAATTTTCATTTGTTGTGACATGACTACAGTTACGTCACTTGAAATGCCATGACTATTTAAATAAGGGTGATAATCACGATTATAGACGATGTGGTCTCTGGGATGTTTTGATTTTTTCTTGAAAGCAACATTTTATGTAAATGTAAATACACAAATCTCTACAAACTTATGCCTCATTGACTAACATTTGAATTTTATCAGAGCAACTGGGAAGCCCATATTTGATCAGCTAGTTGTTGTTTGTCATCTTATCAGAAACGTAATTAGTCAAGAATTCACATTTCATATTATCAGTTTTATTTTATTGCCAATGCTTTCAACTTTGAAGCAATCAAAAATCTATAATTAGACGAAATGAATGCTACTTTAATTATTAGTCTTATTTTTGTGCTAGCAAATTTAACTTTAACGTATCGAACGCCGGCAAATCTTCGCCTTTCAGTTTGCTCAACACTGTGTTTTTGTTTCGTATTCCACGTTAAGGCCGTGGGTTCAGATTCAGTTTCTCTAAAAATTTGAACTGCAAAGGACTTATTTTGAATAATGTTAAATTTAGGCTTAAAAGAATATCTAGGATATTCTCCCTCAAAACAAACTGGCCCTTCCGTTGCAAGCTCATGCAAAGTATATTCGCCAATCCAATTCAGGGAAGAACTTATTAAATTCCAACCAGCCAGCGCACTGATAATAGCACATTTGCCGTTTTAGAGGTGTACTTCCTTGTATCTCCCGTGTATGTTTATTGGTAAATAGATTAAGGTATAGCCTTTAAAACTGATGTTTGTGGAGTTACCAGAGTCCAGAATTTTGGTTTCTGTGAGGATAAGTATGGCTGATTTTGAAGAAGCTTCATATATCTTACAAAAATGAACAAAATTCGTCTTAAATCTTTCTACAGAAGAAAGTAACAAAAAGTCTTCAAACCTTAAGCTAAAATTATTACATATTATGGTAATAATTTAACCTCCTATTCCCTTGGTCGTGACACGTCATTCGATCTGACAATTGTCGTGTCACTTCAATTTTCAATTGGTCGATCGAAGAAATAATATAAGAGAGTTGTCACATCAAACGAAGATTGTCGCATCGATCGACTGAGAGAATACCAAAATTTGGTTGTCGGAACAAGTGACAAGTGACATGACTAGGGGAATAGAGGTGTTATTAAGCTTGGATTATTCGTATAACTTAAAGAGATTTGACTTGAAAACCCTTTTCACCGAGAGATGTATCTTTTTCACACATGGTGAGCTCTCAATTCCTTTTATGATTACAATCAGTCCTTTTTAACTTTTTAGCTGGTACGAGTATGTGTAAAATTGTTTACTAGCTTGGTCGAAATAAATCGAAGTGAGGTAATATACAATTTTTATTCAGGAATACCTGTTACTGAGAGGTGGTTTATCCTTGTAGCATAGTAACATTCTAAATTTTGAAAAATTCATGAAACAGTTCAAATACTAAAGTTTTCAAGATACTCCGAATTTTTGCAGTTCGACGCTGCCAAGTCAAAATTAGTAATTTTTTCAGGAAAATAATCGTTTTCAAAATATTAACCGTAAAGCCTGATAGTCTTGAAGGTGCTCTATTGATAAATGAATTTTGACATTACTGTTAAAGGAGGTTAAAATTGCCTAGTTACGATGAAAATTGAAAAGATCATAGTTTATCAAAATAATCGAAGGCCGAGAGGAAAATAAATTAAATTAGTAGAAGGCCGATGGTATTTTCATTGATGCAGGATAATTGTTAAAATAATTAAAAAATCATCTAATTCATCATTTCAATCATTTTAATAAAATTTTTATTAAAAACCAAACGCAAAACTTTGGGTTTGTTGTTTCGATTGTCAGTTGTTTCTGTGTATAATATTACAATTATTCACCACATGGTATAAAAGTTAAATAAATATTTAAAAAATAACAAATAAAATTATTTTTGGTTTAGACTATGACTAAATAATTTTAAAATTGTCTTAATTCCGGGTAAATTATGACAATTTCGTATACATCCAAAATTGAAATAAATTTTAATGAAAAAACAAAACAAACTATGACTTTGACTTCTCGAAATATCATTCTTTTGAATGGTAGATATTAAAGCATAATTTTGCTTCTTCGATTTGATGACATATCATGCCTAAGTCCCGCGTATTTTGAGGGCCCGTAATTTTCATGCTCGATTAGTGGGATAGCCTTTGAATATAAGCCTTTAGTTTTGGTGCTGCACAATGCCTTGAAAGACTGGCTACTAACATTCGACAATGCGACACTTGACCCGAATTCAATCGATAAAGTCGCCAGTGACTTTAGTATACGGCAATATAAATGACATATTTAACTAGAAAGTTGCCGATGATAATTTTCGGGTGAATTGCAAGAATGCAATTTCAAGAAAGGAGTAAGGCTCTATCATATACTACATGTGTTGGTCCATCCGCTTAATAATTCTAAATATTCCACCAGGAAAATGGCCCAAGCCATAATGTTCCCAATTTCGTGCTTTATGGTCATAATAATTTATCCAGGATGCAATTTTTTATTTTACAGATGTCTCACGTACAACTTGCTTCTCACTCAAACTAACTAAATTACGATTCTTCAGTCCAGAGGACGAAATGTAGATGCAGTTTTGCGAAATTTTTGCTTCGTAGTAAATTTTGTTTGGAAACAATTCGCTTTTTGCGTGTAATGCATTCAAGCAACCCAGATTCAAACAACTTAAATACGCCCAAATCCGTCCAACCCACTTTCACTTTTCTCTGTTTTTAGCGTTCGTACTGTATTTTAGTGGCACCTTAAACTATATTCTTTGGATCTACTGCAATTGCTTACATTGTTGCATTTTGTTTGCAATATTTCTACGAATAATTTTGTCTATATTTACACGAAAGTTTCCATTTCAGTTCGGAAAGCGCGAAGGCAATCCTGCCTTACTACCTACATCAGTGTCCTACATCATGTGATTTTGGTCAGGGGCCTGGATGCCTGCATTCGCCGAGCCCTCTTGTGGCCAGCCCTGAGACAGTATAGGACGTACATATATTAATGCGAACGTGACGTCAATTACTAATTACAAAAATACAAAAATTCCCGAGAACTCTCGAGATAATCGAAAAGAAATTTTAAAACCTTAAATTCTCGAGAAATGAAATTCGTCGGGAAAGAAAATTCTCGGTTTATTCGGATATAAAATTTCTCTCTGCTAGAGCATTATTGCTAGCCATAAACTTAAATTTAAATTGTTCTATCTGTAAGACCTTTTGGGTTAATTTATCACAATAGTTTGGAACTCGTATTTGTTTGGATTTTTTACCGGTTTGCCAAGAACGCACTCAATATCTGAACGTGAGTTGAAATGTCTTTAAAAATTGGAGGGAGACTAACGCTAGAGTATTTGTGATGGCAGATTCTATAAAAATATGCCTCAACAGTTCGCTCGAATTTTCACGCCACAGTGGTCGCTGAAACTCTTGGTCCTATTTCGCTACTACATTACAGTGTAATTTTATTATACCAAAAATTCATCAACTTAGCCAACAATGAAAGATTCGCGCCGACCATGAGCTCATCATTGAATTTCCTTTGGTGGTTTTACTAGATCCATCATACACAACGTGAAACTTGTGAGTTAATCTCTTATTCTTGGTGACGGCGTAAATGTGGTCTCTGCGATGTTTTGATTTTTTTTTGAAAGTTTTAGCATGTAACCCAAGGTGAGATAGTCGCGTGTGACTTTAACATACTCGCTCTTGAATTTAGAATTATGGTAAATTGAAACACTTTTTTCACAATGTTTGTTGAATTTTTTTTCTTGAAAAATTATTTAATGGCAGGTATTTCCTATCTTCTAAGGGTGTCATCGACATTTAATTCAGTAGTATATATTTACCACTGCCAACTTATAAAAATATGGATCTGCCAACAGCAAGTCCTTAATTATCACAAAGTTTCTCGTATTTATTTCATGAGAAGGTAGGCAATTTGCTAGCTAATTTAATATCAACACACTTATAATTAGGAAACTATATAAAGCGAAACAACGTTAAAAGAAAATTTATTTCCTTAGTCGTTTCAGTGCTATAAGTGATCTTTTGATCAATATCTTATGTAATGAAAGTCGTCGGGTACATAATTCGGAAATGACAAGACCTTGAGCCCCGAAATCTATGCTAAAACTGAAGATCATTTTGGTAATGATTCGGTGAATCGAGCACCCGAATCACAACCGTTGGTAAAATAGCATCAAGGTGTCTAAGCGACAGAGCATGCACAATGTTCATTGATTCGAAATTCAGTTCACAGCTTCCGCTTTTAAATTTGGTGTTCCCGACGGCATTTGTTTTACATCCTGCAGTGTAATATTGAATGATGCTTCAATCGACATATATCACATCTATAACGTGAATGACAATGTTGCGACTGATGGTTCTTAACAAGGCATATGGAACATAATTTATTATTGTCTTCAAAACCTCTACTTTCATTTACGGATAACTGTTAAAACTCATCGAGATGCATCATTTTCTTAGTATTTGATTGTTTTTAAAAGAAATCAAACAATTGTTGAATAGTTGAGAATTCGATTTCGTAGTTTTGTTGAACCTAAGTTGTTTTGGTGGTTGGATCCAGTTTGCTTACTAGAATATAGATAATACCTTTAACTTTTGTAGTACTTCATCTAAAACATTAATTAGATGGTGCATCTTTTGTCTAACAATTAACGATCATTTTCCAAACTTCGTCGTAATTTGCTTCTATCTAATGACAATATGGCGTAGCAAGGCAGCCCAACTAACATTTTGCCTTATATATTTTCTTTTAAGAATATTTTTCACTTAAAAGAGCCCTAGAATAACATTCTCCAAGAATGTTTAAATCTGAATACTTATTAGCTTCTTGTCAAAGAAATGCCGGTTTATAAACGATATTTTATTCTTACATGGCATTTTTACACCTTGACAGATTCTGTTGTAAGGCTCTTTCTTACACCACACTTAGTATACTCTTATTGTTTTTAGTGGAAAAGTTTTCTTAGCCAAGACATATTTAGTCTTACAGTTCTCTTAATTTCTTTCTTTATGAGTGTTCTGTAGGATTTCTCTTGATCAAGAGTTTTGTAAGATTAAAACATAAACAAATCTTTATAGAGAACGCTATAAGATTACATATTGTTAAAATTCTTTAGCAAGAGCCTTTAAAGTGTGTTTCTTTTAGAAGATATGACATTTGTTTGAGTACCGCAGAAAACAAAACTTAGTGATTGACGTAACTCTAAAACTAATTAATGTTAAAAATCGAGTGTCAGATATATGGTATTACAGTTTTATTCAGTTTTTTTATTTAAAATAATATGGTGAATATGTCTCTAATTATATAATAGTCCCAGGAGCACCGAGCTACGCTCGTTCCGAATTACATTAGCGTTTGTTACACGTTCATGTCACTGAGTTTCACCTCATTCAATTGAGCAATATGTTAGTTCCATTTAGACTGCCGATTTTCCGGAAAAATTTCCGACACTCATGTTTGAATCCCATTCTATACTAAACAAATCCCATTCTATACAATTCATCCCAATTGAAAGGAAATGGTTTAATTCTATTGAAACTAGAATAATATTCATATTCCCATTTTACAATCCCATTTTCATGGTACATACCGAGTTCTATCGAAATCGGTTGAGAAATGGCTTTGGTCCATTGGAATTGGCCATTTTACAGAACCTATACGATCCATATTTGGAACTAATTTATGATCTCTTTATAATTCTTAAAAATCACAATTGAACAAATAAAAAAAACAAAACACAATGCAATATTGCAATAACAACAATTAGATTTCCTTTGTTAGAAAATAAAATAAAATTGAAACCCGAACCTCTCCAGAAAGCCTACTAAAATATTTTTCCAAGAAATCAAAACCCATTACAATTGCTTCCTTTCACTAGAAAATTTCCATCTAACCAATTACTATTAACAAAAGAAAATAATAAAAATATGAATTCCCATAGGAGGATCCTCTTAAACGAATTTTACTGAAATAAAACCACCCCAACCAACATTAATAAAAATCAAATAACCGTTTCAGAAACCGGTAGTAAGTTAAAAAGTAAGATAAAACCAAGCAAACAGGGGCTCACCGGACGAGTACTTTCTTAACGTTTTTTTTAAGAATCAATACCCGGTGTTATCGCGTTTTGGCACTCGAAAACTCTCTTTCACCAATTATGATCAATAAAAAAATATTCAAAAAAACGAACCCCAGGCCTATTAGAGGACCCACTAAACGACATTTCCCGAAATCAAAGTCCACTGCAAATGTTTCCTAACACTAGAAAATCCCTGCTCACCAATTATTACAAAAATCGTTGAACTTAAAAAATGGACCTCGACCATCAGGAGGACCCTCTAAACATATATTTCCCGAAATCAACACCCATTGCAGACCTTTCAAAACCCTATTTGACTTCAATCAATACCCATGGCGATCGCTTCCTGCCGCTCGAATATCTCTCATTACCAAATGTTTACCAAAATTGTTAAAATGAAAAAAGGAACCCGGATACCACTGAAAGACCCTAAGCTAATTTTTTTAAACCAAGACCCATTGCAATCTCTGTCTGGCACCCACCCGCTCACAAATTTTTACCAAAAATGTAAAAATTAAAAAAAAGAAGCCCGGGCTCAACTGGAGAACCCCCTAAACGAATTTTCCAAAAATTTATACCCATCACAATCGCTTCGTGGCACTCGAAAACCCTCTTTACCAACTTTTAATAAAATAGTTAAAATTTAAAAAACCCAAGTTCCAATGGATGACACTCTGGACTGGTAAACATACTTACCAATTTTCAACAAAATCATTAAAACTATAAAAATGGAGTCTGAATTTTCCTGAAATCAAGACCAATGGGGATCACCTTATACCACTTAAAAGCACTTCTTACCAATATTTACCAACATCGTGAAAATTACAAAGGAGCCCGAGTTCCACTGAAGAACCCCCTAAACTATTTTTTTCGAAATCAAGACCGGTCACAATTGATTCTTGGCACACGAAAACCCCAGCTTACCAATTTTTACCAAAATCGTAAAAATTAAAAAAAGGCCTGGGCACAAATGGAGAACACCTTCTAAATTATCAAGACCCGTCGCAATCGCTTCCTGGCACCCGAAAACCCCCGCTCACTAATTTTTTAGCAAATTCGCCAAAATTAACAAAAAAGCACCCGGGCCCACTGGAGAACCCCCTAGACAAATTTTCCCGAAATCAACACCCAGCGCAATAACTTTCTAGCACCCGAAAACCCCTTACCAGTTTTTAACAAAATCGGTAAAATAAAAAAAGGCCCTGAGCAATACTAGAGGACCCTCTAAACGAATTGTATACGAATCCTGTAATCAAGACTAGTCGCAATCACTTCCTAGCCCTCAAAAACCGGTTTCGAAATCGTTGCACAAACAAACAAACAGACAAACAATTTTATGCCGTTTAATAATAGTAGATAGATAGATAGATAGATAATAAAAGTGTTTTATGCTTTTTAGCTCTTTATTTTAATTTTTTTTATATTTACCCGAGTAACCAGATGTCACAAAAAATCATCAAATATTTTTCACAAATGATCTTGTACTATTATCATGACCGCTAGCCCGCTACAGATATTTTCGAGTCAAGGTGCATTATCTCTATTAGCACATTTCCTTCCGATAGTATATACCGAGAGTGCTAAGATAATTATTGGTGATTCAGAATAGGAAAAATCAAAAGGGAAGTTCAATAATCGGGGAATTGGTTAAAGTTGAACCAAATTATGATTTATACGAGGACGTTGATGGTACCTTGATGGAAATATCGGATAAAATATCAAATATTATTTCAGTACCACCGCATTCTTTAGCCACAATTGGATAATTCTTGAAACTGCCTGCATATTCAGATGTGCTATTGCGCGCTAAAATAAAAGCACAATGCTTACTACTCTTACCTTGTTTACCGGAGATGGTGGAGGAATAAAATTTATAGTCTGTCGCTAGCTTCATCACTCCTAACGCTACCACCATTTGAAGTATTACAACAATTATTTTATTTGCTCTACTAAACCACCGATGACGCTTGAAACCAAAAAGCATTCACCAGTCAACGGTGTTTTAATAAAACTTCTTTTTATAGTTGCGTGAAAAACGCTTTAGTAAAAAAGTGAAAGTACCACCCAACGTATCCTATGGGGTAGTCATTGATCCAAACATTTATACTGTTGACAATGGGCACTTGAAAAGAAAAAACTAAAATAATTTTCAAAACTTAAACTATTTTTATTAATCAATTTATTGTATCATCATGTCGTGTTGCTGTTTCAGCCAACGCTAACATGGCTAAAGCGGTAATACTTCGTACATTTCGGTGTTCATCAATTAAACCATTTATTATCACTTCGATCAATGGCTTGATAATACAAGATGAAATCGCGTTTATTCGAACAGCGATTTGTTGTACGATTTTTATGCCAGTATAACGATCTTGCCATTTGGAACTCTGGCAGACCACCTTGAGGAACGATAATAATGTTGGAATGCCAAAAACAATTGCGACCACCACAAAAGCATGTGCAATGGTATTTCGTATATACGCCTCTATATTATCGATATCGGGACGCATTGCAGAAATCATTGCTGTTATACCGGTCGAATTTACTATTTTTGAGATTATCTCGTAATCTTTATATTCCTTAAGTTCAGGGTCATAAATAGTTTCTATAATTTTCAATAACACAATATCTAACAGATATTTATCATAATTTTGTGCATCCACAAGCGAAGGATTAGTATCGCATTTTATTTGAGGAGTTACATCCCATCGATTATGGCGCGTTGGTTTTGATACTCGTACCTTATTTTGATTTAAGAACGATTTTTTATGTGATATTTTATTTTTATATATTTATTCTATTCCACTCATTTTCGTGATTTTTTGGTCAAGAAAATCACTGGAATAATTAAATCCTACAATTGAAAATTGAATCCAATATTTCCAGAAAATTATTTCAATATCGATTTCATATAAATTTTCAAGATTCTCGCTCGAACTAATGATCCTTCACCTAAATACATATATATATGTAGTTTCCCAAATTATACCTACGTGTACTGATATACATACATTTACCGTAACTTAAATGTAAATGTAGTTTTTGTAGTTAATTCTTGATTTTTGTGAACGTAAATGTCATAATTGTGCCTTTGCAATACAAATAATTTACTATAATAGCCTAAATGTAGCTTACTACTTTTACATTCATCTTTTATTATTATTCAATCATACATGCCATATAAATTTGAAAAAAAAAACGAAAAAAAAAATTATCTCAAGAATGTAATTTTCGAGGTTCGAACTACGATCTAAAATTTTAAAATCCACAACGCTAACACCTAGACTACTGCGGCATGGGAATTTGCCGAAAAATTACTTGGTTTTATAAAAAGTTTTGAGCATTCTACTAAATTATATAATATGTAGATAGATTTACACAATGTGACGTATCAACATAGAGAAAGATAAAATTTGTCAGATCTTTCTGTAATTTGGTATACAGATGAAGAAAAATATTCTAAGAATAATTTCCTTTTACATCATATCGGAAAAATCACGGAAAATGCGAGAAAACCGCGAATTTCCACTCGGAAAATTCGTCGGGAAAAGACTAAAAAAAATATGCTGATCATCCAACATTAATTTAAATTTTTTTTTTTTTGTCGTGATTTTTGAAAAATGGACATCCATGAAAAAAAAACATAAAAAAAAAATTAAATACATCCCAACTCCGTATGCTGCTAACTACGCAGCTGTACTATTTAAAAAAATCATCAAACATTCTTTTCTATAAAAAAAAATACACAATACATATCGCTCATTTGCTGCAACAATGACACAATTTAAAAATAACAAATGTTATAATTTGAGAGACATTTCCGTTTGTCTTGTAGTGAGCTTTATAGCTTTAGGTGTGTCGTTATTTCAGTTTTAACTATATTAAAAAGCCGATATTTCTCTATAAATAAGTCAAAAACGACCGATTTTGAGTTATGCCATTGTGGTAGCAAATGAGCGATATACAATTGACCATTTTAGAGATGGCGCTGTAAAATTTGGATAATTTTTCCAGATTTGAAGGCTTTACAGAGTTTTCCCAGACTTGAGACCAGACTCAATCGCATTTTCATGCAAAAAGACATCATATAGCCATTTTACGTCAACGAAATCGGTCTCGAAGTAGTTTTTCGTGCGGACATATATACATACCCGCAATTATTGCTCGTTTAATAATATAGATGTATTCGCAAAATATTCTCTTAATACGCTTGGATAAGTTCTCTTTAAGAAAAACTCATACCTCTCCCTTATTAGATACTTACTTTATTTTTACATAGGATAAAAATAAAAATATTCTCTTAATACTCTTGGATAAATTTTCTATAAGTAAAACTCATAGCTCTCCCTTATTGGATACTTACAATATTCTTACATAGGAAAATAATTAAAAATATTATTTTAGGAGACATTTCTATCAGTGGCGGGCTCAGGGTAAATCTCATTTAACTATTTGACGACAAAGTATACAAATACACAGTTTAGCAACAGTATAACCGATTTGTTGTATCAGGTGAATCAGGCCAAGTCCAGGAAATGGTGTAGTATTCTTTGCATGTATATTTTATATTTTATGCAGGTCAAAGTTGACCCTATATTGAGATTTTTTTTACAAGCTCTTTCAGATCGTATGTTACAATTATTGGTGATCGTTGTAGATGGTCAGCACAACGAACGAGATTACACACAATTGGACGCGGCGTTGTGCTTAGTGCCGGGAATCGAACTCGAGACCGCGGTGTGTCTAAGTCGTCATCTTAACCATCACTACATGACCGGTTAATAAACGTGAAACAAAATTGATTGTTCTGCATGAGATGATGTTCGCTGGCATCATAAGGTTAACGAACGTTTGAAAAAATAAAATATCATTTAGAATACATAAATCATTTTCAGAAGTATGTTTATGCAAATTGAACATTTTTGAAATAGAATGTCCTAGTGGCATAAATGTACTTCAAACAGAATAAAGTTAGAACCGATAGAATCAAATTATTTATTATTATTACATAGATTTGTTATTATGTTTGTTCATATTTTTTTTTTGGTTTAAATATGTTCAAAAAAATTCCCATATATGAATATTAAAAATGAGCGTATACATTTTTTGCTTTAAAGAGTGCATTGCCAAATGCAACAAAGCTACGATATCCTAGCCGCATCATCCGAAAGAATTTATTAACCGAAAAAAAAATTAATTCATCTGGTTTTTGGGAAATAAAGAAGTCATAATCGGAGGCCCGCTGCTGATCGAGTGGTACCAAAACAAAGCTCAGGCGAAGTTGACCAATTGCTGGATGGAATTTAAACACCTGCTGACAGATGTATTTAATGTTTTTAAATAAATAAATCATAAGTTTTTGGCACGCTGTATGGTGAATGAGCTTTAGCTCAAAAAAGAGTGTGCTAAAATCTTAATAAATTTCTATGTAAATAAATAAAATAAATAAAATAAAATATATGTGTGTAATGTAATTAGGTATTGTGGTATTATTTAACAATTTGGTAACAATAAATTGACAACAAACAATATTAAACATGTTCATTCTCGCATATTTAGTCTAGATATTTACAAAAAATTTATTACAACTAAATTTGTGTAATTTTGATGAAAGATGAAACAAATTGTAGTTAAATTATTTAATAATAAACGTGTATCAGCAAGCTTTCACGGCTGGTAATAAAAATAAGTGTTGGTTTTGATATATAACATTAACCATTTTGTACCAAAACTTTGTTTAACATTCGAGAAATTCCATTAGTTTATTTTATATGGCTCAGAGACGTATGAAAGATGTGTCTCTGAGTAAATAACTACTTTGTGATATAACTTCAAAACAAGACAAAATACAGCCATACGTGCTTCTGGTGGTGTCAGAGGAGGTTCGTTGTCAGATCAAAAAAACAGACTTCTTTCGCATAATGTTAACCTCTCACAGGTTTCTATAATATTACGTTATATTGAAATTGATATTGCTTATAGCTGATCGATTATTGGCCTGTTTGGAGGTCTCACTCGTTAACACTAGCACAGCTCAATCATTATTTGGTTTTATAATTTTAATGGTAAAAAAAGAAAATATTACCAATACCTTAGTATGCCAAAACTATTACGGTGTCTCGGTAATGCCGAGAACTTATTTGAAATGCTTATTACATATACTGCTCTGAGCTCATTACAGCTGGCGCTTAATGATTCGAATTTAAAATTAGTTGTGCTTCCGTTTCTAAAAATGTCACGCTTCGTCCCTGATATATATATATATATATATATATATATATATATATATATATATATATATATATATATATATATATATATATATATATATATATATATATATATATACATATATATATATATATATATATATATATATATATATATATATATATATATATATATATATATATATATATATATATATATATATATATATATATGTATATGTATAGTATATAATTTATAATATATACAAAACAGTCATACAAACTTGTTATTATAATATAATTGTTTTATAATATCGAGTATCAACAGATTTATATGACTTTACATAATTTTGTTGGTTAATTTATATTTATTTCTACAGTTTTACCGAAGTATATAAACTCAAGCCGACCCTGGAAACTAATTTAAACGTTTTCTTATAAGACACTTATAAGATATTTCACGTAGAACGTCATTTCGGCCATTGGTTTAGGAATTTCCATTTAAAAAAAGTATATTTTGTAATTTTTTAGATACATTTTTTTCAAATGGAATATTTTGATATATTTTGGCAATTTTAGGAACTTAGCAAGTGCTTTTATAAAGTTTCCTCTCATAACAAGTACTATGTAGTATTTTAATTAGACCATTTTATGATATTTCTTTTTTTTGATAATTTGTATTTTTTTAAATAATAATAATTCTTTATTTTATTATTCGAATTTTTAAGAGCGCAAAAAAATTAGATCAGGTAGCTATTATTTTTAATTGAAAAATTTGAATTCGCAGCTAAATTCTATGCTAATTTCAATGTAAATTTTAATTATATAAAAAGCAATTAGTTTTTCAAGCATTATCTGTTTTAATTTAATTTATCTGTTTTATTTGTCAAATGATTACCAAGTTTGTTATAAAACTGAATTAAGAATCATTAAAGTTGTATAATCCTATAACATAATTTTCTAAGATTATAACGATGAATTTGAATGGGAATACAACGTAAGTCTTAAAACGCTCGTACATAAGAATGTATATTCTGATAACAACCTTACCAAAGACTACTTTACGACTATTCTTATAACTTATATCATTCTTTCTCAAGAGGGTTGAGTCTTATATGACACTTATGTGCACCTTATATGCCGCTTATTTTAACCTTATATGCCCAAATAGTTCGCCAGAAGACTCTTAAAAGTTTAATATAAGATGCATTTTAACTCTTATATCAGGCTCATAAATTTCAAAATTGTTAGTTGGGAGTTGCTGTACCTTTTAACAGACCTTTAATATTTTGTCTCTGGTAGCAGATGTCCTCCAAGGAAACAATATTTCGATATTTAGTAACCATTTAAAAAATTCGCAACCATCATTATCCAAACCAGTCTTGACCATCTTTACAATATTATTTTTAACAATGCCATAGGGTTAAACTTGGCGTGATAAAGCAATAACATTAATGCAACAGCTTGTAACGAATAGTGAAGGAATAGTGTAAATCCATGATAATTTCCCATTTGGTTTGGGACCACGATTACGATTTTATGAGTGACGGTGAATAAGTCAAATGTTACAATCTCAATTATTGTGCGTGGATTTATCGTTTTTATTTTATGACGCAGTGAAAAGGAATTAGAATTAACAGCTTTGGAAGTATGTGCAGAAGTACCACATCAGAAAATGTACTTTTAAAAGTACTTCAGAAGTATGTTTGCCAATAGAAGAAAATTTAGCGATATTGATTTTCTTAGGCATGAATAATGGAAGAGCATAATTAAATTATATACAGAAGCTTTTAGAAAATCTTAGTCAAATCTATGTTATGTTTTATATGAGCGAAGAGAAGTACCGATGAGTTGACAACAACACTGGTGATACTTTTAATAAAAATGCCGGCTGTCCAGCGTTTTGAAGTACCTGATGAAATGTAAAGCATTGCTAAAGTCGGTGTAGACTGGGTCAACTTGCTTTTACAATACTATAGTTGAACAATTATTAATTGAATGGGACACCTTGAAGCCAGTTATATCACACACCTGCAAATAAATATCATAATTAGAATTAATCTCAAATATTTAACTTAAAATTAACATAATATTTAGATCTAATTATCTGATCTAAAATTGCCGAAACTCAGGATACCAAAATTCAAGGGTGATATCACAGAATGGCAAACATTCTATGACATGTTTATGTCAACCATTCATAATTCAATCAAACTTTCACCTGTGGAGAAATTTCAACATTTAAAACTGGCGCTGAATGGTGAAGCTGCATTCTTATTGCGTCATGTGGCCGTGACGGAAAACAATTACATTGCAGCCCTAAACAAATTAAAGGTGCAATATGATCGGAAACGTCATACTATAAACTCATTTATTAAGACATTCGTTGATAAACCAAATTTCAGTCATGGATCCATTGTGGTCTTCAAGAGATTCATGAATACATCAGATGATGTTATACGAGGTCTTAAAGCATTGGGAGAAACAGCTGAAACACGGGACTCCTGGCTTATATACTTGGTATCTCAGAAGATGGATGATAAATAAAAATCAGCTTGGGCAGAATACTCAATTGATATAGAAGAACCAAAAATTAGTGACTTTCTTGTATTCTTACAACGCAGAATCAATACATTGGAGTCTGTAACCATAGTTGCGGTATGTAAATCAAATAATACGGAAGTTAAAGGCCACTTAGCAATGTATAGAACCGAACCCAATCTTACGAATGCTGCTGATACTTGTAATAAACCTAATACATTACATTGTACATTATGTTCCAGTAATGGTCATTGGTTGCTAAATTGCGAAAAGTTTGTGTCGATGGATGTTGCAAGGCACTTAGAATATGTTAAGGAGAATCAACGCTGTTACAATTGCTTAAGTCAAAACCATGCAGTATCTATTTGCCCAGATTAGCCCGCTGTAGAAAGTGTTGGAGGAAACACCACTCATTACTACACTTAAAGACTGGAACTAAAGAAGCCAAAACACGAGGTGCCGTTCTCGCCGAAGCCAATTCAGGTAGTGCAGTTTAAGACCAACCATCAGTTAATACACATTGTTATTCAAAGTTAGTATATAAGTGCCATTTTCAACACCGCGAATGCAAAGGTTATAACGAATCGAGGAGATTACAAAAAATGTCGTTTACTGCTGGACTCTAAATCACAGCTAAATTTTAATACTGAGGCCTGTGCAGATAATCTTGGGCTTTCCAGAAAAACATCCGATATACAAATAAGCGGCTTGTGACACTCACAAGGCCAATCAACAAAGGGCGTTGTGTCACTGATGATTAAAAGTGGAAATTCAAAGATGCATTATGTGGAAGCTCATATATTGAAGCAAATTACTTCAAAACTACCTAATTACAATCTGCGTCTACCACAATTCAAATTCTTAAAGTCGATCAAACTGGCGGACCCAACATTTTACAAACCAAGTAAAATTGATATCTTGTTGGGAGCAGGTTTTTTTTCGATTTTACGGTGTGCTCAGATTGAGATCAATAATTCTCAACTGATTCTACACGATACGGTGTTTGGATATATTGCCGCTAGTAAACAAGCACCAATTTGCTCATATGATTGCTTATCAATGATGACTTCGGTAGATACCGAAGAAGATTTGAAATTGACTGAATTTTTGACCCGATTCTGGGAGACTGAGTCGATTCAATCAAATGCGCCACTTCGTTCTCCGGAAGAGGAATTTTGCGAAACACATTTCAATCAGCATACGGCTGTCAATGCAGAAGGGAGATTTATTATCAGTTTATCCTTCAAGAAATCACCAGTTCAATTAGGCGATTCTTTGCAAATGGCAAAAAGACGTTTTCGATATCTAGAAAACCGATTTGCACGAGATAAACAATTCCATGCTGCGTACACCGATTTCATGAGAGAATACTTGTCATTACATCATATGTTTCCGGTGCCTGAAGAACAATTGTCAAAGCATGCTTATTATTTGCCGCACCACGGAGTTTTTCGTCAATCTGAGAAGATCAAAAATCAAGATATGCAAGAGAAGGTTCTACTGATATGCAAGAGAAGGTTCTACTATATTTGTCAAGAATGTGTGGGTTTACATTGGAACCCAGATACTGATCAGTTTAAATTTACTTGCAATTTGACTCACTACCAGTATCACACAAAAACAACCGTGCTTTCCGATACAAGCCGCCTTTTCGATCAAATGGGTTGGCTTGGCCCGTCGTAATTGCCGCCAAAATGTTCTTACAACAATTATTTGAAAATTTGTTGACCCAATCGTCAGAAATAAGTATACCAAGACGTATTGCGACCGAAATCGATTGTCAAATTGAAATACATGGGTTCCGTGACGCCAGCCAGTCAGCATATGGTGCAGTTGTTTATTTTCGAACGACAAGTGTGTACGGAACCACAATCCAAATAATTACTGCGAAAACCATTGTCTCACCGGTGAAGCAATTAACGCTCCCTAGACTCGAACTTCAAGGTGCTGTTTTGCTAACAAAGTTAATGGGCGTGGTGTTGAGACAATCGAGAATATCGATTACACGTAAGTATGCATGGACAGATTCCCAAATTGTGCTGGATTGGCTTCGCAGCCATCCCAAACGCTGAACTACATTTGTCGGAAATAGGACAGCAGAAATTATTACCACATTGCCACGTGATTGTTGGAATCACGTCTCATCTTCGGATTGCGCAAATAAAATGTCGCAGCCCGTATAAGTTGATGATGTTGTCATTATCAAAGACAGTAACGCAAAGATTAGTCAGTGGATGATGGGAAGAATTACATCCGTAATTCCTGGAACTGATGGAATTATTCGTGTAGCAACGTTTAAAACTAAATAAGGAGAAGTTAAACGAGCAGCCCATTCACTATGTATTTTGCCAGTGACAAAAATCTAATGTTAACTGCAATAATCTTAATAAAAATCACTCAGAAGATAACGGTCCTCAAGACGATCCTACATCCACAACAATTTAATTTGATGAATCAACGGGGGGAGAATGAACAATTATTAATTAAATGGGACACTTTGAAGCCAGTTACATCACACACCTGCAAATATATATCATAATTAGAATTAATCTCAAATATTTAACTTAGAATTAACATAATATTTAGATCTAATTATCAATATTTTCTTACCAATTGTATTGTTTACATTCTTCCATTTGACATTTTGACAATCTATAGTAAAACATAGCATAGTATATTTAATCGATGAGTCTAATTTTTGTTTATGTATTGGCCATCATGTATAAATCAAAGAAAGCAATTTAATGAGTACGTTCAATCCTATATATTATTTAACACCTAGTGTCAGTTACGAAAAACTGAAAAATTGTAATTATAAGATATTAAAAACAAAAGTCGCTCTCTTGCGCCAACCATCGACTTGCCAACAGATATTTTTCAATACAACAAAATCATACGCTCAGTTTTTGTGAATGGCTGGATTATTTTGCATTGACTGTAATATTTTGTGCGGATCGAAAGCTTGCTTAATTCATTTGTGTTCAATAGTGGTAAATTCAACTAAATTTGTTGTGATCGATTTACCCGGCATGAACCCATGTTGATAATTATAAAGATAAGCCGGGATGATGATGATTTAAACCCATCACAGATTTTCTTATTCTACATAATTTATACTAGATGAATAAGATTCTTTCGGCTTTTTATAGGCAAAATATATTAACAATTCTGGCATTCACAACATTTTTTGATTGGTTTATTAGGAAAAAAAAAGAAGAGGTAAACCATATTTATAATATATCTACCAAAAAATTTGAAATATCAATCCCCCCATAAGGGTTTTCCTTGAGTTTTTTGATTTAGTGAATATAATTCGCTAAATCAGTACGTTCGTACTTAACACTATCTGTCTGGTTTGGTCGTAGCTACCTGATGAGTAGACCAACTTTTTCAATACGAAACCAAACTACCAAACAATGAGCTCAAAGAAAGTTCTCATTTTTTGTTCAGGGTAATACAGTTTTTATATCTCTTGGGGTAAAAGTAGGGGCGATTAATTTTTCTACTTTTTTGATTAATCAATCAAAAAATGTTGTGAATGCCATTATTGTTAATATATTTTGTCTATAAAAAGCCGAAAGAATCTTGTTGATTTAATGCACATACAAACTTCTCTTTCTCTTTAGAATTTGTACTCGAGCGAAAAAACACATGTCAGGCTCTTTATTTATTACAAGATTTTTTATCGTAAAAACTTCTGATTAAGATTATGTTGGGCCTGGAAATTTCTTATGTCAGTTTAGTAGGTGGTTCCATTCCAAATTGTATTATGGTCACGCCAGGGCTTGTCCCATCCAATTTGGATAGATTTAAATATTTTATGGTATTAAATAAACTTCCTTCATAAATTTAAGCCTAATCATTAAATGCGGGCGAATCCAAGAAATAAAAAAACTTCTTCTACTTAAATTATTCTAATTAATATCAAATTGCTATTCATATTTAAACATAAAAAAACTTGAAGTATTCACCCTTTTAAATCACTAAATTAATAAACAAAAATCAAGCCTTATTTCCATAATTCGATAATTTCCAAAACTTCCGACAAAACAAACAAAACAGGTGGATATTATTGTATATGCTCGTACTACATAAAAACTACCCAAAAATTATTTAAATTTCATGCAATAACAATAAACCACTAAACAATGGATGATTTTAAAATTCAACATGAACACTGTACGATGTACACAAAACACTTGTTTCTAATTCCGTCTATAATTTTCATTATCCGATCATCATTAGCTAAAATACCCAACAAAAAATTTAAAAAAATATTTTAAATCCATAGATAAGAAAAATTAATTTAATTTTCCTGTTATTCGTGGGCATTTTTATTCCTCTGCATATATTATCGCACGCCGCATTAAACCACTTATTTAATATAACGGCAAATGAAAGGGGTGATATATTCAAATATATATATATATATTCTGAATGACTAATAAACGTATTGGAATTACTATAATATATTGTAATATTCTTATACGATCGCATCATGATCATGCAAGATTTTGTGTTGAACATGAAGGAAAACCATATTGCATAAATATGCACGTGTTCATAATAATCAAAAACTGACGTCATTTTGCATTTATATAGCATTTAGAATATTACATACATGGTCGTAAACAATTCATAACTGAAATATCTACCTAAACTAAACTATATACTTGTATTTATAGTGAGGAATTAAAGTGGATAGAGTAATTTTAATTTTACACGCCAGATGGTCAAATATAGGGGATGGTTGAATGAATATGTGAATTTTTTTTGTTACAATATGAATAATAGATCAAAAAAATAAGGTAGATGTGCTGCTATTGATGTTTTAATACCTTTGATTGGGGATGAACTGTTGGTTAAGGAATTATGAATATTCATGATCTATTGTTGTGTACAAACATTAACCCCTTGTTTTGTGTATCGAAAAGTGTTGTAATGTTGGTTTATAATTTGCAGTTTTTATGATTTTGCAGAAAATTGTTGGCGTCCTTACTATACTCAAGTTGCAGCTTTTTGTGCACACAAAAATGTGCAAAAATTAATTACAAATTCATTCCGCACTTCAAATAATGACATAAATTAGTTTTTTTCCTTTTTTTTAACTATAATGACGGTGACAATCGTCATCATCATTATCCTGATTAATAAAATGGTTTATTTTTAGTTTTTTTTTTTTTTTTTTTTCGTACCCAAGATAAAGACAAATTTAACACAATTTTAATATTGCTTGTAATTAAAGATAATTACAAGAAAACTTTAGTACACTCGTCTATAGAAGAAAATGTCTCAACTAGTTTTTGTTGTTATTTCTTCGTTTATATTGTGTACTTTGTGTAGCTTAGTACTTTTATCGCTTTAAAGTTTTATTCCTTTTCGTGTTTAGCTTTTTTTCGTGTCTGTAATTTTTTTTTATTGCAGCGCGATTTTAAGAAAATTAAACAGTTACTGAAGAAACTGTATAAATTTTAATGAAAAGGAATTAATTATGTTACATTAAAGAAATGAGATAAATATTTGAATTATTATTTTTTGTATACCAAATGGCAAGGTTTGCAATGTAATTAATTGCACTACTTTATCATTAAATAATTAAATAACATTTAAGTAACATAAAAAAAACAGTAATTTGTGATAGTTAAGATATAGAGGAATGAAATGTTAAACTATAATAAGTTGCGTAAGTAATATTGCATTATATGGGTTAACACAATAATAGCTCAATATTATTTATAACACAGTGATACACAGTGTAAACTACACTGAACACGTGCACTTACAAATTAATTATGCTGTAGGAATTGAAATACAGTGAAACTTCTATACAGGCCAATCATGCTCCTTACCGGAGAAAAATGGTCATTTATTAATAGGTGGCTATTTTCGAGGAGTCGTCGTCCGTGAAAGATCTACAATTTTTAACTCTTTATTAAATTATGGAATTTTGCAAACATTTTTTTACCGGAATTTTATTTTTTTGTACCCGTTAAAGAACCAATAATCCCGTTTCAATAAAATCTTATATTTTATGTTGTTGCTTTCATCTAATTAATACATTAACATTATTTTGGTTTTGATCAAAATGTCAAAATTATTTTCTGTCATTGATTTGAGAAATAATGAAATTACTCAAAGTTACCAAACACTAAACTGAGCCAAATAATAAAAGAGAAATAAAAAAATTCTCTATAGGTATGGTGAATGCAATTCTTGGTTTATTGCTAGCTAGTCCATAACAACCATACAAAGTGGTTGCTTTTAATTTTTAACGGTTTTTAATAAAGTTATAATTTTTGGGGTATCACCCAAGCGGCCTAAAAAATTGCGCACAACAGTTGGTCTATAAGTAGAATTAAATTGGAGAGGTGATCCATTAAGATTTTCAAACATGGAAGATATAAGGACGACCGCAGACCACTCTTTTTATCGGTTCATAAGCGTTATTTTTTATGTTCATGGACCTGTTTTATTGGTACATGAATTCACGGACTTAGCGTTTTTTGGGTTCGCGGACTTTTTCATAGGTCTAAGGAACTTTAGCCATGGACGTACTTTTTTTATTTAATTATTTTATGTCCATTGGCTTATCTTTTCGTGAACCATGGTTGAATTTTTGTTTAGATTATTGTACATTTTTTGATTTAATCTCGCAGGAATGTGGGCAGATTCTCCAATGGATCACTTTCGTAAAAACGTTTCTAGTTAAGCCTAAACGTTCAAAATTTGTATTTTTTTTTTTTTTCACCTTTATTGATATGGCTACTTCAATCTTAAACATTATTAATTCATTCAGTTGTACGTCCTCAACGTTGGTGTGGGTAAGAAGTCTCTTGTCATGTTTAATGGCACATTCGCGGATGACGTCGTCTATCAATAATATTTTTAGATCATTGTGTATTTCCCTGTTATTATGTGTATCGAATAAAATTTGTGATTCCCAAATTTATATTATCTCATGCCTTTACTCCGCAAAGGAAAAAAATAGTACCGTTATTTTGTAGAAAAACAATTGAAAAAAACGAATAAACGTCAAATTGTGCATATTTTCTTTATTTCGAAATGGACGAATCAGAAGAAGAAAAATGTGACTTAATAATTAGGTTGTGCAATGATCGTCCGGAGTATACTAATAAAAAAATGGCTAAAATTGCTGGAGTTTCCAATAATACGGTAACAAATATAAAAAATAAATTTCATTTCAATCTTTCTGTGTAACCTAAGCCCGAATCCGGAGCAAAGAAAGGTGCTCGAAATAAAATGTTGGATCAGAAAATTGTAAGCATCATTACCAAACATCTTTCGACATCTGTGCTAAATTTGTCCAGAAAAAACATAAGAAGTCAAAATCCCAAATTAAAGTGTTGAACAATTTAATAGAGGGTAGATCGAGCAAAGAATCTTAACAAATGGTTGAACGAATAGAAATATTCTTGTATCGTAATGGGAGACGAGACCTGGACGAAACAATTACTACCATAGCAATTGAAAAATTTACAGATGGAAACGGGGATCTGCCAGAGTCACTGAAGATATCATCTAGAAGCTAACGGCTTCCATTCGGGAAAAGTGAATTTTCGCCGTAAAATGAACAAAAAGTCCAAATGGCTATTTTTAATTAAAAAGTATACAATATGTACAACAAAACAATAAAAGAATAATAATGATTATCTATTGCCGTTTATTTTTAATTCTTCATTTACAAATCACAAATTTCATTCGGTACACGTAATAGTCACAAATCGGTAAGCGTTGGTGACCATTCGAAGAAATTTATTTTGGCTACGTTGTACAATGTCTCTATTGGATTTATAAGGACAACCCCTTAGCTGCACACCATACATCCATATTGGTTCGAAGACAATCTACACTAGTCTTTTGCAATACAGGTTCATTTTGGAATGGTGCCCAATTAACCCGTACATTTAACGTTGTTTTAATCGTATCTGTTCTGCTTTTTGTCGCACGTGATGCTACCAGGTGAGCCTTGAATCTAAATGCAGACCAAGGGATTTTGCCGATTCAGCCTGCGGAACTTGCACCCCATTGAGGTATATGTGTAGACTGTTATTTTTGTGTCAGAGCATAAATGTCACATGGGTTGATTTGAGCTCATTAAGCACTATTTTCCAATCAATTGTCCATTTAGTAACGTTGTTCATTGCTCGTTGAAGATTTTCCACTGCCCTTGGTTGTGATTCGTCTACTGACATACATTACAGTGTCGTCAGCGAACGTGATGATGAATGTTTTATTCGTTGTAAGTATGTCCGCAGTGTAGAGAAGGTAGAGGAGGGGTTCCAATACGCTTCCCTGTAGAACTCCCGCTAGCGTTGGATAAAAGTCAGAACTTGTTTGTTCATGGATGACTCTGAATTGGCGATCAATGAGGTATAATTCAAGCAGCTGGCAATAGTTTTGTGGTAGCATTTTGCTCATCTTGAATGTCAATCCCTCGTGGCAAACCCTATCAAAGGCCTGAGATGCATCCAGAAATATTACCGTAGTTATTCGATGGACTTGAACTATTGTGGAGTGGTTATTCCTGAATTCAAATTGAAAATCAGGAACGTTTACCACATTGGCCTTAAACGTTTTAGTAGCAGTTTTTCAAACAGCTTTGATAAGGTCGGAAGCAGTGAAATCGGTCTGTATGAAGTTATTCTTCATCTGGTTTACCTGGTTTCTTCAACATAATTATTTGGGCTGTTTTGTAGCATTTGGATATATACTTCAATCTCATACAGGCATTAAATAAGTATGTGATCATGATGATTGCTTTGCGTGGAAGTTCCTTAAATAGACCCGGTGATATTTGGTGCCTTTTTTGGCTAAGACTTTTGTCGATTTCTTCAGCAATTTCCATTGGCGTGACCCTTTTAAAATCCTGATTTGGTTTATGGACAGGTGTTACGTCAATGTTGGATTGAATGTCATGGGGTTGAAACACTGTTGCTAGGTGTTGAGCAAAGAGTTCCGCTTTTTCTTTGTCTTATCGAACCCAATTGCCTTGAATATTTCTTGTAGGTGGTACTCGAACTTCAGGTCATTAAAATTTTCTGGTTGCTTTCCATAACGAGTAGTCCTTATCTATTCCTGGACCTAGCCCGCTTAAGTAGTAGTCGAAGCAATCCTGTTTGAAGCTTTTGATTAGCCTATTGACTTTGTTACATAATCGATTGAAGGTGGTCTTATCAGCGGGATTTCTGGTGAGATGCCATTTTCCAAGGCAATCTCCTTTCCTTGATTTGTTCCCTGATTTCAGCCGGGTATTTGACTTTAATCTCCGCTTTGTCCTTTAATTCTGAAGTAGCTAGACTGGCGGCTATACGAGTGTATTCAATGAAATTGTTTCTTTGTTGTTCCAATTCTTCATTACTTTTAATACTAACTTTTAATTCAACTAGCTCTTCCAGTTTTTCTCTGAAGAGATCCCATCCGTGAATCTATTAGTAAGGTTTTGCTTTTTATTTTTATTGATGACTATAGCGCTTACTGACAACAGTATAGGAATGTGATCAGATGTTAAGTCGTTAATTCCTTCGAATCTATTGTAACTGGATGAAATACCTTTTATGATGAAGAAATCAAGCAGATCTGTTATTTTTCTGCATCCGTTGGCCAACACGTTGGCCCCCTTGGAGACAGATATTCATATTTGTTTTAATGACTGGCATTGTACAAACCATTTCCTTTCCCAGGAGAAATTAGCCTCGAACCCCAAGCTGTATGTTTTATATTACAGTCCCCTCGTTACGTTATTAAATTTTAACTTTGTTGGTGTATGCCGTGGAGGACAGTATATGCTGCCGCAATATTTAGATCTGCGCCATTATATTATATTGAGATAACAGTTGCTTGCATGTAGCTTTCTCGAATATCCTCTTGTTGGTTATGTTTAATATTATTTTTAATTAGTACAGCTGAAACATCTCTGGCTATTACACTAGGATGGGTTATCCAGTAGTAATTAAATCCCTTTATTCTGAAAAAGCTTTTGTTGGAGAAGTGCGTTTCTGAAATAAGTGCAATATCTATGTTGTTTGTATGGAGAAATATTTCCAGTTCCTGGGCTCGTTGGTTGAGCCCATTAGAGTTCCAAGTTACAAATATTAGATAAACTTGTTGTTTGTTGTGAAAAATATTGTGTATAGATGATTATGATTTTTTAGTTAATTTTTCATAGCCTTGAAAATTGTTTAAAAAACCGAAAATTTGGTAAAAAATTGTATTGAAAAAAGGAGAAAGTTTTAATAAAGAAATTTATTAATAAATTTTATTGTAGGTCTATAATTTAGCCAAAAATAAAAAATAATATATAAAAGACCTAATTAAAAATAAACAAATAAATTAATTATTTATGAAAAAATTTATGAAAAATTTTCGATTGTATATAGCTGCTGATACTAAATCATAAAATAACATTACGGAGTTACAATTAACCGTCAGGTATTGCAGTTTTTCCAAATATCTAACTTTAAAGCCAACATGCATTTGGTAAACCGAAAGAAGAGCGATCATCCGATATTGTTTCCTTTGTAATACCTGAGGAGATCTGTGCATCCAGATTAAATAATTCAGTCGCATTTTCCTTTCTTTATTATCTCACTTTTCAATAATACATATACTAAAATAAATTTTAACTCTTACAGTTGCTGTGTTGTAGACTCATGTAACCAGAAAAAAAAAAAACGTTTTTAGTTTACTTACTGAACTACCATTCTGGGCTTTACTGTTAAAATATGTGAAAAATTGTTGCCAATTTATTTATTTACTAGCTATTTACATAAATATAACTCAAGAAAATCCTCATAATTTTAAAACACGGATACTGAACAGTTATTGCTGTAGAATAAATGGAATCCATAAGGCTAACACAATCAGAAAGCTAACTACTCGCAGTTTAGTTAAATTGTGTTTGTGTAAACTCACTAATCATTACCTAATAAGTGGTAAACAGAATCGAATGACATTTTTTCAAAAATAGCGCTTATGTCTATAGAATTATAGTCGTTTGCATTTCCCGTTTGTCAAAAACGTAACGTAATTTAAATACTGAGCGTACAGCAGCCGTCTCTCTGCATTGGTTTCTCAGGCCAATAAAACAGGCTTGAACTGATTCAATAGTTATGTACACATAAAGGTTATCACATAATTCGTTTCCGAGTTGAGCGTGAACTTGCAAATTGTTTTTTATGTCGACATACTCGTACATATATCTGTGGCAATAAGTTGAAGTAGCTTATGTCACTTTTGGTAATTTTTCAGGAGAGGAAAAACAAGTTTATTTTGGAAATTTTTCTATGATCCACTTCAAATTAAGCCATACATTTTTTCAGAGATGGTAAATGTTGTATCCTGCATCTGAATATCTATATTTTAAAAACATTAAAAGGAGCATTCATTACTAATTTGATTAAAAGTTTTTAAGGTACTTTAAAAAAATGCTTCCAGAATTACTTATGTACACTTAAGCTACTTTAACATATTTGAAGCTGTAAGATAACTAGGAATAAATTGCAACATAATCTAAAATGTATTAATTAAGCTACTATTATAAACGCAAAATGTTATGGTACTTCAACATAAGGGGTTTTATTCAAATATTTTATTCATCAATAACAAAAAAATAAAATTTTAATCATAATAATTAAAAAAGAACTTCAAATTTCATTATTTTCTCTTTCTGGTATATCAGGATCAGCGAGGCGTATATCATTATTTGTTTTTAATGAATAATAAATTTGTCAGACTTCAGGATCAACAATTCTATTAAATTTAAAAGAAAAAATAAATTCTTTTTTTTTGCTGGATGTATTGGCTGGGTGGGGTCCATTATAAACATTCTGAAATTTCGAAAAAACGTAACATTCATGACCCCGACGTTTGATATTTAGTTTTTTAAAGGGTTGGGCATTATCCAATGTGTTTTTGTATCGGATCATGCCGAATTCCTTCGTAAATGGAAGCCACCTCACTTCTCGCCAATTGAATTTATTACCCCCATTATCATTTTTGCGCCATATGAATTTTTCTTTTGAAAGTTTCGCGAAATCCTTAAAGGAATTGGAATCCATTTCAATCACCTGGAATGGTTTACTCTTTTTAATTGAGCGAACAATATTAAACCAGTCGCGGGGGTGGTCAATGTTCATTGAAGTCTTTTTTTTTTTTTTGCTTTTCTATTAATGCGTGATGAATGTCACACTCCATATGAGTGTGACCAGGAAATAAAAATGTGTGGTCAATATACTCAATATTTAGTAGCTCTTGAGTGCACAAAAGGAACATTGCAACCACATAATTATTTTTATTTTGACCCGAGCATGAGTCGCAATAAAATTTAACAGTTTAACAGATGCAATTTCGTTACCACCACGCGTCCGATCGCAAAATCTCATGAAAATAAATCGGGAATTAATATAAAATGAATCGGGGACTCCCATAAATTTTATCAACCATGAAAATGTCCGATGCGTCTTATCGTCCGCAAAATACGTTACTTCGTGCTAGATAAAACAAAAAGCTTCCGATGTTGTGCAACTGTGAATTGTCAAATTGAATGTCCACAGTTGTCTTTTATAAAAAGATACTGACGTCCGTAAAAGCGGGATGGCCAAGGGTATTATCTAATTGCGCCAATGCCTTATTCCGCCTTTTACTTTCGTATGCAGCTTCTGCATCTGCATGATGTATGCTCTGTTACGACTGTAGAAATGTTCTATCTTCTTCAGTGGTTTCATAGTTTATTTTTATTTTTATTGTTTCGCAATTGTTGCAAACATCTAACTTAAATGATTTGAACTTTAATTTCTTCTCATGGAATATCTTACTACTATAAATTGATATTGAAGCTGGGTTTGTGTATTTTTTTACATATAAAACATACATTTGTGATATATTGAGATCAACTTGCAGGTATTTTTGTGAAGTATGGCTCCGTAAATAATGGCTTTCATTAGCCGGGAAGCTGTTAATATGATCTTTCATATCGTCAATTTTTTCTCCACAAAGTTTAGTTTTAGATGAACCTTGTCCGCGTTGATCTGGAATAATCGTACATGTCGATTCTATTTTTTTTAATCGTAGTTTTTATAAACTGATCGGATTCATCAGAAGAACATTTAACGCATTTTGTGGAAAATGGGCCTCGCGTTGTCTCAGTATGAAAATTGTATCCAAAGGTGTAATCACACAGCTGCCCCCACAGGCTTTCTCTCTTGGAGAAAGCACGGGCGGTACATTTGTCAAGAGCCACCGCTGGCTCTGTCAGTAACTACTGATCGTTACCGAAAACTTCTTTGTACACAACATTCGTAGTGTACATTTTTGTTTTGTCTGGACCAATTCTACCTTGGCCATGACTGTCAAATATTTGTATTTTGACGTCAGATCCTCTTCTCACTCTTGAGAAGGCTATATAAAGCTGTCCATGACTGAATACTGGTTCAGGTAAATAAATACACACTTTATCCATTGTTTGACCTTGAGACTAATTGATGGTCATTGCAAAAGCCAATTTCACACGGAATTGGCATCTCTTCATTTTAAACGGAGATTCCCATCAGATGGAGTAAGGTCTATTCTGGGAATGAACACTAAGTTCTCTTCCGCAGAACCGGTAAGTACCTTTGCTCTAATTAGGTTTGGTTGGAGTTTTTCGACTACCAACCTGGTACCATTGCAAGGTCCCATTTTTGTGTTAAGGTTTCGCAATAACATTATTATTGCACTTTCTTTAAGATTAACCTTTTGAAGGGACATACCGGAATGGGTAAGACTATGAAGAAACTTAATAGGGAAATTATCAATTTCCTGAAGATCATCAGACACGACTTGGTCAATGCTAATGTAGGTCTTGCTTTCTCCTTCTAAGAGATCAAGAACCTCCTCATTTAGTTTATCCACATCCTTATTTTTGGGACACAAAATAGCAGTTTTTGCTAATTGTGGGGTTTGATCTTTTGTTATCTTTTCACCAAAAGTATCCTTTATTAAGGAGTTTGAAAGGTATTCTTGTGGTATTTCGATAACATCGCCCTCAATGCCGTCTTGGTTTTTTAATGTTCCTCTCCCATCTTAAGGAGAAATTCACAGTATGGTGGGTCTTGAGACCACACATTATTTTTTAGTTTTAGAGTCTGGAAGCCTCTCCATATATGAAATCTTTTGACAGTTGCTTCTAAAATAGAAGTTCTCGGTCCGTGTTTATTAACTGGATGGTACTACCGAAAATCACCTTCAATATCAGCACTGACACTTGTATCTGATATTATAAAGTTTAAGGAAGAATCCTCATGTAAGTCTAAAGGGAGTTTGTATTGAGAATGGTAAGTTCTTCCTCCATCAAGCAGATTTGCTGCAATTTCTGTAGAGGCAACAGGTAAAACAGATCCCCCTTTTCCTAAGTACTATCGACTGTTCTTAAGTCTTCGTGGCTTATTGCGCCTCTTACATGAAGGAGTAAAAGTTGGAGGAAGTATTTTTCATCGTCATTCATATTGACCGTGTACATTCGACCTATGATCTTATTCGCGCCTCTTTGGCGGAGTTTCCAGCTTTTGGACGGTTCACCCTGTGCTCTACTCCAAGTGTAATGATTGGCATCTCTAGCATTAATGTCAAAATATCCCATTATTGTGGAATTGGTCCGATTAGCTTGATCAGCCTGATCATGCTTTAGATCGTCTTTGTTTTCATCAAAGCAAACTGCTGTTGACCTCCTAAATGCATTGCAAGTCTAATAATGGAATGAGACTGGTCATGCATAGAGAAACCATTTAATCGCCACATGGCTTCAGGTGCACTCACATATCTCGAATCAACGAAAGAGTCTATTTCGGTGTGATTGTATGTTCCATCTGTACCTATTTGGACATTAGCACAATCATAACCTTTGTAAATATATTTAAATAAATAATTTACGCTTCTAATTGAAGCACAAACCTCCACATTAATGTGGCAATTGAAATTTAGGCTCAAGAAAGGATTGTAAGGTACTACCCATGAGTTATTAACTGGGGTTTTGTTTCTGCCATATTTTGTACATGTGCGGCCATCTCTTCTTTGGTAAAGTGGATAACCAATGACATTTCCAACTATCTCATTTTGTAAAGCATTGGGAAAGTCTTTTGTACATTTCCCATCTGCCATGCAAGGGGAGCTGGAGTTGGATGTCCCGCATGGTCCATGAATCATATGCTTAAGCACAATTTCATGGAGTTAGGGATTAGTTTCCGGATCTGGTATTTTAGCTTTAACATGCTTATCGATCATCTTCTTTGTTCGGGGTTTACTTTCTGCTGTAAAAATGATTAACATATGAGCATGAGGAAGTCTCCTCTTTTGAAACTCGATTAGGTACATGAATTGATGCAATCACATTACCAAAGATGTTCCGTTTCATTATGTCTTCTTTAAGTTCTTTTAGCTTCAACTTAAAGACTCGAGCTACTAAATCTGGTCTATTCTCGACGCTTTGGCCTGTTTCAAGATTTTCCGTAATCTCTTTTCACTTGGGAGTACACGTCATAGTGACAAAGAGATCGGGTCGGCCAAATTTCTGAACTATAGACATGGCATCTTTATAATTCTGTGCCACGTTCCTTGCGCTTCCGATAAAAATGGATAGTAAATTATCCTTTTCCCGGGAACTAATCCTTCAGCTTTGGCATTTTGATGGATATAATCCATAATTCCCTTATAACTGCCGACTCTTAATGTTTTCTGGTTTTGACTTACCCAGTTTAACCGATTAGCTTCAGTTTTTCTGTAAGAATACACTATATAGGTACTACTGTAATTTTCCAGCCATTAATAGTGGATTGAATGTGTCATCTCGAACCTGCAGTCGGTAGGAGAAGTACTACATTTGGGATACCCGAAAATGGGACCCACCACTGCCAAGTGGAATGTTTGGATGTCATCTTACCCCACCATACGGAAAGAGCCATGGATAGGTCATTGGATCGAGGCCAACATGATCAAATGAAAGATGCATCTGGATTGTTGGAATCTGGTTTTAAATAGATCAACAGGTCCCTCTCCATTGGAGGGTCGCCATCATTATTTCTAAAAACCACAGCAACTTCGTTTGCAGTTATTGGGTTATTATATGATCTCTGATCTGATGTTGGATCTTGACGAATAGCCATCATTAAGCTGGGAAAACCCCCAACCCCGAAGTCCTCATCTTGCTCTTGTTTAACCTCATAAAGCATTTTGTGGGTTATTGCATGCTGGTTGTTGTCTTTCAACCAAGCACCATGTTCCAACATTAAATCTTTTGAACAATTAGTGTTTCCAAGATTTTCCATCCTAGTCCTGGTAGCTTCCTGAGCATCTAAAACATAGAGCTGAGCATACTGTCGTTGTTTACCTATAGCAGGGTGCAACGTTTGGGCTTTATGGTAAATTTGCTCGTGTATGCGAAAGCAGAAAGGGCCATGCCCCTGGGGAGGAGAAACTGAAGCTCCATTGACACAAATCCGAGCACAAATCAAAAGCGTATACATATTTGCCATAAAGTTTTTAGATTCATCAGAATTTCCTATAGTTCCAGTTAAAAGCTCTTGAAAGCATACAGGGTACTCTCTCAGAGGTGGTAGTACTACTTTGCCTTTAGCGCAACAGTTAAACTTTGTATCTGTTGGGCGTTCTGCATGAAAATGCTTGGAGTTGCAAAACTCACAAACAGCATCTATGGGCCCACAATAGTGCTCAGGGACTAATAACTCATCATCAAAATAATTGATGGCAATTTCTTGGGCAGTCAATGCCCCACGTCTCGTTCTGTTTTATTTATATTGAGACGCTCTCATAAGGCGGCGAGTTCTTGCCTCAGAGATTTCATTAGCTCTCATTGCTGCATGTCTTGAATTTTTCTGCCTGCCTGTGAGAATTGTTAGAAATTGGTTCACCAGGAAGGCTAGTTTGTGTCTGTGAATCTCGTGCAGATGCATCGCGTCTTCTTTTCGAGCCACCTCGGCTGTATCAGCCTAAATGTTGATTATCAGTTTTACAAAATTTATTACATACTTATTGTTTTACAATACAAAATTTTATGTTTTTCAATTCGTATTAAACCAATAAAATGCCGTTATGAAAGAAAAATATTATTAAAATTAATGCGGAGTTTGATGAGCATCGAACCCGAAACGTTTTCAGTAAGAAAACGAAGTTTGTTGTTACTATGTCATTGTCAAATCGTCAACACCTATATGAGGAGTGTCTGATCAAAAGTAGCTATTTACATCTTACTTTTTGCTACTTACTTTTGATCACTTTTTTGTGGTAAATAGCTTGTTTTGGCCAAAATAAAGAATTTTAGTTATACTTTTCATAGAGAAATTGGGAATTTTTGGTACATGCTGGAAATAGCCACTTTTGGCCAATTTCAATTAAAAAATTCTGCCCAGATAGAAAAAAAAATATCATTTTGGAAAATGTAAATAGACTTTTGATCAGACACTCCTTATATCACTTAGGCTACTGAAGATGTAAATTGGAAATATAAGAAAAGCACTAAAATGTGTTTTTATGACCTTTGACCTTGAAGCAGGTCATATTTTCAAAATCAAAGAAGAATCTGGCCACCTAGATTTGTTTTGTGATTTTTAGAGCTATAACATGAGGCTCTAGGGCATTGGGTAGTAATTTTCTATAACAATACTAGATATTATTGAAAATTTAGTACAACTTAAGGATCATATTTGGTATAAAAGACTAATTCGATGTAAGTTTAACAAAAGTTTGCGCTTTATGTAGTAGCCTATGCCTATATAACCTACTATAAAAAAATTATAAATCAGTAAAACTCCAATCCCCGTGGCGTACTGCAGCTATCGGGGGGTTCACAGGTGGTGGATAGTGGACGGCCTATCGATAGGTAGGCTAGCGGTGAATTAAATAAGCCGCCCCCAACCGCAGTCCAGCTGGTGGGAGAGTCTCAGGGAACTGGGGAGTGGTTAACCTCAGTTCATTAAATTCTGAGTGCCTATGATGCCCAGCATGGAAAGGCGAACAGATGGCGCCAGAAAACCATCGACCAATAACCACGGCGGACTGGGCGTCGTGTCCCCTCTGCACTTCCGGAGTCTCCGCGGGTGATGAGTGGGGGTACCCCTATAAACGGGTGACCCGGAGAATGGAATGGATCCCATTGGATTGGGCTCTCCATGTGAATAGGTGAAAGGGGGAGAGAATGTGGGCGGAGGGAAGGGGTGCTGGGAGGCCGCGGTGCTAGCGAGCCGAATGGGCTGGATTAAGGTGTTAAGCGACCCGTGCTGATGATCAACTAGGCTGGGGGCCCATTTAACAAAGCCTTACCTGCGTATTCGGATCTCTGCGCAGGCGGACCTCTATTTCTCCGATACTCGTGGGAATCAGATGGAAAGATCGAACACCGAAAAAACAAAGGGCACCGGCCCTCCTCAAAAGCCGGTATCAGTGAATGGGGGTACCTCGAACCAGACAGGTGGGGCCTCTAAAGTTGCAAAGGGGGTTGACTCTAGGGCAAAAGTCCCGGGAGTTAACGGTACCAGCGCAGCACAGGGGAGTGGGACGAGAGACACTCCTACGGCGAAAAGGCGATACAGGAATCGCCGCTCGGCATTCCGAATTCTCGAGAAGTGGGCTGCGACCCCCGAGGGGCAGCTTACGGAAGAGCAAAGAACATCAGTAGCTTGGGCAAGGAGCACTGTGGGCTGCGGAGGCTCGGAAAGGGACCATGTGTCGAAAAGACAGCGGTCCCAGGACGAGGTGGAAGTAGTCAACAGCAAGCGGGCCAAGTTGGTGACTGAAAGGAAGCCGAGCTCCAACTCAGGAACAAAGCTGTTCAGCGATGTCCTGAGGGAGCATGTGTTGATGCTAGCCGTCATTGACGAAAGTCAAGAAGATGGGAGCATCACGGCCGAAAAATGGAGGTTGGTGTATAATGCACTCAACCTCGTCTTTTTAAAGGTCCTGGGTGAAAATCCGGGACCTCCCCCATCCTGCAGAGATGCGGGGTGGTATCAAGGGCGTGTGAAGATGACTGCATGCTTGGACTTTAGATCTGTGGATCTATATAAAAAGGCTATAGCCAAAGTAGGGGAGGTGTGGCCAGGCGCAAAGCTTGCGGCAGTTAGTCGGGAGGAAATTCCCAGCAGGCCGAGGGCACGTGTCTGGCTGCCATCCGAACCGGCTAGCCCTGACGAGGCTTTGGAAATCATTCAGGCCAGTAACCCGAGTCTTCCGACCGGAAATTGGAAGATCGTCAAGCAGGAGGAGGCAAAGGGGGGCTCGAAATTATCAATTATGGTAATAAATAAGGAGTCCCTTGCCCTCCTGCACAAAACGAAGGGAGTAATTGACTTCGGTTTCGGGTCAATTACTCTCAACGTTTATAAAAAGGATGGGGCGGAAGCGCGTACGGGAGGCCAACCGGAGGATGGTTGCCACCCGCCCACGCCTGAAGGGGGTACCAGCAGCATGGGGGGAGAAGCTGAGGGTATGGGGGAGAGTGAAGCCGGCGACCTCGGTCGGATAAGGCCTCCCTTGAAGCATAAGGAGGGGCATATAAGCGAAGGAGCTGGTGTACCGATGGAGGAGGCTGTCGGCAGCCCGGCCAGACGGGTCAGCACTGACAAGTCCTCTACAGAGGGTATGAGGGGTGGCGAGACGGGTGGATCCGGCGCACCCCAAAATACCGAGAAATAATATTCCTGCGGTAGCAGGAATATACCATAGAGATAGGTAGAGGTTAAATGGTTATGATTAAGATAACACAAATTAACCTTCACCATTCTAAGGCTGCTTCGGCAGCTCTACTCCTCAGGCTGACTAGTTCGGGTGAGGATGTGATATTAATCCAAGAACCTTGGATTAACAACAACAGGATCTGTGGCCTCAGAACCAAGGGGTATAAAATTATATCCTCTAGTAAGTCTGGGAAGATCAGATCTTGTATTCTTGGGAAAAATAATATTAATCTTTTCCTTCTCTCTCAATACAGCAATGGTGACACTACTGCAGTTAGCCTGGAAGTAGGCACTTGTAGATTCTGGCTAGTTTCAGCCTACATGGACCGAGAGAAGGAGGTTCCTCCGGATAACCTGGAGGAGCTGATCCGTAAAGCGGAACAATCAAAGGTAGGTGTGGTACTGGGAGTTGATGCTAATGCGTATCACACTATCTGGGGAAGCACAGACATTAATGAAAGAGGTGAGTCGCTTTTTGACTATTTGATGAGTACTAACCTTTCAGTGTGTAATATTGGGCGGGAACCCACATTTATTACTAGTAACAGGCAGGAGGTTTTAGACGTGACCCTTGCCTCAAATAATATTCTTCATATGGTTAAAAATTGGAGGGTGGATAAGGAACACTCCTTTTCTGATCATCGATATTTAACCTATAGCCTCGATATTCACCCTGCTACCCGGGAAGCCTTCAGGAACCCTAGAAGGACCAACTGGAGCAAATATGGGGAATTATTGGAGGAAATGTTACCGACGAGGGCTATGGAGCCCCCGACGACCGTTGGGGAGCTGGAGGACATGGTGGCTAGCGTTACTAGCGCATGCAACCGATCCTTTCGCGCTGCCTGCCCACTGGCTAAGCCTAGGGGTAGGCAAAAACCGGTATGGTGGTCCAGGGAACTGGGAACCTATCGTAAGGCTTGTAGGATAGCCTTTAATAGAGCCAAAAATACAAGGGAGGCTCAGGATTGGGACTCCTATAAGGAGAAACTCGGAATTTATAAGAAAGAATTAAGAAAGGCACAAAGGAGGTCTTGGAGAATCTTCTGTGATAATATGGAAGAGGTATCCGAAACCTCCCGCCTTAGGAAGATTCTTTCCAAAAGTACATCTAGTCCTAGTTTTTTGATAAAACCGGACGGATCTTGGACAGCTTCTAGTGGAGAATCTCTGGAGCTTCTCTTCGAGACACACTTCCCAGGGAGCTTTGAAGACCTGTTGGTGCGTAGCAATCATCAGGAATCACGGTCAGTAACCACAGAGGATATCGTAACCAGAAAACGGATCCTATGGGCACTGAGGGGTTTTAAACCATTTAAATCGGCTGGTCCGGATCAAATTATACCAGCGGAACTTCAAAACAACTCAGTAATTATTCTTCCCTACCTGGAAGCTATATTCAAAGGGTGTTTGAAGCTTGGCTATATTCCTAGGTACTGGACGGAGGTCAATGTGGTGTTCATACCGAAAGCGGGGAAAAGCTCACATGTCTATCCTAAGGATCTAAGACCAATAACTCTATCATCCTTTCTTTTGAAAACATTGGAAAGGCTGCTGGATGTATACATCAGAGATAAAATAGGTGCCAGGAAGTGGGCATCGTCTCAGCACGCGTACACAAAGGGTAGATCTGTGGACACTGCTCTGCACGCCTTGGTGTCTACGATTGAGAAATCGATTAATTCGAAGGAATTCTGTTTGGTGGCCTTCCTGGATATAGAAGGCGCCTTTAATAATGTGAAAGCGGAGGCAATCAAGGAGGGATTGTCATTTTTGGAGGTGGACGTTCCTTTGATAGGGTTAATCAATTATATGCTGGGAAGCAGGATTGTTAGCTCGAAGTTGGGGGACTCCACCTTCAAGAGGCGAGTAACTAGGGGAACTCCGCAGGGGAGGGTTCTGTCCCCTCTTCTCTGGAACATAGTGGTAAACGGGTTACTACTTGAATTGGAGAGAGAGGGTATTGAAGTTATTGCGTACGCAGATGACGTAGCTTTAGCTGTTACCGGGAAATTCCTGGGCACGATTGTAGACGTAATGCAGAATGCGCTTACCATCGTTACGAAATGGGCTGGCAAATGTGGACTTGGTATTAACCCGTCCAAGACAGAGCTGGTACTCTTTACTAAGAAATACAAAATCCCGGTAGTTGTCCCTCCTACCTTAAATGGCACGAGACTTGCTTTTACTGATAGAGCTAGATATCTGGGCATTATCTTGGACAGTAAGCTTAGTTGGAAGCCCAACATGTTGGAGAGAATAAACAAAGCTACTATTGCTTTGTACTCCTGTAGGAACGCCATTGGTCATAGATGGGGTCTGAAGCCGGAGCTGGTACACTGGCTCTACACCGCCGTAGTGAGACCTGTACTCATGTACGGGGTGGGTGTTTGGTGGCCAGCTCTGGACAAGATAACTTACAAAAGTAAGATTGAGAGAGTGCAAAGAACGGCCTGTATGCTTGTTAGCGGGGCATTGAGGTCGACACCGACAAGTGCCTTAGAGGTTATGTTGCACCTTCTTCCGGTCGACATTTTTGGCAAACAGATGGCGGCAAATACGGCTGTACGACTTGCAGCCGTCTCTCAGTGGAGGTGTCTTAGTATAGGACACTCTACTATCGTCAGATCGTTGAAGGATGAGCTGGCGAATCTTGACTACATTAAACCTACTCTACGCTTCGAAAAGCGATTTCGGACCTCCTTCCCTTCAAGGGAATCCTGGAGGGATAGACCGTCATCGGAAACTGAAGCGTTGCAATTCTTCACAGATGGCTCCAAGCTAGACGGCAAAGTAGGAGCTGGAGTATTCTGTGACAAATTAAATGTAAATATTTCTATTCGTCTCCCTGATTACTGCAGCGTGTACCAAGCTGAAGTCGTAGCGATTGAGGAGGTCATGACGTGGTTGAAGCATAATGTGTTATCCTCAGACGATATCACAATCTATGTGGACAGTCAAGCGGCGATCCGGTCGTTAGAATCGGTGTCTTTGGCGTCACGGGTGGCGTTGAGTTGTCACTCATCTCTAAATGAGATGGGTGAGCATTACAACATCCGGGTAGTCTGGGTCCCAGGTCACTCGGGCGTCATGGGGAACTGCAGGGCAGATGAACTTGCTAGGCATGGTACGACTCTCCAGCTGCAACCGGAAAGGGCAAGTCTGGGGAGGCCTATCACAGCGCTGAGACAAGCACTTGGGAAGCAGGCGCTATCCTCAGCGGGGGAAAGGTGGTCTAACACCCTCACCTGTAGAGTTGCAAGACAAGTTTGGCCAAAGCTGGACTTGGGGCGCACTAGGGCATTAATATCCTTACGAAGACGTGAATTAAGAACGGTCGTAGGAATACTCACGGGACACTGCCTTTTTGGAGAACATGCAAGAAGGCTGGGTCTGGAGGCTAATGACTTCTGCAGAAGCTGCTTGGACGAAGAGGAGGAAAAGACGTTGGTCCACTTCCTTTGCTCGTGTCCAGCATTGGCTCTCAGAAGGCACAAACACTTAGGTAAGTTCAGGATGGACTGCCTCTCGGATCTCGAAAACATTAAAGTGCGGGACGTCTTACGCTACATAAGTAGCTCGAAATGGTTCCAATAGGGGTAAAAGGGGATACATCCTGTGGTATCACAATGGACCGTCACCGGTCTAAGTGTGCGTAAGCAGCCACTCCAACCTAACCTAACCTAACCAAAACTCCAATCATTAAATGTACATAAGCTACTCTAAATATTTGATTTCCATATAAGCATATTTTGTAGAATAGCTTATTTTTAGATAAGTTCCTTTAACTTAAGAAAATATGAAAATTTATGTAACTAAACTAAAATAATGTTTTCATATCTCGGTTTGTATGCGCGATAGAGAGGTCGGAGTTTTAGCAAAATAGTAGCTTGTACTTTTGTGTTTATATCTCAAACAATCCATTTTTCTCTTAAGTCGACATAAGCTACTTCAACTTATTGCCACAGATATATTGAATTGACCTAATTTTTATAGATTCATATACTTAATTCTCTAGAGACATTGGTTGTCTATATTATTTAGGTTTATGTACCATTTTTTGAGTCTATGGACCTACATTTTCTAGGTGTAAATGGACATGTTATTTTAGGTACATGAAAATATTTCTTCTTTGGTCCATGGACCTTAATGGAACTATTTTTTAAGGGCTATCGACATAATTTCTTTAAAAATTTTTGGTTTGACGATCTCGATTTTTGACCTATTTTTTAGGTGGTATTTTTTGATCCCAGTGCCTATTTTTTATAGTCATGGTGTCATGGATCTAATTTTTGAAATACTTGGTAGGTGAGTTTTTAGGTCCTATTTGTTGATGTCAATGGACCTGTTTGGTTAGGGTCTCATTTAATCGAGTATTGGCCGGCAAACCATAATTTACAGTTTCAATTCTAGAAACGTGCACCAATGGGCGGTTGAAATAGTTTTATTTTCTTCTCTGGACCAGCATCAACTCTTGTAAACGAAACAAGTCTCTGACAACGACTCTTGTAAATGAAACAAGTCTTAGTATATCTACTCGATAGTAATCTTGGTTGCAACAGTAATATTTCTGTGCTCCTTTTGCTAAACTTACATTTGTGTTAACTATTTCCAAGTTCAATGCTAATGCTTTTTCCGAACCGTGAATCGTCGTAAGATACATTTATCCGATTTATAGCAAATTATGTGTATTTTGCTAGTAAGTGTTACAGGTGTTTCATCGGTATTTCTCGGTTCATTTTCCAACAAGGAACAAAAAATTTTTTCAAGCCTATTGCTCACCTAATCGGGCTAAAAAATCTGAATACAATTAAAATCTTTCCAAATATAAATCGCTAAAATTCCTAATTTTATTTGTTGTAACACAAGAAAATAACGAAAAGGTAGATTTTTTTAATCCTCAAATAAAAATGTTAATCCACCAAAACACTATGTGAGTATAAAACATGAAATCACTAAAAATGTTTATACACGTTGGCTGCTAAATAACACAAACCAAAAATCCCTAATTTAATTTTTCGTTATCAAATTTCAGGCAAATTAATCTTTTTATTTTGGATTTTATAACATTTCCATCAATCCCCGAAAAATTTAAATATTTCTAATTTACCCAACCATCGCGTTACAGTTAAAAATCGTGTGGTATATATAGAAAAAACCCATAAAACACAGTACAAAAAATAATTTTCACGAGATTTATTTTCCAGGAGAAGAAGTTAAAGATAACAACAGACACACAAGTTGATCCTTGTCAATCAAAATAATTTTTTTGTTTTTTGCTCTGTTTTCGCTCGTGAAGTGATTTGTTATCCTATGTAGCTAAAAGGAAATAAAACAAAATCCGTTTATAGATAATTTAGGAAAAAATATTTCGACTATTTTCCGACAGCAAAATAACTCGTATTTTAATTTTATGTAAATTTATTTTTATTAGATATTTAATTTTATATGAGATATACTATTTACTTTTTGTTGTGTGTAATCCTTCGAACAAATTTGATAACAAGTATAATGCAGCAAGCAAATAACGGAAAATTATTTTCCCAACCATCCACTCATTCTTTCCTTTTATATTGTATCCGTATTAAGGAGTTTTCGTTCTTATTTCATTTTTATGTTATTTAAGAAATAAAAATAAGAATAAATTTTATTTTTATGTATTAAATTGACTGTTATATTAACGGTAATAATAATAAAACATTTTCCAAGCACATTTTCTTGTTAAGAATCATATTAAATTTAGAATTTAATTTTTCAATATAATATAGAATTCAACTGTAATTTGAATAAATTTGCCAAAATTTAGATTTGACAAGCATTACGGCGGGGAGGGGGGGGGGCAACGAGCACTGTATTATAATTGCCAATTATTTATTTTCTATATGGGTGGATCGCGCAAATAAATTAAATATTATGCGTCAGATAATAATATTTGCCACCGCGCATGTGTCTCCACCATGACTAAATGTATTAAATCACACATTATAAGTTAAATCACCTGACCCTATCAAATCAAGACAGTTGACAAAAAAATGTAACCCTTTTTTTACCTTGCGTACATATTTTGTCCGCACCGTTATCATTTTAATTATATCTAACAATAAACAAATTATTCGAACCAGCTTGAACCACACAAATTTATGTCAAGAGGCATTTTGTCAAATCGTTTAGCATGTGCGAATTTAATTTTAAAACCAAATTTTTTAGATACCAAAAAAAAAATATAAAAAATACAACGAACGTATCGCTCGCACATATCTACATTTTATATCGGCACCCAAATGCTGTCAAATTACAATTAATACCGCACAAAACCGTGACATTTAAAATTTGTTAATTTAATATTTTCTTATCACGCAAAGACTTTGGTAATGTACTTAAATATTAACGTAAAACAAGGGGTAAAAAATGTACAATATGTACAAGAGGAAATATATTATGTATGTGGAGAGTTGTACACCACAAAAAGGGTTGACAATAAAATCATTATCAAACGCATTTTAATGATATAATAGGTAAATTTTTTTTTAAGCTTTTATCATTCGCATTTAATCAAAATCAAATAGAAATCTAACAATAAATTTTTGTGTTCAGGTTTTTACGGAAAATGTATGTATCTTTATGTACAATAAATGTAATTACTAATTCAACGGTATGCTGCATCCCCTTAGGCATTTTTTTTTTGTATATGTTTAAATTTTAGTTTGTCGTTGTCAATTTTTCATGATAAATTTCCATCATCATCATCATCAAACGTATGCGTTTTTATTCAGTATTCCATATAAATATTTTTTAATTTTAATTATTGGGTTTTCCGGCTTATGGTGGTGGTTGCATGATGTACATATATGTACGTAGCACGTATGTAACTATTGTTTAGTATACACTCGTAAAGGAAATATGTATGCATTTTAATTTCAGTTTTTATAAATATGACTCGAGGTAAATAAAATATTTGTAGTCAAATTGTTTAGTTGCTGTGCACAAAATACAAGAGACAAGAGAATCCCTTTTAAGTTATGTGTATGTTTCATAATTGATAGGAATTAAGGAAAACTGTAAAATGCGTCTAGGGTATATATCATAAATCGCAAGTGTTATATTATTGTCTAAATACAGCATTATTTACTAATTATTTAGTACATATTTAAAACACGGCTTATGAATCAATATGTCATCTAAATTTCCCATTAAATGATGTAATTTCAGTTAATATCAAACTTAAGTCATATTAAGTACTGTAAATATTTGTATTGCGAAACAATTGTTTAACCCTGTTTAACATACCTGAAACCGTGTGGAATTTACAAAACGTAGTATTCAAATAAAAAGTTGAAACGATTTAAAGAAAAACCTTCATGAAAACCTTCTTATTGATGCTTGTTGGAGCGATCCATCAAAATTGATCTACGATATTACTGGCTCTCAAAATCTCCAATAATTGCTACGGCTTCTCTTCGTATTCCTCAATTTTCGAGGAAATTTAGGGCATTTAGGGAAACATGCAGAAATATGTCTTGGGGATTCAATATTCATAATTTTAACCTATATGACGCCATAATGGTTGTTATAGAAATTTTTAAATTTTGTGTCTCAGGTGTTTGATAATTTTCAATGAAAGCGGCTCAAGAGTTGGTATATAGCAATTTGCTGTATTGCTCGTGTATCTAAGAACGGAGCTGATGATTCGTCACCGTACTTAGTTTGAAAAATTTAAGTGGATGTCGCCAAAAATATAATGTCAATAGTATTTACATATTTACAGAGTTAGGCCTATATTTTGGTATAGCTTTGATATAATTTGTTTCAAGAAGAAGAGGTTTATTTTCTATTCCGTTGACGTGACTTACTGCTCGTACCGTAATCCTTGCATTTTTCGAGTAATCCCAGTCGCTGTATACGTGACTACATTACATAGCTCGCTTGTGATTTTTTGTCTAGCAGAGCGTGATAGTAAAACATTTTCCCCAATTAATATATTAGCCTTATTATCGCATTTAGTAATATAGGTTGGGTCCTAGGATTCATACCGAAATCTGTTGTCTACAAATTTTGTGTACTCTTTTCGCTATTTGTGTGGTTTGATTCGATTTCTGACGAATAGATTTGGTATGATGCTTCTTCGTACAAACTAAACAACGGTTAATTGATAGGCATATAGACACAATATGTCGATCATCTGAGCAGTTGAAGCAAGTTTTGCTTATCTTGATCCATTAAGGCCTTTTTTCAATTTCCGTTTCATAAAAACCTTTACTATGATGAATTAATTGTTCAGCAAATTTACAAAATTGGCATTTGGTAACAACATGACAGCTATTCGCAATGAATTACTGACAGATACTAGCAGATGTAATGTTTTGGAGAAACGTACCATTTCATCTAAAATTAGAGCAATTGTTGTTGAGTTGAGTAGCCGGATTTTTAAACAGCAATTTAAAATTGTATCAATGCAAAATAAGGACATCTATAAAAAGTTTAAGCTCTTTGAGCACCATTGTAAGATGATTATTAAGGATTATCTGCCTAAACATAAGCGCCCGTTACTGAATGAAACCAGGAAATTATTGCTTGCTGAGCCACTTAACTTTCAATTTGTTTGGGCTACAGATGATGCCATTTTAGCTAAGAAGGATGAAACCAGTAAAACATTTAAAATTACCTCAGCAGCAGATTTATCGGATTTGTAATTGATTTATTGTCTTGATTTAATTTTTTCTTTTTTGAATTTTTAGTTTCATTATTGTGTATTATGGATCTACCACCAAAATTGCCGTGGTTTGACTCAAAAAGATAGCAACCTTAATATAACTGATAAGATTGATGGTGGAGGTGTTGCCATTCTGTTGAAAAAATCTATAATTGTCTCGGAACTTAAGTGGATTTAAGATATTTTTGATAACTTGTGGATAAAAGTTAAGACATTTGATGGTAAATTTCTGATTATTTGTCAAATTTATTTTGCAGGCTACTGTAAGTTAGAACACTATAAAGCATTTTGTAATAGACTTTCTAACTTGATATTAGATTTTCCTGTTGACTGTCAATTTTTGCTCCTGTGGAATTAACCGTGCCTATAAGTATATTTTGGAGTACGGATTGTGATGCTGTCTCTCAAGCGCCTTCCTTTGGAGAAATAGAGAATCAATTACTGGAAACAACTATACACTGAATTAAAGCAACATAATCATGCCAAAAATATTAATGACAGAAACCTTAACCTTGTCCTGTCTAACCTTGATCATAGTATTGTTAATGTTTATGAAAATTGTCACTCACTATCCAGAATAGATGGGCACCATTCCCTCTGATTGATAGATATGAAAAATGTTTATTGGAGAGTTGCCCTACCAATAGTTACCAAAACTTAATTATAAAATGCTTAACTATAACACTATCCAAAATACTGTTAAAGTTAGCCGAAAGTTGCCAACCGAAAGTGAAAAGTCGGGAATGCAGAGTAAATAAATGGTAATGCAGATTGTGTAATCCCACCCTAAAGTAAAAAAATCGATATTGCAGATTATGGCATTAACATTCCAGACGAAAATAAAAAATTTTGTAGTTATCAGCCGAAAGTAAATAGGATTCGTGCATTTAAATAAAATTTTTTGTAAATAGTCTTACGTGGAAAACTTTGTTTAACCTCGTCGTGGAAAATTTAAGAAAATCAGAAAAATCCACAAAATTGGAATAAAATCAGCCGCTACAGTGTAAATCTGAAGTTGAATCCTTTTTATGTGATTTGTCAACAGCTGTCGAATGAAAATATTCTCTTCAATTTTCCCGTGGGAAATCTCGGAAAATTCGATTTTCCAAAAATCAATGGAAAATTTGTATACAATCAGCCTCTAGAGTGTTATATCTTGAGATGTATTATTTTGATGTGACTTGTCAATAGCTATCCCAGGAAAAAAATTTAGTTCAAGTTTCTCGTGGGAAATCTAGGAAAATTTAATAAAACCAAAAGTTTCCAACCAAAAGTAAAAAATTGATGAATAAAATCAGCCTCTAGAGTGTTATGTCTGGAGATGAATTGCATTAATGTGATTTGTTAATAACTATCGCAGGAGATCAAATTCAGTTCAAGTTTCCCGTGCGAAATCTCGGAAATATCGATTTTCCAAAATTTTAATTTTTCCGAGATTTCCCACGGGAAAATTGAACTGAATCTTTTTCCTGCAATAGCTATTGACAAAGCACATTAAAACGATTCAACTTCAGATGTACACTCTAGAGGCAGATTTTATTCCTATTTTGTGAATCCTTTAGATTTTCCGATGTTTTCCACGACTAGGTTAAATAAAGTTTTCCACGTAAGACTATTTACAAAAGTTTTTGTTGCAATCCATGTATCCTATATACTTTTGGCTGTCAACCACCAAATTGTTTATTTTCGGCTGGAATGTTAATAAAATAATCTGCATTATCGACTTTTCTCTTTCGGCTATCTTTAACACACTCTATCCAACGTGATTTGGAAACCGTAGTGTTGATCAAGCGGTTAAGAAATTCTATAAAGTTATATACAGTTTTATCAGGCCTACCAATCAACTTAAGGTATGCATGCTAAATTTCCATTGTGTTACTTAAATAAACTAGTTAAGTTAGTGTTAAAGCAAAACTATCACAATCGGAATCGTAAAATTAACTTTTCCAATGACTATGTGATATTTTCCAAACTGCGTAGGAATGTAAAACTGGAAATCCATAAATGTTCTTTTAATTACACAGAGGATATTGGAAGTCGCATAAAGAAAGAACCCACGTTAATCTGGATCTACTCTACTATAGTATTAGCAAAATTTTTGAGAATCTTACATATCGTTGGCCTAACTGTGAATTAACGTAACTGACATTTTCTCGAAAACTTATCTCTGATACTAAAATGTTCGTCGTGAGAAACTGCACCTGAATTCCTGTACCCACGTTAATTGACTGTTAGGACGATATCGCCGTGCTAACGGTGAATCAACGCGGGTGGAAGATTCAGACAGAGTTTCTCATGACGAAATATTTAGTGCCAATAAAGAACTTTCGAAAAAATGTCAGATACATTAATTCACAGTTAGGCCGACGATATGCAATAATCTTGAATGAAGTTAAACATATAATTAATACAACCCAACATGTTTTTTTCCTAAACGTTCCACCACCACCAATTTGACTGATTTCTCTAAGTAAGTTGACTGTGTTTATACCGACTTTGAGAAATCATTTCAATGTGTTAAAATTGGACTCTCTGAGCAAATTTTGAAATGGCTAGAGTCTTACATCTCTAAAAGTATACAGCAAGTAAAAATTAATGGTTTTGTATCAAGGGAAATTGCAGCTGAATCAGGTATGCCTCAAAGTTCCACACTTGGTACCCTTTTACTTCTAATATTTGTTAATGATTTGCCCATTATTTTGACGTGTAAATATTTATTATATGCTGATGATTTAAAAATTTTCACTGACTGCTCTAGGCTTCAGTTTGACTTAGATAAACTTTTGACTTGGTCCATTCTCTTTCATTTACGAAAAAAATTAACCAAATACACTTTCCCTATAATATTAATGGTGTCAAATTGGAAAGGGTACATGAAGTCTAAGATTTAGATGTATTATTTCATTCGAATCATAAATATGATATGCATATATCTATCTCTTGCCATGACGTTGAATCGATACCGATGGTTGCTTTATGTAACCTCTTAGGTAAATTTCGGATAGCCATTAAAGCATCATTGGGAATATGAATTACAAGTTTCGTCACCTAATTTGTTCAATATGAAGTAAATTAGCCAAGGATCTCTAGCATATTCATTTTCGCCCAGTGCATCTAGTAAAACTTTTCTATATTTGAGTTATTGTAGCGATAAATGATGGTTAGTCAAGTAAGGCCTTAATAATGGCATTAATGGTATTTTTTAGAGGTTTCGATGTAGTTCGATCGGTTTCGTAATTCATTGATGACACTCAATTTATTTGCGAGCAATATGTGGTATTTTTAATTTTGGCAATATTACATCGGATCGTGATTAAGTAATGTTCACCGCTATTACTCAATTTCACAATCACATACTTCTGGAGTTTGGTCTAATGCCTTCTTATTTGCAGATTATTTAGTTGAATTTAAACTGACACTTAATTTACTTTCGTTAGCTGCCTTTTGTCTTCTTAATACAATAAAGTCACTCACTTTCAATAACACTTTTTAGAAGATTGGGTGATCTCTCCACTTTTGGAACATTTGGCGGTTGCACAGAGTTAACTTACTCGTTATATAAAAAACAGAAATAACGCAAGACGACTGTCTATTCTTTGATAAGGAAAATGTTGATAAGGAAAACGGTCCTAATCTACACCGCCTACCAACTCAATTTGGTCTAGAAAGGTAAATGTCTATTTGAACTGAACTTAAACTATTCAACCTCTTACTCTACCCTCAATTGAACACAATAACTTATAATGAGGATATTTGATAGTACAAAATGTGTAATTTTTAAAAATGTTTTACAACATTGCTGTTTTTACAAAATTACAATGTCGATTGTTTCCTGGGGATGCATCAACAAGCCATCTGAAATCGGTTAAAAATTTCTCCAGTTTTCCAGCAAATAACCGATTGGATATGCCGACCCGCACAATTTCCTATCAATTTTCTGAAGGATCAAAGTGCGGTGATTGAGCCTTACACTTCAAAGCATTAATTTTTTTTAAATTAATACGTTTATACCACGTATGGTGTAAGTTTCTTCTAACTACGTGTTAAAACATTGACCTTAAGGTCATTTATTCATCTGTTTAATACAGTAAACTGTAACAAATTGGATTCTATACTTCGTCTATTTTTTGGGGTTAATAAGCTAATTTATTAGCTAATAATTACCAAAAATCAAACTAACACAATCTATTAATAAGAATTCCAAAATCACTTGTTTTAATAATTGCACAAATTTTACTGATCACTTGTAATTTTTATTTCACACTAAAACACTTTTTAAAGCAATTTTCAAATTTACTTTTTAATCCTTATACTTTCGCTTATCAAAAACTAAACCAAACTTCTGGAACGTCTACTTATGAACTATGACTTTTCCAGTAAGAATAGTCTAGAATCATTTACAACAGTTTTATCATGAAAAATTCCATTTTAGTACAGTAAAACTTTGAGTTGTTAATTTAGGTTATTCTATTACACCCTAGGTGTCACCGTAACAATACGGTTTTAATTGATCTTTTGGAAATAAAGGGAATAAGATCACTCACTTGTGCACGTTCACTTAGCGGTTTAACGGGTTCTGGCATATTTTCACCACAATTGCTCCAGAACCTGAAGAACTTTTACAACTCGTTTTCGGCGTTTCCTAATAAACCCCGGAACCGAAATTATTTTTACAGGAATTTAATAAGTATCCACATCATAATAATAAATGCACTCTAAACGCTGTACATTTAAAAGGAAAATAACTATTAGTATGTAACAGAAATGCTTAGGTGATGGAAAGCGTAGACTATCCAAAATTAATGTACGAATATGCCCCTGTTTCGGCGCCGTTTGGTTACGGTACGTTGGAGGAGTTACGCGTTTATAATAATTGTTCTAAAGGTTATTTGTTAGGGCTGACTAGTCGATGTGGGCTGTTATTTTTGGCCAATAATTGGCACCCGAACAAACACGTGGAACTTAAATACAAACAGAAAATTGTCATCACTTAGATTATCAACAATAGTTGTTAATAGTCATCACTGTACTTAATAAAAAGATTTAGTTTTTTTTTTCAAGTTAATTATAATCAACAAATATACGATACACTAAACAAAATTGCTTTCTTGCTTCAGTTGATCGGTGGTTCCTACATTTTATTCTATTTGGTTATAATAAAATTAACCATGGTCATGATTATCAAATTCCTCGTTATCTTGGTGACATTTCGAACGGCGAAATACAATTACCACTTTTTTCCTTGCTGGCGTTATGCCATAAACAAGTAAAGGAAAACCTTTATACGGCTTAAAAGAAAACTTCAGAAAGATATAACTTACGAAGATCCTATGGTCAGCAAATTAATTTACGAACTCATCCTCAGAGTGAAATGCTCACAGGAAATATTCTGACAAATAAATGTTAGCGAAAAAATCGTTGTTTTCTTTCAGCTTTTTTTGAACATGGGTAAATGCTGCCCTGGAAAACTTGTGCTTCCAAATAAACGAATAATTACTGACTCGAAATAATTTTTAATGAAATTTAAATGATTATCTAAATCCTAATAATAAATGACTGTTAGTATGTACCTATAAGAAATGCTAAGCTGATGGGAAGCTTAGACGATCCATATTTAATGTACGAGTATGTCTGTGTATCGGTTTCTCATATATTTCACCACAAAGGTAAGCATAATCCCGCATAATGGTATATGACAGAGTTAAACAATTTAATTCTCACTACTACCAGTTACCAAATTTCAACGCTCATGCAATTGCAATTGGTTCATCTGCTCAATAATGTTAACACAACCGTAGAGAAAGGTATACAAATAAAAAAAATAAAAAACCCTTAATTGCATAATTTCTTATGTGAATATCAGTGCTTTACCGTAAACACAAGCAATTTGGCTAAAAAACGGGTATACTCAAATAAATTCGTTGCGATCTAAATTTCTTAGATTCATAGTAAAATGACCTATATATTGCCGATTAACTCTGCGAAAATTTTGGAAATCGGGTCAATGAAGACGCGGATTTGCGTGTGTGAATCAAAATATTCGCCTAGCAAAAGTAAATCGCAGCATGATTGGTTGTTTGATGCAAACTCGCTTGTTCGATACTTTTACCATCAACATGTCGCTACCTTAGAATGACAAGGTTCTAATTAACAAAATTTCGAAAAGTGAGTTATTGATGACGTTTTACTCACGATCGTTTTGACTACCAAATCGCAACGTCATTGAGCAATTTGAAAGCATTTATAATGTTTTTTTTTTAAATAACAAAGTTCTATCTAGCAACAATTTTACACTTATAGACGGCACAAGGTTCTATGTTTTGTACTTAGAACGATGTAATACAAATTAACTGTGAAGAAACGAAACATTTTTGGATAGGACCTCGTCATCAGAAATAACTGTTAACATTTTTCTATACTGTTAAAGTTAGCCGAAAGTTGCCAGCCGAAAGTGAAAAGTCGATAATGCAGATTGTCTTAGTCCAGCCGAAAGTAAAAAAAAAAAATGGTAAAGCAGATTGTCTAATCCCAGCCGAAAGTTAAAAGTCGATAATGCAGATTATGATATAACATTCAAGCCGAAAATAAAAAATTTAGTAGTTATCAGCCAAAAATAAATTGGATACATAGAAATCTATAAATATAAATTTTTGTAAATAAATTTACGTGTAAAACTTTGCTTCGTAGAAAATATCGGAAAATCAGAAGAATATACAAAATTGGAATAAAATCAGCCTCTAGAGTATATATCTAAAGCTGAATCGTTTTTATGTGATTTGTCAATAGCTGTCGAATTAATAAATTCAGTTCAAGTTTCCCTTGGGAAATCTCGGAAAATTCGATTTTCCAAAAATTATTAGAAAATGTGTATAAAATCAGCCTTTAAAGTGTTATGTCTGGAGATGAATTGCATTGATGTGATTTATCAATAGCTATCGCAGGAAGAAAAATCAGTACAAGTTTCCCGTGGGAAATCTCGGAAAATTCAAAAAAGTTTCCAGCCGAAAGTAAGAAATGGATGAATAAAATCAGCCTCCAGACTGTTATGTCTGGAGATGGATTCAATTGATGTGATTACTCAATAGCTATCGCAGGAAAAAAATTCAGTTCAAGTTTCCCGTGGGAAATCTCGGAAAATTCGATTTTCCAAAAATTATTAGAAAATTTGTATAAAATCAGCCTCTAGAGTGTTATGTCTGGAGATGGATTCAATTGATGTGATTACTCAATAGCTATCGCAGGAAAAAAATTCAGTTCAAGTTGCCCGTGGGAAATCTCGCAAAATTCGATTTTCCAAAAATTATTAGAAAATTTGTATAAAATCAGCCTTTAAAGTGTTATGTCTGGAAATAGATTTAATTGATGTGACTTGTCAATAGCTATCGCAGGAAAAAAATTCAATTCAAGTTTCCCGTGGGAAATCTCGGAAAATTCGATTTTCCAAAAATTATTAGAAAATTTGTATAAAATCAGCCTCTTAAGTGTTATGTCAGGAGATGAATTGCATTGATGTGATTTATCAACAGCTATCGCAGGAAAAAAAATCAGTACAAGTTTCCCGTGGGAAATCTCGGAAAATTCAAAAAAGTTTCCAGCTGAAAGTAAGAAATGGATGAATAAAATCAGCCTCTAGAGTGTTATGTCTGGAGATGGATTGGATTGATGAAACTTGTCAGTAGCTATCGCAGGAAAAAAATTCAGTTCAAGTTTCCCGTGGGAAATTTCGGAAAATTCGATTTTCCAAAAATTATTAGAAAATTTGTATAAAATCAGCCTCTAGAGTGTTATGTCTGGAGATGGATTCAATTGATGTGATTACTCAATAGCTATCGCAGGAAAAAAATTCAGTTCAAGTTGCCCGTGGGAAATCTCGGAAAATTCGATTTTCCAAAAATTATTAGAAAATGTGTATAAAATCAGCCTTTAAAGTGTTATGTCTGGAGATAAATTGCATTGATGTGACTTGTCTATAGCTATCGCAGGAAAAAAATTCAGTTCAAGTTTCCCGTGGGAAATCTCGGAAAATTCGATTTTCCAAAACTTATTAGAAAATTTGTATAAAATCAGCCTCTAGAGTGTTATGTCTGGAGATGGATTCAATTGATGTGATTACTCAATAGCTATCGCAGGAAAAAAATTCAGTTCAAGTTTCCCGTGGGAAATCTCGGAAAATTCGATTTTCCAAAAATTATTAGAAAATTTGTATAAAATCAGCCTTTTAAGTGTTATGTCTGGAGATAAATTGCATTGATGTGACTTGTCTATAGCTATCGCAGGAAAAAAATTCAGTTCAAGTTGCCCGTGGGAAATCTCGGAAAATTCGATTTTCCAAAAATTATTAGAAAATTTGTATAAAATCAGCCTCTAGAGTGTTATGTCTGGAGATGGATTCAATTGATGTGATTACTCAATAGCTATCGCAGGAAAAAAATTCAGTTCAAGTTGCCCGTGGGAAATCTCGGAAAATTCGATTTTCCAAAAATTATTAGAAAATTTGTATAAAATCAACCTTAAAAGTGTTATGTCTGGAGATGAATTGCTTTGATGTGATTTATTAATATCTATCGCAGGAAAAAAATTCAGTTCAAATTTCCCGTGGGAAATCTCGGAAAATTTGATTTTCCAAAAATTATTAAAAAATTTGTATAAAATCAGCCTCTAGAGTGTTATGTCTCGAGATGGATTCAATTGATGTGATTACTCAATAGCTATCGCAGGAAAAAAATTTAGTTCAAGTTTCCCGTGGAAAATCTCGGAAAATTCGATTTTCTAAAAATTATTAGAAAATTTGTATAAAATCAACCTTTAAAGTGTTATGTCTGGAGTTGAATTGCATTGATGTGATTTATCAATAGCTATCGCAGGAAAAAAAAATCAGTACAAGTTTCCCGTGGGAAATCTCGGAAAATTCGATTTTCCAAAAATTATTAGAAAATTTACGAAATCGGAAAAACGAATTTTTCAAGATTTCCCACCGTAAATTTAGACTGAAATTTTTCCTGCGATAGCTATTAACAAGTCACATCAATTGAATCCATCTCCAGACATAACACTCTAGAGGCTGATTTTATTCATCCATTTCTTACTTTCGGCTGGAAACTTTTTTGAGTTTTCCGAGATTTCCCACGGGAAACTTGTACTGATTTTTTTCCTGCGATAGCTATTGATAAATCAGATCAAAGCAATTCATCATCAGACATAACACTTTAAAGGCTGATTTTATACAAATATTTTAATAATTTTTGGAAAATCGAATTTTCCAAGATTTCCCACGGGAAACTTGAACTGAATTTTTTTCCTGCGATAGCTATTGAGTAATCACATCAATTGAATCCATCTCCAGACATAACACTCTAGAGGCTGATTTTATTCATCCATTTCTTACTTTCGGCTGGAAACTTTTTTGAATTTTCCGAGATTTCCCACGGGAAACTTGTAATGATTTTTTTTTCCTGCGATAGCTATTGATAAATCACATCAATGCAATTCATCTCCAGACATAACACTTTAAAGGCTGATTTTATACAAATTTTCTAATAATTTTTAGAAAATCGAATTTTCCGAGATTTCCCACGGGAAACTTGAACTGAATTTTTTTCCTGCGATAGCTATTGAGTAATAACATCAATTGAATCCATCTCCAGACATAACACTCTAGAGGCTGATTTTATTCATCCGTTTCTTACTTTCGGCTGGAAACTTTTTTGAATTTTCCGAGATTTCCCACGGGAAACTTGTACTGATTTTTTTTCCTGCGATAGCTATTGATAAATCACATCAATTGAATTCATCTCCAGACATAACACTCTAGAGGCTGATTTTATACAAATTTTCTAATAATTTTTGGAAAATCGAATTTTCCGAGATTTTCCACGGGAAACTTGTACTGAATTTTTTTCCTGCGATAGCTATTGATAAATCACATCAATGCAATTCATCTCCAGACATAACACTTTAAAGGCTGATTTTATACAAATTTTCTAATAATTTTTGGAAAATCGAATTTTCCGAGTTTTCCCACGGGAAACTTGAACTGAATTTTTTTCCTGCGATAGCTATTGAGTAATCACATCAATTGAATCCATCTCCAGACATAACACTCTAGAGGCTGATTTTATTCATCCATTTCTTACTTTCGGCTGGAAACTTTTTTGAATTTTCCGAGATTTCCCACGGGAAACTTGTACTGATTTTTTTTCCTGCGATAGCTATTGATAAATCACATCAATGCAATTCATCTCCAGACATAACACTTTAAAGGCTGATTTTATACAAATTTTCTAATAATTTTTGGAAAATCGAATTTTCCGAGATTTCCCACGGGAAACTTGAACTGAATTTTTTTCCTGCGATAGCTATTGAGTAATCACATCAATTGAATCCATCTCCAGACATAACACTCTAGAGGCTGATTTTATTCATCCATTTCTTACTTTCGGCTGGAAACTTTTTTGATTTTTCCGAGATTTCCCACGGGAAACTTGTACTGATTTTTTTTCCTGCGATAGCTATTGATAAATCAGATCAATGCAATTCATCTCCAGACATAACACTTTAAAGGCTGATTTTATACAAATATTCTAATAATTTTTGGAAAATCGAATTTTCCAAGATTTCCCACGGGAAACTTGAACTAAATTTTTTTCCTGCGATAGCTATTGAGTAATCACATCAATTGAATCCATCTCCAGACATAACACTCTAGAGGCTGATTTTATTCATCCATTTCTTACTTTCGGCTGGAAACTTTTTTGAATTTTCCGAGATTTTCCACGGGAAACTTGTACTGAATTTTTTTCCTGCGATAGCTATTGATAAATCACATCAATGCAATTCATCTCCAGACATAACACTTTAAAGGCTGATTTTATACAAATTTTCTAATAATTTTTGGAAAATCGAATTTTCCGAGATTTCCCACGGGAAACTTGAACTGAATTTTTTTCCTGCGATAGCTATTGAGTAATCACATCAATTGAATCCATCTCCAGACATAACACTCTAGAGGCTGATTTTATTCATCCATTTCTTACTTTCGGCTGGAAACTTTTTTGAATTTTCCGAGATTTCCCACGGGAAACTTGTACTGATTTTTTTTCCTGCGATAGCTATTGATAAATCACATCAATGCAATTCATCTCCAGACATAACACTTTAAAGGCTGATTTTATACAAATTTTCTAATAATTTTTGGAAAATCGAATTTTCCGAGATTTCCCACGGGAAACTTGAACTGAATTTTTTTCCTGCGATAGCTATTAAGTAATCACATCAATTGAATCCATCTCCAGACATAACACTCTAGAGGCTGATTTTATTCATCCATTTCTTACTTTCGGCTGGAAACTTTTTTGATTTTTCCGAGATTTCCCACGGGAAACTTGTACTGATTTTTTTTCCCTCGATAGCTATTGATAAATCACATTAATGCAATTCATCTCCAGACATAACACTTTAAAGGCTGATTTTATACAAATTTTCTAATAATTTTTAGAAAATCGAATTTTCCGAGATTTCCCACGGGAAACTTGAACTGAATTTTTTTCCTGCGATAGCTATTGAGTAATCACATCAATTGAATCCATCTCCAGACATAACACTCTAGAGGCTGATTTTATTCATCCATTTCTTACTTTCGGCTGGAAACTTTTTTGAATTTTCCGAGATTTCCCACGGGAAACTTGTACTGATTTTTTTTCCTGCGATAGCTATTGATAAATCAGATCAATGCAATTCATCTCCAGACATAACACTTTAAAGGCTGATTTTATACAAATATTCTAATAATTTTTGGAAAATCGAATTTTCCAAGATTTCCCACGGGAAACTTAAACTAAATTTTTTTCCTGCGATAGCTATTGAGTAATCACATCAATTGAATCCATCTCCAGACATAACACTCTAGAGGCTGATTTTATTCATCCATTTCTTACTTTCGGCTGGAAACTTTTTTGAATTTTCCGAGATTTCCCACGGGAAACTTGTACTGATTTTTTTTCCTGCGATAGCTATTGATAAATCACATCAATGCAATTCATCTCCAGACATAACACTTTAAAGGCTGATTTTATACAAATTTTCTAATAATTTTTAGGAAATCGAATTTTCCGAGATTTCCCACGGGAAACTTGAACTGAATTTTTTTCCTGCGATAGCTATTGAGTAATCACATCAATTGAATCCATCTCCAGACATAACACTCTAGAGGCTGATTTTATTCATCCATTTCTTACTTTCGGCTGGAAACTTTTTTGAATTTTCCGAGATTTCCCACGGGAAACTTGTACTGATTTTTTTTCCTGCGATAGCTATTGATAAATCACATCAATGCAATTCATCTCCAGACATAACACTTTAAAGGCGGATTTTATACAAATTTTCTAATAATTTTTAGAAAATCGAATTTTCCGAGATTTCCCACGGGAAACTTGAACTGAATTTTTTTCCTGCGATAGCTATTGAGTAATCACATCAATTGAATCCATCTCCAGACATAACACTTTAGAGGCTGATTTTATTCATCCATTTCTTACTTTCGGCTGGAAACTTTTTTGAATTTTCCGAGATTTCCCACGGGAATCTTGTACTGATTTTTTTTCCTGCGATAGCTATTGATAAATCACATCAATGCAATTCATCTCCAGACATAACACTTTAAAGGCTGATTTTATACAAATTTTCTAATAATTTTTGGAAAATCGAATTTTCCGAGATTTCCTACGGGAAACTTGAACTGAATTTTTTCCTGCGATAGCTATTGAGTAATCACATCAATTGAATCCATCTCCAGACATAACACTCTAGAGGCTGATTTTATTCATCCATTTTTTACTTTCGGCTGGAAACTTTTTTGAATTTTCCGAGATTTCCCACGGGAAACTTGTACTGATTTTTTTTCCTGCGATAGCTATTGATAAATCAGATCAATGCAATTCATCTCCAGACATAACACTTTAAAGGCTGATTTTATACAAATATTCTAATAATTTTTGGAAAATCGAATTTTCCAAGATTTCCCACGGGAAACTTGAACTGAATTTTTTTCCTGCGATAGCTATTGAGTAATCACATCAATTGAATCCATCTCCAGACATAACACTCTAGAGGCTGATTTTATTCATCCATTTCTTACTTTCGGCTGGAAACTTTTTTGAATTTTCCGAGATTTCCCACGGGAAACTTGTACTGATTATTTTCCTGCGATAGCTATTAATAAATCACATCAATGCAATTCATCTCCAGACATAACACTTTAAAGGCTGATTTTATACAAATTTTCTAATAATTTTTAGAAAATCGAATTTTCCGAGATTTCCCACGGGAAACTTGAACTGAATTTTTTTCCTGCGATAGCTATTGAGTAATCACATCAATTGAATCCATCTCCAGACATAACACTCTAGAGGCTGATTTTATTCATCCATTTCTTACTTTCGGCTGGAAACTTTTTTGAATTTTCCGAGATTTCCCACGGGAAACTTGTACTGATTTTTTTTCCTGCGATAGCTATTGATAAATCACATCAATGCAATTCATCTCCAGACATAACACTTGAAAGGCTGATTTTATACAAATTTTCTAATAATTTTTGGAAAATCGAATTTTCCGAGGTTTCCCACGGGAAATTTGAACTGAATTTTTTTCCTGCGATAGCTATTGACAAGTCACATCAAAGCAATTCATCTCCAGACATAACACTCTAGAGGCTGATTTTATACAAATTTTCTAATAATTTTTGGAAAATCGAATTTTCCGAGATTTTCCACGGGAAACTTGTACTGAATTTTTTTCCTGCGATAGCTATTAAGAAGTCACATCAATGCAATTTATCTCCAGACATAACACTTTAAAGGCTGATTTTATACAAATTTTCTAATAATTTTTGGAAAATCGAATTTTCCGAGATTTCCCACGGGAAACTTGAACTGAATTTTTTTCCTGCGATAGCTATTGAGTAATCACATCAAATAATTCCATCTCCAGACATAACACTCTAGAGGCTGATTTTATACAAATTTTCTAATAATTTTTGGAAAATCGAATTTTCCGAGATTTCCCACGGGAAACTTGTAACAGTTTCAGCTTGTTACAAGTCGAAAATTCAAAATTTAACAAAACACATGATTAATTGGGGCAAATTATTCGGTTGCTATATTTACTTACGCACTGTAAAAAACTTAGGAAATTTCAGCAAACCACTTCATTTGATATAATAGAATTAAAGGTAAAAATGATGATTATGTATGTTCATGTATATTAAAAAATATTGTATTTGGTAAAATGCGACAGTTAATTTGACTTCCGATTTATTTTATTGGTATTGTACGGGTTTGTTTTTTTTTTTGCTTCAAAATAAAAAATTATATGATCATAGGTCAGTTGCATAGTGATCGCCGTAGGGCATAATACGTATTGGCAATAAAGCAAGCCAAAAATAAATTTAACTTTAATTAGTCGTTGTGTGTTATTTAGCTTAGTAAAGTTGTGAGTGAGTGAAAATAAATCGGAATACGGGCTATATTCCGTAAAATACAACACAATTGATTCCTGCATTTTACCAACAAAACCAATTTGAAGATTTGTAATTAGCAGTGCACCACTTGTTTTTTGCATTGACGAAAACCTTAAGGTAAATTTTATTGTTATATGCATATTTTTTTTTATTGGGCTGGTCGAGTACAAAACTATTGATGTGAACTTTAACTATGGTGTTTCGTTTGCTATTTAGAAATCGCGGAAAAGCAAGCGTTTGTGAAACAACACCATAGCTGCTTATATCACACCAGACGAATCTAAGTTCCACGGTAGACAAATTTGGCGAGAAGAAAATTATTTACCATACGTTCATCTTAATCGAAAATGGACGCAATCCTATGCATATAGCAACATATACAGTAGATCCATATAAATTATGAGAAATTGACTGTTTTTTCAAAAGAATGAGGAGATTGTAAGCCCGTTATATTATTATTTTTTTTATTTATTAATTATAAACTAGATTATATATGTTTAATTAAATTTAGTAAATTAAAACCTATAATACTAGATACGTTTTTTTTTTGTTGGGCCATGGTTCTAAAGTAAAGCAATTAGAAACTTTTGTTTTGTATGCATGCACCTATTTTAGTTATATAGTTTAGTGTTAAGCATTTCTCTTTAGTACTATTTATGTTCACTATTTAATGATATTTAGTTATTTATTTCTAATTTATTAATAAAATTTGTGTGGAATGCTAACCGAAATTTCTTAATTTTTGTTCTTAATATTTCTGGTCGTTATCATGAATTTATTTTATTGCTACAAGTGATCATGTGTTTTTTTGAGTTTTACTGTGCGCAAATTTAGTTATTTAATAACATGAAATTGGTCGGTTAAACGCCTTGATGATGATTTAAGTTCCAGCTTCACATATGGGTACGCCGTTATCATGGTAGTACATTTACGGTTGGGTGGGTACAGCAAACAGTGATCATGACATCTGAGGTCACTGAGCTGTAGCGGTTTGATTTGTTTGTGATAAAAGTAGTGCTGTGATAATAGTTAATGTGCAAGTATATTGTGATACCAAGCTAAGTTTTTTTTTGTTATAATAAATGCGAAAGTTGACTTTTTTCCATCAAATGAAATATCAATAACAAGAAGCAGCATTATCTAGCTCTTGTGTGGTTGGTGGAAAGATCCCCGCCCAACGGACTGCCACCTAGCCGGCAATGTGCTGCATCCACCACGATAGACCACCAGGAGAATTTCTGATAACGAACATGTTTTTTTTTAGATGACCTTGCCTTTTTTTTCAGAAGAGTTAAATTTTGAAACAGTTCGTCACAAACTTGAACTGAATTTTTTTCCTGCGATAGCTATTGAGTAATCACATCAATTGAATCCATCTCCAGACATAACACTCTAGAGGCTGATTTTATTCATCCATTTCTTACTTTCGGCTGGAAACTTTTTTGAATTTTCCGAGATTTCCCACGGGAAACTTGTACTGATTTTTTTTCCTGCGATAGCTATTGATAAATCACATCAATGCAATTCATCTCCAGACATAACACTTTAAAGGCTGATTTTATACAAATATTCTAATAATTTTTGGAAAATTGAATTTTCCAAGATTTCCCACGGGAAACTTGAACTGAATTTTTTTCCTGCGATAGCTATTGACAAGTCACATCAATCGAATTTATCTCCAGACATAACACTCTAGAGGCTGATTTTATTTATCCATTTCTTACTTTCGGCTGGAAACTTTTTTGAATTTTCCGAGATTTCCCACGGGAAACTTGTACTGATTTTGTTTCCTGCGATAGCTATTAATAAATCAGATCAATGCAATTCATCTCCAGACATAACACTTTAAAGGCTGATTTTATACAAATATTCTAATAATTTTTGGAAAATCGAATTTTCCAAGATTTCCCACGGGAAACTTGAACTGAATTTTTTTCCTGCGATAGCTATTGAGTAATCACATCAATTAAATCTATTTCCAGACATAACACTCTAGAGGCTGATTTAATTTCGGCTGGAATGTCAATAACATAATCTGCATTATCGACTTTTCACTTTCGGCTGGAAACTTTCGGCTAACTTTAACAGGGTCATTTTTCTATTCTCTTTACACATTGTACATTGAAACATACATTTAGAACTCTATTTGTATGTTTTAGTTTAGTTTAGTTTTGAATGTTGAAGGGAATACGTAGATGCTAGGTACTCGTAGTGTTGTGATAAAATATATTTAATTTAATCAAGTAGTACTCATAGAGTTGTAATCAAGTGATTTTGATAATAGAAATTCGAGGACAGTTAATGTTTAAACTTGCCCAACAACAAATTCAAGCCAAGAATATTATTGCATCATGCAATTATTCAATTAAACGTAGTAAGTCAGGTAAGATTCTGTGACACTTAAAAACTCTCCTATAATTGTATGAACTGGAAAATTTATTCTTTAAATCAACCGAAAATGAAATAGTTAACATTAACGCAAGTTTACAAAGCCATCTACCACTAAACAAGCTGGATCAAATAATACGTACGGACAATTTCTTCAGCCTCAATGCGATATTCAAGATCTGAACTGAACACATATCAGATAGTATTAAGGAAAATTAATCAGCAACTGTGTGTCTTCTTGACATTCACGATGAAATCGTACAATTATTACAAAGTGACGGTGAAAATGTAATCGTAAATACGAAAAATGTGACGAAGCGACCCAGAAATCCATCGAGATGGAAATCTACAGAGAGAAAATTGTTTTATTAGTGGAAAAGAGTATACTAGTAGAAGAGGAAAATTGGTGTCTACCGGAAAAGTCTAAGAAATTTTTCATTTAAATACTTCCTTAGAATTAAAAATGAAAAAGTTCACGTGTGTAAGGAGTCTTTTTTTTTTGAAAACGTTACATATTTCGCAAAATATGGTTTACCATGCGCACCTTCACAAGACAGAAGCATATACTGCTAAACCAGTTGGGCAAGGTAAATCTAGTGGAAGTAGCCGTTTATTAGATACTGCTATTAAACAGATGATCGTAAAACATATCAACTCATTTCCAGTCGTGGAGTCCCACTATTGCAGGCAAACGAGGCAGCGAAAATATTTAGAATCTTGTTTAAATATTTCTTAAATGTATGGATTGCACGAGACGCAAAGAAGTAAATATACAATCAGCTAAAGAATCAGCATATCGTCGAGTGTGTCGAATACGGAATTGAACATTCACGTTCCCAAAAGTGATCGATGCGATTTATGTGAAGCGTTTAATAACAGTGTTAAACATAACTTGTTGATTACCGAAAGCCCCAAAAAATGAATACGATATGCATATCTCAAACAAGAAAAACATTCGAAAAGAAAAAGAAGTGGACAAAAGTGGTGTTATTCCTGTATTGAGCTTCGATCTACAAAATGTGGTAACGTGTCCTACAGCTGAAATAAGCTCATTTTTCTACAGGCGTAAGCTAAATGTATATAATCTCACAGCAAAACTTTCATTAACTAGTCAAGTTTACTGTGCATATAGGATGAATCATTGTCTGGTAGGGCTGGAAATGATATTGCTAGTGCGTTGAACAAAATATTGGAATGTGTGGTTAGTGAAAATGTGTTGACGAATATAATATTATGGGCCGGAATTCTCACCTGTCTTATTCAATTATGGAATTCTTAAAGGATAATCCGAAAATGGAAATTGTTTTTATGAAATTCTCGATACCGGAACATTCTTGTATCCAAGAAATTGATCATGTCCATTTACTTATCGAAAATATATGGATAAGAGAAAAACTGTTATATACTCTCTGTTCGTTTATTGAAGTTAGCTAATCGTAAGCAACCCTACAAGATCATCCAAATGAAAAGGACGGTTTTTAAGGATTATCAATCAACCTCCAAATTATTGTACAAAGTAGTGCCATTTACTAAAGTTAGCACTTTAAAATTTCCGGAAATAGACTATAAGTTTTCTCATGCAGATATCGAGTACCAAACTGCGAATATAACATTACCTGAACGAGGCCACCGTACGAGACAAAATGAAGAAAAAGAATCCGTTTTTGTTACAAGCAAATCTAAGACTGTAATGACTAAACCATAATCTCATCGACGCTAAAATTAAACGATATAAAGCAAATGCGAAAATTTATACCTCCTCAAGATGCAGAATTTTATAAAGTAGCTTTTCAGTTGTAAGTTGTAAAGGAATATATATAGCTGGAAAAAAAAATTTATTGAATTTTTGTTTTTAAGTGTAAATTTGAATTAAGGAAGGTTTTGGCTAATTTATGAACCTGTAGGTTTTTTAAATATATATTTTTATTTATTTTTAAAATATTTTTTTTTGTAATACATTTGTTTTATTGATAATGAGAAGGTTCTAAGATCCATTAGAACCGCGAAATCATATCGCTTTTTTTTTGTGCCAAAGTTCTAACTGCAAAATATCAACAGCTGTAACTCTTCTGAAACTAATTGCTCCACTTGGTTTTTTCAACCACATTGAATACATCTTATTTATAAGATAATTAAGAAATAGGGTTGTACTATAAATGAAAAAATTATAGCGTTTTCAAACTTAAACGTCGATTTGCTAGAAACTATGCAATGTTTATTTAGAACCTTGTCATTCTAAGGAAGCGAAGTGTTATTAGTTCAATGAGTGTTTTCTTTGTTAAATGAGTTATACTGTTAGGGATATTATTTAAGGAATACCGTTGACCGAAAATCATCATTAGACCGATGGTCATTGAAGCTCTTACCTTTTAGGAAAGCGATATGTGTTCTAATAATCGTTTAAGAACGACTTTCTATTCAATCTTAATTTTTAGTATGATCGCCAGACTTTTTTTTCCTCTAATTTGGAATCTTCATTAGACTTTTGGTTCCAGCTTCGCAGTAATTACGCACCAATACATTAATAGAAAATATAATTAGGTCGTTTTTGGAAAAATTTCACAAGCATCAAATTTCATATTTAATCCAAAGTAAAAGTGGAATTCAAATTGAATTCTTTAAACCAAAACAAAAATAATGTGTGCCACAGTCTTATAAATCAGAATTAATTTCAAAGTACCTTTTGATATAAAGTAGACCGCTAAATCATGTGGTCCTCGAAGTTAACACAACTGGAATTGCAACTCAACATAAATTACAAGCACGCGCATCACCTAAAGACAATAAATCAGCTTAAAATGAAAACGCATGTAAGCATATTTTGAGTTTTAGTTAGTTTTTTTTGAAATGTAAAAGATAAAAATAAAATAAATTCATTTTTTTTTTTATAAATCTTCGAACAAACCTCTTAACTTGCGCCGAAACAGGGACTTGACGTCAAAAATAGTAAAAAAATGCAAGTAACCAAAAAGTGAAAAAAATAATGAAGTTCATTAGATCAACAAACCGCTTTTGAAAAAATATCTAATACCAAAGAACGGCAAAATTTGGCAAGCAAAAAAGTTATACCCTCGAGAACATAACCGTTTTTTTTAACCAAAAAATTTAAAACGCTACACACATAAGAACATAGCAAACGCTGTTCCACTGAAGTAGTGAAACTGAATAAACAAATCGTGATAAGGTTGTACCATTATTAGGCGGGTTACAACTTTCAACACAATCTCGCCAAACAAACGGCATAACCAGCAGTTATTCAGAAGATCCACGAAATGGTTCCGAGTGTATGAAAACTTACTGTGCACTATAAAAACCTTTGTGGCAGAACTAATCCACAAATAGGCCATGAAAAGCCTCTTAATCTTAATGTAAGTCAAAAATTAATAACAATTACAAAATAAAAAAGTGAAAATAATTATAAAATAACAATAATACTAATAATAATAATAATAAAGGTTTTCATTATAAACATCATATTGACGACACCAGTAGATCAAAAATTATATCAAACCCAAGCTGAGTCAGGCAAAATAACCGGAGCCCTAAATGGTCAAATTAAGTTCACAAAACAAATCGAGCGGAGATTCAAGGTACTGGAGAAACTTAAAGTTCCAGCTGCAACCACAATATTCGCAGCTCCATAAAACGAACCGGACCTGAAATTTGACGACGAGTGGGCATCCATCATATGATGTTCGATGAATTCTACGGCAATGTGAATCATCAGTTCTCCTTGATAGTAAATAAGATTAAAACAGACTGGAATCGGCCTTTGGATCACACTTCCGGAAGCATACGGATCCTGCCTTGAGATTAAAATTATGAATTTCAGAAATTTGACAATTCATAAAATGAACGTTAATAACTCGGCAACAGCTCCAATCAACCAATTTTCGTGTATCAACCCACAAAATTTAAATTAATAACTCGGTCAACCAAGTTTCGTATACCAATTCAAAAAATTTATGAGTAATCTACAATTCAATACCACCAACACTATAGCAACCAAACATCATACAACAATCAAAACCTAAATCAACAAATACCACCTATATGCTCCAATTGAAATTGACCAGTCAATTCAAACCAAAAGGGTAAATTACATGAATAGACCAGCATATCAAAATAACCAGCAAAAGATTTATCATTTGGAGAAAATATGGATATCGAGATATTCGAAGACCAACCAGAGAAAATAAACTCCGACCGGAGCCAACAAGAACTTCATCAAGCCTGAATTAGCTGAAGGAGCAATTACCACTAACGTCTCGTTTAACATAAAATCAGCGGGAGGTGACATTATGATCAGTAAAAAAATATTCCGACAATTTTTCAAATGCAACGGAATCAACTAATTAATAGAGTTCGTTGTACTAGCTGATTTAAAAATATTCGACGAAATAATCGGGGACGACACTCTAAAAAACTTTGAGCAATTATCGACGGAAAAAATAATATTTTGACCAAAAATCCCAAATATCAAAATTCCACTCAAGGAAAAACACTCAGTTCAAGTAAGCAACATTGAAGTTTGGGATAGTCACCTAATCTTCAGAAGCCAGGCAAAACCTTCAAGAAATTGTTGCAAAATTCAAAACACTATTTAAACCAGTCAACAATGCTGAAACAATTGATACTAATGTGAAGGCGGAAATAAAAACAACAACAGGCAAGCATGAGGCAAGAAGTGGAGAAGCAAATAGATAAAAGCCCATATAACTCTCCAATTTGGGTAGTCGAAAAAAGCTGGATGCCTCAGGCATCAAAAAATTTTGAATAGTCAGAGATTTCAAAAGAATAAACGCGGTCCCATTATCAGACAGATATCCAATACCGGATGTACCAAACGCGTTAGCAAATCTTGGAAAATCAAGGTGTTTTACGACCATCGACCTTACATCAGGATTACACCAAATCGTGATAAAAGAAAAGGATATTCCGAAAACATTTTTGTCCGCAATGAATGGAAAATATGAATTTTTAAGACTACCTTTCAGACTACAAAATGCGCCAGCTATAGACGACGTATTGGAAGAACTCATCATGATGACATCATCATATTCGGAGGAAAAAACGAAGAAGAACACCTCATCAATATCGACAAAATATTTCCAAAACTTATGTGTCAACCTTGAAAAAACGGAATTCATGAAAAAGAAACAGAATTCAGATCGATAGACAAAACTGAGGAAAACTACGCGGTTAACAAAGAAAAGATGCTAGCAATCATTTGGGCATTGGATAACATACAAAGTTAACTGTATGGAGCGAAAAAGATTCAAATTCTCACGGACCATCAGCCGCTCACATTTGCACTAAGTACTAAAAATAATAACACAAAATAAAAAAGATGGACATCCCGATTGGAAGAGTATAAGTATGTACTCATATACAAACCTGGATGTACCAACATCAGTTCTCAAGATTAGATAGAACTTGTGGTCAACGCACTCTATCATCAACCTCCACGATACACATAGCGCTGAAGAAGACACCACAGACCTAATCCAGTACTACGAAGCACCTATAATCGTCTTCAACGAACTGATAATCAGACAGGCAAAGATATTGATTATCATGAAGAACCACACCCTACTTATCATAGGCATTACATCAGCCTACCGGAAATAAATAAATACATTCTAACAAAAATTCTAAGCGATAATCTCCATCCAGCCATCATCAATGGAATAAAAATACCCGAAGAACACATCCAAATGTAACAAGACGTTTTCAAAGAACAGTTCCCGGGAACACAAAGAATGGTCCCAGATTTCAGCAACGAGGAAACTAAATTCAAAATTATAACAGAGGAGCATAATCAGGCACACAGCAATCATGTTTACAACTGGGAACAAATCCTAGAACGGCACTGTTTTCCACGAATGGCTAGCCTAATAAAAATATATACCAAAACCTGCAGCATCTGTATCTCTAATCAAGCTGCAGGAAACGCCAGTTTCAACATATCCAACAGAAATACTCCACACGGATATAATCGAGATAAAAAATGAAAAATGTATCTCATGCGTGGATAAATTCTCTAAATTTACCAAGTTTTTCCGCATCAACAACAATCAAAAATATAAGATCAGCAATGCCTTATTGACCACAGCACAGCAGAGTCTCAATGAATACAACAAAATTGTTGCCCATTTACCCGAAGACTCAGATGAAAAAATCCAACAAATGAATTTTTGTTATTGGTTAAAGAATCAACAATACTATATGTTATACCAATACCAAAAACATGTAAACGGGAGTACAATCACGTCATGGTAAGATCAACGATTGAGTGCAACAAACAAATATATCTGGAATATGACGAACTTCCAGTAAACCGACACGAAATGTTTGGGATAATTCGAAAGTGCAAACTTTTTCGTAAACCACACTTTGTGAGATAAAGAGTTGGAAAGAATTAAAAGCCGACCACTGCTACAACCAGCTCATAAGGGGATTAGATGCCCAATGTAACCACTAATTCAACAAGAAACAAGATAATCGATACCCTAAACGACAATACGATTTTTTAGAGCAACTTTAAAGGAGACATATTGGGACCTGGAGGGACGCTTTCTAATACAATACGACAATGAAACAATTAAGGTCAACAATAGAACTTCCACCAGCAGCGATATTAGGAAATCACAAGTAGTACCGACAGTACTTTAACCTAATATAACAGATAAAGGTGTAAAAATCGACTCAAGATACCATCAGAACCTGCACCTAAATAATGTAGATCAACTACAAAAATTCTCCGCAAAACATAATTTTCATTTTGCAAAAAATTTTGCAAAAAATGGTCAATTCCAAAACCATGTCAAGAAGAAGTCATCATCAGTCAATCCGGAGTCCAACCAATTAGCCTGAAGTTTTGACCCACGGGACGTGGACCTCGTAAGGGGGAAGAGTTAACACAACTAGAATTGCAACTCAACATAAATTGCAAACACGCGTATCATCTAAAGACGCTAAATCAACTTAAAAGGAAAACGCATGTAAGAACAAGCGCAAACATGTTCTAGTTATTTGAGAATATTGTAATTTACTTATTAAGCTATTTTTTATGTAGAAGATAAACATAAAACAAATTTATGTTTTTAATAAATCTTCGAACAAAACTTTTTTTTTTTTTGAAACTTTGCGGCTTAATTTATTTTGAGCATTTAATACTTAAATTGAACACCTCTTCACCTCACGTGAAACAGAACTAATTTCTTACATTATGATCCAGACTCCTTATGATTTTGTGAACCAAAATTTAATTCGAATTATTCGGTGTAATGTCTCAATGAGGTTTATATCATTGTTAAAAATTGGACCAAAATAAGACAATATGCCCCAATTAAACAGAAAACCAAAAAAAAAAAATTGATGGGAATCGGTGTTTATCACTATACATATTTGTTTAGTGAATTTTAAATTAAAATGCCAATAATTTATGTTTGTCATTTTTGATTTTGGTCTATTAAGAGAAACAAATTTACGACTGCCACTTTCATAGTAGATTATATGAAATGTGCACGCTAAATTCACAAAAATACATAAAACATCAAAAAATTGTGATTTTTATTAAGTTTATATTGGCAATATTGTTATCAGCATCTTCTCGTTAAATATCAGAAAAATACCCAATACAACCACTTTATCATAATTCTTCTTCGTTTTGTAAAATTTTGCAATACACCTATAAAAATTATGTTCAAATCTATCGGCAAAATCGATTAAACTTTTTATTTTTTTTTTTGATTACCAATTTTCCATCTAAATCCATCTTATTTGCAATATTTATTCCCGCATCTTCTCCCGTATATTATGTATCCAACTTTTATTTTTTAAATATCCATAAAACGTTTTGACAAGAAAATCGAAAATAATTTCATCCATCAAATTGCCATCAAATTTTATAACAGTTTTCAAAAAACGATTATAATATTTGTGTTGCAGAGAAATAAGGAAATCAAAATTTGGTATACGAAGAAACGACATTAAAAATATAAAAACAAAATGTCTTAAAGTTAAATAAATAGATAAAAGAAATAAGCTTAAGTTTAAAATTTCGATAAACATTAAACATTTTAACGATGGTATTTAGTGTATAATGACTTTGGTGAAAAATTGTAACCAACAAAAATTATATATAGGGACGTGGATAGCCCCGATTTTATCTGTATTCGTCAAATTCCATTTAAAGCGATATGACGTTGAACAATTAGCTAAAGAATTTATCGATTAAATAAATTGGAAAATTATTATTTCGTCTATCGTTTTATTCATTGCACTAAAAAAAAAATAAAATTATGATTCAATAACAAAAATATTTTAAAAAACCCCTTAATAGTAGATGACTCCTATAAAGTCTATGCGATTAATAAAATATATTATTGGTACGAGTGGTAACACGAAACGGGAAAATTTCCATTCAACTGAATTCCATTTTCACATAAATTCCATTTGTATATACGAACACAATACTTTTATACTCGCTCTATATCTAAATAATCAACCAAATGGAAATTTTATAATTTTCCATTGGAAAAATCGAAATATTTATTTCAACTTAAAAAAATAAAAAATGAAATGCGTTAAAAAAATTTATGATGTCTTGCATGAATTGAATCCCGAATCTCGGTACGCAATCTAATAATTGGAGGTGGATTTTTTGATCTTAAGGATTTTTTGTCACCCCAATTTACTTTTTTGTTTGTAAGAAAATGCGGACGGGGGTATAGTGTCGCCTAAATTCGTATATCTATATACCAAACAATAATATTTTAACCGCGATAATTTGTATATCCTAACTGTAGACTCTTGTATAAGAATATTCCATTAAAAACAATCATAAAATAAGATCACGACGGGAACATATATTTTAAATCCCTATTTAGAACAACATTGATTCGATTATCCTTATGAAGCGAATGTACTATTGTTGTGTTCACCAATGCACCCCACCTATTTACGTTTATATCCATTTACATTTTTTTATTTTTTTATTTCGTAAGTACAATAATGATGATTTGTTTTATTGTTATCATTATCATTATTATGATCTCGATGATCATCCCTGAAGGCCCATTTTTATTTTTTTTTATTTTTTTCAAGATTATTGTTACATCGAAAAGAATTGGAAGAGAAAACAAAATGTATACAAGAAGATACAGAAATTAAGAAGATTTGATTTTTTTGTTGTTGTTATAATATTTAAGTCTCAAAAGGATACGAGATTTATTTCCTTTTTACTCTGCATCCTTATTATGTAGAGTAGAGTACATTTATTTATTTAATTTTATTAATTGAAATAAGATTTTTAATTTGAATTAAATATTTAAATAAATAATTTTATAATTCCCAGTAATGTTTGTAGGATTCAATATTTTACGGAATGAGATAATATATTGTTTAATAGCTGAAAAGAAAAGAAAATGTATAATTAATTATAGTTGTTATTAGTATAAATTTATAAATTATAACTTAGCTAATTTTGTTGATCCATCATGACAGGTCGGAATGCTGAAAATGACAACACAGTCGAATTAACTCCTGATACCTAGTAAAAAATAATTTTGTATTTACAATATATAGCTAAAAATTGTCACTCATATTCAGCTTTCTTACCTTTTATTTAGTTGATTTTCTTTAGTTATTATTAGTTTTTATTTAGTTGATTTTCTATGCTTATTATTATTTTATAAACATATTTGTAAACAAAGTTGAAATTTATTTGAAAACGTCAAAATAATGATGGATTCTCGTATTTTATTTTTATTATATAATCAATGTTACCAGATGTACATATTGAAATTTAATTATCACGCTATCTATTGCAAATTTATGAAATTAGTATTTAGTACATTAGTAATTATTGTGAATTTATATTGTACACTAGTCTTATGTCAATGTATAAATTCAATATTTTAGTACTTTTTGTGAGCAGTCAGACGAAACAATTTGGAAAAGATACAAAGGGCAAAACTTTAATTGAGAAATATAATAATAAATAATTATAAATCAAATCATTCATTTTAATCTATTGAAGCCAACGTTGCCAGCTGTAATATAATTCAAAACGTTTCTTATTGCGTTTTATTTACAAATCATACAGTCCACAAAACTCGGGAAATAAGTATACCAGAGCTGCAGGTTGAACCAAAACCAATTTGGCGTATCATCGAGCGGCCGTACCCCGACATTTTGGTCCTTCGAGCCGGATAGTGATTCGTCCATTCACATCAGTCATCATTAATTATCGTATTTTTAACGATTCAAATCATCTGTTGCGGTACAGAAATCAGGAATTCTATTCAACACGACGGAAATCACCACATGTTCTGAGTAAGTTCGCCATTTTAAATAATTCGTGCGCGTGGAAAATATATAGTGTATACATAAACGTGATTCTAACCTCAAAGAAAATTGGTGTAACTTTTTACAATGGACAAAGTGTCTGAGCTTGCTGCCCTTAAAAAACAACGAAGTGTTAATAAAGGCAAGTTAACAACTTTAACAAAATATGCAAGCGCAGACCAATCAGAAACGGGTGTAACAGAATTATCCACGCGGTTAAGGCGTGTCGAAAAATTAATGGAAGAATTCACAGATTTAGAGTTTCGTATCTTTCAACTCGATCCAGAAGAGAACAGTGACCTCACATACGAAGAAAACTATTATAATGCTGTGTCCGCGTTTAACAACTGGATACGTTCGAAGAGTCTTGATCAAGGTGTGATCAATCTAGACACTTCTAATAACGCAACGCAACATGGTGAGCACACACAAGTAAAATTGCCTAAAATAACTATTCCCACATTTTATGGAGAGTACGCTGAGTGGCAGTCATTTTATGACTTGTTCACTTCTACCATTCATGAGTCACCCAGTCTCAATTCGGTACAGAAATTTCAGTACCTAAAGGGGCTTCTCCGAGGAGAAGCGGCAGTACTATTGAGGCACATAGCCGTCACAGAAGGAAATTACATAGGAGCGTTAAATAAGCTGAAGGAACGCTATGATCGAAAAAAGCATATAATTAACTCATTCATTCGGACGTTCATGGAGCAGCCTGTCATACATAATTCAACAGCAGCCAACATAAAACGACTGATGGATACGTCAGACGAGGTTATTCGTGGACTTCAAGCTCTTGGTGAAGTAGCAACAGGCAGAGATCCCTGGCTCACTTACATTCTCATGCACAAATTAGATGAGAAAACAAAGGCGCTCTGGGCAGAACATGTGGCAAATATAATCAGTCCAGATTTTTCTGAATTTTTAAAATTCTTGGCTCGGCGAATAGATACTCTTGAATCATTAACTTCTAGTGCCAAACGATTCAATCCGAAGAATGAAGTAAAAAGTCACGTTGCTTCTAGTGCTTCAGATCATAAAACCGAAAATCGCTCGGATGGAAAAACAGGGTTTACATTCCAATGTGCAATGTGTGACGACAAAAGCCATTCGATTTATTATTGCAACCAATTTCACGCTTTAAATGCAGAAGAACGAAAAGCATGGGTGAAGAAAACAAACAGATGCTTCAACTGCCTAGGCACTAATCATCCAATCTTTCGATGTCCGTCCAGACGTCGATGTCAAAAATGCAACAAAAAGCACAACACGCTGGTACATCAAGATGAGACATCAAATGACACAATAAATCAACCGCAGCCATCATCATCAGAGTCAGGAGACAAAGTCGCTTTATTAGCAAAATGCAATATATCCGCAATACTTCCAACAGCTATCATACATGTTGTTGACGTATCAGGTAAGACAACATTATGCAGAGCACTTCTAGATTCAGGTTCTCAATCCAGTTTCATAACTGAATCTTGTGCGCAGCGTTTGCAATTAAAGAGACGAAATGCTCGCATTTCAATTCGTGGTATGGGTCAAATTGGTTCTGGGACTTCAAAGGGCTTGGTTACAATAATTATTAAACCAGAAGGCTTCCCTCAATTGTCCATAGAAGCTTTGGTAATGTCGAAAATTACAAGCCAGATTCCTTCACAAAACATATCAGCTAATTTTAAAGCATGGTCTGGAATCAGATTAGCGGATCCCCAATTTAACAGGACGGGCAATATAGATATTCTGATTGGAGCAGACTACTTCTTTAGCATCCTTTTAGACGGTCAAATAAAAACTAGACCAGATGAGCCCATTCTGCAAAACACAATGTTCGGTTGGATAGTTTCGGGACAAACCAGTCAATCAAGGGACAACGAGTCAATCTCAATGCTAACCATCACCAAGCAAGAAGATATTGTCGACATCGATAGAAGCCTGCGCAAGTTTTGGGAACTTGAATCTATCAGCGAGGAGAATATCAAATTATCACCGGAAGAAGAGTTTTGCGAGCGCCATTTCATACAGAATCTAACAAAGGATCAGCAAAACCGATTCGTAGTAAAACTTCCATTCAAGAAATCGCCGGCACTCTTAGGTGAATCACTTTCCTGCGCAATTCAAAGACTCAGAGGCATGGAGCGTCGTTTTGATCGAGATCCAAATTTCGCACAATTATACCATCAATTTATGCGCGAATATGAAGAACTCGGCCATATGAAAGAGATCCCTCCTCCAAAGGTAGCTGAAAATGAATTTTACCTACCTCATCATGGGGTGCTAAAAAATTCAAGTAGTACCACCAAATTACGAGTGGTATTCGATGGGTCAGTCAAGTCCAGCTCAGGAATTTCGCTGAATGAATGTTTAGCGGTCGGACCTAATGTGCAATCAAGTTTATTTGCCATTATATTGCGTTTTAGAGAGCACAAGGTAGTCTTCTCGGCTGATGTCGAGAAAATGTACCGACAGGTAAACGTTTCATCGGATGACACCAAATATCAGAAAATTGTTTGGCGATCAAATACTTCCGAACCAATTCGCCACTTCCGTTTGATGACGGTCACTTACGGTCTAGCCTCTGCTTCCTATTTGGCCACTAGGACCATTAAGCAAATATCAGAAGAGCATCACAAATCCTCACCGCATGCCGCTCATGTCATATCCAGAGATATCTACGTTGACGATTTGATGACAGGAGCTGACGACGAAGTCAAGGCATCGCAACTCAAAGAGAAAATCTCCGAAATACTTACAAATTACGGCTTTAATTTAAGAAAGTGGAAGTCCAATAATCCAAACATATTGCATAGAATTCCGCATAATCATCAAGAAGCTGCCAACAAGCCGATGCAAGACCAGGTCAATGAGTCCATGGATTTTGTCAAGGTGTTGGGAATTGAATGGAATCCCAAATCAGATAATTTCACATTTAAGTCAAACATCCAAGGAAAATCGAAGTTTACAAAAAGAATCATATTATCTGAAGCAAGTCGTCTGTTTGACCCGCTGGATTGGCTCGCCCCAGTGGTCATAACGTTCAAAATCTTCCTACAATCACTTTGGGGCGCCAATCTCGAATGGGATGAGCCGCTTCCATCAGATAAGCATTTGATATGGGTGAGATTGAGGAACAACCTAAAATCTACAAGCGCTTTTTCTATTCCCAGATCTTTAGCAACGACCAGCAGTTCAGGCGTTGAGATGCATGGATTTTGTGATGCAAGTCAACTGGCCTATGCAGCCGTGGTATTTTTCAAGATAGTCAACGACGATGGGATTACTGTAAAACTCATTACAGCGAAAACTAGAGTAGCACCAGTGAAGCAACAATCGCTACCAAGACTGGAGCTATGTGCCGCCGTATTGTTGGCCGATCTAATAAAAATCATCAAAAGAGAATCAAATTTATCCATCAAGGAAGTATATACTTGGACCGATTCTCAGACAGTATTAGACTGGTTGGCGAGTCATCCGAGACGATGGAAAACTTTTGTAGGGAATCGCACCTCAGAAGTCCTGTCCACTTTACCCCGAAAAAATTGGGGACATGTCTCTTCGGCTGAAAATCCAGCGGACTGCGCCTCTCGAGGTCTATCACCAAATGAACTTAAGTTTCATAAGTTGTGGTGGAACGGCCCACCTTGGCTACAACAATCATCGGAATTCTGGCCACCTCAAAACCAAAATTATGGGAGCGTTGAACAAGAGGCATCAAATAAGCAATTCACATTCAGTCTTACAACCACACCAGCCATCGATTGGTATGACGAAATCATCAGCAAATACTCGTCATTCGGCAGACTACTTAGAGTCATGAGCTACGTCATCAAATTCGCCAGCAACATTGCGAAACCCAAACAATCTAGGCCCAATTCCATCAGCCTACAAAGAGAAGAGCTGCTTCAAACTATCCGCATACTGTGTCAGCACGAGCAGAGAAAATACTACGAAGATGACATAAAAGCATTGCAAACGAAAGGAGAGGTCAGAAAAGGCAGCAGCCTCCAATCTTTAAACCCGTTCTTAGACGAATTCGGGCTACTTCGTGTTGGGGGAAGATTGCAGAACAGCTTAACTCCATATTCTACGAAGCATCCCCTAATAATTCATGGAAAATCCAAAATCGCTGAGTTAATTCTTCGTGACAATCATGTGAACAACAAACACGCAGGTCCAACCCTTCTTTTGGGCATCACTCGTCAAGAATACTGGATTCCGAATGGAAAAATCAAAGCAAAGGAAATAGTCCGAAGATGCGTTGTCTGCACTAAATTTAAATCGCAATGTCAACAACAACTAATGGGCAGTTTACCAAGTTCGAGAGTTGAATTAATCCGTCCATTCTTGAAGACTGAAGTGGATTACGCAGGGCCTATATCCATTCATCTGGCTAAAGGTAGAGGACAAAAAACATACAAGGCATACGTATGCTTATTTGTGTGTTTAAGCACGAAAGCAGTTCACTTAGAGTTAGTTGGTGACCTTTCCAGCGATGCATTTTTGGGGGCCCTTAAAAGATTTACGGCGCGGCGTGGAGTCTGTTCAGAATTACATAGCGACAATGGCACCAATTTTATTGGATCTGATTCCAAGTTGCAAAATGAGTTCAACAAATTGATCAAAAATTCAAGCTACATTGCCAATTACTTCGCTATAAATCGTATCGATTGGCATTTCATTCCGCGAGAATTACTCCACATTTCGGGGGATTGTGGGAGGCTGCGATTAAATCCACGAAGTTCCACCTAAAGAGGGTGATTGGTAAAAATATATTGACTATCGAGGAGATGAACACACTACTCGCTGAAATCGAAGGAATTCTTAATTCCCGGCCATTGAGCACCATCAACGATACCGAGGTCGATCCAATTACACCGTCACATTTTTTAATAGGACATCCGTTAACAAAAATACCGGAGTCCGATATTACGCATCTAAAAATTTCACATCTTACTCGATGGCAACTAGTGCAACAAATCAGCCAACATTTCTGGAAGAAGTGGTATATCGAGTACCTGACATCTCTTCAGCAACGTTCCAAATGGAAAACCAGAACTCCGTCATTGCAAATCAACGATATTGTTCTGATTAAGGACAACAATTTACCGGTGAATCATTGGTTGCTTGGTAAGGTCACAGAATTACATCCTGGCTCGGACGGTCAAGTTCGAGTGGTCACTTTAAAAACTCAGCACAATCAGATCAAACGACCAATTCAAAAACTGTGTTTGCTTCCCGTTTCCCGAGCAGAACCAGAAGAAGTACATGATTTAGCTGAACTCCCGAGGTTTCATTTCAACACATCACAAAAAACAAAACCAAAACACCGATTCACATCACAAAAGTAAACATCGCTGTTACATTTTATTAGCATATAAAGTCACACATCCATATTTAAACTTTTCATCTATAACACGAAGAATCTTTTGAACATGCCAGTTCAAGGCGGGGAGTATGTTTAATAGCTGAAAAGAAAAGAAAATGTATAATTAATTATAGTTGTTATTAGTATAAATTTATAAATTATAACTTAGCTAATTTTGTTGATCCATCATGACAGGTCGGAATGCTGAAAATGACACCACAGTCGAATTAACTCCTGATACCTAGTAAAAAATAATTTTGTATTTACAATATATAGCTAAAAATTGTCACTCATATTCAGCTTTCTTACCTTTTATTTAGTTGATTTTCTTTAGTTATTATTAGTTTTTATTTAGTTGATTTTCTATGCTTATTATTATTTTATAAACATATTTGTAAACAAAGTTGAAATTTATTTGAAAACGTCAAAATAATGATGGATTCTCGTATTTTATTTTTATTATATAATCAATGTTACCAGATGTACATATTGAAATTTAATTATCACGCTATCTATTGCAAATTTATGAAATTAGTATTTAGTACATTAGTAATTATTGTGAATTTATATTGTACACTAGTCTTATGTCAATGTATAAATTCAATATTTTAGTACTTTTTGTGAGCAGTCAGACGAAACAATTTGGAAAAGATACAAAGGGCAAAACTTTAATTGAGAAATATAATAATAAATAATTATAAATCAAATCATTCATTTTAATCTATTGAAGCCAACGTTGCCAGCTGTAATATAATTCAAAACGTTTCTTATTGCGTTTTATTTACAAATCATACAGTCCACAAAACTCGGGAAATAAGTATACCAGAGCTGCAGGTTGAACCAAAACCAATTTGGCGTATCATCGAGCGGCCGTACCCCGACACATATTATGTTATTCAATTGCATTCTATGTTGAACGGCCGAATGGCAGAAGGCCGAATGGCGAAAGGCCGAACGCCGAAAGGCCGAATGTCTGATGGCCGGTTGGGTCGAATGGCCGAAAGTGTTTAAAAGCCGAATTTCTAAAGGCCGAATGGGTCAAAAGGCCGAATGTCGAAAGGCCGAACATGTGGAAAGGCCGATTGCGTCGAAAGGCCGAATTTCCAATAAATTTTTCTTTACTTAATTGATTGAAATTATTATTCAAAACCATAGAATTGGTTTCTTAATGTAAAATGATTTTAATAAATTGAAAAGACGTGCTAATATATCATGTGAATTTTGTCGGAAAAAAGAATTATTTCTTTTTCTTTTTTTATTATGTATAACTAATTAATTTTTAATTAAATGATCAAAAAAACGTAAAAAGATTTTAATATTTAAGGCGATTTACTATTAAACGTTTTTATACAAAAATTTTGAAAAAAAATATAAATTTTGGTTTGCATAAAAAAATAAATTTTAAAAATTTTCATTCATAAAAGATAAAAATAAAAACAATTTCGATACAAACGGCCTTTCGACATTCGGCCTTTCAAAACAGTCAGCCTTTCGATTTGTTCGGCCTTTCGACATTCACTCTTTTTCAATAGCCTTTCGACCATGTTGACCATTTCGGTCTTTCGACATTTGGCCTTTCGGCGTTCCTGTTTTCGACACATTCGGCCTTTCGACACATTAGGCCTTACAATATTCGGCCTTGGGGCGTTCGGCCTTTCGACATTCGACCTTTCGGCCCTATTCTATTCAATTGTACATTTATTTATTTTATAAGCTAAAGAGTAGATCGGCTGCCAAGTTTTCATTAAAATTAGTATTGTTAAAATTGTAGTTGTTTGTTTTTTTTTTTTTACCTTTTTTAATTTTATTTTTACCTTATTCCAATGTATAGTATTTAGACTAAACGATTTTATTTGGCTTAGTAAACGAAAAATCTCGGGTAAGGTTAGTTTTCAACTTACTTGTCATAAAGATTGCTTAAATTGTACATTATGCAAAAATTTAAATTTCGGCTAGAGTGTTTGGCGAAATGCTATAGTATGAAAATGTTTTGCATACGAGAAATTCAAAACAAGTTTCCTTTTTCAAAATTGTTTAGAATAAACTACTGTATTTTCTAGAGGACAAGATTTTAAGTAGTAAGAAACAAATTTCCCTATAACAGTAATAAAGCATACACCCAGCCTCAGACATGATTTTTTCATATCGAGGAAGCAATAGAGATCGAGTCAACTTGAATAACACTAGATTGAATAGTTCTGGTTATCTCAAACAATAACGGCTATTGCAAGTAGTTACTCGAGGGCACCTCTATCAGGATCATTAAGAAAAGTTGCATCTATTTCTTCTAAATTTATTTTAGTTATATTTTGACTTAATTAAAGAATCAAATGTTGAAGGTGACATTTTTAAAATATCCCATCAACATCATTAACCAAGAGGCAAATATCAACCGTTTACCAGGACATTTGTTAATAACCTGATGTACCAACAACTCGCTAAATTCCCTCATATTAATTACCGCTAAAAGTGAAACGAGAAGGGCCACTGAAGATTATCCCTTAATGAAATAGTGGGATCCAATAATCAGTATGGTGTATTGGGGTAAATAATAGCGACCATCAAAGTTCTAGAGCCTCAGCAAGCCACTAAACCGTCAATAATAAAAAATTAGACGACTAAACTACCAAAATAATTCTGGGTATCAAAAATTTGTCTGATGAATTATTCAAGACTACCTTAGTGAATTCAAATGAAATTTCTGATTTCCCGATTTTATAGAAATGCCCACCCACATTAGTTGAAATTACATTAGTTGGCACAGTGCCTATCTGGCGCAAGATAAATGGTTATTTTGAATAATTTAAGTAAACTATCCTTAGATGCCGATTTCTGGGAAACTATTGACCACACTAAAATTACAGCTAAATTGTCCGTTAGTATAATTATCGCATAAATTACTTCATTTATTAGATGTATGAGGGATGTGAATTAATTAGTCAGAGCTATGTTTGCTTCTTTAAGGTAAAAAAAGAAATGTGCAAGAAAAGCACTATCGTAGATGCTTTTTCTACATCGATATACACTCCAGTCGAATCAGTCAAGTAAACGAATTGAATTTACAATAAAAAATAACAAAAGTCGCATCCATCTATCGGTGTTAGACCAATTTCCGCACCCTGATATATGAAGCGGGCACAACCTATGAAGAAGTCGGTTAGTAGCCCCAACGGGCAGATCACACGGAGGCAAGGCCATCAGCAGCCTCATTTTTCTCGGTTGAAATGTGCCCTGGCGTCCACATAAGAGATACCTTATTTGTGGTGGCCAGCTCTTTAACTGTGCTTAGGCAACACCATAATAGCCTTGATTTAATAACATAGGGTGTAAAAGCCTTAAAGGCTGTTTGGCTGTCTGAAACAATGTAGATATTTGCTTGGTTTGGCCCTTTCGATATGCCTACCTTGGAAGTCTTTTCTCTACAGCATGCATTTCCACTTGGATGACGATAGCATTCTAACCCAAAAACTTCGATTCTTCAGTTCCATTCCCTATATTTCAATGCCTGCTTCGTCTACTGGTTTAGAGTTTTCTTCTCCGCCAGAAACCTATGCCATTGATCCTCATTTAAACAATGGTCCACCTGCGTACCACATGTCCTGATATGGCAGAACGACACAGAAGGGCTTGCGGGAGTTAGGTTTAATTGGCATACAGTCGAAAGGCATTTCCATGGAATAGTCTGTCTGAGATGACCTTCAGTATTACTTACCTTAATATTTCCTGTTGCCTGCCACTTCAAGTCTGTAACTGCAGCACCCTTTTCAATATGCAGGCACAACCAAGTCTGTAAAAGAAGTGTCTCTATCGCGCCAGTCGAACATGTTCTCACTGAGCCTGTAACACCTAGGGAGGCTGTTTACTGAACCTAAATCCAATAATGTTTGCACTCCCCATTTCTTATTTTTATGCCACAGACTACTGAAGCGTATATGAAACTTATCCTAATGATTGTTAGGGATGACATTTGATCAATTTTGGTTGTAAACCCCAAGCGGTTCATATAGTTTCTGATTGGTCTAGAATGGCTTGGTTTCTCTATCTTAAGCTTTAAGTATATGCTGTTTACAATTTGGGTTTTGGAGGACCCAGGATGACTTTTAGACATTTAACTTCTTTGAAAAACTAAACCGTACATTTTTCTGGATACACCAATTCCTCAGTATGTATATTAAGTAAATTCTGCAAAAGATCTAATATGATTTCATTAGATTTTCCTTTGATTAAGACAGCCAAATTATTCGTGCAGTACTGGACAACGTACCCTCGGCTACTCAGAAGGGTTAGTATAGGCCTTAACTAACTGACAGTTAAACAGACAATTCATCTTTTTTGGGACAAATGAGACGGATATATCTGATTGTGTGGGTGGAATCCCATTTTCTCATGCTGTCATCTCTATCGACTAATAGGAGAGATTATCAATGGCTCCCTCAATATCCACAAAAGCATATAAGACGGTTTCTTTATCAGCATTCGCTCTTTCATTCTTTTTAACTAGACCGCTAAGAGCTATATACAAAATTTACCAGACTGCAGTTCCGATGAAACGGACCTCCTATAAATGTCTCTTTCTAGCCTACCCTTGAGCGATCCACTCGCGCGATATCCTTCCCCAAACGCTTTCCTATGTCACTATTTAGCATTATTTTTACAGAGGCATTGCATTTATTTCGCCTGAAAGGGATCATAATCAATTTCCTATAATGTTCATTTTGGAAAGAAATCCAATAGATGTCCTCGATCCACCAATTTCTTTGTTGCCAAATCCATAGGGGAAAAAGGGCCTAGTAGTCAGTAGTCATAGTTCAGTTTTGATTTCTACGAGTAACAGGGATCAGAATAATCAGTTTCCTGTGATCGGCTCTCCACAAGGAGGCAGCACGAAAACTTGCGAATCGTGTTCGGGTTTCCCTTCCTGATGCTTCCCCCATTCCGGCTTGGTCAAAAAAATATCGTAGTAATTGTAATACAAAATGTTGTCGTAATAATTTAACAAATACTTTTTTAACTTTCTGGATATTTAACAAATTTTGAGTTAAATTTTGATGTTTTTTGATGTAAATGCTTTCCAAAATTAATTTTTTATTGACGTTTTGCTCCTCATCAAATACCTCAGAGCCATCCCTATAGATAACGGGTGGTTACTTCCATGTAGATGATTCGATAAAGCGCTGCTTGATGGTTTAAACTCATTCGTAGAATCATAATTATATTGGCGAACTAGTTTTCTAGAATTTTGTTTAGTTTGACCCACAAACTTTTTCCACACGAACATTTTAATTTTTATACCCTGACCGGTACAGAAAACGGGCTACCCTAACAAAAAAAAAAAATTTTTTTTATGCGAACCGTACTAGCTAGAAACATGAAACAAAAACCAAATTCAAGGCCATTCAAAACAATTTTAGAAAATGATACCGTACCAACTTTGCCTAATCATGTGGGTGAGTTTTTTTACTTACCCAATAGCATGGCTTATAATTAAATTTGATGCGAATAACTCTTGAACCGCACTACATAGCTGGAACATGAAACAAAAAACAAATTCTAGGTAAATCATAGCAGTCTTAGAAAACATTACCATACCAATTTTGCTTAATCATGTGGCTGAGTTTTTTACTTTTCCGACAACATGGCTTATAACTATATTTTCAAATGTGAATACCTCTTGAACCGCACTTGCTGGAAACATGAAACAAAAACAAAAACCAAGGTCGAATAACTCCAAAAAAGTTTTCGAGTACATCCTGGTTTGGGCGGTAGGTCAGTAGGTATGTCACGTTGTATTGAGATTTTAAGTCTTTATACAGCAATCTAAGTGCATTGTTGGTTATAATTACACCTATAGTAAATTTTAAATAGTATAGAAGGATTTCAATGACATTATTATACCAAATACTTTTTTGGAATGGCATCGTCACTAGTCCATCTAGCGCGCTTTTCAGGGCATTCCAATTTTAGAATTTGTCCTGTTGTAAATATATGCCCTAGCGAATTAATGGTGTTTGCTGATTCCAATATTTAAACAAACAGGAAATTGTTGAACGTGATTAAATACTGACCTATATTTTACTTACTGTGAGTATGGAATGAAATCTGAATCAGTTTGTGTACCGGTGTTACTAACTGGTCCTGTGCAGTTAGATTTTTCAGTAATCTCTGATTTTGTTTGTGTACTACAATCGATTTTACTAACTGAGATTGGTTCTATAATCTTTATTTGATCTGGAGAATCAACTTCAAAATTATTTGATGTAGAATCACTAGTACCGACTTCGTTCTCCATTGCTTCGATATTTTTTGCTGAAGTTCATTTCATGCTTCTGATATTTCGAAGCGTTGATAAATTTAGCCGTTTTTCCATCGGCAAAAAAGGCGATGGGGTTACGTCTCGTTTAATTTGCGCCTTTGGTGTTACGAAATCATCCGATCTAAAATGCTTCGAGCAAATTCGAGCACTTTTTGTATTGATCTCGTCTTTTCTGCGACACAAAAGCACCCATTGTTTACAAAAAATTTTGTTATTAGGAAATGCATGAAACGATATTTTAGTGTATATGGTTTTATATGGAGTACACTGGTTACAACCATAAACTGCACACCTCATAATTAAAAATTAGGAAAACTTTATTTAAAATTCACTTTAAAATTCACAAAAATACACAAATTTTTGTAACTTGATGCTCGAAAGTGAACAAAAATAAAACCGCTGAGTATATTACCTTTATATGTGTACTGTGACTCAAAACAACCTCACAAAATAATATCGTAGCATGCTTTGTGTAATCGTATGGCTGAGTATTTTTACTTATTCCACAACAAGGCTTATAACTAAATTTTCAAATGTGGAAACCACTTGAACCGCACTAGTTGGAAATATGAATCAAAAACCAAATTCAAGGTCATTGAAAACCATCTTGGAAAATGTGGGTAAGGCCTACTCTTTCTACACATGTGGTTGGTTAATGTTTCTCGAATTTTCAAACAAAAACCAAACATTGACAAATTTTAATATTTTTTTTTAAATTTTCGCAAACGTAAACACAACAACCATCATCGTCGAAATATTTACCTCTGTCAAGTACTCATTCACTATACTGGCAAAATGAGGTATTGTATAATCGTGCATTAGCATGAAATTATCGTCTATGAATTGTGCGTAGGGAACAACATATCTTCCAATATTTCGCTAATACGGCGAACGGCCGTTATAGAGCCTGTTGGAACCAGGTAAATTTCGGTGCGTGCTTTTATCGTAATTCCACCACGACTGATCCGCCTCGAACCCTTTTGCTAAATGTGTATGGATCATAACGCTCCCCCAGTCGTCCGAACACTCGATCCCGCCCATCAGGAGACCGTAAAAAAATTCTTGATTCATCGGTTAATTGGCTCCAATAAGGTTCAGTACAATTTTAATGTTCGCTGGCAATTTGCAGCCGATTCTTTCGCTTACATTTATATTACGTATAAACAGTTTCTTTTCGATTTCTAAGAGCTGATGAAACTACAAAATGTTCATCTCCAACGTTTGTTACTCTTTGTCTGCCCATACCTGGTTGCCTGGTATACAACCCTGCCTCGAATAATCGCAAAGAAACACGTTCTACAGCACTATGTGAAATCCGGAACTTATTAGCGATTTAGCGCTTTGCTTCTCCCATCTTCTAACAATGGCACGATTGCCGCTACACTTTCTGACTTTAGCGACATAAAAAGCTTAACACACTGACACAGCAAAATGTAAACTCGACAATAAAACGATTGAATATCGCAAAAACATTGTTTCAAATTCTCGAATTTATCGACACAGTCAAAATTTCTATGGAATGCTATATTTTCTAAGATTTTTTTCAATGACCTTGAATTTGGCTTCCAGTTAGTGCGATGGCAGTGCTTAAATTTAAAAATTGAGTTATAAAACGTGTTGTGGGATAAAGTTAAAAAAATCAGCCATATGATTAGACAAAGTGTCCTATGGTAATATTTTCTAAGATTGTTTTGATTGGCCTTGAGATTCGTTTTGGTATCATGTTTCTAGCTAGTGCGGTTCAAAAGAAATTCGCATAAAAAAAATTGTTTTTAGGGTGGCCCGTTTCCTGTGCCGGTCAGTATATTAAATTTGATGATAGGTCTATAGGGATTTTGTCTTTTAATTTAGTGGATAAATCCATGTCCAAACTTTGAAATGCTCTATGTACCAGCAAGTGGTTTTTGCGATAAGAATTTTAACATAGTATCGAACTGAAATGAAAAGTTTACGATTATTTTCAACGATTAAATTTGGATTTTTCGCACGAATTTTCCAAAATATTTCTCAAACTGCTATCATTGTCGATAGCCTTTCTAATACCTCTAGTAACTACCCTTCTCAGATAACCATTTTGAATTAGAATATCACTTAATATTTTGAAATTTTTGGAATGAAAACCACATCCGATAATCTCAAAATTGAGAGAAAACTGTGTTATTTTTGTAAGATGACAGAAGCCTCGAGTTATAATTTAGATACCGACCCGACAAGTTTTTTTTTTTATGATATAGCCATCAGTTTTAATCTAAGTGATTGAATAATACAAATAGCCAAAATTTTAATCCCATATTCGTATTCTTGAACTAGAATCAAACAAATTTTGTTTAATGAAATACTAATTTGAAATAAAATCAAATAACGAAATAAATCGAAATACAAAAATATACCATGACCACACGGTCACACTGTTTTTACGCTTTATCGACAGTGCTTTTTATCTATAGATATAGTGCTGTTTCAAAGTTTATGACGTATTAAAGCCATAAAGTGCCACTTTACTTAAAAATTAGTTAAAAATGATTTTATTTTAGCACTTTGCGGGCTATGCAGGCATAATTGCTAAAATATACGCTAAGTAGTCACTTAAAAAGTAGTTTATAAACAATTCCGAATATAATACAGTTACAATTATTTTACTCGCAAGAACATTCCAACATGGCAGCGAATTATGTAAATTATTTTGTGCAATTTTGTTTAGGGAAAGTGCTTTTAGAAGAGCATTATATTTTGCCACATAGATAAATCCTTAAAGCAGCAGGATGAAAAGACATTATCTTACAATAAAAAATTCAAAACATGCAATTGTGCTCCGATTGCGGTTCTTGTTTCCTCTGAATATAGGTTACGGGCCTGTTATTGTTGTACCACCGCGCATTTAGGGCACCAGTAAAAGCAGTATCTCGTTAGAGTCTCGATAATCTCACCGATATAGGCCTAATCACCCTCAGTGTGGTATAGTGGATCGAAATATTTGCAGAAGCATCGATTGTTAAGATAGCCAAATCTGAATCGAATTCGTAAAGTTCGACAAAGGAAAGTACATAAATATATTATTGTCGAACTGAAGGTTCTCCAAAAATGATTCAAATTCACAAACAAGACAAAACTAGGAAATTGCCTTTGGTTTTTGTTGGTAAGAAAAATAACATGAACCAACTAGAATAATCTTGAATAAATATTCCAAATGTGTTGGGTATAAATACGCATTTCCGGAATAAAAATTCCTGATTTAGAAATAAAATTAATTTAACCGCAAAAAAATAGATATAGGGAATATATTCAATTTGTACATTTGAATTGATAGGTGATTAAATCGTACCCAAACCTACTCTTTAAACCAAACATTAACATTTTTGCAAAATTATACACCACTCGTCTAAAGGAAGATATAAAGACATTTTCGCAATATCATCGCAATTTTATAACAAAGACCTAATCAAATCAATATCCGTTATTTTGTGTTGTGTGGTTTTTGCGCTACAGTCTAGTTGTATATATACGATATATCCGCCGCATTAAATTAGCCTCATTCTAATTTATAATTCAAATTTATTCCGAAAATTTCATTATACGAACGACTTATATTCATTTATCATTCTTATATTTATATAGTCTCATCCCGATTCTAGATTAATTCCCTTTCTCATAATTATGATGATGATCATCATGAATTTATCAGTTAGAATATATGTAGTAAAGTAACAATTATAGTATACAACTAACTATTGGTTGTATTTTTGTGTGTAAAGAAGTGTCATAATAAATATCTAAAAATTGGAATATGATAAATGATTGATGTATACAACAATGTATAAATAGAAAAATAAATTAATCAGCTTATTGTATATAGTTTCTACTTACTCGTATCAAATACTTCCCCCTTGTTGAAAATTTTACCACCACAATCCCGGTTTTGACAAGAAAAATTCCGTAACAAATTGTACTTTTCGTTGTACACGAATTTTGAGAAAATCTAATTATTTTTTTTTTTAAGACTTTTGACAATTAACGATTTATTTCTAATTTTAGTTTTTAGTTTTTTGTTGGTTATGGTGGATTATTTAGTTCTTACAAGAAATTTTTGATTTCTTTCAAACACAAAATAAATTAATCAATCATCGATCATTTATTATAGACATAAGAATAACATGAAGTAGACAATTGATTATTTAATCGTTTTGATAACGATCATTAGTTAATAAGATTTTTTTTTTTTTTTGGATTTTTGAGTTTGTACATAGAATGAAAGTTAAAAAATCAAAAATATAAAACAGTTTGATGGATTATGCTTGCTACTGTACTATATACGAGATTTTCATCTTCACAAGATTAATTGCTTTATTTTGTGGTATTTACTATGTAACATTCTTTTTGATCTTTAATTGAATAGGATGGTTTTAGTTTTGAACATATCAATGTAAAACTAATTTCATTATAATCGAGCGTGGTTAATGTGGCTTCGATTTGCACAAAATAATTTACGCTGTTCCCGTGAATTCAACTACAACGTTTTTTGTGTTTATACATACTGCAGATGTAACAGAAATTGCAATATGGTAAATAAAATACCGTAATATTGTAAGAAGAACCAATAATTACTTATTGTTGAAATTTTGGTAAAACTCCTCTCAAAATACTGTTAATAGTCGATTTAAACATTCTTTGGATCAACAGCACTTAGTAATGTACTTAGGAATGACTCGATACTGAGATTCAAGTTAAATATTAACTTAATTTTAATGAGTAATTAAAATAATTTCGGTTATAAATGTTCAGGGGCAATTTAACCCTGTTAAAGTTAGCCGAAAGTTTCCAGCCGAAAGTGAAAAGTCGATAATACAGATTATGTTATTGACATTCCAGCCGAAAATAAATCAGCCTCTAGAGTGTTATGTCTGGAGATAGATTGCATTGATGTGACTTGTCAATAGCTATCGCAGGAAAAAATTCAGTTCAAGTTTCCCGTGCGAAATCTCGGAAAATTCGATTTTCCAAAAAATATTAGAAAATTTGTATAAAATCCGCCTTTAAAGTGTTATGTTTGAAGATGAATTGCATTGATGTGATTTATCAATAGCTATCGCAGGAAAAAAAATCAGTACAAGTTTTCTGTGGGAAATCGCGGAAAATTCAAAAAAGTTTCCAGCCGAAAGTAAGAAATGGATAAATAAAATCAGCCTCTAGAGTGTTATGTTTGGAAATGAATTGAATTGATGTGACTTGTCAAAAGCTATTGCTGAAAAAAAAATCAGTACAAGTTTCCCGTGGGAAATCTCGGAAAATTCAAAAAAGTTTCCAGCCGAAAGTAAGAAATGGATGAATATAAAAAGCTTTCAGAGTGTTATGTCTGGAGATGGATTGCATTGATGTGACTTGTCAATAGCTATCGCAGGAAATAAAAATCAGTACCACTTTCCCGTGGGAAATCTCGGAAAATTCAAAAAAGTTTCCAGCCGAAAGTAAGAAATGGATGATTTCAGCATCTAGAGTGTTATGTCTGGAGATGAATTGTATTGAGGTGACTTGTCAATAGCTATCGCAGGAAAAAAGGAAAAAAATGCAGTTCAAGTTTCCCGTAGGAAATCTCGGATAATTCAAAAAATTTTCCAGCCGAAAGTAAGAAATGGATGAATATAAAAAGCTTTCAGAGTGTTATGTCTGGAGATGGATTGCATTGATGTGACTTGTCAATAGCTATCGCAGGAAATAAAAATCAGTACCACTTTCCCGTGGGAAATCTCGGAAAATTCAAAAAAGTTTCCAGCCGAAAGTAAGAAATGGATGATTTCAGCATCTAGAGTGTTATGTCTGGAGATGAATTGTATTGAGGTGACTTGTCAATAGCTATCGCAGGAAAAAAGGAAAAAAATGCAGTTCAAGTTTCCCGTAGGAAATCTCGGATAATTCAAAAAATTTTCCAGCCGAAAGTAAGAAATGGATGAATATAAAAAGCTTTCAGAGTGTTATGTCTGGAGATGGATTGCATTGATGTGACTTGTCAATAGCTATCGCAGGAAATAAAAATCAGTACAACTTTCCCGTGGGAAATCTCGGAAAATTCAAAAAAGTTTCCAGCCGAAAAAAAAATGGATGAATAAAATCTGCCTTTAGAGTGTTATGTCTGGAGATGGATTAAATTGATGTGATTACTTAATAGCTATCGCAGGAAAAAAATATAATTCAAGTTTCCTTTGGAAAATCTCGGAAAATTCGATTTTCCAAAAATCATTAGAAAATTTGTATAAAATCAGCCTTTAAAGTGTTATGTCTGGAGATGAATTGCATTGATGTAATTCATCAATAGCTATCGAAGGAAAAAAATCAGTTCAAGTTTCACGTGGGAAATCTCGAAAAATTCGATTTTCCAAAAATTATTAGAAAATTTGTATAAAATCAGCGTTTTAAGTGTTATGTCTGGAGATGAATTGCATTGATGTGATTTATTAATAGCTATCGCAGGAAACAAAATCAGTACAAGTTTCCCGTGGGAAATTTTGGAAAATTAAAAAAAGGTTCCAGCCGAAAGTAATAAATGGATGAATAAAATCAGCCTCTAGAGTGTTATACCTGGAGATGGATTGGATTGATGTGACCTGTCAATAGCTATCGCAGGAAAAAAATTCAGTTCAAGTTGCCCGTAGAAAATCTCTGAAAATTCGATTTTTCAAAAATTATTAGAAAATTTTCCGAAATCGGAAAATCGAATTTTCCGAGATTTCCCACGGAAAACTTGAACTGAATTTTTTTCCTGCGATAACTATTGAGAAATCAGATCAATGCAATTCATCTCCAGACATAACACTCTAGAGAATGATTTTATACAAAATTTCTATTGATATTTGGAAAATCGAATTTTCCGAGATTTCCCACAAGAAACTTGAACTGAATTTTTTTCCTGCGATAGCAATTGACAAGTCACAGAGATGAAATCAGCCTCTAGAGTGTTATATCTGGAGATGGATTGGATTGATGTGACTTGTCAATAGCTATTGCAGGAAAAAAATTCAGTTTTCCAAAAATTAAAAATTTTTCGGGAAAATTCGATTTTCCAAAAATTATTAGAAAATTTTCCGAAATCGGAAAATCGAATTTTCCGAGATTTCCCACGGGAAACTTGAACTGAATTTTTTTCCTGTAATAGCTATTGAGTAATCACATCAATGCAATCTATCTCCAGACATAACACTCTAGAGGCTAATTTTATACAAATTTTCTAATAATTTTTGGAAAATCGAATTTTCCGATGTTTCCCACGGAAAACTTGAACAGAATTTATTAATTCGACAGCTATTGACAAATCACATAAAAACGATTCAGCTTCAGATATATACTCTAGAGGCTGATTTTATTCCAATTTTGTATATTCTTCTGATTTTCCGATATTTTCTACGAAGCAAAGTTTTACACGTAAATTTATTTACAAAAATTTATATTTATAGATTTCTATGTATCCTATTTACTTTCGGCTGATAACTACTAAATTTTTTATTTTCGGCTTGAATGGTATATCATAATCTGCATTATCGACTTTTTACTTTCGGCTGGAATCTTTCGGCTGTGATTAGACAATCTGCTTATCAATTTTCTTTTTACTTTCGGCTGGACTAACACAATCTGCATTATCGACTTTTTATTTTCGGCAGGCAACTTTCGGCTATCTTTAACAGTATGGCAAATTAGCGATTTATATACGGTAAAAATAACAGAGCAATTTCAAAATATTTTCGACTGCATGTAGATCGTTAACGATTTCAGTTTAAATTTGAAACTTTTGATAATTTAAAAATATAAAGGTATGCGTTTCTTAAATCTGAAAATAATGTTTTTAATTTTTGATTAAATAGTCTTGTTTTAATTATTCAAAGTTTGACCTTTTGACCTTAACTATAATGTTTGTAAAATAATAATTTATAGTTTGATTAGAAAACTTCTGATCTAATTGTGAAAGTTTTAATAAAAGCGAAAGAAGTCGACCATTTTGAAAACTATCCGAAAACTGTTATTAATTAGTAATATTTATTTGATGTATAAAACCCGGATACGATATTTAAAAATTAAACTTATTTGTTCATATTTTAAAAATAAGCGTTCACTTTACAATTTTTGATAGTTTTAAAAATAGAAGTCACAGTTTCTATTACAGTATATAAAAGTTTAAAATTTATGGAATATCTGAGTTTGTTTAATAACTTCACAGTTTGAAATATTTTCCAGTAATTGAATTGTTCAAAATTCGAAATTATGATATACACTGAGAGACAACGTCGAGAAAGCAAAACAGTGGCCAGAATGTATACTGTTGTCATAAAAGACGAAGAACGTTTTGATTTTAGAATGTTACTGCTTCACGTTCTTGGTGCAATAAGCTTTGAATATTTTCGACCTATTAACGGAGTATTATGTGAAACATATAAGCAAGCTGCTTATCTTAAAAGATAATTATCAGACGAGGAATGGAATAAATGCTTGGAAGAATCGGCAACATATCAAATGCGACAAACTTTTGCCTACATTCGCTGCTTCTGCATGCCAAATAATGCTTTCAATTAATGGGAAAAGCATCAAGATAAAATGTCTTTAGATTTTCAAAGACATCGTGAAGAAACTATTGCAAAGAATTTAGTACTCCACGACATTGATGCCACTTTAAAACAACATGGACTTTCATGTGGATGAATTGGACTGCCATTACCAATAGGAAATCCAATTGCAGTTGAAATGTACAATCATCTGGAAGAAAAGCGAGAAGCAGGTGAAAGAATTAATTTATTGCGGATAGAACAATTAGCAGCTCTTGAAAAAATTGTCAATGTAATTGAAAATGAGAATGAAGCAAACAAATGTTTTTATTTAGATGGTTCGGGAGGTTCTGGGAAAACTTTCATTTACTCAACTTTGCTGTCTTATGTACGTGGTAAATGTCATATTGCCCTTCCATATGCAACAACTGGAATTGCTGAAACATTATTAAAAGGAGGATGAACTGTTCACAGTAGCTTCAAATTATAAGTACCACTTCTCGACACCTATGTATCATCTATGCGGCCAAATTCAAATAAAACAGACATTTTCCGAGAAGCATCACTCATTATAATAGACGAAATTATAATGGTAATAAAACATGGTATTCGATGTATTGATAAATTGCTAAGGTATATAATGCAAAATGACAAGCCATTTGGTGGACATTATCGAATGTTGCATCAAATCAAATCCATTATGGCAAAGTTTTAAAAAAATTAACATTGACCGCAAATATGAGAAACGAAGGCTGCCGAACTCACAACGATTGGTTGCTTGTTATTGGAACTGAAACAATTGATGAAAATACACGTGGTATTCCAATTAATTCGATACCAATACCATTAACAATGATTGTGAAAGAAAATTTTATTGGTGAAATATTTGGAACTAATGTCAGCAGCATGCCAGTTGAAGAACTTTCAAAACGAGCAATTTTGACACCAACAAACAAAGACACTTAGAAAATAAATCGCGAAATCATTAATTTAATGAATGGACAGACTCACATTTATTATAACACTGATAAAATCGATTATTATAACTCTGATAGGAATGCCTCCACATACGTTAGTTTTAAAAGTTGTAATTATAATCATGTTGCTGAGAAATTTAAATCAAAAGAAGGGCCTATGCAATGGTACGAGAATGATTGTAAAATCACTTCAAAGAAATTTTATTACAGCAGAAATAATTTCTGAATGCAATCGAGGAGATACGGTGTTCATCCCAAGAATAGATTTTGCACCAAGTAATACGAATCTACCATTCATTTTTAAGCGAGGGAAATTTCCAATAATTCCCGCATAAAAAGAAATAGTAAAGTTCCATCCTACAGGGCCATATTCCAAAACTTTATCTAAACGTCATTTTAGTATCTCATTTCCAACGCACCTGTCAAATTTTATCATACTCGCTTAAGAAATAGCCAAGTTTTCTCATACTTAGCCATATTCCAGAACTTAATTCAAAAATTATTTCAGAATCCAATTTCCAACGTTCACGTCGAATTTTATCATAATCGGTTGAGAAATAGAGAAATTCCTTCATCCTTGGCCATATTCCAGAACTCCATCCAAAAATAATTTTAGAATCCCATTTCCTTTGTAAATGTCAAATTTCACTAGAATTTGTTAAGAAATAGTTAGAAAGATGGACACTTAGTGGAACAATTATGGATCTTAATAATAACAAAAAACAACAAAAAGAGTCCGGCTCTCTAAAAACACCGGAAAATGTGGACAACGAGACTCGGGTCTGTAGGCCTGACTCTTAGTCTACAAATAATCAACGGGACATAAGCTCAAGCGAAACTGGTCCCTCCACTCGGCTCACCAAATCTGAGTATAGAAATAAAAAGCAAAACCAAAGCACGAACGAAGCTGGTCCCTCAAAACCAACCTATAATACTAGGAGGAAGGCCTGGAGGGCCCGGGTTAAGATAAATAACATCTCGCCAAAAGACAGAACGGATAAGGACAAATCCCCGCTTGCGTGGTCAAAAACAGTAACCGAGAAAATGTCGAAAGGCCCTTCAGCTGGCTCACAGCTTAAAAGAAAGAAATCTCAGCAGGAAAGTCCTAAGATCGCAAAGCGAACCAAACTCTATGCTTCCGCTATGAGGCCTTTTAACGAGGTCCTTAAGGATCAGCTGGTTGTAGCAGTTATTGACCAATCCCAAGAGGATAGCAGTATCACGCCTGCCAATTAGGGGAAGGTGGAACAGGCCTTAGCCACCACTTACCTAAAAGTCCGGTCGGAAAATCCAGGACCTGCTCCGACTTGTCGGGACGCGGGCTGGAACAGAAATCAGGTAAAACTGAATGCCTGTGCAGATCAGAGGTCTCTGCTGCTTTATAAGAAGGCAGTGGGGGGACTTGGCGAGGTATATCCCGGAGCCAGTCTTGCTGTGATTGATAGGGAGAAGATCCCCTGCAGACCAAGAGCTAAGGTGTTTATCCCTTCGGAGCCTAGTGATCCAAAGGTGATACTCAAGTTAATGCAGATTGGCAACCAGGAGTTGCCAACGCATGACTTGAAATTTGCTAAGTTTGAGGAGACAAATGCTAACTATAGATCAGCTGTTATCATCTTAAACTGAAACAACTGCACTGGAAAAAACCAACGGAGATGTCATTGTTCATGGAGTCTTTAAAGAGGCTTTCAGAGGACTTCTCATCAGGAGATCACTCTGATGTTACTGTGCTGTAGAGATGACACTGACATTTCTTCAAGTCAACCTTCACCACTCTAAGGCAGCATCAACTGCTTTAATTTTAAAAATTGGAAAGAAGTGACAGATGTCGTCTTGATCTAGGAACCTTCGGTCACTGAAGACCAGGTACTTGGGCTCAAGACTCCCTATTATAGATTAATGGTAAGGTAAGGTTCGGTAGTGCATTCTCATTAAAAATAACATTAGTTGCTTTCTGTTATCACGATAAACGAAACCTCTGGCTAGTATCAGCTTACCTGGCTTATGATGAAGTAGATACTTAACCAATCATTCTAGGTGAGCTAATCTTTGAGGCTTAAAAGCGCAAGGTTGGAGTCATCCTTGGGAGTGATGCAAATGCTCATCACACAATCTGGGGAAGTACGGACACAAATGAACGTGGTGAGTTACTCCTTGATTACATTTTAAGTTCTAACGTTCATATATGTAACATAGGCAATAAGTCGACCTTTATAACTAGTAATAGACAGGAAGTATTAGATATTACTCTTGTCTCAAGCTTTCTGGCGATTAGTTTATTAAACTGGAGAGTGTCAGAGGACCACTCCTTTTCTGATCATTGTTATCATCATTTAGAAATGGAATTGACTTCTCCAAAAAGTCCAATCTACAGAAACAGGAGCAAAACCAACTGGGATACCTTTAGAACTATTCTGGGTAATTCACTAGCAGTTCCGGTGCCAAAACCTCCAAAAACTGCGCAAGAGCTCGATGGCTTGGTGAACGAGTTGTCCAGCGCTTTTAATGAAGCGATACTGGGCTCTAGTCCCCTAAGAAGGCCTAGGGGTAAATCTCGGCCACCTTGATGGTCCAAGGAGATTCAACAAACACGTCGAAAATGCAAAAGATTCTTCAAAACAGAACAAAATCTGTTGTAGAATGAGACTCCTATTAAGAAGTCCTCAAAATTTACAAATATCAATTGAGAAGTGCTATGGACAGCTCTTGGAGAATATACGGTGGCAAAATTCAGAAGTCTTCGGAGATGTCTAGGCTACGGCAAAGTACTAGCAAATGGTCCTTCCATCCAAAGTTATCTTTAACGGCCGGATGGAATATGGACCAATAATAATGCGGAATCGCTGGAACTTCTGATGGAGACTCATTTTCCTGGTTGTTCCGCATCTGTACCTAGCACATCGGTAGGTTAAAGAGCAAGTAGCCTAATAGGCCAAATTATTAGCAGAAAAAATATCCTGTGGATGTTAAACAGTTTTAAACCATATAAGTCGCCTGGACGCAATGGTATTATCCCTGCGGATATTCAACAAACTACGCATCTAACAATTTCCTGGTAAGAGTTAATTTTCAAAGAAGAAACTATAACTATGTTATATTGCCAGTAAATGGACAGAAGTTAAGGTTGTTTTCATGCCTAAGGGGGGAAAACGCCCACACTGCAATCCCAAAGACCTTCAACCGATTAGCTAGTCTTTCTTCCTTTTTAAAACACTGGAAAGACAAATAGAAGCTTATATTAGAGGTACGATTGTGTCGTGTCGGAAAAGCTGTCCAAATCTCAACATGCCTATTGTAAGGGGATTCATTGAAAAATCTTTCGAATATAGAGACTACGCAATGTTAAACTGTTTAAATATTGAGGGGGCCTTTAACGTTGTGCTTCCGGGGGCTATGACTCGGGCACTTTCAGATGTGGGAATGGACGAATCACTCTAGGGATGGATAGGTCAGATGCTAAGAGGCAGGATCACAAATGCCAGTTTTAGGGAATCCTCCGTCAGAATATTTGCAAGCAGAGGTACACCGCTGGGTGGCGTACTGTCCCCCCTACTTTGGAACTTGGTCATAAATGACCTGTTGCTGAGACTGGAGGACGGTGGCTTCAAGGTGGTTGTCTATGCGGATGATGTTGCTATTGGTGTCCGTAGTAAATATCCCTGCACCCTTAGGGAGCTTATGCAGAATGCCCTGGGCACTCTTTTATTATGGGCCAATGTATGTGGGTTGAATGTGAACCCACACAAATCTGAATTGGTTCTCTTCTCTAGGAAATATAAACTTTCCTTGACTTTTACAGTTTAGACCGTTCAGCTTGACTTTTACAGTTTAAGCAAAGTTTCTGGGTCTCGTTTTGGATAGCAAATTATATTGGAAACCTATTATTCTGGAAAGGTTAAAGAAAGCTACGGTAGCGCTATACTTATGCAAAAATGCCTCTAAGAAGGGATGGAGGCTGGAGCCCCGCATCGTACATTGGCTTTATACCGCAATAGTCAGACCCAAACTATTGTATGTGGTAATAGTCTGGTGGCCTGCTCTGGATAAAACTGTCAATCAAAAGCTGTTGACAAAACTTCAGAGAACAATCTCTCTGTGAATCAGTGGTGCACTGAGGAGCACATTTACTCAGGCACAAGAGACTCTGCAATTTTGGACTCCTGTATCTTGGGGAAACAGTTGGCAGCTTGTACTGCCATATGGCTGAAATCCATCTTAATGTGGACCTGCAACAATACAGGGCACTCATCTATTTGGTGCAACAAACAAATTCCCAAGATCACCGACTATACTGTTCCGTCACTATCTTTTGACACAAAGTTCCGGCCTAGGATCCCATCCAGGGAGGACTGGATGACGGGTGCAATTTTGAAACGAGGAGTTAGAAACTTCTTCACTGATGAACGGACCTTCTGTAGGATGAACGTCAGGAGTATCCAGCGCTTTCTTAACAGATCAAAGTGGTTCCAATGAGTTAAAGGAAATAATTATTGTGGTATCGCTACGGACCATTTTTTGTGTTTATGCCTGGTCCTAGTGGACCGCCACCCAAAACCTAACCCAACCTAACATTGGAAAATCATGTTCCCATATTTTGGACTGAGCAGATTTTACAGAGAACACACACTGGTATCATGTTAGATTTACAAATGAGAACTTCAAAGTTTTGTAAATGATTAAAAATTAATATTTTTAAAGAAATCGAAGAAAATCATTTCAAAATATAATAGACTTGTAAATAATAACTGGTTTATTTAATAGGAAATTGATTGATTGTTTGATTTAGTATGTACGACCAAGCCTGAGGCAAGGTTGCCGGACCACACACCCTTTTCACGAATAACAAGATCAAGGGAAAGGAAAGATGTGTTAGTACTAAATACTCGACCCAGTTGCAGACACCTAAGTAGTCGTTTGTTAGTAAATTTTGTTATTTTTTTCTCCACTATTTTTTCCATCGGCGGTTGTTGGGGGGGGGGCACACATTTTGTTACATCATCTGGTTCCCATGCGGCCACCCAAATGTGTACTAACTGTAGGTCTGTAGCTAGTGTTGCTTGACGTTATTGTTGAAGTTTCAGCGTCTCGGCTCTCACTCCTACTCACCCCCCAACACTTTTATTTAATAGAAAAATTAAAAAAATTGATTTTTGAATAGATTTTTTGCCACCGAACCGCTCCAGTAGCACTTTGTATTTTTAAAGTCGAAAGAGCTTCATTTTGTCTGTAAGAAGATGCTCTTTGTTGTAAATATTTAATTTGGTTTGATTATTATTTTTCAAAACACTTAAGATCGACCAAAGTTAGGCTTTGTTATCAGGGATCGGCTTCAACGATTACACATGATTTTATTATTTTTTTTATTTTTCATTAACTCCCTTTGATGTCAAAAAGCCGAATAGGTGATTTATGAACTTTTTCTTTTGTATTTGAATATTAAGCAACACCTTCACCCATACAGTATAAAATCTCGTGAACAAGCAATAACACTTCTAGTAATTGTATCACATTTCATTACGTTCAAAAGTCGTAATGCAAACTTTTATAGAACACAACTTCGGCTGAACAAGACTGCTTGAGCAGCGATTTTTTAATGTACTTCTTAAGCTACATAACTTCTCCCAACATTGGTACGAACAAGTTTCATAGAGTAGAGGAATCAAGAAGTTTAAGCTTTTATTTTCCTGTTTTTTTGACAATTTTGTAAATGGCATGAAGTGACTGATATTGTGTATTCCAATGTATACAGGACAGCAGCGTAAGCGTCTTTGGATGCATCAGCAAACCCGTGTATTTCAAATGTGTCGCCAGTTGTGTATAGCCATCTCTTGATTTCTATTTCTTCAATTAACGCAAACTCGTTTCGTAGCTTAACCCACCTTTCTCGACCTGACTCGGGTAAATCATCGTACCTACCGAGTTTTTCAAGCCATAACGCTTGAAAAAGTACCTTGATGGTTATCATGATTGGAAACAACCACCTCATCGGGTCGAATATCCTAGATGACTCAGAAAGTAGTCCGCGCTTCGTGGTTGTGCTATGTTGTGGTAGGCACACTCGAAATTTGGAAGAATCTCGAGATGGTTGGTAATATAAATCTAGCACTGATATTATTGCTTCACTGTTTGCAAATCGCCGGTTGATAATTTGTATATCTGCTTCCTCGATATTGTCCAATAGTTTGGGATGATTCGCTGGCCACTTTTTGAGAACTGGCCACTTTTTGATTCATTATTGTCATTAATTCGCCGCGTAACTTTAGTGCATCAGATAGTGAGCAAGCCCCTGTGAGCACATCGTCGACGTATATATCTGATTTCAGCCTTTCAGCCGTGATTGGGTATTTATGTTGAAACTAGTTGGCGATATAATTCAACGAATTCGTTGCCAATAACGGTACAGACGACGTTCCATACGTGACGGTCAGCAAGCGGTAGTGGTTAAGTGGATGATCACGAGATTCTCGCTATAGTATTCGTTGGTAATAGGTGTCTTCTGCACGGATCCTTACCTGCCGAAACACTTTCTCAATGTCGGCGCTGAATACGAAAGCATATTTTCGGTATCGCACTAAAATTTCAAACAGCCCTTGTTAAAGTGTTGGTCCAATAAGCAACTCATCATTCAATCGTTTAAACGGTAAGCCAACAATTATTCTTCCCTATTTGCTTACTTCAACTGTAGCTTCAAAGCGTTCAATGCATGCGAGTTCGTCTCGCGTATGCTGTAACGTGACTCGTTAGCTTCTGTCTCCAAAATGATCGGAGGGTATCATCGATATCCACCTCCTGTAGTTCTGATAGGTATACCCCTTCATTTAAATTCTTGGGCTCTGAAAGGTATCTGCCTCCGATTATCCACCCCAGTGTAGTGTTTTGCGCCATCAGCGTTGCATTGCCTATTGGTATTTTACCATCGCTTAACATCTCGAGGAAATAATCGCTGCCGATTAATAGATCAATTGGACCCGGATTATTAAATATAGGGTCGGCTAGACTAACTTCGTTATTCGTTGGTATGTCAACATCTACCGGGTAAGTTGGTATAGGATACCTCACACCTTGGTTGGGGAACGATTAGAGCTGCAATTTGGTAAATAACATGACGGTGAACTATCGATCTTATTATGAGGTGTGTCAGTCCCTTGGATGTTCATGCCTTGGTTCCACCGATACCACTTACGACAACTCTGGAATTCGACTTGGTTAGGTGCAGTTTATTAGCACACGATTCCTTCAGAAATGATCTGGTTGAACCAGAATCTAGTAATCCTCGAATAATATGCCAGTTGTTAAAATTATCCTTAACTTCGACTAACACTGTTGGTAACATCGCATTTTCGATAGCGATATTTGCATCCTTGATGACAACTGATGTATAGGTTTCGCTGGTTGGTGTTTTTGATTTCTGCCGGAAGCGCCTTCAATAGAATTCTGACGGTTGACCTCTTTACTGTCATTAGGATTGGAATGAACAAGAGTGTGATGTCTTCTACTGCAAATTTGAATTGTTCTTCTTGAACGACATTGTTAGACGGCATGATTTCCTCCAAGACAGTTGAAGCATCTCTGGTTTTCCTTTAGAAAATTCCTGCGCTCAAGTAATGCCATAGATTTGAAACGCATACATTCGAAAAGACGATGGCGATTTTCGTTACATAATTTGCAGGGTACTGGTAATGATTCAGTGTAGAAGATCTTACTAACTGGTTGCGATTTGTTTTCTGGTTTCTTATGAGATGACTTAACTTCTGTAAGTGCGTCGACACGATTTAATAAAAAATCTAGAAAGCTCTGCAGCGTCGGGAAATCCTCTTCAGCAGATTTGTATCTCCAGCCTTTTCTTGTTTCATCGTCAAGTCGCTCCTGCGTCCTTGCCCAGCGCCATGAGACCTCGTACTACTTCGTCCAAGTTGTCATGAAAAGCCGTAAGGTGAACAGCGGTAGCCTTGGTAATCCTTGCTTAAGCGTTGCCGTTCAGGATTCCCTTAAGGTACTTGAATTTTTGTGCTGGTGACAATGATACATTTTCATGGACTATAGATAAAAATATGTCGTAGAATGATTGCCAGTTTTTTAGATCTCCATCAAATGTTGGCATAGTACCTAAGGACGGCAAGTTAAAATCTGACGTTGGGTTGACCTTACTGGTAGCATCGAACGACTGCTCATGATTAGATGGCTGATGACTTCCAGATTCGCCCGAATTAGCGCCTGTAATTGCGGAATGATCGCGTAATATTGATCATCAACGGTATCCAGTTCAGATGGTGTGGTTGCATCGATCTCAAATATGGCGTATTTATGCGCATTATCACATCGAATTTTTAGGTCATCATAAGTAAAACTTGCACCATTTGCATCAATATTATTTTTAAGGCGAGTGAGCTGACCCTTTATGTTATCTTTCTTTCCATTTTATTACTTATAACTCTTTTTTCCACTGAACAAAAAGTGTGCTAAAATAATAGTTGTATAATTTTGTGATAGGTCGCGCATCGATCAACAATTAAAAAATGTACATCTGGTACCATTGATTATACAAACAATATACTATAATTTGACGTTTCCAAAGTAAATGTCAATGTTGTTTTTTCCTAATGATGATATTTAGGTTTGCAACAATAACATCGAGATAATTGGAATAAAAAGGTAAGAATACTAAATGTAAGATATAATCAGCCCTAATAATGGAAAATTAATTTGATTATTGATATGATTTTCAGCATTGATGATAGCCAATAATGATGTATCAACGACTAAGATAAGTTACAGATAAGATACAATTTTCTCTTCTCTCTAGCTACTAAGCGATGTTTGTTGAAGATGAAGCCGAACACAATATTTTATAAGTATAATTTTTAAATTAAGAAACATGTCGGTTAGTTTGTGAATCGATTAATTGGAAAGCTTGAGCAACCTCAATCCAATTAATCGGCTAATCGGTTAATCAGTTTTTAAAGCCCTACTTCAAACTTTTTCCTACAAGAATACTGGCGCTTGTAACAAATTATGCATTTCAATACCAGTTTGTGCCTATTTTATTCACAACAAAAATTGAAATTTATTTGTAATTTTACGATTTTCTTTTAATAAAAATTCAATAACCTTTAGTTTTTATCAAAATTAGAAAAAAAAATTATGCAATACTTTAGGAAATGGCATTTTATGTAACTTAGACGATTTTGCAAAATTCGGTTCTCCTCTAATTATTATCCAGAATGAATCAATCAAACATTGACTGATGAAATTTTTTTTTTTTTTTTTTTTTTTTTTTTTGTTTCTTAATTTTTTGTGGTCAAGCGATTTCCGCTAATATGACCCATGAGTTATTTGCTCCGCCTTTTGCTAACAGTGGCTTTTCAGGGAAAGTACTGCAGCAGCGAATTTATTTGTTATTTTGTGCATCTAACGTACTCTTATTGCTAAGAGAAGTAGAGCATCTATACTAACTAAAATACAATTTGATAACTATTTTGTAAACTCAATGCAAAAATTTAATGATTTTATATAAAATGTTTAAAATGTAATTATAGTCTAGTGTTCAATAAACTAGTTTAATTTCAATATTAAATTTCTTATTCTTCTTTTGACTTTAATTCAATACTTGATATTATGATACGTGATTATATAATACTGGTAAATTTAATATCAAAAAATTTTATATAATTCAATGTCTTATCTTTAGTATTAGTGTATTTATGTGTTAGGGTTAGTATTGCTAGTAATGTTAGTATTGTTAGCGTTAGTAATTCGGATTATGACTCTCAATTTTAATAATTTTAATCCGTTTAATAAAATAAAAATTTTGGGTTTATAATATTTTTTTTTAAATTCATGTGTAATTCAAATTTGCTTTAGTTATTTGATATGGGTATAATTTCCCAAATCAGAGCCTACGCCCTCATCTAAAGCCTGTATAGCCCAAATTTGCCGTAATTTGGACTGAACTGAGAAACCGAGATTCTCCTTGTGTCTTGTTGTGGTTGTGTTATGTTTATATTGTTTTCTCTCTATTAAATATACAATTGGAAATTATAATTAATGTGCAAATTAATATTCGAAATGGACTCTATGTGGGTCTTAGTATTAAGCGGTCAAAGGGTGACTTCAATTTCTCCCAAGAAATTCAATAATTGCTTGTATTCATCTGGGTTTTGTCTAGCTAATATACCCTTTAGTTTGTGTTGAAGAAGAGATGGGAATTTGATTCAAGTGGTCGTGTATTTATTGCATATATCGAATATATGTTCGTTGTCTTCTATTGTGTTACATAAGGTACACATGGGAGAATCTTCAAAACCATATAGGTGTTTGTACTTATTGTTAAAGGCATGTCCTGATCTTAATCTATTTAATAATTTTATATCTTTGTTTTTAAAATCGGTGGTCGAGAACCACGGTTTCGCTGGTAACGTCGGGAATAAGTTTTTATGATAGTGACCCACCTCCATGGATAACGTTTCAAAGTAATCTGACCATTCCTCTTGGATTCTAATTTTAATTGCTTTGAGTGTGTCACTGATGACCGGTTCATTATCAAGTGTGTGAGATGGTCTTGTGTGTGCCAGTTTAGCTAGGTGATCTGCTACCGTGTTACCATGAATTCCGATATGTCCTGGTATCCACTGTATGAATATATGCTTGCTTGGATTGTTACCCACCAAGTCTATGATTTGGTTTTCGAAGTGTCTGTCAGTTTTTCCCTTCATGGCTGAGATCAATGAGGAGCAAGCGCTTTGTGAATCTGTTAGAATCAAAATTCTATTCTTTTTACTGCTTTGACTTATGACTGTGGCTATTTTAATTGCGATTAACTCTACCGTTTTGATGTTTGTGGTATTTTTTAATTTAATCGATATGTTGAGGTTTCGATCTTTGTAAAAGATTCCCACTCCCGTGCTGTTGTTTTTGAGTGAGCCATATGTGTATATCGTATCCACATCATCATATTGTTCTAAGATTTCCTTTGTTACTTTCCTGAGTTCGATTATGTTACTATGAGACTTACCGATGGATTTTCCTATGAATGGGTAAATTGAAATGTTTTTGGGACAAGAAGTCTTTTTGTGTGTTGCTTTAATTTTGTTTAGGAAGTTAAATTCTGTGAAATAGTTGTTTAATTTTGGTAGTGATTGGTGGTTTTTAATGTCTATGCCGATTTTGGAGTTTCTAAATAGTTGTTTAATAATATATTTAAGTGTTTTGACTTTGTTGTCAAATTTGGTGGACATTTCAATGGATTCTGCTAAGATAGTCGGCTGTGGTGTGGATCTCATGAAGCCCATGCAATATCTTAGACAAGTATTTTTGATAGTTTGGCAGATTTTGTGTGCCATTTTGTTATTATCCTCAGTTATTGTGTATGCGAAATCTAATTTGGTTTTTATTAGGGCTTTATACATTAATAGTTGGGTTTCCGGACCAGCTCCTCCCTTTGGGTTAGATAATGTTTTAAGAAGATTTATAGTTTTGTATGTGTTTGTTTTTAAATTTTTATCGTGTTTCGACAGATTTAGGTTTTTATTGAAAGTACACGGAAAAAACACTTTAATAAAGGTTGTTATATTTTATGTATATTAACTCTCATTTACATGAGAATATTTGCCCCTGTGCCAATATTTGAGAACCTTTAATATATGATATAATAAAATATTAGTTGTTTAAATGGTAAATACTCCCATGTAAATTACATAAATTAATAATTTTATAAGACTGAATTTCATAGCTTTATTTTCATATTAGTATATCAACACGCCTTATATAAATGATCACCTTTGTGAAACATGATCATGATAGTTAAATGTTGTTATTATAGGGACTAACACATTTTGTAGAAACCTTAAGCTGGCTTCATAACACATTTACATATACACTATAGCAATATCTAATAAGCTTAAATAGGAGAAATTATTATAAAAATAATAAAACTGAAAATTTGGAAACTGCTCCATTTCATAATATTAATTATTAATATGTTTAACGCAAACATATTAATAATTAATATTATGAAATGGAGCAGTTTCCAAATTTTCATGATAGATTCATATATTTTTTAGAAGCTTTTCGTAAATTATAAAGGATTCGTTATAATACAATTTATTAAATAATCTTGTGTAGCTTTGTAATGATAGTAGTTTAAATAAATAAAACAACAATTTTAATTTTATTCATTAGTTTATTACTTATAACATAGTTTACTTAATTTTACGTTTACATACTTGTATAATAATCTATTAATTAAATATATATTTATATATCGCGATTAACTTCATACAATATAAATCTTTTTATTTAATTTTATCATAGAAATCTTAGCAAAAAAATCATTTTACGTTCTATTAAAGAATTATATTCTTCAACACAAAAAGAATAAAGGTGATAATCAAAATAAATGGTTTTTAATTCAATCAGAACAAATTTTATCAAATTATTAGAACAATCATACTTAATTGCTTTCACTTTAAAAAATATAGGGTTAACTCCGTCCGAATCAATATTCAATACTGAATTAATTTTAATTTTTTTTTTTTTTTTTTTTTTTTTTTTTAAACTATGCAATCTTTTCTGGGGCTCAAGGCACTCCCAACTCTTTCGCAGTTAATTTTACCGTCCTACTTTACGCAGTATTAGCCAAATCGAGGACGTACGGCTATAGACCCGCTTTGTATAAACCACCTGCACATTGCATTGCTTCATGCCAACCTATAGTGCTGACATGAAAGGTGGGTCGGCCCATGGATTCTGCACTCTCAACAGGGGGTCATAGTTGTGTTCATCGTCATCACCGATCGTAATCAGATGATGAAAAATCCCTTTTGCATCCCCGCCCCTATCGGGATTCGAACCCGGTACCTCCCGATCCAAACGCCGCAGCTTTAACCACTGCGCCGTTTGCTCGGTAAAAATAAATTTTTCTGTTGTTAATATTAATCCAAGAATAATGATTATTTTCTAACAATTTTCGAAATGATATGCCATTTTTTATGTCCATTATCCTTTCAGAAATACGTACGCTGCCAAACCTTAATCTATTAAATATAGTTTATTTTTAAACATGTAATTATGCACTATTAACTTATATTATTCACTTATACTGACGTTTAAACGAAACGATTAATGGCGAGCAACTAAAAACCAAAACGTTGTTGAACAAAGGTTAACGATGTGATGCCGAAACAACTTTTTTGTTTCCTCGGATAATCGTAACATTGAATATAGGATCGTATCTCTTCACATTAGCGACGAATCCGATATTTATGATAAACGTTCTCATAAGCTACAGAAAAAGTAAAGACTAACAATATATTGAAAGTATCTGTTGGAAATTAACAAATAGTCTGTAATATTTGTAACAGACGGTCTCATTGATGTAATAAAGTTTAGGGTTTTGCATATAAAAATCTACTATTTCGCATGAGAAGCTAGTAAAAAATTATATAATAATTCTTCTATTATTTTTACAGAACAGCTAAATCAAAAATAATAAAGATTATTTTATTTAGGAGACTCATTATATAAATTTATTTCCAATAAAACTAATACAAAATATTATTCTATATATTAACGGATGTGATTTTTATTAAATTGTTTATAATAATTTAATGAATGCTCTTGTATTTTATGAGAAGGGCTGTTTTATTTTTTTTGTTATGCGTATAAGAATGATTCATATGAATTTTTTTTTCCGTGTAATTCCTAGGATTTTCGTGGTTTGATTCTCTCTGATTACATGGTTGTTAATTTTTATATTGATGGCGTTATTGGCGTTTATATTAGTAAATAGTCTTAAAAAATGAATTTTTTCTATGTTTATTGTTAAGTTTATTTCATTTAGATGTTGAGTAAGTAATAATAAGGTGTTATCGACGTTTCTGGATAATTCTTCACTGTTGTTTCCACTTATTGTCAAACATATGTCATCTGCAAATTTAAATATTTTTGTATGTGTATTGTTGAGCTCATGTATATGGTTTGTGTATATGTTGAATAAAGTAGGGCTCAAACAGCTTCCCTGTGGGATTCCTTTATTTGTGTAGTGTATGCTTGACGTGTACTTATTTGATATATTTACTGCTCTGTTAGTTAGGAATTGCATTACCCAGTTCGATATTGCGTTGGAGAATTTAAGTTTTTCCATTTTTTCTTTCAATATGTTTTTATTAACATTATCGAAAGCTTTATTAATATCCATGTTAATGAGGATTATTTTCTTATTATTGATTCTTAACGTTTTTATATGTCTGAATAGCTCCACCATATAATCCGTGATACATTTATTTTTCCTAAAACCGAATGTGTTATAGTTTAAAATTTTGTGATTGTCTATGTGTTCCTGAATTCTTTTAAGGACTAACCTATCGAATATTTTTGAAAAAATTGGTAACAAACAAATTGGTCTATAGTTTAATACTTCTCTGTCATTGTTGCTTTTTTTGGGTATCGCTATAATCCTCGTCGTTTTCCATTTGTTAGGATATATTTGATTTGACCATATTTCCTTGAACAGTTTCTGAATTGCTTCCAGTACCCTTGGGTTGTCGCTAATTATTTCTTTTATAAGTTTATAGCTTATTTTGTCATTCCCTGGGGCCGTATTTTTTGTTTTGCCAATAATTTCTAAGATTTCTGTGTTGCTTCCTATCTCCGCTGGTTCGACTCTGTAATCTGCTCTCATCTGTACTGTCTCGAATGAGTAAGGAAAATTAATATCCAAGAATTTCGTTGCCAAAGTGTTGTCATCCAGTATCCTATAGTGTGATTGTTTTTTATTTTTTAGCTTTTTGATGTTATTCCATATGTCTGAATTATTTTTAAGGTGGTTTATGTTATCTAAAAAATTAAACCAACTGATTTTTTTTTCTCTTCTGATTTTAACTTTTAGGATTTGATTTGCTTTTTTAAGTTCCATTGCTGTGTATAATGTTTTTTTCCCATTGTAAATTTTTTGTTTGTTATATTTTATTCTCCATAGTCTTTGAAGCTCCTCATTCCACCAGGCTTTTGGTTTATGATTTGCTCTGACCTTGATAGTGCTTGTATTTTCTTTAATTAATTTTTCCAGGTAACTTTCTATGTCTAGTGTATGATTCTCGTTCCAATTATCCTTGAATTCCGACATGATTTTCTTCCAATTGGTAATCTGTTTTTCCTCTCTAGTTTGCAAGTTATGGTTTATCAGGATCGCAAAGTGGTCACTTCCCAAATTTTCAATGGTAGCTCTCCATGTTAGTGAATTTGTCAAATTTTGTGTGCAAAGTGATATGTCCAGGGCAGAATTCGTGTGCCTAAACATATCCATTCTCGTCGGATTGCCATCATTTAGAATGTATATATTGTTATCCACTATTATTTCAGCTATTGCATTGCCTATAAAATCATTGCAGTCCTCGTTGTCCCATAATCCACTCCTTGCGTTTATGTCACCAGCAATTATTGTGTCGTTATTACTATTTTCTAAAATCATCATTTCAAATTCCTTTATTATTTCGTCTTTGTTCCTTCTGGAATTGTTATAAAATGTAGTTATATTTAAGTTAATATGTTTGAATTTAATGTTAATCTTTAGTGTTTCAAGCCTATTATAAATATTATTAGAGTTTATTATTTTCCACGAAATGTTCTTTCTAATTAAGAAACCCACTCCACCGTAACCATCTGCTCTGTTTTTAGTAATTAAATTGTAATTGTTAAAAGAAATTATGTCATCATCTTTTGTCCATGTTTCCGATAATATCGCAATTTGTATGTTGTTATCATTTATAAATTTGTCCAATAGATCTTTGTTGCTTTTTAAACTTCTTATATTAATTTGCAGAAGTTTAAATCCATTCATATTTATTTATTTATTTTGACAGACATTTATCGATCTTCATTTTCATGAGATCAATGTCTGCTACCTCCATTGATTTTGTTGTCTTACTCAATTTATTGCTTAAATCTTTAAGTGTGTCGTCTCTATTTTTGATCTGGTTTCTGAGCTCATTGACTATATTATTTAGTAGCTCTATTTTGTTATTTTGAAGTTTTATAGCTGCCTCATTTCTTTTGTCCGATTCTTTTTGCTTGTCTTCTAAGTTTGGAAAATCCCTCATGTTTGGTATGTCTTGTCTTAATCCGAACAACTTGAGTTTTGATTCTCTGTGAGACGTCTTATATATCACCATATCTTGTGATATTCTTTTTTGTCGCAGCCTTTCCTGACAATTAAAATGGTTTGTCCTGTGTCCATCTCCACAAAACTTACATTTTGATTATCCTGGTCGCATACATGATTCTCCATTTTGATCTTGGCACAAAAATTACACCTCACATGTTCACTAGATTTACATCTTGTTGATGTATGCCCATAATTTAGGCATTTATAGCATAACAACGGGTTCGGGATAAAGTATTCTACTTTCGTTAGAATACTACCATACATCATGATTTTATTAGGAATGGTACTAGAATTGAAGGTAATTTTAACCAATTCAGTTTCGCTTGCTGTTTTTGACTCATTATTCCATTTAGTCATTCTTTCAATTTTGTCAAAAGGCACAGATGATTTAATGTTTTCTTTCAACTCATCATTGCTAACACCTACTGGAATATTCCTAATTAATCCAATAGTGTGGTTAAAATTAAAAGGGATATATACTTCATATCCATCAAATTTGAATAATGACTCTGAATCAATACATAAATTAGCGTCACTGTGATTCCTGAATGTAATTCTAGCTAAATTTTTGCTTAATTGTTCTATTTCCTTTTCATTATTTATTCTAATTTTCCTCAAAGCCTTTACCAAAAGAATTATGTTCAAATTTTCTTTGAACGCCATAACCTTAAATGGTCCTGCGTCAAATCTTGAATACTTGCTTTTCACTCTCATTTCTGGAATATCTTTATTCACAGACAAAGGTGTTGTTGCTTCATTCAAGCTTGAAATTTTATTATGAGAATCTGATTTGGTTACACTATTTATTGTAAAACATGTGCTTTCCGTCGTCATGCTTTTACTTATTTTCCTTTTGTTTTCGTCAAAAGGCATGGAATTTTTGATAAAATTGATTTTATTTAGGTTAGATAGTTTAATAATTTTGGAATTATCTTCGACATTATCATCGCTTACATCTGATTCCGTATCGGGGATGATTATATCGTTTTCATCAAAAAAACTGGGTACATGGGTTGCCCCATCCCCCTTTTCGGTGTTTGTATCACCAATCCCTACTCCCCAAGAGCCCCCCTAATGACCGCTTAATACTAAGACTCACCTGATAATCCAGTAAACCCAAGTTTTGGTTGATTATTTCCGCGATTTATTTCACAAGAAACTTTTTTTTTTTTTTTTTTATATTTATCTAAACGCACTTAAACTTTCTAGAAAACACTTTTTTAAACACCACTGAACTTATCCTTTCGGATGACACAATGAGAATGCTGATGAAAATTCAATGCAACATTGTAATTGGTAAAGGAAACTGCCAATTTTATATTTATAAATCTTTCCGCGAACTAACTTACAACTCCAGACTTAATGGAAACTACACTATATACATAGTAAATTATCTAGTTTATGAGATCACACAATATTTGCTTCATCATACACAAACCCTAATAAATTATGATGTTAATATTTTCAACCAAATCTAATTTCACGCTTCACTCAAATCTAACATCCCATATTCTGAATATAAATGTCTAAGAAAAATCATAATAATAGCTTCTGTTTGTAACAAACTAACGATCTTACATAGTCACGAATTACGATTACTATTACGTATTTTATTTGCTTCATTATAATCAGCCGCTACAATATGTATACATTTGTGTAGAGTTAAATGGAAGAAAATGAGTATGAAAAATACAACAACACCAACAACAAATCTACTTTGCAATCAATTTAAAATTTATTAAGACACACAACTGAAAATAACAGAGAAAATATAAGTGATTCATAACAGAGCCAATTGAAAATATTGTAATACTCTTGCATGTGACATGTCGCATAGTCGTCTATACTATTTAGTGATATGAAAAACACGTGACAGTTCACTTCAAATTTATATTGTAAAAGTGTGTCAAACAATAACAAAATTTTCTTAGTACCAAAAAAAAAAATTATTAAAAAGTTATTTTGTTATTGTTTGGCAAAAGGCTTGTTCACAATGGTTCAATATGCCATTATACAAAAAACATCTTTATTGTGCGTTATGTCTTATCATGTCGCGTATCATTATCATTTTTTGAGTGGAGCGCATGTCATCAAGCTTTTATTAATATCATTCCATCGATTCTTTGTTTCTGGTTCAAACCAATTGTGAACTGTTCAGACGACAAAAAAAATGATTTTCCATAAAAACTTATACACATATTTTCTTCTTCTTCTTCTTCGTTTACTTTATTCCATTACTGCACTATACTTTTCAAATACATAAATATATTTTTAGAATTTTTTTTTTTATGTTTGTAAATTAAACACATTAAATTGTATAAGAACAACAACACCATCAAGAAGAAGACGAGGAAGAAAAAAAAAATTATTTCTAAAAAAACTGGCAATTTTCTAAACAGTCTCCCGCTGAGATCAAATAATCAAAAAACAAAAAATAAGAAAAGAGAAAAAAAAATGTCAGATGAAGATCAATATGAAAAAATTTGTTGGTTGGTTTGGTTGGTTGGCATGGAATGGATAAGTCAAGAAGAGAACGATGGAATGAACCACATGTCATGTAAGTGGTAAGTTTTATGAACCAAAATAAAACATTTAAAATACTATGGTGTGTGCATTATTTAAAAAATAGTACATAGTATAGAAAAACAAAAACAAATCTCACAACATGATCATTATCAATGCGCATATAGACGAGTACACCATGCCTACATACATTATTTATGATGGGGAATATGATCAAGAAAATTGAAATAAATAATTAAGAATATTAAACAACTCATATACGTACATCATATGTTACTTTGAAGATGGAATTTTTTTTTTTAAAGGAAAACCATTTTTTGTTTTGTATTTAAATTTTTACTGCAACATTAATATTAATTATAGCTGTAATAATTAGGAGTGTAAACGGTAGTAACGTTAAATAATGGATGTTAAAAAAAATGTGAAATGTTTATATGAAATCTGTTTGTTTTACGTTCTTAATGATTATTTCGACTTATTGATATAAAACAGACAAACCGTGTATCAATCAGATATAATGTATTATGATTGCAATGTGTGTGTGCATTATTCAATTTAGCATGGATAAAGTGCGCAATGATTTTACTCAAAATTTTCTTTAGAATAAAACGAAATTTTAAGGGCAGATGGTAGGGCCATAAATTTCCACTCGAAAGGGTATACATTTCCACTCGAAATACCGTGACCCGAAATTGTAGCTGCGATTTATTTCCCACTTTATTTTCCTGGCCTTTTTGACTTTATTTTGGGCCCTGTTAAATTTAACCGAAAATTTCTAGGCGAAACATAAAAACTGTCGGTAATGCAGATTGTGCCTTTGCTGTATCCGATGAAGAAAAAAAAATTTATTTCTTATTGAATAATAATTTCATGTACCTTAGACTTATTTGAATAAGCTATAAAATTCAAAGGTAAGTAGGTAATTATAAAGAATATAATTCAAAGAGCAACTATTCATCGAAGGGAAACCAAAGAATCAAAAGCAGAGTTAGTATCGTTCGACAACGGAGAAATTGTCAAAGGTTTTCAAAAAACACAGTTATCAGCTGATCTCATATTTCAGCATCCAATATAGGCGCTTTCATTTGTGTTTGTGAAATAATTGCTGTAGTGCTAAATACATTGAGAGAACAAAGCAATGCCTAAAAGTAAGGTTTGGCGAACATAAAAGAGCCACTTTTTCAATAAAATCAAACGAACAGAGCATGCTTATGATCTCGGGCTTGAGACAAGTCCCTTGGATTGTAAATTAATATTTTTTTTTTTTTTGAGAATACAATTATGTTAAAATTTCAATTTACTTAAGGTTTTATAACATTTTTTATTTTGAAAATATTTCTTTATATACAAAGTTTCGTGTAAAAAAGGTTGCCTTGGTTCGGTCCATTTATTATTTTGAGCACTTGCAGAACTTCGCACTCTAGACAAAGCCACACATAATTGGCCATGGGCAAATACCGGCTCTGGTAGAAATAAACCTACCTTTTCCATAGTTTGCTGTGACTTATTAATTATCATGGCAAATGCTAATTTTATTAGGAATTATCTTCACCGTAAAATAAATGGTAAATCAGGATTTACTTGTGCCAAATCTATCATTGGAGTTTCGGTAATTATCAAATCTTTACAAATGAAATCCGCTGGAATTTCAATAACGTCATCAGGAAGTCCATATTCGTTAGTTAATGTTCGATCGCCTAGTTTGATTAACCAATCACTATATTCTGAGTCAAATTAGTAAAGGTTATACTGGCTTCGACAATTGCTGATTGATTGCCATGCACAACTACGGGAAGTGTCTGCCTGAAGTCTCCTCCAAGTAATATTGTTTTACCCCTTAAAAGGGTTGTTATCTCTTATAATTTCCTTTAATAGTTTGTTAACTGCTTTAAAAGCAACATCAGGAGTCATAGTTGATTCATCCAATATTATTAATTTAGCTTAAGCAAGAAGTGTCCAAAATTCGAATCAAAATTCGGTCGAAGCAACAGGTAAAACAATATTTGACTCTCCGCGAATTGTAAGTAAAAATGCTTTATATAAGTATGTTTTTCCTGCACCTCCTGGTCCATCAGAAGTTTGCATATCTAGACCTTTTTTGTGGTTCGAGATGTGCATCGTAGTATTGAACAGGTTCAATTAAATTTTTAGGAGGACACGGAAGTTTAAAATCAGAACAACTTTTACCGTGAAGCTTAAGTGTATCTTGAATATCCTTTAGAGGAAACATCTCACATTGAAAACAGTGAGCATTATGTCCTACATGACGATGAATGTAATTTTCACATATTTTTTTTTTAAATTTGTTAAAAAGATCAGCAACATTAGAATGAGATGCAAAAACACAAATGTATGCAAACAGTGAATAATTATCCCATGTTGCGTCATCATTAAATAAACCACGTTGTTGAGCCGCTTCTTTAAATGTTGTGCTTGTATGACCTCTGAATGTTTTCAATTCTTCGAAGGGTGAAACCCCTGACACATGAAGTAGTAATAATCGTAAACAACATTTTTCTATATCGCTCAAGCTTACAGAAAAAATGTGTCCCATTGTGGTGTTACCACCTCTTTGTCGAGGTTTCCATGTACCTATGCTTTTATCGAACACATAATTATTTGATATATCGTGATATAGAAAAGCATTCGCATTTACATCCATTCGATTTAATTTAAAAAAAGCTGTTAGCATTGTGTCTTTATTAGCAGTTTGATTGATTCTTTCATGCATATTTTCTTCCGTAAATATAACAGTTTGTTCTTTTGGTAGATGGATAGGAAGTCTTACAATACTGTGCGATTGCACGTGCATGTTGAAACTGAATAGGCGCCAGGCTCCATTTATGTTTTAATTTCATCATGGTTGAGCTTACTGTGTTGAGAATTTGTTATATTAGCACAGTCATGCCCTTCGTAAACATATTTGAATAAGTAACATACTTATATAAAGCATTGGATATTAGAAAACGTTCTGTGAGCTGGCTTTGCGGAGACTGCCGTGTAACTGCTAACAAATCGATTGTGGATGGCGATGAAGACATTATTGAATCCGCCGAAAACATCAATTTATCCGATATAATGATCCAGCTCAAACGAATGGATAGCAAATTATCTGCTCTTGATCAGTTGAAACAAAATTTTGAGGTTCTAGTATCTGAGAACAAAGCTTTAAAAGCAAGAGTGCATAAATTAGAAGAACTGGTTAACCTTCACAGCTCTAAACTGAATCAAATTGAAGCCAGCATTGATAAGCCAAATCAACTGCGAAACTTAAACAACATTGTCATCAGAGGTTTACCATTGAAACACGATGATACTCGTGGCATGATAGTTGCTACGTTAAGCAAAATTGGAGTAGCAATTCAAACAGAGGATATTGTCTCAATTAAAGCAATTCAAAAAACTACAACCAAAAACACAACACCATTGAATAAAACACTGAATTCAACATTAGATTTTTTTATTGTTCAACTAAATTCAGTTGATGTTAAAAACAACATTTTGTCACAAACTATTAAACACAAAAATTTATCGACGAAGGATTTGGACATCTTTCTTCCGCAAAATCATACACACCAGCGAATTTTCAACATGCACCATTTGACAGCTTACCAATCCAAATTGTATCGTGAAGCTAAAATTATCAAAATACAACATAAGTACAGATATCTATGGTGCAAAAATGGACAAATTTACCTGCGAAAATCTGCGGAATCAGATGCGCATCGGATAAGTTCTCTGAGCGATATTTTTCGGCTCAAACATCTTGAAGATCCAGATGAGGACAACACGTCTTGCCCAGATGATGATCAGGGCTCTTAAATTATATAATAATAAGTTAAGTAAAATAGTTTTCTTACCTTTTTACATTCAGTTTTTATCTTTATTATTTTTAAATCACTTTATATTATGTGTTTTTGTTTACATTAGTTTGACAGATCAAACTTTATTTGTGTTGACAACATTGTTTATGTTGAGTACTGTTCAGTGTTGTGTGTATGTGTTAAATATCAGTACATTATCTATTCGTATTGATTATATTAATGATATTTCGCTACATATACATAACATTTTGATCGTTTTGAAGTTGTTCGGTAGACGTTGTCAACAAAAACATATAAAACCGTTTCATCTGCGTGTGATTGTGTGTTGCTCTGTTCTGTAAAACTTTAATTTTTTGGATATTTACGTTAGTTCGACAAATATGAATTTCTCTCTCAAGTTTAATTTTCAATTATTTGTATTTTCGCTTGTGTTTATAGTCAAGCTGGTTTCGGGTTTTATTTTAATACCTATCTCACCGCAACATTTTTGTAATTTTTGCGTAATCGTACGCGCATTTATTTTTATTTTTATTTTTAAGCATAATATTAAAACGACTCGCTACTATACATTTTCTGCTTTATTTATTAAAATTTTCCTTTGTAATTTATTGAAATTGATTTGTGTTCAAGTATATCATGGATAGTTCTTTCAGAGTTTTGTTTCAAAATATTCGTAGCTTAAGGGAAAATGTTGATGCATTCAGCTTGTTTGTGGCGAGTCTTACTAATTGTCCTGATTTGATCTTTGTATCCGAAATTTGGATTTATTCAAATGAATGTTCAGAGTTTAATTTGCCAGGGTATAATTTTCGAGCGTGCTGTAATGATAATTATCGGTCGGGTGGTGTGGGTGTTTTTATAAGTAAAAAATTTATAAATTTCACGTATCAACATTGCAATTGGAATTCAGCGGATCTTCTTGTTTTAAATATTCAACTAGCTAAACGAAACTTTACCTTTATTTGTTTATATCGTTTTCATAATGGTAACATCATTTCATTTTGTGATGATTTGGAAAGGTTGCTGTGTACACTTAATAACAAAAATATTGTTATCTTAGGGGATATTAATATCAACCTTTTAAATACTAGTGAAACCTTCAACTACCAAACAATGCTTGCATTCTATGGTTTTGTCAGTCTTGTAAATTAGCCAACAAGGTTGAAGACATGTTTGGATCAAGTTTTTGTTAAAAATAAAAATTTATTCAAATTTGATATTTGTAACCTGCCCATGCATTTTTCTGGCCACAATTTGATCAAAGTTAATATTTCTTCCTCATCCATCAGGCAACCAGTTTCTGTTAATACTTCGAATCAATCAAGAATTTATTACGATAAGCTCAATAATTTTCTAAAGTTTGAATGTTGGAATTCTGTTTATAGCGAAAGGATTTGCAGTTTAGCTTTTGCAAAATTTTTGTTTATACTTAACTCCCATATTGCCGCATCAAAATTTATTATTGCTCCTCCTAAAATAAATAAGTTAAAGCCATGGATGAGTCCTAATCTATTATTTAAAATTAACAAATTAAAAAAATTTTCTCGTAAACTAAGATGTCATCCAAATAATATTAAATTAGCAAAATTTGTTAAAAAACTTTCGGGAAATATTAAAGCGGATGTAAAAATCGTCAAAAATAACTATTACAAAAGCAAATTTCATTGGGCTAGTAAGAATTCAAAGCACACATGGAAAATAATTAATGAAGTTTTAGGACGTAATCGGATGTATAAACAAATACAACAAATTTATCAAGCCGATACTAATAGCATTCTCACATCCCCAAAATCGATCTCTGATGAATTCTGCAAATATTTCGTAAAAGTTTCGCAAGGATCAACCTCCAATTTTAATGTAATTACTAGTGATGTTACTTCAATTGAATTTAAAAAGTATATTTATGGAGCTGATAGAAACTACAGTTCATCTTGTTTCTTTAAACCTATTTCTTCTTCGGAAATCCTATATGAGATAAAACAATTAGATAACAAAGGGTCAAAGGGCTTTGACGGCATTAATAATTTTTTAGTTAAAACATGTGCATGGTATTTGGTGGATGTTCTGCAATACCTATATAATCTTAGCTTGAACAGCGGTCAATTTCCAGATGATTTAAAAATAGCTGTTGTGATCCCGATTTTTAAGAAGGGTGATGAATTACAACCAAATAAACCAACTGAAGAAGCTCTTTTGCACTGCTTGAGTGAGATTTATAAACATATTAATGATACTCGGAGACCCATAGCTTTTTTTGTCGATATCGCAAAGGCGTTTGACACTGTTGACCATGGAATTCTTTTATTGAAGTTAGCTAAAATTGGTATTAGAGGTAACATTTTTGATTGGTTTGCAAGTTATATTGAAAATCGTCGTCAGGTGGTAAAAATAGGTGAGGCAACTAGCTGCGAAGGTTTAATAAGTTGTGGCGTTCCTCAAGGATCAGTTCTGGGGCCTTTATTATTTTTAATCTACTTTAATTCGATCTTCGGTATTGATCTATTAGGACACGCCACAGCCTTTGCTGATGATCTGGCTTTGAGCTATGATACGAATAGCGATGTCGACACTAAATTAATGCTTGAAAACGACTTAATCAAACTAAGTAAATGGTTTTATTATCATCGGCTCGCTATAAGCGTTAAATCAAAAGTTATGCTATTTGGAAAGAATATCACTAATTCTTCGGTATACCATTTAAAATACCATGTCCATCCCTGTGATACAATCATTTGCTCGTCTCAGTGTTTTGCACTTGAATTTGTTAACGAGTTTAGATATTTGGGTTTAACATTGGATGCTCAACTAAATTGGAAGTCTCATCTCAATGTCACTAGGAAAAACGTACTTGGTGCTATACATAAATTCTATAATCTTAAGAAATTATGCCCAAATAGTACTCTGCGGAAACTATATCACGCCATAGTTGAATCAATAATAATGTATGGAATATCCAGTTGGGGTGGCACTTATTTTAGTAACATTGAAGGTCTATATATTGCCCAGAAAAGGATTGTTAAATTAATATACCACCTTCCTCAAACAACACCATCAATTCCTATGTTTCGACAACTAAATTTGCTACCACTTAGATATCTTTACATATACAAAGTCTTGAAAATGTTTTTTATCCGTAGTAACAGTTTTCACAATCGGTTTACACAGGTGTATAATACAAGAAATCCAAATTACTATAATGCTGATTTCCGTTGCAATTGTGAGAAGTTTAGAAGATTTTATCTTTATATGGCACCGTATTTTTTTCATATTTTACCTAAAGATATAAAAATTCTAACGATTGGACGTAAACATAAATTTGAGAGGGACGTTCGAAATTGGCTGCTCAACATAGAAAATGTTGAAAGATTTTTCTGAAATTAACATTATATAGCTTCGGGTAATTTCACCAATTAAAGCTGTTATCGTAAACATTAAACAATTGTAAATTTAAAGGCAAGTAAGTGTAATTATTATTTTTTTCCATATATACATATATAAATAAGAAAACTATTGTGTAATATATATTTAACTCAATGTGTCCAAAGATTTTATAGAATAGCATGTTTAAATTGTTTATTTGCTCCACCACAGATTTTCATCTAAACGGAGCTTTACTTTGTTTAACTATAATATGTTAATTAGTTTATAATTTGTTTGTATTATTATTAAGTTATAAGTTGAAATAAAGAAATAAATAAATAAAAAATAATAAATAAGTATTTGACGCTTTGAATGGATGCACAACTCTTAACATTAATATGACAATTAAACCTTAAACTTAAATATGGATTGTATGGTACAATCCATCTATTGTCTACAATCTCACTGTTCGATTGTCTCACGGATCACAATTATCACCAATTGTTTGGTTTAGTGGACTGTATTTTTGTCGCTCGCACTTTCTTCAATTAAATTTTGTATTTTTTATGTCTCGATGAATTTCAATGAAAAATAAGATTCTTGTGATTTTCTTAAATGACACAGTTTCGTTTTTATTTAATTTTTGAAAAGGTTTACACGTTTTTATTTTATTATTATTTTTTTTATACAAAATTACAAATCGTTTTATTTTAATTTTTCGCTTTTTGTGGTTCTTGCAATGGCTGCCGATAAGAAGAGAGTCTAAAAAAAATTTATTGCTGAATTTATATAAAACAAAATTTGCTGACATTAAACGGGGACCTCTGAAAATACCACAATAATTACAATAACTTACTCAGGCAATACTTAAAACTACAATAATTGCAATATTGAAAGAAAAGTACTGACATTACAAAAAGTACTAACTTATTTCAAATAAGAATTAGAATACGACTGGTTTGACAATTAAAATGAAATGTCAGTATTTTAATTCTTGTTTTGGATGAATGTTTACACAATAAATTGAGATAAGTATCATATATTTATTAAATACATTTAAATGATTAATTGAAATCGTATTAATTCTTATTTTCAGGTAGAATAAATTAACTACAAAAAATTGAAGTGAAACCAATCCGAATCATAATTCATTGAGTAATTGTATTAAATAAAATGATTGTAGTTATAAAGAAATATGTGTTTGTCATTTCAGAGTGAGATTTGAAAATTTCTCCGATGTGATGCTACCAAACATACTCCCCTCAAAAATGAGATTTATTCTTATTTTATAATCAATCTTGCACTGGCAACCGAAACAATTTTGTAATTGGTCGTTTATATATTGAACACTTTGTTTGTACTGTGGCTACTCTAACTAAACCGTCAGATCCGGCATGTAATTCCTTTACACGACATATTAGCCAAGTGCATGGTGGTGCGTTTTTATCGTGGAGTAAAACTACATCGTCGATTTGGAGATTTCGATCCTTTTGTTGCCATTTAGTTCGCTGTTGCAATGTGTTTAAATATGTTAGTGTATAGCGACGCCAAAAGGATTGCACCATTTTTTGTGTTTGTTCCCATCGGCTCAACCTTGTCATGTTACATTCTTCATAGTTTGGATGAGGTAAAGCAGTAATGGGTCCTAACGTTAGGAAATGCCCCGGTGTTAATGCATCGATGTTGCATGTATCTTCATTAGTGATTGCGCATAAGGGCCGCGAGTTGAGGATTCCTTCAATTTGAATTAAAATAGTTTGTATCTCTTCGAATGTGCGGTTGGCGGTTACGATGACCTTAATTAAATGAGTCTTTACTGACTTCACTGCGCGTTCCCAGATTCCGCCGAAATGAGGCGAGAGTGGTGGAATTAAATGCCATATTATCCCCTTGGCCAGTGCGAATTCATTTAACTTGTTCACGGCTTCTTTTGATGATAGTACAGCGTAATACTCATGTAATATTCGCTTTGCTCCTAGGAAATTTGATCCGTTGTCTGAAAATATTTCCATCGGTACTCCCCTCCTTCCTACAACACGATCTAAAGCATTGATGAAAGCTTGGATGGTTAGCGAAGATGCAACTTCAATGTGTAAAGCCTTCGTCGCGAAGCATATAAATATCACAATGAAACCCTTTGTAAGTTTTGCACCTCTTCCTGCTTTTGATGAAATTAGTATGGGTCCCGCGTAGTCTATTCCGATTATTGAGAATGGTCGGCTAGGAGTTACTCGTGCTTCTGGTAAGCAACCCATTTGTTGTGTTGATTTTAATGTGGAGTATCGATAACAAGTCACACACTTGCGAGTTATTTTCCGAGCCATTTCACGTACTCCCAAAATCCAATACTTTTGTCGTGATATCGCAGTTAATAGTGAAGGACCAGGATGTAAATGCTTTTTGTGTAGGTGATTTAATATCAAATTGGTAATTACATGCTTTTTTGATAGAATCATTGGATGCTTTGTTTCGTATGAACAATGCGAATTCTCAAGACGGCCACCTACTCTTAGCACATTATTTGAATCGAGAAATGGTGCTAATGTCTTTAATTTCGACTTGACTGATACTTGTTTGTACTTAGTTAACGACTTAATCTCCTCATCAAATTCCAATTGTTGAATATATCGAATGATTATAACTTCTGCTGCATTTAAGTCTACTGCATTCATTGTGAATGCCGATTTGATATGTTGTTTTGAATTGTAATTGAACCTCAAAACATAAGCCATTATTCGTAACAATTTTGGCCAGTCGGAACAACGTTCCAACAACAGGGCAATTGGATGTGTATTCTGAACGTTGAGTGTTATGTGGCAGATTTTAGTTTCGTTGCTACGAATGTCCTGAACTGTATCAATGATTACTGACTTCGTCGGCCAATTTGTATCAGGCTGAGATAACCATTTCGGGCCCTTAAACCATAACTCGCTAGTGATTAATTTATCCGCCGTTATTCCTCTGGTTGCTAGATCTGCAGGATTCTCACTTCCCTTTATATGTTGCCAGGTCGCTTCTGGTAGTAACGTGTGAATCGCACCTACTCGATTAGCGATATAATTCTTCCATTTCCGCGGATGACTGTTCAACCAAGCCAAAACCACCGTAGAGTCTGTCCACAGTGAAACAGATACTTTTTGGTTGTCAATAGCGTGCAATACTGCTTTTATGAGCCTTGCTAGTAGGTGTGCTCCACAAAGCTCTAACCGAGGCAGGCTATGTTGCTTAATTGGAGCTACCTTTGATTTTGCGGTTAATAACTGCACCTCATATTCCTTATCGCCCCTTGATCTCACATAAACTGCTGCCGAATACGCCATCTCACTTGCATCGCTGAAACCATGCAACTGTAATTCGCTGGAAAAATTTGCTACAAATCGAGGTATTCTTACTTGATTTAGAATTTTAAATTGGCCGTACAAATTGACCAAAACTTCTTGTAAATCTATCGGTAATGGTTCATCCCAAGGTATCTTCCGCAGCCATAAGGTTTGCATTAAGATTTTCATATTCACTGGGAACGGATTTAACCAGCCTAATGGATCGAATATCTTCGAAGCAATAGACAAAATGTTACGTTTTGAACAAGCTTGATAATGCGTATCTTTAATTTCAAATAAAAATTGATCTGCTAGTGGATTCCAATGGAGACCCAACATTTGTGCTGTTCTTCCTTCTTCTACAATTTGCGTTGTCTCATTTGAATCGTTTAATGATTGGATATTGGAATGCCATTTCCTTAATGAGAATCCACTGTCGGCTAGCACTTGTACTAAGTCGTTCTTTAATTGCAAGGCCCCTTGTTCCGTTGTCGCTCCGGCTAGCAAATCATCGACATAGAAATTTTTTCTTATCGTACTTGATGCTTCAGGATGAGTCAGCTTACAGTCTTCTGCTATCTGATGTAAAACGCGAACTGCGAGGAATGGTGCAGACGACGTTCCATAAGTGACCGTTAATAGTTCGTAATGACCTATAGGATCGTCTGGATGTCTGCGCCAAAGAATTCTTTGCAGTGATGTATGATTTTTGTTTACAAGCACTTGTCTATACATCTTCTCGATGTCTGCGCACAATGCTACCTTGAATCCTCGGAATCTTACTAAAATGGTCCATAATGTGTCTTGTAATGTCGGCCACACTAATAATTTATCATTCACGGATGTGCCGGTAGACGTCGGAGCTGAACTATCGAACACGACTCTTAATTTCGTTGTCGCACTGCTTTCACGTATTACACCATGGTGTGGAAGATAGCAAATCTCATTTCCAAAATTCTCCGATTCGTCTCCTACTGCTCGCATATGACCCAAATTAAGATATTCTTCCATAAACTCTCGATACATCTTCCCGAAATCCTCGTTCCGCTTCATTTTCCTCTCCATGGCTATCAGTCGCTTCAGGGCCAACTGGTAAGATTTCCCCAGTGGTGGTGAATTCACCTTTATAGGTAGCTGTACTACAAATCGCCCATTTTCGTTTTCTGTATATGTTGTCTTAAAGTTAGACTCGCACGCTTCTTCTTCTGATGTCCAAGGAACCTGTTCGCTTACTTCTTCCTGTTTCCAGAATTGTTGTAGCGTTTCATCTAAGCTACACTCGTCATTAATGGTTAAGTGGAAACTGTTGAAAAATCCTAACTGCGCGTCGTTTTGATTGTTATCAGTTGCTACGTCAGCGATTACATAGCCAAAGATCGTTTCTTGTGCCAGAACATTTTCCGCTAATTGTATTTGGTTTGGTTTCAGAATGTGGAAGAAATAATCAGAACCTAGCAAAATATCAACTTCATTTCTTTCATTAAACCTCAGATCAGCGAGTTGTATATTTGGCCATTGACTTAATTTACTGTTGATTTTTTGATTTGCTGTTAAGGTAGTGATTTTTGGGAGAATGAGCACTTTGATATTCAAACCTTGAGACATGTCAAATCGCGAATAGATAGAAAGCTCGGTTCTTCCTATTGTTGAGACGTTTGATGTAGCAATTCCCTCTATGCGGAGTCGACAACTAGTAGGATATAAACTTAACTTCTTGGCGCAGGATTGGGATATAAATGAGGTTTGCGATCCAGAATCTAATAGTAGTCTGCAAAAACTTAGGTGTCCTGCCTGATTCTTCACCCTCACTATTGCTGTTGGTAAAACTGTATTTCCGAGACTACATGTATTTGTTATTATATTTCCGGAAGGTGCTTCGCTTACTTTTGGTTGGTCAAGTACTGATTTCCCTGATGTATCTGTCGTAACTGTGGCTGAATTCGAAATTGAATTTTCAATGTGTAATAAGGTGTGATGTCGACGTTTACACTTTAAGCAATTAAATTTGTTTGAACAATTAGAAGCTCGATGTTTATTTGAAAGACAATTGAAACAAAGTTTCAACTTTGCCGTTAATTCCCGGCGATCATTCGGACTCATGTCCTTAAACCTTTTGCAGTGGCATAGACGATGTGAACCCTTACAGTACAAACATTCAAATGTCGTTGAATTAACTGGGCTTAGCTGGTGGGTTTTAATTGTGTGGGTAATTTGCCTTGACGAACATTGCTTAACAGGCGCACATGATTCCAGCGCATCGCATCTTTCACTTAAAAATTTTAAGCATTCGTCATAGGATGGGTAATCCTGGTTGACAGTTCTATGTGCCCATGCCTCTCTGGTGTCTTCATCTGTCTTACTCAAGAGAATATGAATAAGCCATGGATCACGCTTTGTTGCCTCACCACCCAACGCGATTATGCCCCTGCTTACTTCGTCCGACGTGTTGAATAATTGTCGTAGTTTCTTAACCAATGGCTGTTGTATGGCTGGTTGATCGATAAATGATCGAATTAATGAGGTTAAGACCAGTTTTCCCTTGTCATACCGATGACATATTTTTTCCCATGCCTGGCTGTAATTCGCATCCGAAACGGTGATGTGTTTTATTAGGTCTGCAGCATCACCCTCTAGTTGTCCCTTTAGATATTGGAATTTTTGAACGTTGTCAAATCCTAGCTTACTGTGCACCGAAGAAACAAAAATATCCTTAAAACTTGGGAAATCCTCGTACCTTCCTGAAAATTTCGGCAAACGCAGTGTCGGTAGTCGTACCGGAGGGTGATTCTCGTCTGATGTGTCTCGAATGGTTTGATTTAAAGAGGTTGTAAACGAAGAAGATAGTGTGGTCAAAAACTCGTTTTGTTCGCGTAGTAGTCTTGACATCATTCCCTCCACTTGGTCTCGTTCATGTAATTGCTTCTCGGTTTGAATTAATTGCTGAAATTTAGCCTTCACATTTAAATATTTTGTTTCGTACTCAGTGAGCTCAGAAGAAACGTCAAGACTGGCTAATTTAGCGTCGCACTCAAGGAATTCCGAAGAGGCTCGCTCTAAATATTCTAATCGCGTTATAATCTCAGTTTGCTGCGTTGTTTCGGTAGTTTTATCAGCAAAGTTTACTAACCTGCTGATGCTACTTTTCGCTGACTCTCTCTTGATATTGAATTCTTTCATTTCCTTAGTTGCCATCTCACTGAACCGATTTTTAACTTCACTCTTGTTTGTAAGATTATTTGATTAATTGCAACACCGAAGCAACAATTCGAAATAAAACTTTAATATGTTTTACCACGCGTTTTATATGCTCACTGTAATGATGAGTATAAGAACACCAACGAATCGACAACAATGCACTTCAATCACAAAAAAAATGACAACAAGATTTCGATAAACTTTAATATGGTTTGCTACGCGGTTTGTACGATCACTGTTACGATCAGTATGAGAACACCAACGACTCGGACAACAATGCACTTTAATCACGACAAAATGACAGCCAAATTTCGCAAAAAAAAAAGAAAATTTAATGATTCGGATTGATTTCACTTACCCGAACTGAATAGTATTGTGTTCCGATTCCCTCGCTCGAACGATAAATTGGCCACAATACAGCTGATCGCAGTTGCCTTGTAATCCCTCGCTGGAATCTGATATTTTTCTTATTGGTTGACAATACTCGCACTATTAGCTTCGCCTTGTGATTGAGTAAATTATGAATTTACAGAGCTGATATCGTACTTCCGTGTAATCCCTCGCTGGAATTTTGACCTGAGATCTACTCCCAGTGTCTCGATTTGATTCGCTTAGTAATCGTTGGTTGAATAAATTCGCACAAAATGGCGTCGCCTCGTTTTGAATAAAATTTAACCTTGCAGACGCCGATGTCGTAGTTTTCTTTTTACTACTCACTAATAATTTCCTCGTTGGAAGCAAAAAAAAAAAGACGCATCCGGCTCGAAGGACCAGAATTATGTTCGATTGTCTCACGGATCACAATTATCACCAATTGTTTGGTTTAGTGGACTGTATTTTTGTCGCTCGCACTTTCTTCAATTAAATTTTGTATTTTTTATGTCTCGATGAATTTCAATGAAAAATAAGATTCTTGTGATTTTCTTAAATGACACAGTTTCGTTTTTATTTAATTTTTGAAAAGGTTTACACGTTTTTATTTTATTATTATTTTTTTTATACAAAATTACAAATTGTTTTATTTTAATTTTTCGCTTTTTGTGGTTCTTGCAATGGCTGCCGATAAGAAGAGAGTCTAAAAAAAATTTATTGCTGAATTTATATAAAACAAAATTTGCTGACATTAATCGGGGACCACTGAAAATACCACAATAATTACAATAACTTACTCAGGTAATACTTAAAACTACAATAATTGCAATATTGAAAGAAAAGTACTGACATTACAAAAAGTACTAACTTATTTCAAATAAGAATTAGAATACGACTGGTTTGACAATTAGAATGAAATGTCAGTATTTTAATTCTTGTTTTGGATGAATGTTTGCACAATAAATTGAGATAAGTATCATATATTTATTAAATACATTTAAATGATTAATTGAAATCGTATTAATTCTTATTTTCAGGTAGAATAAATTAACTACAAAAAATTGAAGTGAAACCAATCCGAATCATAATTCATTGAGTAATTGTATTAAATAAAATGATTGTAATTATAAAGAAATATGTGTTTGTCATTTCAGAGTGAGCTTTGAAAATTTGTCCGATGTGATGCTACCAAACACTCACCATTAAGTAAAATGCTACCATTATTTCTTCTCCTATATTTTGGATATCCATCACTGTTTGCTAATGTTCGTTTTGAATTGTTTTCGGAAAATCTTTGCTACGTTTTCCATCGATCATACAAGGCGCGCAATGACTGTTGCATTACATGGACCATGTATCATGTTCTTTATTACAATAGCATGAAGTCTAGGGTAGATATTTATATTCGGTATCTCGGCAGATATAATTTTGTCTATTGCCGCTGGATCTTTTGGTTTGTCTTCGTTTTTGACAATCAAAAGAACATGGGCATGTGGAAGTACTCGTTTTTGGAATTCAATTACGCCTGCCTTCGCTGTTAGAATACCAAAAATGTATTTGTTGGAAATATCATCCAGTAATTCCTGAAATTTTAATTTGAATACAAGGGCCACCAAATCAGGGCGGAATTCAGAGGATTGTCCGTCTAATACTATATATTATCTGTAATTTCAACCCATTTGGGATTACATGTCATTGTAATAAAAAGGTCCGGTTTACCATATTTTCTTACGATTGCCATGGCATCTTGATAATTTTGAGTCATGTTTCTGGGACTACCTTGAAAGGATGATGGCAGTGTGTACTGTACTTTTCATCTCTATAAACTTGCTTTGGTTTTGCCGAACGTAATTTAGTCGGTTTGCTTCAGTTTTTAAATATGCATCAACAAAATATTGTTGTGTTCGTTTTCCACTATACATAAAAATGCGGTGAAATTATTACGAACAGATAGTCCATATCTGTAGTATTACATTTGAGTAATTCGACTTCTTGGGTTTTGAGCTTGGCGAATTTTCTTTTTAAAAGTGTTGGAGGCCTAAATAGAGGCAGGTCTACTTCCCAACTTTGGTTTCCAAATGGAAAAAATAAAGGGTATACCATGGGATCTAAATTAGGGTCTAGCACGCTTATTCGTTCAGTTTGCCTGAAATTTAAATTAGTTGAATTTACTCGACAATAATTTAAAAGGCCACGTTCAGGCGGAGGTTTTCCATCAGCATTCTGGAATACATAAGCAACTTCGTTGGATCTAGAAGCATTGTATCACCGTTGATCAGCATCACGGATAGATTCTTGCTCTACTTCATACATCTATTTAAAAGCCAAACCAAATGGGTTGATTGTTACCATGAAAGAACTTAATTCACCTATGAGTTAAGCACTGCACCTTGAATTTTCTGCGATTCCCATTCGTTGTTCCGATTCTTCATCTGGTTCTAGAACGTACAGTTGAGTAAATTTTCTTTGATCTCCGTTTTCCGGGTGCAAAGCTCCTGCCATATGATAAATTTGATCATGTATTCGAAGACAATACGGGCTATAATCTGGGGGTGGTGGCTATATTAGCACCCGTTGATGCAAATGCCAATGCGCTATTAATAGATCGAATATTGTCAAAGAAATTTTTTGAATATTCATGTTGGTTAGTCATCAGTTGTTTTAATATAGGTGGTATTGGAATTGGGTCTGAAACAAACTTTCCTTTTTGACAACAATGAGTAAAAAGCTTGTCTTGCGGTAGCTCACGTCGAAACTGTTTCGCGTTGCATGAACCATAACATACATTCATTTCCCCACATTTAAATTATACAACGGTTCATTCATCAAATCCATCCTTCGGCTCGAGTATATTGTCTGTTCGTTGTGTTCTTTCATTTAACCTAATATTTTGTCGTTGTGTTCTTTGCTACTCTATTTTTCTTTGCTTTGAAACATAATTTTCTTCTTCTGTCATTCTTCGTCGAGGCATTTTAAAAATAATATTTGCGCATGATTCCAGCCAAACATCGACAAATTATCACACCTCAATAGAACAGCCATCTTCACGAGAAATTTCTGGAGTCCCGCTAAATCCGGACAAGGTTCTATGTCGATAAGATTGCAACATAAAAAAAACTACGTCCAAACACGCGTTCCAAAATTTGCAAAAGTTTCTAAGACATAGCTGGACGGGATATTAACGAAAGATCCTAATGATGACATTTGGCAGATTAAAGTTGCCCACAATCAACACTTAATCAGTTTCATTAAACAGTGGTTGAGCATCATAGGCAATAAATTCAATAAATCCATAGTAAACGTTAGAAATACTACTTAACGGTAAAGACTTGCACTATAAAGAGCCAAAAAGAAGCACATTTGACCTTAACAATAATTGACTCACCATAGTCGCAATTGAGGCCACCTTTCTAATATTTGAATCGCGATCACGACGAAGAACGGTATAGCATGAAGAAAAATATTCCTCCGACATGAAATCAGCACTCAAGCATAAAAGAGATGAATAAATTGAATGAAATTTTGTACGCATCCCGCTATTGTTGTGGTACTATACTTGTAGACTATTATTGCTAGAATTATTTGGAGAAATGGTAGACATAATATTAAGGACTTTTGGTTGATTGAAAACGTTACTATATTAAGTATTAACATTGGTGGATGACAGTATTATTCCACAACCGCCAATCTGAAGTTTTTTACACGAGACAAAAGATATCTGACCAATGCCCTAGCAGGCCATACACGTATATATGGTAAAAGGATTATGAAAGAAATGAAGAGATGACTAAAACGTCACGGCCAGACGACAAAACCACTTTGAATAACTAGAATACCAAATTGAAAAAAAATTTTATGTTATGGCATTTTAAAACATTATAACATAAAAAATAGCATAACTCTTTTGAATGGCGGAATACGGGTCAATATAGTTATAATAAAATAAATTTCGATGTACATAAAGAGTTGATGGCGGCAATAATTGTAGTGACATTGCCTACAAAAAATTTGCTTATTCGAAACTTACGATAGACTCATCAAAACTATTACTTGCTAAGTCATGGACTGGAAACTAATTTCAGTGCGGATTAAGAGAATTGTTTTTGGGCATTCGAAACCGGCCGATGGAATCTAAAATTTACAAGTACACATATTTTTTTATCTAACATAACTGACGTTTATTTGTTTTTCAACGATAAAATGGGTAATGCTGATAAAATTGATTTGAAAATATTTTAGGTAGAGGTCGTTCAACTACACAATACGTGAATGAAATTGTATTGGAAAAAGAATATTATCGATATTCATTTAAAAGATAAGAAAATATTCGATTTTATAATCGAGCAAAATATAAAACTTTCAGTTCGTCTAATCTCTTCAAACAAATTGTTCAAGTGGTTATTAGCTTGTGTTGTGTAGTGAAATATATATACTTAAATGGAATATAAAATAAACGAAATTCCTTTCGCGATGCATCAAATTACGGGTAAACTATTTAATTTGGAGTATTTGTCGGATATAACGTTTCTCGTCGAAGGCAAACAAATGTTTGCGCACTCGCTAATTTTAATGTTACGTAGCACTACGTTTCAAAAGCAGTTAGAAACAACCCTGGGCGAGAAAAAAATTATACCAATAACTGATTATGGATACGACATTTTTTATCAGTTCATTCGATTTTTATATACCGATGAAATAAATGCCAATGTTGACAATTGGAAAGGTTTGTTGAAGTTGGCGATACAGTACAACGTCATAAAATTAATTAATCAACTAATGAATGGAAATTTCCACCTTTTGCAAAAGTTGGATTTGTATAAAGTGGGAAACAACAAAATTGATTTAAATAGAAAGACGCTTAAGTTCGAAGTAGCTCTCGACTTTGCAAATCATGTCCATTTAATTAATACAATATCTTCAGAAACCGTGGAAGAAGTTCTAAAATTTGATCAATTCCAAAAGGATGTAACTGAATCACACATCCTTGACGCATTAGTTCATTGGATGAATCATTATTGCCAGCAGAATCATATACAAATTAGCGACTGTTGCAAAAAGTTTCCTGATTTGATTACATCAATACGTTTTCCAACAATGTCCAACGAGGAATTAGGAAATATTAAAACAAAATATCCTGATATATTAACGGAAAGTGATTTCACCAAATTTGCTAACCACAAAACTTACGGAACTGCACTTAAAGATGGAATATGGAATTGTTCACCAAGAACCGAGCTGTTACGTCCCTATGAATTAAAAACCTATCCAGGTCAAATAGAATTTAAAACCAAGTTTTCCGTTTATTCTGAAATGATCCTGCACGGTTTTGCATTTGGAAATGATAACGCTTCAAGCAAACGTTACCATACTGTTAAGCGGATGAACATTACAATTTCCTGTCAACAAAACAACTTGAGTAACCCAATCGAATTAAATATTGATGAGGTAGATTTAGCTAATAGCTTGGGTTATATAAGTTTGGGCAAATCAATTCGACTTCGACCTAATTTAATTTATACAATTGGGTATAAATATGAGCTTATGGATAACACAACAAAATACTTATCTCGTAAATCACAAACCAATTTTATCGTAAATGCTCCACCAAATTCCGTTAAAATATTAGAAGTTCATCCCACCATGTTCGAAATTACGTTTTTTTAAATGAATGAATAAATAAAATTTATATGTGTAAAATTAGATTGTTGTTGTTTTATTAAATTTCAAATTTTAGATGTGATGTCAAATCACCTACATAGGCGAGATGAAAAATGTGCCGCAGGACAAAATTACACGGCATTTTCTGGTTTAATTTAATTTCAAACTGAAACATTACACTGGGAATGATTTATATATTTCCAATTCAAAGGATGAAATTTCTAACGTTATTTTAACGTCAAAATCCGAATAGTAGCTTAATTTATAAAAATATGTCAAGATATATGTTTCTCGACGCACTTGATTATCGTGGATGTACCAGAATATAGCTGATATTCGAAGCTTTCGAAATTATTTTTCAAATTTATTTTTTTTTCGTTAATCTTTTTAAATATTTTTTTGTGTTTTTGTTATTTTTAGGCTCCAGCGTCTACTGGAATACTTTTGATGCACAAAATCTTTGATACAATTTTGCCTGATTTAATTGCTATTGGAGCTCGCTGTCTTTGTTGCCATGTATAGATTAAATTTGTATTCTTAAAAGATTTAGAAATGTCCATGTTTTTGCTGTTATGCTCGATATTTTGCTTGGAAGCTGCTAGGTCATTACCAAATATATTACAGCAACCAATCCATTTTTCAAATCTTCTGCATTCAACGGCACAGTTGGTTTTGAACATTTTTGATAAATTTGAGGAGGAAGGAACAATTTTTTTAAATGTATTCGATACTAAAGAAAAAAATCATCGATGTCTTTATTTTCCGATAATCTCAATAGATTGAGTTGTAGTGAACCACTCCAAGTTTCAATTGAATATTGCAAGGAACTTGAACCGAACCACCATAGTTCAATGATACTTAGTAATTCAGGAATAGTTCCTCTTATAATCAGATCTTGCTTTAATATTGGATACCCAGTTTGTGTAACATAGTTCTTCCATATAGATAATTCGCATATTTCAACATTTGCAATTTAGAACACAAAAACACTTTTGCATATTTCTGGGCAAATTTCCTCAACACACAACTAAAGTAACATTCTTCAATAGAGCAAATCAAGATTTTGAACACATTCAATTAATTGAAAACGGAAGGATCTTACGTAAATAATAGCAGAATAAGGTTTCTCGCTCATATCAAGAAAACCATGCAGCTGAACCTCGCAAGTTTGGTACTACCGTTAAACAAATATCGCGGAAGCTTTCAGCTACTTATTTTTGAGACTTCAAACATAAATTTAAACAAATATGTGCGATATGCAATTTATAAACTTTCAACTAAATTTAAGCGATCATTGCTTTTACAATAAAAACCTCCCTACAATTACTATTGGCCTATTAATTGAAGAAGATCAGTGTTTTTAGCAATTTGCGATATGATAGTTCTTTTAGTAAGAGTGAAGGTAACCATATAACCCTAGTTAGTTTTAATAATGAAATCATCTTGTTTGGGGTGCCAGTACAGACTTATATTTATTATCATCAATTTAGGGATACCGGCAACAACTCTAAATTCTTATGGAGGAATTTGGACACTTGGAGAAATTATTGTACTATCAGTGTTCAGATTTGGTTTGAGTCGGTTGCAACTTTTTTATATTCCTTAACCTATATTGCAATATATTTATGACATAAAATGATAGAATGTACGATTTTTGCATCCCTTTTTTGCTAAAAATGTCATTCGTTTAAAAGGATTCGATTAACTGTCGTCATGAATTTTGCGACTTCGTACTTGAATAAAATGTGCAACACATATTTGAATTATGGAAGTTTATTCGGTAATGTCGCTTCTTTTCATTAAGATTTCGTGTCTCAATCGAGTTTATCGAAAATCATCACAATATTGTACTGGATGGCCCAAAGTATTTAGAGAATGAACATGAGGGTTTAAATCATTGGATATTATTTGTTGAAATTCAGCAATTTTCGGACGAAAAATTATCAAAAACGAAGCCGGTATGTGCTTCCTAGCAATTTGATTAGGTTTATCAAAACTTTCAGTCAATAAACGTCAGGCTCCTATAGAATTCGTCGTTATAAATTCTAAATTTTCAAAACTTTAGCTGCAAACCAGCTTTCACTTTTAGTTGAATCGTTTAAGTTACAGTTATTATGTACATGCTGTTATGGAATGATTTGATAAATCCCTTCCCTTCCATGTCCTGCATGATTTCTGATAATTTTGGGATAAATAAGAGCTGCTTAGAAGTGAGCTCTGGCAACCGAAATGCCTCTTCAGTTTCCTACTTATCTATAATAAATTTAGATAATTCAGAAAGGAATTTATCAACATTTTCATTATACTGTTTGCATTATTTTATTTGAGTTTCTGACGAGATTTTGAAAGCAGGAAAATCTCCAAACAACTAACACTACCAGTAGAAATAAAGTAATGTGCAAACATTTAGATTTTGAAGTAAATCGAATGAATGGTGAAACGGGTGCACATAAACTCGTTGGAAATCTAAAACCGTTCAACAATTAAAACAATTCCTCGAATGAGATGAATCATTTTTTCAGAAGCATGACATGTAACATGTATTACAAATGAATAATTTATTATTTAATTCTCGAGCTGGATTCAAATACACAATCCTTACTCTAGCGTACTCACAAACAGCTCTCAACTTATTATTGCACTTTGCACTAACAAATGGTTTACAGCAATGATAAAATGAAGACATTATCAAAATAACACTCCTCTAAGTTAAAATTTTAATACAAATTCAGAAACAATTTTGTCAGATATTCACAACAAATATTTTTTTTATTACTCACTTATTTTATACCTGTGGTGGGAAAGGGGGCTTAAGTAATTGGTCTACAAATAGTCCAAATGTCATCCTCACCTGCACGTGGTGCACCCTACTAGATAACTAACGAGGCTCTGGCGACCGAGACACGGCGGTATAACTGACTATCGAGATTTTAGTAAATGATCTTCTCAAACCAGACCCACTACCAACTCGTACTGGTCAGAGTGGTAGATGCTTTATGACCAGTAAAATAAACAATGAGTACAACGGATTCAGGAAATTGTACCCCAGGTGGTAACCCAGCTAATCAGCTGGAAAATCCACCCTCTAACGAGGCTGGCTCAAAGGATTCTGGGGTGAGCCAATCATTGTTTAACAGCCCTTTTGGGCAACCCAACCCATTTAAACAACAATCCAGGGTAGGTAGATCACCACCACCAATAGCGAACACCTTAGAAAGGGATAACGCAGAACTGCGCAATAAGATTTACGAAATAGAAAAGTTAACGCTAAATCTAAACAAAGACCTCAAAAACTTACAGCGAGAAAACAAGGAGTTAAAAGATGCTCTAAATGCAGTAATGTCTGAGAAAGAAACCACTAAGATAAACAACACCAATGATCATATAGAGGTTATGTATGAAACAGACGAGGAAGAACTCAATAGAGAAACGGGATGCATTCTGAACCGTAACAAAAAAAAATAAGAAACGTAAGATGAGTAAATCACCACAGGTTTCACCCGATGCGAAACAATCAGTTGAGCAGCTTCCAACCGGAAGTAGGCACGTGCAACAGGAGGATAAAGCTCAGGTTCCGTCGGAACAGAAACGATCAAGTAATGAACTCCCAACAGGAAGTAAGAATGTACAACTAGAGAAAAAAGTGCCACGGCCACCTCCAGTAATAATATCTAATTACAATAATTATCAGAGTATTAGAAACATCATGGACAACAATCATATAAAGTTTCAAGCTACAGCGTTAAATAGTGGTGATATCAAAATAAATGTCACAGACAGTGATAGCTATAGAAAGTTTACAGGAGCTCTTAACGAAGAAAAGACAGCGTGGTATTCCTACGAAGATAAGCAGACAAGGCAAACCAAAGTCATTGCTAGGAAGCTACACGCTTCATGCAAACCAGAAGAGATAAAAGAGTATCTTTTGGAAAAAAAATGCAAAATTAAAGAAGTTACACAGCTGCTAAAAAGAGGTGACAAAACACCTATTCCATTATATATGTTGTCTTTTGAAAGAACAGAAGACATTAAAAATATTTATGCAATCAGCGAAATACTCCATATGAAAGTGCAAATAGAAGCAGTTAAAAAATCTAAGCTGATCCCTCAGTGCAAAAAGTGCCAAGTCTACGGACACACGCAAAACTTTTGTAATAAGGAGCCCAGATGCGTGAAATGTGTAGGAAAACACCGTACGGCTGAATGTACGAAACTAAAAGACACTCCACCAAAATGTGTTAACTGTGGAGAGACACACCCAGCCAACTACAGAGGTTGCATTGTTATAAAAGAGCTGCAAAAAATTCGCAACAAAACAAGGGAAACTTCAATAATTACCAGGCCAGAAATTAACTCAGCCTCAACAAGAATACCTACAAATTTAAGGCCACACCAAACATTAATCCAGCCATCAAGAACTAATCCAAATGTAACATTTGCTGATGTACTCTCTACTGGAAGTTCGAGAAGACAACATAGTTCTCTTTTATTAAATGATTCAAATAATAACCAAACTAATAAAATACTACAACATATTCTTGATAGACTTAGTTCACAAGAAGAAAAGCAAGAAAAAGCCCTTATATCAATCCTACAAAGGCTCACTCTACTCGAAAAACATGGCAAATAATTTAAAAATTCTTGCATGGAACTGCAATGGTATATTGCAACGACAAAATGAAATACAACTATTTCTTGATTTAGAAAAAGTAGATATATGTTTATTATCTGAAACACACCTTACTACTCAAAGTCAAATAAAAATCCGCGGCTACGAAGTTCACGCAGCAGTTTATCCTAATAATAATGCACGAGGGGGCAGTGCCGTGATTATAAAAAAAGATATTAAATACCATCTGCAACAAAAACTTGAAAGTGATGAAATACAAGCAATTAGCGTTAGCATTAATACCCGCAACCACAAGTTAGTGGTATCCGCAATATATTGCCCACCTAGATATAACATCAAAGAGAATGCTTATACTCAGTTCTTCAAGCAGCTCGGTGAAAAATTTGTAGTCGGGGGTGACTTCAACGCTAACCATACTGACTGGGGATCAAGACTAACCACAACTAAAGGGAAAGAGCTTCATCAAGAAATAATTAAATACAACTGCAACTGGCATTCTACTGGAAAACCAACTTATTGGCCCAGTGATCATAATAAAACACCAGACCTAATTGACTTCTTTATAACAAGAAAAATCCCGGTTGATTATATACAAGTGCAGGAAGGATTGGACTCCACATCTGACCACTCCTCTATTTTAATGATAATAAGTGATACAATAATTACTAATGATAAACAGCCACTGTTAACAAATAAATATACTGATTGGAAAAAGTTCAGGAATGAACTAAACAATAGCATCATTTTAAACACACAACTTTCATCAGAAGAAACATTAGAACAGGAGGTGGAGAAGCTCGTCAAGGACATACAGGTAGCGGCGTGGAAAAGTACTAACACAACAAACAAAAAAATAGCTGGCAAATGCTATCCAATGGAAATTAAATCACTAGTTATAGAGAAGAGAAGTACCCGTAGGAAGTGGCAACGTACACGAGACCCAACCGTCAAAAATAGATTAAATAATTTAACACAACGAATACGTAGAGAAATAAGGGAATTTAAAAATAAATCAATAAATTCATACCTACAATCTCTCACCTATGATAAAGGTAGTGATTATTCATTGTGGAAAGCAACCAAATATTTGAAAAGGCCAGTTATGCATATACCACCAATAAGAACAAATAATGGTCACCTGGCTAAAAGCAAAGAAGAAAAAGCAGAAAAATTCGCGGATCATCTCGAGCGTACCTTTCAGCCAAATTTAACAACACTTAACCAACAGGATATATTGTTCGAAAACCAAACAACTATCCTGAGACAGGAAATTCCATTAACTAATGCTAAAGAAGTAAAACAAGTAATAAGGAACCATGTAGTACTTAAAAAATCACCAGGATATGACCTGATAACTGGAGAGATTCTAAAACAACTACCTAATAAAGCTATTAAAAAAATATCGGACATAATTAATGCTTCCTTCAGACTCCGTTATGTCCCTCTATCTTGGAAATTTGCGGAAGTGATAATGATACCTAAGCCAGGTAAGCCACCAAGTGAACTGGCCTCGTACAGGCCAATATCACTTCTTCCAACTATGTTAAAACTATTTGAGAGATTGTTATTAAAACGAATTAAACCAGAAGTTGTAAAATCAGGAGCTGTTCCGTCCCATCAGTTTGGATTTAGAGAGGAACACTCCACAATCGACCAAGTTCATAGAATAACAGATATAATAGAAAAATCCTTAGAGGAAAAAAAGATTTGTTCAGCCATATTTCTTGACATAGCGCAGGCATTTGACAAAGTCTGGCTAGATGGTTTAATATTTAAATTGGAGAAAACTCTGCCATTTGAGTATTGCGAACTGCTAAAGTCATACCTGAAAAGGAGATATTTTAGAGTTAAACAGGAAGGAGTTTACTCCAGTATTAAAGAAGCCAAAGCAGGAGTCCCGCAGGGGAGTGTCTTAGGGCCATTCCTTTTCGTGCTGTTTACTAGCGACATACCGCAGACGAGCAATACAACTATCGCTACGTTTGCAGATGACACTGCAATTCTAGCTGTTGGTGACACAATCGGTGAAGTCACATTCAACCTACAAATAGCCGTAAATAATATACAAGATTGGCTAGCTAAGTGGAGAATTAAAGTGAATGAATCGAAGTCTACTCACATTAACTTCACTAATAGATCAATAGAACCACTACCTGTGACTCTCAATAATATCTCTGTACCACATGCCAATCAAGCAAAATACCTTGGTATGAACCTTGATGCAAAGTTAAAATGGAAAGTACACGTGAAAAAGAAAGCAGAAGAGCTTCAGTTAAAATATAGAAAAATGTACTGGTTAATTGGAAGAAACTCTTAGTTATCCATTCATAATAAACTTATGCTTTATAAACAAGTACTCAAGCCGGTCTGGACATATGGTATTCAACTATGGGGATGCACCAAAATCAGCAATCAACAGATAGTTCAACGATTTCAAAATAAAGTCCTCAGAGGAATTGTAAATGCCCCTTGGTACACTCGTAATAGTGACCTTCATAGAGATCTCGGAATAGACACAGTCGCAAGTGAAATAAAGAAATGTGCTCAAAAACACCAGGAGAGGCTCCATCATCACCCTAACATCGAAGCTGCAAGACTACTTCATCAAGAGGGTATAATAAGAAGACTCAAAAGACTAAAACCTTTTGAGTTGCCTAAATAGTCCGCACAATGCAACATCAACCAAAACAACACTTTATGTAAAGAACACATATGAGTGCTTTATTATTATATTGTCAGAGTCAAACGCTGTTAGTCAAAAATGACCAGTTACTTTGTAAAAAAAATTTATTGTTATCATAAATAAAATTATTAAAAAAAAAAAAAAAAAAAAACTTATTTTATACCTAAGGCAAAAAATAAATTTGTAACTAAATCGTTTTCAAATTCAGAAATCGATAGTGAACATTATATTTCAAATTAAATTTTTAAATTGAACCATACATTTTTATTGTTTGTATCCTTATTCTACCGTTTAACCCTATCGCCAATTTTGCTTTGTTTTTGTTCGAAATGGTCGCAAATTGCGAAGAAGTGAAATCAACTTGAAACGAGATTCATTCATATTTTACTTACGTTGAGTATTTATTAAGAATGCCTTACGTTTGAATTAGTGTAGTTTAAAAACAAAAAATAACGCTAGTGCCATATTTGAGTATGTAAAAGCTAATTAGTCAAGCTTTATTTTGAGCAAAAAAAAAATAAATAAAAATTATGGTATATTTAGTTTAATATCTCCTTTAATATTTTATCGTTACATATCGGATCAAAAAATTTTAATTTTGATTAATATTTTATAAGAATTTATAATTTCGATGTTCACTCTAATTAACGCAAAAAAAAATTTTAAAATCGATTAATTTTTTAATTCATAAATTTGCCTTTGAAATTTACTCCAAATGGCGTTTTTCACTATTTTTGCAAAACTTTGGGACCATCCTGTGCGCAATACACATGCTATATCAAAACAATAAAAAATATGTTTTTGATTTTTTAACTACTACACGTACACCAACAACTAAACAAATCAAAAATCATGAAGTTCAGTCACGTCTGCTCAAAAATGAAATTACTCATATATATATAAATATATATATATATATATATATATATATATATATATATATATATATATATATATATATATATATATATAAATATATACATATGTATATATATATATATATATATATATATATATATATATATATATATATATATATATATATATATATATATATATATATATATATATTAGGAGTACAAATTGAAAATGCGGAATTTTTTTCTATTTTTGAACGTTTATTCTGAAAAAATGGTAACAAATGAATTATCCATCGCTAGCCACAACTTTTTCCCATCTTTCTGGCAATTTACGGATACCGTCGCGAAAAAATTCGGCCGGCTTGGCTGCTATCCAGTCATCGACCCATTTTTGGGCTTCTTCGTAAGAATGGAAGCGCTGGTCAGCTAGGCCATGTGTCATCGATCGGAAAAGGTGGTAATCGGAAGGAGCAATATCTGGGCTATACGGCGGGTGGGGTAAGACTTCCCATTTCAGCGTTTGTAGGTATGTATTAAAACTTCCCGCAAATGCTGTTTTGTTGGCACGAAACTCGACATATTGAGAGCTCAAAAAAACTATGAATTTGACACTGCGACAAATTGACACATACTGAAAATTAAAGCTATAAGACGTAGCTTTGACATGAACATAGTAACAGTACTGCCTGATGCGTATAGCGTTAGTAACGCCATCTGTTATCAATCCCGCATTTTCAATTTGTACCCCTAATATATATATATATATATATATATATATATATATATATATATATATATATATATATATATACAGTGAAATTCCCTTATAACGACATTGAGAATCCGTTTTTATAACCGAATGTCGTAATATACGGATTTTAGTTATACGAGTATCCTAACAAATCAGTTCAAATTTCCGATGTTATAAGCGAAATGTCGTTATATCCGGAGGCGTTATAAGTAAATTTCACTGTATATATATATATTAATATTGTGTTACGGTATTTCGGATAATTGCCGAATGATTTTACAATTTTTTATTTTTACGAAGTGATAATAATGTAATTATTTTGTTAGTAGCTTTCCTTATTAGTTATTTTAGATAACTCTATTTTATGAATGTGTTTAATATTCTAATGGAATTGTTTTACTATTTAGGTAGAATAATGTATTGCATTGTAAAACTGCCAAACTCAGTGCAATTAAGGAATATGTGTTGTTGCGGTGTGTACGAAATGGCTCATCAATTCCAATTTAATGTGGCCCAAACATTACGCCAAGGCATTCAAAAATAATAAAGGTGTGGGATCGGATTGGGTAGCCCATAGCTATAAAATGGTAAAAAATGATGTCCATAAGTATTTTAGCTTGTTTAAGTTATTTTCCTATTTTTATTTTGTGCAACAATAATTTTTCAGAACCATGAGATGAGGCAATTACTGCAGAAGAAGTATACATGGAGCATATTAATTATGAATTTGAGAAAACAGCTGTTTTAAAAAAAAATACTAAATCCTATAACTTCAATAACTTTATGGACACTGAATGCGAAGAAAACTAAGCACAACAAACGAAACTCCTACCCAAAATTTCGTAACAAATACCAAAGTCAGTCATAAACAACAAAAAAAATTGAGTTGATGTACAAATTAATGAGACGTTGAGCGAAATTACGATTTTATCAGGTAAATTCGGAACACATAATTCAATTTATATTAATATATTTAATTATACATTTTATTATTTGTATTTTTAGAGAATGTAAATGACGAAGGAACTCCAGTTTTCCGATGCAACGCTGAAGTTTATTCGAATGAATGTTTTAGTGTGTTTTAGGTAATAATAAATATTATATATATAGCGGCCCTCTGGCTAGATTCTTTCACTCTTCGGGCATTATTATCATTATAATGCCCTTGGTACATTAATAACTAAAATGATTTATACAAAATAAATAATTTAAATAAATCAGAAATTTTTACATTAGAAATTAAAAAAACATGTTAATATGTAGAGTTAAAAATCAACAAAAAATAATTTATTATAATTAATAAAATTCTTTATTTTAAAAACATAATTTTACTTTTTTATTGCTACCAATATAATTAGAATAAAGGAATGATATGTCCCATCGAATATGAATTCAGAAATCTTACACTTTGCAGTAATATGTATCTAGAACAAAATGACATATTTTTTAAAGTAAATTATACCATCTAATGGTTTACATATGAGTTTAGTAATATAGTCTAATCTTTTACTGTAATATAAAACCACAAATTTACTGATTTGTCAAAGTTAAAATACAGTCATCGTGGCGTTTCACAGTAATATGGAATCACTAAATTACTGATTCGGTGAATTAATGTGTGTGACCAGTTGAATTTATGAATCATTTACGTATACGTTCAGTAAATATAATGGCAGTAATGTAAAACCACAAAAATAACGATTCGACAAAAGTAAAATCGACAGGTGAAAATCATAGGAAAGTATACGTAAACATTCAGTATCACAAATTGATATTTTACCGTAACCTGGGACCACAAAATTAACGATTTGGTGAAGTAAATTAGACCAACAAAAATACTTAAAACGTATATGTACGAGTATATGTTTAGTAATCAAGACTAACTTTTTACAGTAAAATAAAGCCACAAAAAATCCTATTCGGTAAATTAAAACGAACATCTAAAAGTTCAGTAACCACACTCATATTCACAGTAACATGGAACCACAAAAGTACCGATTCGATGAAGTAATTTTGACCAGAAAAATTTCTAAATGACTTCCGTATACATTCAATAGTAAAGACTGACTTCGTACAGTAATGGGAAACCACAAAAATAACGATTCGGTAAAGTAAAATCGACACGTAAAAATAATATTAAAGTATACGTAAATGTTCAGTAATACAACCTGATATTTTACCGTAATCTGGGACCACAAAATTAACGATTTCGTGAAGTAAATTAGATCAACAAAAATGCTAAAATCATTAATGTATATGTTTAGTAATCAAGACTGATTTATTACAGTAATATTTAACCACAAAAATTCCTATTCAGTAATGTAAAATCGACATGTAAACGTTCAGTAATACACACTTACGTTTCACAGTAATACGGAACCACAAAATTACCGATTCGGTGAAGTAATATTGACCAGTAAAAATTCTAAATGACTTCCGTATAAGTTCAGTAATAAAAGTTGACTTCGTACAGTAATGTAAAATCACAAAAATAACGTTTCGGTAAAGTAAAATCGACACGTAAACATGATATTAAAGTATAAGTAAATGTTCAGTAATACAAACTGATATTTTACAGTAATCTGGGACCACAAAATTAACGATTTGTTGAAGTAAATTAGACCAACAAAAATGCTAAAATCGTTAACGTGTATTTTTAGTAATCAAGACTGATTTATTACAGTAATATTTAACCACAAAAATTCCTATTCGGTATAGTAAAATCGACATGTAAACGACCAGTAAAATTTCCTAGTGATTTCCGTATAAGTTCAGTAATAAAGGTTGACTTCTTACAGTAATGGAAAACCACAAAAATACCGATACGGTAAAGTAAAATCGACACGTAAAAATAATATTAAAGTATAAGTAAATGATCCGTAATACAAACTGATACTTTACAGTAATCTGGGACTACAAAATTACCGTATCGGTAAAATCGGCCTGCCCAAAGAGCACCAAAATACGTTCTTTTGTAGGTATTCTGTCCATAATTGCCCGACACGGTAATCGGTATTTCCTAGGTAATTTTGCGGGTCAAAAATTACAAAATGTTTGTCGGGTGTAGTGGTTTGCTTAGTGAGGAGACCTTGAAAGCACGTGCTTCCAATTACAAAATAACGAGATAATTTTAAGAAATAGTTGAAAATTTAAGTAAAATGTTTGTATTTGGTTCTTGTTATTATGAATCAAACAAATTGGTTTAGCGATTGGATTTGTCCACGTATGTCGATAAGTGTATAGGTTAAATTGTTGAAGCTCCGATTATTCTACCCTTTAGTTCGACATCATCATCGTCCAACATATTTTCAGATCCAAGGCAAACCTAAGTCTGCCTGTTTACATTGGTTATGGACGATGTTCGTTCATCCAAGTTTATTGGTTTCAGAAGCCTACTCCAATGTTCACCGACAGGGATCTTAAATTTAAAATCTCTCATAAATCAAAGAGGAAAAAGGAATCTTCCAAAACAAAACAAGTCTATGGTAAATTGTATCGACAGAATAACTATCAAGAGGAAATGTATATAAGCGATGAACTTGCGAGAATTATTTGTGGCTGTATTTTACCACTAACAATAAGTATATATGGAACGTAAGGAAGCTTCTATTGCTCGAAAAAGCTTACAATAAATGCCTTACAGAAGCCAAATCAAATATTGGTCCCGAAACGATTTTTTAATTCGATAGATGGCGAAATTATACATGCAAGACATCTAACAGGAGAATCCAACAACGGGGATAAGATTTCAGAAATGGTCCTAGAACCAATTAATATCGCTAAAAAATTAAATTCTACATCCGTTTTTGTCATTGTCTCAGACAACGGAGGTGTTATATTGAGAATGGCGCAAGCCGCAACGCGCACACATTGCAACAGTCATTCCGGTAATTTGCCCATGAAAGACTTATCAAATAAAAGTGTATCGGATAAAGTTACTACCAGATTTTGAGAGACATCTAGAGATATTTCTTTGATTATTTGTTGAGTACTAACCTTTCAGTGTGTAATATTGAGCGGGAACCCATATTTATTACTAGTAACAGGCAGGAGGTTCTAGACGTGACCCGTGCCTCAAATAATATTCTTCATATAGTTAAAAATTGGAGGGTGGATAAGGAACACTCCTTTTCTGATCATCGATATTTAACCTATAGCCTCGATATTCACCCTGCTACCCGGGAAACCTTCAGGAAACCTAGAAGGACCAACTGGAGCAAATATGGGGCATTATTGGAGGATATGTTACCGTCGAGGGCTATGGAGCCCCCGACGACCACTGGAGAGCTGGAGGACATGGTGGCTAGCGTTATTAGCGCATGCAACCGATCCTTTCGCGCCGCTACCCACTGGCTAAGCCTAGAGGTAGGCAAAAACCAGTATGGTGATTCAAGGAACTGGGAACCTATCGTGAAGCTTGTAGGACAGCCTTTAATAGAGCCAAAAATACAAGGGAGGCTCATGATTGGGACTCCTATAAGGAGAAACTCGGAATTTATAAGAAAGAATGAAGAAAGGCACAAAGGAGGTCTTGGAGAATCTTGTGTGATAATATGGAAGAGGTTTTCGAAACCTCCCGCCTTAGGAAGATTCTTTCCAAAAGTACAGCTAGTCCCAGTTTTTTAATAAAACCGGATGAATCTTGGACAGCTTCTCTTCGAGATACACTTCCCAGGGAGCTTTGAAGACCTGTTGGTGCGTAGCAATCATCAGGAGTCAGTGTCAGTGTTCACAGAGGATATCGTAACCAGGAAACGGATCCTATGGGCACTGAGGTGTTTTAAACCATTTAAATCGGCTGATCTGGATCAAATTATACCAGCAGAACTTCAAAACAAATCAGTAATTATTCTTCCCTACCTGGAAGCTATATTCAAAGGGTGCTTAAAGCTTAGCTATATTCCTAGGTACTGAACGGAGGTCAATGTGGTGTTCATACCGAAAGCGGGGAAAAGCTCACATGTCTATCCTAAGGACCTAAGACCAATAACTCTATCATCTTTTCTTTTGAAAACCTTAGAAAGGCTGCTGGATGTATACATCAGAGATAAAATAGGTGCCAGGGAGTGGGCATCGTCTCAGCATGCGTACTCAAAGGGTAGATCTGTGGACACTGCTCTGCACGCCTTGGTGTGTACGATTGATAAACCGATTAATTCGAAGGAATTCTGTTTGGTGGCCTTCCTGGATGTAGAGGGCGCCTCTAATAATGTGAAAGCGGAGGTAATCACAAAGGGATTGTCATTTTTGGAGATGGACGTTCCTCTGATAGGGTTAATCAATTATATGCTGGGAAGCAGAATTGTTAGCTCAAAGTTGGGGGACTCCACCATCAAGAGGCGGGTAACTAGGGGAACCCCACAGGGGGGGGTTCGGTCCCCTCTTCTCTGGAATATAGTGGTAAACGGGTTACTACTAGAATTGAAGAGAGAGGGTATTGAAGTTATCGCTTACGCAATGACGTAGCTTTAGCTGTTACCGGGAAATTCCTGGGCACCATTGTAGACGTAATGCAGAATGCGCTTACTATCGTTACGAAATGGGCTGGCAAATAAGGACTTAATATTAACCCGTCCAAGACAGAGCTGGTACTGTTCACTAAGAAATACAATATCCCGGTAGTTGTCCCTCCTATCTTAAATGGCACGAGACTTGCGTTTACTGATAAAGCTAGATATCTGGGCATTATCTTGGACAGTAAGCTTAGTTGGAGGCCCAATATGTAGGAGAGAATAAACAAAGCTACTATAGCTTTGTACTCCTATAGGAACGCCATTGGTCATAGATGGAGTTTGAAGCAGGAGCTGGGTACACTGGCTCTACACCGCTGTAGTGAGACCTGTACTCATGTAAGGGGTGGCTGTTTGGTGGCTAGCTCTGGACAAGGTAACTTATAAGAGTAAGATTGAGAGAGTGCAAAGAACGGCCTGTATGCTTGTTAGCGGGGCATCGAGGTCGACACCGACAAGTGCCTTAAAGGTTATGTTGCACCTTCTTCCGGTCGACATTTTTGGCAAACAGATGGCGGCAAATACGGCTGTACGAGTTTGAGCCGTTTCTCAGTGGAGGTGTCTTAGTATAGGACACTCTACTATTGTTAGATCGTTAAAGGATGAGCTGGCGAATCTTGACTACATTAAACCTACTCTACGCTTCGAGAAGCGGTTTCGGACCTCTTTCCCTTCAAGGGAATCCTGGAGGGATAGACCGTTATCGGAAACTAAAGCGTTGCAATTCTTCCCAGTTGGCTCCAAGCTAGACGGCAAGGTAGGAGCTGGAGTATTCTGTGACAAATTAAATGTAAACATTTCTATTCGTCTCCCTGATTACTGCAGCGTGTACCAAGCTGAAGTCGTAGCGATTGAGGAGGTGATGACGTGGTTGAAGCATAATGTGTTATCCTCAGATGATATCACAATCTATGTGTACAGTCAAGCGGCTATCCGGTCGTTAGAATCGCTGTCTTTGGCGTCACAGTTGGCGTTGAGTTGTCACTCATCTCTAAATGAGATGGGTGAGCATTTCAATATCCAGGTAATCTGGGTCCCAGGTCACTCGGGCGTCATGGGGAACTGCAGGGCGGATGAACTTGCTAGGCATGGTACGACTCTCCAGCTGCAACCGGAAAGGGCAAGTCTGGGGAGGCCTATTACAGCGCTGAGACAAGCACTTGGGAAGCAGGCGCTATCCTCAGTGGGGGAAAGGTGGTCTAACATCCTCACCTGTAGAGTTGCAAGACAAGTTTGGCCAAAGCTGGACTTGGGGCGCACTAGATCATTAATATCCCTACGCAGACGTGAATTAAGAACGGTCGTAGGAATTCACACAGGACACTGCCTTTTTGAGAACATGCAAGAAGGCTGGGTCTGGAGGCTAATGACTTTTGTAGAAGCTGCTTCGACGAAGAGGAGGAAGAGACGTTGGTCCACTTCCTTTGCTCGTGTCCAGCATTGGCTTTTAGAAGGCACAAACACTTAGGTAAGTTCAGGATGGACTGCCTCTCGGATCTCGAAAACAGTAAAGTGCGGGACGTCTTACACTGCATAAGTAGCTCGAAATGGTTCCAATAGGGGTAAAAGGGAATATATTCGATGGTATCACAATGGACCGTCACCGGGCTAAGTGTGCATAAGCAGCCACTCCAACCTAACCTAACCTAACCTAGAGATATTTCTACTTCGGATGCCGAAAATCTCTGTCTTAATATGAAACTGTCTGAAGTGTTTCATCTAATTATAAAAACTTGAAAGGAAATCTCGAATGCCGTCTTTGTTCTTTAATGGCCTAAAAATCTCAATACATATAAGAGTTGGATGAATGAGACCATTTAAAATTGCGGATTTTTTTTTAACAAAATATATGAAAAAAATATCAAAAAAGCAGGAGTTTTTTGGAACATGGTTGAAATGAAACAGTCGATTTTATCAAAATTAGCTAAAAACCGAGAATTGAATCCCGCCTCTTTAACCTAAATCGAGAGGGTATTTTCAAGTTGGGGACATGTCTATTTACCAAATCACAAAAGGTTAAATTTTGAGCGATCTGAAAATTGGAATATTTATACCATTCGCTGCGAATTGCCGACGAACTGATTCTTGATGACTGTATAGCTTTGAAGATACATTCAATAATCCATAGATAAATCATACAATTAGTGTTATTTCTTAAAATTAATTAAGCCAATATAAGTAAATAATTTTTGATGTTTTTCATTTTATTAAATTAAAAGTTTTTTATTGGTTGAGAATCCTAAAATGTTTTAACGTAACTGGAATGCATTTTTAATGGTAATAAATAGGTCAATAAAAATGATTTTGACATACATATTTCAAATGATTTATGTCGAACAATATCGGAAACATTCTATGTAACACTCAGTTATATTGTCGTACAGATAAAAAAGTACTTAGTACCTGTATAGTTCAAGTTAGCAAAACGATATATTCGGCTTAACGTCAGTGAAAACATTTAAAAAGACTCGAAATTTCTTATATCCAACAATTTCGTTTACAACCATGATTGAATAAAAATAAATAATAATAAATAAAAATGGAAACTGCTGAAACCTCATAAGGTGATCAGAACTTCGGTTTTGATTAATTCGATTTCCAAATCAATCTCGAAATAAACCTCTTAAGTCAATCTTCAGCTTAACCTCTAACTCAATTTACAACTGTACCTCTATCTCAATCGCAACACAATCCTAGATGCAATCACCAAATCAACGGCCAACCCAGCAATCAATTAAATCACCAAATCAACCATTAATCAACTTTCAAATCAACCCTTAACGTAACTCTAAATCAACCCTTACATAATTCTCCAACCGAACACCCCAATTCAAGCTAACTAAATCCTAACTCTACGTTAACTCAACCCTTAGCTCAACCCTACAATTAACCGAATCTTTCTTTCAAATCCATATCAATTTCAACTAAAGCCCTGCCGGTATGACACTATACCATTAAACCATCATACAATTGTACCATTGTACCATAGTGACGTCGAACTATCCCTCCATCATACCATGATATATATCTTACCATCAATCCACCACACCTTCACATTATCATACCATCATATTATAAAATCATACCATCGTACCATCATACAATCATATAATCATACCAACAGCATCATACCACTATACCATCGTACCATCATATCGTCCCCATAATCATAACATGTTACCATCATACCATCGTACCATCATATAATCATACCATCATACTGTCATCACCCTATCCAACCGTCATACCAATATACCGTCATAAAAACCGTCACACCATCGTACTTTGAATTATACAGTTGCAAACAAAACATTTGCAACTGTTGGATAACAATCATACATCCTTTTATTAAGAAATTTATAAGTGATTCAAATTTGATTAGGTATAATTTATATGTAATAACTTTAAATCATCAAAAATATTTTAAATGCGAGAATTATTAAGAATTATTAAGTTGCATTAGAATGTTATACCATCACACCATCATAAAATAATATCAATCCATCGTACCACTATAGCATCGTAACATCACACAATCAAACTATCATAAATACTATCTTACCACGATGCAATCCTACGATCGTACCGTCGTACCATCATACCATTATACCATGGTACCAACATACCATCATACCATCTTACCATCATACGATCAATGCAACACACTATTATACCAACATACCATCATACCATAATATACCATCATAGAGGTTTTACATTTGAAATTGATCCTTTTACACTTCAAACTGAACTTTTTACATTTCAAATTGAACCTTTTACATTCCAAATTGAACCTTTTACATTATGATGGAAATTGACATGTGTGTTGAAAACGGGATTCTAAAATGATTTTTGGATAAAATTCATAATATGGTCAACAAGAATATAACTTAGCTATTAAGCAATTATGATGAATTTTTTACGTTTCCAACGAATAGAGAGAAATGTGACCTAAAAATTATTTTTATATGGGGTTGTGAGAAATATGTCAATATGGATTCTATAATGTTTTCTATTTACTAAATATACTATTTTAATTGAAACACGATCAAGATTATCTCCGTAATAATATTCAAGTTCCATTGGAATTTTTTCTTGTCAATCCTCTGCTTTAAACTTTAGGTTATGTTTTCTGAGTATTTGCTGTTAAAACGGTAAGTTTGGCCTTGTTTACAAAAATGTGGTATGTAGCAGATACGCGCCTCAGTATTAAAACTAATAACGGTAGTGCTGGGGTTCGGAACTAGAAATATTATTTTAAATCCTCACTACCAATCTCGAATTTCATTATAATCGGTTAAGGAATAGCAAAGTTTGGATCTACTTGGCTGGATTTAGGTAAAGTTCTGGAATATATTCCAGAACTTTATCTAAAATTCATTTAAAAATCCAGTTACCATCACACATTTAAAATTCTATTAAAAATCCATTAAAAGATGGACAAGTTCTTTCCTAACTGGCCATATTCCAGAACTTCATCTAAAAATCATTTTAAAATCCCATTTCCAATGCACAAGCCGAATTTCATCAAAATTGTTTAAGATATAGGCAAGTTCAGAACTTCATCTAAAAATCATTTTCGAGTCTCATTTCCAAAGCGGATGTCAAATTTGACTTAAATCCGATACGAAATAGATAAGCTATATTCTAATTGGCCAATCATATATTTTGCTAAAAGTTCAATTTAAAATGTAAAACGTTCAATAGGTTTGAGATATTAATAGTGACCTTTCTTAAGTCTCAAACAATGCTTGTGTACAGTTTGGTTCAAATCGGTCAAGACGTATGGGTTTGTTAAAATATCGTACACTTATGCTGTATATACTTACAAACACTCACCTATATTGATGGCTAAACTGCTCCCTAAACACTAATCCTACCCCACCTCGACCCCAATTCAACCCCAATTCAACCCGAAAACGGCCCCCAACTTAACCCTCAACCCAAACGCAAACTCTTTTTCAATTCAATACCCAAACCAGCATATATAAAACATTGGCCAGCTACTCACTATATTTTAATCCAACCCAACCTCAACTTTAACTCAACCTCAACTCCAACTAAATTTCTACTCAACTTATCTTCCAACTCAATCCCAAACTCAATGCCCAACTCAATATTCTAATGAGCATACATAACAAATTTGTAAATATTTCTATAACCAGGTGTTTGGGTCAATTTGTATGGCAGGTACCCAACCCTGTTGACGTACAGGTTCAAAAAGCTTTTCAAATTTCCACCATGACCTTAGAAATAGATTGGCGAAAACACATTCTAAATCTGACAAGCTGTTCTCGAGATAATATGGGTGCACATATCCAGACATCCAGACACCAAGCCATGCAAACGTCCAGACAGACGGACGGACATTTTTATTATTAATATTTTTTTGCTTTCTTAGACTCATGGACAAAAAAAAAAAAAAAAAAAACTGGATCAATTAACTGGTATAGGTTTGCACAATCGCTACAAAATAAACAAGTAGTGAATCCAATTAACAAAGCGTTATTCACTCTTGTTGCGAAAAATTTCCAATTTGAATTTAAATTCAAAATGGTTGAAAAATTGGAAACAACAATGGAAATTAAAACTACTTATAATTAATTTTAAGGTTAACAAATTGTTGTTTATTCAATGGTGGATTTTTTCGTACTAATTTTACCCAATTACAAAAATGACGCGTCAAAAGAAAAATTTACCATAATAATACAAACGCGACATCTAACGTCTAATCCGGAATACATATTATTACCGGAATTCACTGCTAAATTATAGGTACATGTAACCCTTATTATAATATAGGTACATGTAAACATGAAATACAAGTAAATGTCATATTTTTGACATAACTCAAAATTAATTACAAAATATAATGTTGGTTACAATGTTGTTGGTATGTAAATTAATTCTATAATTTTAATTTAATAATAAATAATTAGCATTAATGTAAGCTTTTATTTTTTAGATGATAATTCGATGCCGCAGCCGATGATGATTTATTTTTAGGTGATTTATTTATTTCAGGGTTGGTGTTATTCTGAACATACCGCCGGGGTTGACTCATCAGAGTCAAAATTTGGAAGACGACTGATTTTTGTTGTCGGTCGTTCTAAGAGTTTGCCATTTGGAAGTTTGACTGTAATAACCCTAATTAGGTTATCCTTTCCAGGGTGTACGTCGTAAATTCGTGCTAGTGGCCATTTCGATAGGGGTAGGTTTTGATCTCGCAGAAGCACTAGATTTCCTGTTTTTATTTGATGATTCGGTGTGTGCTATTTGCAAAATTTATTCAAGGACGTTAGGTACTCCAATGGCCATCGGTTCCAAAATTCTTGTAACCGGGACTGTATCAATTGCCATCTGCTTAACCGATTAAGCTTAATTGTTGTAAGGTCTGGCTCTGGTATATGGGTTATTTGTTGGCCAATTAAAAAATGGCCGGTTGTCAGGGAATTGTAGTCGCCATCATATAGGTCTTGTAGAGGCCGGAAATTAAGTAGGGCCTCTATTTGTTTAATGAGAGTGATGAACTCTTCGTAGGTGAGTACGGATTCTCTAATCACACGACGTAGATGGAAATTGGCTGCTTTTACGGTGACTTCCCATAATGCACCGAATGTCGGAGCCGCAGGGGGATAAAATGCCGATGTATTTTCTCGTCTGTGCACCAACTAATTACATTTGCTTTTGTTGCTTGGTTTAGGTACTCCGCGTAAAATCCAGCTAGTTCCCTTTTAGCCCCTATTAAGTTTGTGCCGCTTTCACAATGTATATCTGTAGGGATTCCTCGAACGGCGCAATATCGTTTTAAGGCTGCTAGGAAACCGTCGGTGCTCATATCTGTGACTAAATCTAGGCCTGTGGCCTTCGTTGTCATACAGACGAAGATGACGATGTATGACTTGCAGGTTTTACTTCCTCGGAAGCGATGTATTTTAAGAATAAATGGACCAGCCAGATCGATGCCAGTTTGTAAGAAAGCTCTAGCGGTGGGGGTTTCTCGGCAAGGTGGCAATTGTCCCATGAGTTGTTGCTGAGCCTCAGCCCCATGTCATCGAAAGATGACGGATTAATGAATTACGCGTCTTATTAGGTTTTTTGCTCGGGGAATAAAAAATCTTTGGGCGATGATGCTCATAGGTAGCTTCGGTCCACTATGCAGGTGCTTAATGTGCAGTTCTTTCACCATTTGCTCGACTATTGGATGACCTGCTGGCAATAATACGGTATGCTTGGTATCATATGCAAGATTTGCATGCTTCAGTCTTCCTCCAACTCGCAATAGCCCATGGCCGTCCAAAAATGGAAAAAAAAAAAATTAAATAAGAATTTAATGGAAATGGTATTGATTTTTAAAAGGATTTAATCTCATTAATATAGTATATATATTTTCCTGGATATCTCGGAATATTACAAACTCCGCCTCCTGTATCTCAGACACTCTCAATGAGTTTAATAGGCGCCGATGAGGTTCCAGTTTCATGTTTCTGGAGAATCTAAGCAGTAATGCTATTATTCGTGTCAATTTCCGGTAGGATGCCCCTTTTTCCATTAACTCCTCAGCGACGGATCCACGTATCTGTGTTGTTGAAAGCTTGTAACTGAATGTTTCAGGCCCGTCAGAAGGTGATTAGAGTCCTATATTTTCACCAGGAGGGTTAAAGTTTGGGTCAAGCAGGAATTCGTGACCATTAAACCAAAACTTATGTTGAAAAATTCTTTCGGTAAAAGGCCCCTCGTTGCGCAATCCGCTGGATTCTCCTTTGACGACACATGATGCCACTGGCTACGATTTTTACAGGTAAGAATCTTGGACGTACGGTCGGCTATATAAATTTCCCATGTATTGGGTGGCTTTGATAATTAATATAGCGTGATGGTCGAATCGGTATACAAATAAATTTTAGGGTGACTTGACAAACATAACGATTTATGAACTAATTCTAAAACCCCAACTGGAAGAGTCGCAGCATTTAGTTCTAAACGTGGGATCGAGACGACATTGACGAGCGCCACCTTAGCTTTGGCTGCAATTAGGTTGGTATGTACTATCGAACCTTCCACTACACGTGCGAATATTACCGCTGCATATGCCTCTTTGGATGTGTCAGCGAATCCATGAAGTTCTAGATTTTTTCTTGCGTATATCCATCGTGGGAACTTTCAATTTGTTAAATCGTTAAGTTGATTACGAATGAGACACCATTCATCTGAAATATTTCGAGGGAGCTCATCATCCCAGCCAATGCCCTTAATCCAAAGCGACTGCAACATAATTTTTAAACGGATAGTTACAGGTGATAATACGCCTAAAGGGTCAAAAATTCGGGTGGTCTCCGAAAAAATGATCGCTTTGTGAATTTGGTTGTTATTGGTAAGGACAATCGAAATAAAAAATTGTCTTGGATCAGGTCATATTTTATGCCTAATACAGATATTGAGTTGGACTCATCGGTTAATTCCCAAAAGGATAGCTCTCTGTTTTAAATTGGAATATTATTTAATAAGGCGGGGTGGTTGGCGGACCACTTACGTAGTTTAAAACTCCCTCGATTGAGCAAGCATATGATTTCCCTTTGCAGCTGTAAAACTGCTTCCAACGTTTCTCCACCTGACATCAAGTCATCCATATAAAAGTCCCGTTTTAGGATTTTGGAGCCAATTGGAAATTCGGTCGCAAGTCTATCTGCAAGATAATGGAGTGACTGAGTAGCCAGGAACGGGGCGGGACTAGTACCATAGGTGACTGTAGTCAGGCGGAAGTGCTGGATTTTGGAGCTTGGATTTTCACGCCAAATGATCCTCTGGTAATCTCCATCATTTGGATGGATAAGGATTTAGCGGAACATCTTTTCGATGCCAGCCGATAGAACTATGCTTGCGGAATCGGACAAGGATGTCAATTAGATTATCTTGAACCGTAGGGCCTACTACAAGATTGTTATTCAATGATTCTCCGGAAGTAGACTTAGCGGACGCATCGAACACTACCAGGACCTTGGAAGTGCTACTGGATGGTGTGGCAGATAAAATAATTGGTTGGAAGGTTTGACGATTTCTCAGTCAGGAATAATTTCCAAATGTCCTAAAGTTAGGTATTCATTCATAAAATATATGTAAGCTTCTCTGAGCAGAGGATCTGCAATTAATCTTTTCTCAAGCAAATAAACCCTTAGGAGTACTTGCGAAAAGCTGTCACCAAGGCTTGGTAGACGCTTGATGAATGGCAGCGGAATTGATACACGATTATCTGTATATATTGCGTTTTTATTGAAAAAAGTTCACGGACTTCATCTCCTCATCAGCCATGGTTGGCTTGGTGGTTAATTCCTCAGTTTCCCAAAACTTCTGGAGCGAGTGCTCTATATTGGACCATTGTAATGGGTCGGCTGTAGGAAGGACAGCTATCATACGTCGTTTTGGCTTAATATAATTGGCTACCTTGGATTGAGAATTAGTCGGTTCAACAGAGATATTCAGCATCGGACGCTCTGTTCCATGTTGTGTGATTTATTCGGGGGCGGCAGGTTGTAAAACCATTCATGAGGTTCCGGAACTCTGGGGTGACTTATTTTGAGTAATGTGTAATAAGTAATAAGGTCTCTTATTACACTTCAAACAGGTTTTGCTATTTTTACAGCTGATTAAGATATGTTCATCGCTTAAGCAATTAAAACAACGATTCAATCTTTTGATCAGTTCTCGTCGTTCGGTAACATTATGGTTGCGGAATTTAGGACAAGTGAATAACTTGTGGTTCTCGTTAACGTATATCGGACAACGAGCTTTTGGGTTTACGTGGAATGATATGGATGTGCTAGGTAGGCTCGGCGGTTTGTGGCTACGTTTCGAACCAGATTCTACTATTGCATTAATTCTTTTTGATAAAAATGTCAACAGTTCGTCTGTCGTAGGAAACTCGTTTTCTGCCGTCTCATATTTCTGTATTCGTTTCGATTCGTCATCGAGTTTCTCTGTAGCCAAATAAATGATCCAAGGATCACGTTCAATTGCTTTTGGGCCGAGTGATTTAATCCACGAATGGTTTCATCTAAACTATCGAACATTTTCAATAAATGGGTTGAAGAAGGATTCGAACTAATTTTGGGTAGCGATAAAAAATCTCGAATGTAGGTTTCGACAATCTGTTTCTTTTTGTCATATTTCTTAATAAGACGTTTCATATTTCCGTTTCCCTTTAAGTCGAAAAAATAATATTGAAAATGGTTACAGCGAAGTAACTAGTAAAGAATCGAGACAGAAACTAAATATCTTGGCGTAACTTTCCTTTTGCCTAACCGTTTAGGATAAAATTATTTTTAGATGAAGTTCTGAAATGTGGCCAATTAGGGTGGAACTTGGAGAGAGGATAATCCACTTTTAAAATGATTTTTGTGATTCCGGATTCTACACTACCATTAGAACGTCCAGTTCCGCTGTGCCTGCTGCAATGTTTACAACAAAATAAAACATTTTCAATTTAAAGATTCTTCAGTACTTAAGTACTGAATTTGTGTTATTTATTTGCAAGCGATAATGAAAGGGACGCTAGGTATTCACTATTCTCTTGATGCTAATACCCTAAATCCTTTCATAAAATTTAAACATAACTGTTTTATCAGAAAAATCAGAATCGTACAAATAGTTGCTGAGCTTGATTCTCTTGACAAATTAGTAGAAGAATAAACAGAAAATTCTTACATTCACACAACTTCATATGTTTGTAAATATTTAGCCTTTTTCGTACACTCTCTCATTTAACATATGGAGACAAATCATCCATCACCAATACCATTATAATACTAACGCAAATACGGTTTGTGCAATTTTAACGTTGGCCTCAACATTGGAATTCAACAGCAAATGCAGTAATTACAAAATAAATAGTAGATCTAAAATCAATCGTCACATCGATCGTTCTAATCGCAATGTTATACCCTTACGTAACTAGTGCTCCTTAATAATCAAAAGACATTTTCAAATATACCTTAGAAAGATCGTCAAATAATAGTAATTTAATCAATAATAAGACGGGAATAACAATTATAGGTCTCCAATAGCACCGCCTAAAGCCACTGAGAAGATTTGAATTGGTAATGCATGTTGCAGTTAATCTGAAAATCGTGCAGCCAATTAAACAAAATGCAGCCGAATATCTAGCTTGCGGTACTTTACTTTTATGCAAAATGACAATATGCCTCCGCTGCGATTAAGAAAATATTTTATGATTTTGTGAAGATATTTTAAGTATAAAAACTAACCCTACATGCTATACCGAAAAAAACAATCTTTATGTTTCGTGATTGAGAAATCCCTATCATGAATCTAAAGTTTCCCAAATACGAGTACACAATTACGTTGTCAAAAATTACCACGCCAATATACAAACAATTCAGAATAAATTGAAACCACAACAAGTGTTAGTTTCTCAAGCGACATACCAACATAATTGTAAACTATTTAATATATTATAGACAGACATAACGGTTTTCCATTATACTCAGTAAAGACGAAAATATGCGGTCTATATCTGAAATTCCAATCTAAGCAATTTATATTTATGAAAATACCTGCATTTTCCATTTCCGTCTTTTTTTTTTTATTTTGTTAACATTATTAATTTAATGTTTATTTTTCACTAAAAAACTAAAATTGATAACAAAACGACGGAAAACCTGAAATCACGCGATTTTCCAATAAATACTGTACTGTACAAAGAAAATTAAATTTTTTCGTATTTGAGTTATGGTAGTTTTTCCTTTTATAACATACGAGAATATGGACGTAGTATGGAATTCCTTTTTTTATCCTCAATTTAGTATTATAACTGTACATATACTCTGACATGACTGTTAATTTACGTTAAAAAATTATTGTGGAATTCCATTGTATACAAATGCTTTTCCTTATTAGTAGTGTACCTATATCGAATGACATCATTATAAATAAAAAATAAAAAAAACGTCGAAAGAATGTCCATTACGATTTTTTTTTCGATATGCTAAAATTAATTTAATATTCAAAGAATTTTTATTTGTAAGGCGATTAGTGCAGCAACAACAATATTCAGTAAAATTATATAGAGCTTTAAGCACTTCAGACACGAATGGAATGGGATTAGGATTTTTATTTTATTAAACAATTTCAAAAGTGTGATTTAACATGAAACGAAAGAATTTAAGGAATTTATTGATTTCGGTTGGTAGTTTGTAATAAAAAATTATGTGGAAATTTTTACAGCTGCATGATAGTGAACATTTTAGGAATTTTAGTAGGGCAGAAATCAATAATTGAAATTATATAATTGGATTCCACAGTCCGTTTCTCGGTTTACAATGAATCGGCAAAGCAATGTTAGCAGATAATAAGCACCAACATTAGGCTTAAAGAAGGCTTTTACATAATATCGCAATAAGCTTGTTCGCTTTTTACCATTTATAAACCTTGCCAGTGAGCCAAAGACCAAATATATTTTGATTATAGTTATGTTTGGGGATTGAAAACCTAGACAGTAATTCCCGTAACCGGTTATCTATCTCTTCCTATATCCGATTAAATTGAATAGAATGAATGGGACTGGTATAAAAAAAAAATTACAAATTTGTCATACATATATCGTTTTACGATATTCATCACTAGTGAATAGAAACAGTTCAGGCTTTATAGCACAGTTCCAGATATTTCCACCGCAATCCATGAATTCAAAATTGAATTATCAGTCTATTAATGCTAATTTCGTTATACGTCTATTAATGCTAATTTCGTTATATATAATTAGAAGATGTTTATTTTACTGTTAAAGACAAAGGTTTCTTAGTTGTCTGCAAAATTTATTTTTTTAGGCCTTCCGAATAATTCTAGTGTTGTTATCAATACTTGAGCTTGAAAGTAATATTTGGCGTTGATTTTCCGAATCTGTTAGTTTAATTAAATATTTAAGAACGTCTCGAAAGTTGCATTTGTTCCGCTCTTACGGTATAAGTTGGGTTAATAGGAATTTTTTAACCGTTTCTGAGAATAGAAAATTTACATTTTGGCGACAAAGACTTTCATTAATAGGTTGAATGAGTGCTATTGCATCGGACGTTAACCCGAACTACTTCTGTGTGAAGACATTTTCAATTGATTTAAATATAGGGTAGTAGTGAATTTTAGTAGTAAATCATTGCTACAGAACTATTCCAACGAGTTTTGGCGTTCATGATTAACTCTAGTTTTTTTTCCATTTTGACAGATTTTTGAAATATATTATCGTTCCGAGTAGTCGAGAAGCGAAATAATTTTACTATACGTTTTAAAACTTGTCCATAAGAGGCATAAAATATAGATTTTTTACGGTTATTTCATTTTGACTAATTACTACAATATCATCTACTATGGTCGTATTTGATTTGTATAATGCTTTCTCTGCTTAGCAAACAGCACTTAGGCTGCCACGTATATACACCAGTCCGAGATTGCTTAATTGTCCTTTGAGTTCCCAAGAATTTACTTTAATATGTAAATGTTACCTCTTTTAGTTGATGCTCGCTCATCAAATGTAAAACCGACTCAATATTTTGTTGCGGGTTATTTTGGGCAATTTCACATCAAATAAAACCTTTCATGATTAATAATTCTCGACAGGCTAGGGGGATGGAAATAATTTTACTTCTTTTGAAAACAAAAAAGGCGAAACTATTGGTGGGAAATGTGCTTGCTCGCCATTCCTTTTTAATATACGATGGTTTTGCAAATCAACTTGAGATGTATAGTAAGTTAAATATTTTTCCAAACAACTTGCATCTTACTGAAAATCTACAGAAATGGTGGCCCTGTAGCGTCAATGATAGTCAACTTATGTTTCGTTATAAACAAGACATGACTTCCCCAACTCCAGATAAAATTAAGTTAGCTCTATTTTAGAGACACAATGCTGAATTGTGGTTCATAATAGCAGAAAGACAATTGAGATAAAACAAAGTAACCTCTTATGAAGACCAATATGATATTGTTTTACCAAGAATCGACGAAGATACCTTAGACAGCGTTTCAGATCTTATAGCAAAAAGAATCAGTGTCAGCATAGGATTGCGTAGAGATTTTGAATGGAATTTTATACTCGCAGATACAAACACATCAATAATAGGTGCGGATTTTTTAAAGCGTTTCGGTCTATTGATCGACTTAACGCCGTTATCATCGAATGCCAACGTTTCGAAGGGTTGCTCAACACGAATTACAACAATATCTGCAAATGCATGTCATCCATGAATAGCAAATCTATTAAACAACTTTATAGAAATAACAGTCGAGAAATATGGTATCAACGACGCAGCTCATGGCGTATCTCATATAATTGAAACAACGGGTCCTCCATGTATTGCGCGAGCACGTCGACTAGACTCAGCAAAACACATAACCGCAAAAAAGGAATTTGATGGAATGATAAAACTAGGTATCTGTCGACCAAGTAATAGCAATTGGTCTAGCCCGTTGCACTTAGTGCGTAAAAAAACGGTGATTGGAGGCCATGTGGCGACTACAAACCTCTTAACGCTCAAACGAAACCAGATATGTACAGCATTCCATACTTAACCGACTTTATCCACCAACTAAATGGATGCAAAATTTTTTCAGCGATAAATTTAGTTCGGGCCTATTTCCAAGTACCCATCGATGAGCGTGATATTCCGAAAACGGCAACTCCAACACCATTTGGCTTATTCGAATTTACAAGAATGACTTTTGGGCTTCGAAATGATGCACAGTCATTCCAAAGGTTAATGGATTCAGTTTTTAGAGGATTGGTTTTTTGCTTTGTTCACATCGAACACAAGCTGGTTGCATCAAAGTCGGAAGAGGAGCACTTACAACACCTCGAGATGATATTTCAACGGCTCAAAGAAGCCGGATTTGTATTAAATGCCAGTAAATTTAAATTTGGGGTGCAAAAAATCACTTTCTTGGGTCATGACATTTCCTCGGCAGGTATTGGGCCATTACAAAACAAGGTGGACGCTATTAAACAATTCCCGAAACCTGAAACGGTAGCAGAATAACTTGATTGATGGTCGGATGAACTAGCAAATGCATTTGAGTTGTCCAAACAACGGTCAGTCAAGGCCACTCTTATGAGCCATCCATCACCCAACGCTAAACTGGCAGTAACAGTTGTTGCTTCAGATAACCAAATCGGTGCCGTAGTCCAACATTATGTTGATAATGCCTGGCAACCGATAAGTTTCTTTTTGGTCAAGCTAAACGAAACTCAAAAGCGATACAGCGCGTATGATCGCGAACTCTTAGCAGCATATTCTTTGATTAGGCACTTTAAACATTATCGGGAGGGACGCGAATTTACCTTATAAACCGATCATAAGCCTCTAGTTTAAGCATCCCAAAAGAATACCCAGACAGCATCTCCAAGACAACTTCGACATCTGAAACTTATATTTCAATATACATCCGACATTCAGCACTTATCGAAACCGAGAACTCAGTTAAAATTTAAAAATTTCCAGTATTTGGTACAAACAAACACATCTTGAGCGATACGTCTTCCGAACGAACAACACCATACACAACCTTTCACACCTAGGTATTAAAGCTACAGTAACCATGGTCTCACAGAAATATTTTTGGCCCGGAATAAAATCGGATTATCGGAAGTAGTCACAGTATTGTCCAAAGTGTCAAAAAGCAAAAATTACTAGACACATAAAAAGTCCAATCGGATGTTTTCCAATGAGTAGCAACCGGTTCGATGAAGTACATTTAGACATCATAGGACCACTCCCGCTATCAGAAGGAAACCGGTACTACGTGACACTTATCGATCGCTACACATGATGGTCTGAAGCTATACCCGTGCCGGATATTAGAGCTGATACCGTTGCTAAAGCAGTTTTTAGATATTGGAATTGTCGGTATGGTGTACCTACATTTGTAGTTACAGATCGCGGCTCGCAATTTGAATCTCACCTATTTAATTCAATGAATTATCGAAGCTATTAGGATTCAAGCGGAAAAGAACAACCGCATATAACCCAGCCGGCAACGGATTAATCGAAAGATGGCATCGTAGTCTTAAGACCGCAATTATTGCAAGGAAAATTTTCAGTGGACAAGACCTCTCCCATCGGTTTTGCGGGCCTACATACAGCTTTTCGCGAGAATTTTGGGACTACCTCTGCATTTTTAGTGAACATTTCCGATTGCCTGGTGACTTTTTACAACCAACTGAGCAATTGTATTCACAGTCAGATTTCGCAACTATTTTAAACAACACATTCAAGGCGATTTCACCAACACCTCCAAGATATACTTATATCTCTAAGATATATTTATATTCAAGGAGCTTAAGGATTGTTTACATGTTTTTGTACGCACTGACGCATATCGTACGCTTTTTCAACCTCCATATGAAGGGCCGTTTCCCGTAGTCAATCGTAATGTGAAATATTTTACAGTTAGGATTAAGGGCAAAGATGCAATTATTTCAATTAACCGATTGTAACTGGATTGAATTCTCTTACAATCTTCGGAACGTATTAAAATCATAAAAAAATTTAAAAATTAATAGACACCCCTGAAATCAAGCCTAGCTCTTAATTAACACAGTTCGAAAAACTATATGCATACATGAACTAAACTTAACACAACTTAAGCTAACTTCCAACTAAAAATTAACACAACCGCAAATAAATTCCTATCTGAACCACTGACTCAATCTAAACTCAACCTCAACTCAACTCTAACTCAAACCCAATCAAACATCTAGTCGACTTCTAACTCAGCCCATTACTCACGAGTTCAACTCCAGCTAACTCTATCTCAATTCTCAATATAACCTTCAGATAAATCCAGAGCTGAACTGCTCCCTCAACCATAACCCAACCCTAACTGAACCCCAACTTAACCTTAAATTCAATCCTAACTCAAATTTCAAATCGAACCCCAATCCAACCACAACCTCAAGCCCATAACTCAGTTTTTACCTCAAAAATCACGTGTTAGTACCGGTTTCAAAAACTTTTCAAGTACATTTTCCAAATGCTTTCAATTCTACGCCCTGACCATAAAAACAGATTGCCAAAAAAAATTCAAAATCAGACTAGCCTTTCTCAAGATACCATGGGTACATTCAGACAGGCAGATGGGAAATTTTCGTTTTGCTTATTTGGACTCAGGGACCTTTAAACTAATTTAAGCACAGCTTAGTGAAGAAGAGTAAATAAAACGATAAATATCGACAAAGATGGTTAATCCTAACACTTAACCCACAAAATTAAATAAATACACGTGAAATTTTATAAACCCAATGTTGTTGCGGATCTTGTTGTTATTGATGATTATTGAAGTACAACCAAGCTTATCTTATCTGTTATGAGGTTCTTCAACAATACCATATTAAATACAAATTTATCGATATGTATAAAAATAATCTAATCTTACAAACCACCGTTGTTAAATGTACAGTGAAATATATCCAATACTCTTTCCGATTTAATATCTGTAGCGTACAGCGTTGTCTAAAATAAAACCTCCAATAAAAAGTAATTCCCGTAGAATTTCATTGTACAACAAAATCACCACAGTGTTGTCTGAAATTATGTATCTTTCTTAACCCGCTCCGCGGGAATTAATTCCGCCGAAAATTTTTGTAAGTATTTTTTTCGCGCGGCTTTAAATCAGTTTTTTAAAGTTAAATGTGGCGGATTTAATTCACATTACAAAACAATTAAATTTGCGCGGAATAAATTCAAATTAACTTTCATATTTAGTTTTTTCAGAAATTCAATTTGGTTAAAAAACAATTATAGTGTATTTGCAAATAATTCGCCTGTCCTAACTAATTATCATTGGTTGTTTGGTGCAAACAATTATATTTTTTATCTGTAACAGGCAATTTTTGGTTACTTATTTATTATTTTAATTGCTACAGATTGGTAAATTATTAAATTAATTATTAAAGAAACCTCAACCTCTCTCTACCTTAATTATTTAAAAAATATCCTATTGAAAACAATAAAATACAAAATCAGCAAAATATAGTTTTTAGAGCCACAGCATTGGCTAATTGCGCATGCAAATTGTTTGGCTCAAAAAGCCACGTCTTGATGTTATATAATTTTATTGATGTACATTGGATTTTAATTAAATAATTAAGTAAAGGGTTAAACCTACTCGGATATCCAAACAAGACTGTATGAAGAACATAATTTAATGGAATCTGGATCAACATTTTGTGAACTGAGAACTGAAAAGATGTCTCCCAAAGTTAAGTAAAGTTTCCAAAATATATTTTTCGGCGGCACTAAATCTTCAATTTAATAAAGGTTTAGGTGTACTATTTAATTAGTAATTTTAGCTGCTGAATATTTCAGTTCAGTTCCATGCAAAAATACAGCTTCTTTGATCAGTAGTGTTTTATTTAGAAATTTTACATATGTGAAAATGTTTTTTTTTAAATTTTGCTGAAGCTTGAAATTCTTTTTGGTAAACGGTCTAGTACGTTTGACTTGCAAAGTTGATAAATTCGTACAATTTGGTACAAATTAAGACCAGAATATAAAAATTGGTTATCAGAGTTAATAAACTGCATGCAAGAGCAGAATATAAAAAATTAAATTGACTCTAAAACTTCTATTGCGGCTAAACATAAGGTACTCAAACAAATAATTAACCATAATCTGCACCGTACACGACTCGCAGTAAAAATAAATTCGTAAAATTAACTCATTTTAGAAGAGAATATATCGCATTTAATGTGTTACACCAGGAAGAGAAAGTTATATTTAAAACTTATTCTGAAACTTCTACTACGACCTAGCAAAATTATTCAAACAAATAATGAACGATAATCTGCACTGAACACGATTTGCGGTAACTATAAATCCATAAAATGTGGCCATTTGAGCCTAAAATATAAAAATTGGTTATCACGACTTAAGTATTACATGCAGGAAGAGAATATAATAAATTAAATTTATTATAGAACTTCTAATGCGATCCCATAAAAACAAATAATGAAAGATAAACTGCATTGAACTTGATTCGCGGCAGCGATAAATTCGTAAAATTTGATCATTTGAGCATATAATAAAAAACTGATTAGCACGGCTTATGTATTACATGCAGGAAGAGAATAACAAAATAAAGAATTTATTTTAAAACTTCTACTGTGATCCAATAAAACCAAATAATAAGCGATAAACTGCAATGAGCACAATTCGCGGGAACGATAATTTCGTAAAATTTGATCATTTGAGCGTATGATAAGAAACTGGTTATCACTGCTTATGTATTACATGCAGGAAGAGAATAAAAAAAAATAAATTCACTTTAGAACTTCTACTGCGATCCAATAAAATCAAATAATGAGCGATAAAATGCAATGAGCATAATTCGCGGGAACAATAAATTCGTAAAATTTTATCATTAGAGCCTAGAATATATAAATTGATTAATATAGTTAATGTATTACATGCAGGAAGAGAAAATAAAAAATTAAATTTGCTCTAAAACTTCTACTGGAATTCAATAATAATTATTCAGATAAATAATGAACAATCGCGGCAACTCAAAATTCGTAAAACTATGATAAAAAAACTGGTTATCACGGCTTATTTATTACATGCAGGAAGAGAATATAAAAAAATTATTTACATTAAAACTTCTACTGCGGTAAACACCATTGAACACGATTCGCGGCAACTACAAATTCGTAAAATTTGGTCATTTGAGCCTCAAATATAAAAATTGGTTATTACGTCTTATGTATTACATGCGGGAAGAGAATATAAAAAATTAAATTTACTTTAAAACTTCTACTGCGATCCAATAAAACAAATAATGAATGATAAAATGCATTAAACATGATTTGCGGCAACGATAAATTCGTAAAATTTGATTATTTGACCTTATAATAAAAAACTGATTATCACGGCTTATGTATTACATGCAGCAAGAGGATATAAAATAATAAATTTATTTTAGAACTTCCACTGCGATCCAATAAAACTAAATGCGATAAACTGCAATGAGCACAATTCGCGGCACGATAAATTCGTAAAATTTTATCATTAGAGCCTAGAATATATAAATTGATTATTAGATTTAATTTGTTACATGCAGGAAGGGAATATAGAATATTAAATTTGCTCTAAAACATCTACTGGGATCCTATGATTATTATTCAAATAAATAATGAACAATAAATACGATTTGCGGCAACTACAAATTCCTAAAATTTGACTTGTAGCCTAACATATAAAGATTGGGTATCACGTCTTATGTATTACATGCAGGAAGAGAATATGAATATTTAAATTTACTTTGAAACTTCTACTGCGATCCAATAAAAACAAATAATGAATGATAAACTGCATTGAACATGATTCGCGGCAAAGATAAATTCGTAAAATTTGATTATTTGACCTTATAATAAAAAACTGATTATCACGGCTTATGTATTACATGCAGGAAGAGAATATAAAATAATAAATTTACTTTAGAACTTCTACTGCGATCCAATAAAACTAAATAATGAGCGATAAACTGCAATTAGCACAATTCGCGGGAACGATAAATTCGTAAAATTTTATCATTAGAGCCTAGAATATATAAATTGATTGTTAGAGTTAATGTGTCACATGCAGAAAGAAAATATAGAAAATTAAATTTGCTCTAAAACTTCTACTGGGATCTAATGATAATTATTCAAACAAATAATGAACAATAAATACGATTTGCACAAATTCCTGAAATTTGACATGTAGCCTAAGACATAAAAATGGTTATCACGTCTTATGTATTACATGCAAGAAGAGAATATAAAAACCTAAATTTATTTTAAAACTTCTACTGCGATCCAATAAAAACAAATATTGAACGATAAATTGAATTGAACATGATTCGCGGCATCGATATATTCGTAAAATTTTATCATTTAAGCCTATGATAAAAAAACTGGTTATCACAACTTATGTATTACATGCAGGAAGAGAATATAAAACAATAAATTTACTTTTGAACTTCTACTGCGATCCAATAATACCAAATAATGAGCGATAAAATAATAATAATAATTCGATAAATAATTTATAGAATTTTATAATTATAGCCTAGAATATATAAATTGGTTAATAGAGTTAATGTATTACATGCAGGAAGAGATTACAAAAAATTAAATTTGCTGTAAAACTTCTACTGGAATCCAATAATAATTATTCAAGTAAATAATGAACAATAAATACGATTCGCGGCAACTACAAATTCGTAAAATTTAGTCATTTGAGCCTAAAATATAAAAAATGGTTATCACGTCTTATGTATTACATGCAGGAAGAGAATATAAAAAATTAAATTAACTTTAAAACTTCTACTGCGATCCAATAAAAACAAATAATAAATGATAAACTGCATTGAACACGATTCGCAGCAGCGATAAATTCGTAAAAATTGATCATTTGAACCTATAATAAAAACTGACTATCACGGCTTATGTATTACATGCAGGAAGAGAATATAAAAAAAAATTTACTTTAGAACTTCTACTGCGATCCAATAAAACCAAAGAATGAGCGGTAAACTGCAATGAGCACGATTCGCGGGAATAATTATTTCGTAAAATTTTATCATTAGAGCCTATAATATATAAATTGATTAAAAGAATAATGTATTATCTGCAGGAAGAGAATATAAAAAATTAAATTTGCTCTAAAACTTCTACTGGAATCCAATAATAATTATTCAAATAAATAATGAACAAACGCGGCAACTCCAAATTCGTAAAATTATGATAACAAAACTGGTTATCACGGCTTATGTATTACATGCAGGAATAGAATATAAAAAAATAATTTACTTTAAAACTTCTACTGCGGTAAACACCATTGAACACGATTCGCGGCAACCACAAATTTGTAAAATTTGATCATTTGGGCCTAAAATATAAAAATTGGTTATTACGTCTTATGTATTACATGCAGGAAGAGAATATGAATATTTAAATTTACTTTGAAACTTCTACTGCGATCCAATAAAAACAAATAATGAATGATAAACTGCATTGAACATGATTCGCGGCAAAGATAAATTCGTAAAATTTGATTATTTGACCTTATAATAAAAAACTGATTATCACGGCTTATGTATTACATGCAGGAAGAGAATATAAAATAATAAATTTATTTTAGAACTTCCACTGCGATCCAATAAAACTAAATAATGAGCGATAAACTGTAATGAGCACAATTCGCGGGAACGATAAATTCGTAAAATTTTATCATTAGAGCCTAGAATATATAAATTGATTATTAGAGTTAATCTGTTACATGCAGGAAGGAAATATAGAAAATTAAATTTGCTCTAAAACTTCTACTGGGATCTAATGATAATTATTCAAATAAATAATGAACAATAAATACGATTTGCGGCAACTACAAATTCCTAAAATTTGACTTGTAGCCTAAGATATAAAAATTGGATATCACTTCTTATGTATTACATGCATAAAGAGAATATAAAAACTTAAATGTATTTTAAAACTTATACTGCGATCCAATAAAAACAAATAATGAATGATAAATTGCATTGAACATGATTTGCGGCAACGATATATTCGTAAAATTTGATTATTTGAGCACATAATAAAAAAACTGATTATCACGGCTTATGTATTACATGCAGGAAGAGAATATATAACAATAAATTTACTTAAAAACTTCTACTGTGATCCAATAAAACCATAAAATGAGCGATAAACTGCAATGAGCACAATTAGCGAGAACGATAAACTCGTAAAATTTTATCATTAGAGCCTAGAATATATAAAATGATTATTAAAGTTAAAGTATTACATGCAGGAAGAGAAGATAAAAAATTAAATTTGCTCTAAAACTTCTACTGAAAACCAATAATAATTATTCAAATAAATAATGAACAATCGCGGCAACTCAAAATTCGTAAAACTATGATAAAAAACTGGTTATCACGGCTTATGTATTACATGAAGGAATAGAATATAAAAAAATAATTTACTTAAAAACTTCTACTGCGGTAAACACCATTGAACACGATTCGCGGCAACTACACATTTGTAAAATTTGATCATTTGAGCCTAAAATATAAAAATTGGTTATTACGTCTTATGTATTACATGCGGGAAGAGAATATAAAAAATTAAATTTACTTAAAAACTTCTACTGCGATCCAATAACAACAAATAATGAATGATAAAATGCATTAAACATGATTTGCGGCAACGATAAATTCGTAAAATTTGATCATTTTAACTTAAAATAAAAAACTGATTATCACGGGTTTTGTATTACATGCAGGAAGAGAATATAAAACAATAAATTTATTTTAGAACTTCTACTGCGATAAAATAAAACTAAATAATGAGCGATAAACTGCAATGAGCACAATTCGCGGGAACGATAAATTCGTATAATTTTATCATTAGAGACTAGAATATATAAATTGATTATTAGAGTTAATTTGTTACATGCAGGAAGGGAATATAGAAAATTAAATTTGCTCTAAAACTTCTACTGGAATCCAATAATAATTATTCAAATAAATAATGAAGAATCGCGGCAACTACAAATTCGTAAATTTCAATTTTCAATTTCAATTACATGCAGGAAGAGAATATAAACAAATAAATTTACTCGCATTTCTTCAGTTGAATCTTGTCGACTTACTGGATTCTTTGGCCAAGTTGCACAAATTTGTTATCCACCTTGAACCATTCCACCATTAACTAAAATTTGACAATTTTTGCTGCACCTTCTCAGGAGAACTGCTATAACGCATAGTTCCAATCCTGGACTAGATAATTTGTTTCAACGATGCTACTTTGCTTTTATTATAATAGCATACGCATCTGCTGAATAAGCATATTATGACGTATCTGAAAACCCGTACAAATATAATTTAGTGTCAGCATTAGATTGTTCAAAGGGTAATTGCACAGCCCAGTAGGTCCATTGCCCACAAACTTTGAAAATGTATTTTTATGTTAATGCTTACTGGGCAAGCAACCCCATTGGTCGAATAAGCGGCTTGTCTCTTCTTCGTTTGGTCATGATAGGATTTTCATTGAGATTAACTTTATTGAATGATTTTTGTAATCCAAATATTTTAACGGAATCCAATTTGTCTATTTCTATAAATTATCTGTATCTACGCTGGGTTGAAAATGGTTTTTTAAGAGATTTTCATCGTTGGCTAACCACTACTTCCTTAGCTGGACCCCGAATCGTACGTTAATATGTGATTTGTTGCTTCTTGAAATGATTGTTTTCATTTAGCTGCTTTCTCGTGTTAAAGAAAATGAACATGCTGTACCATAAATAACTTTTTGGGTTTCATACTTGATGAAAGGTTTGTCTGGTTAATTCCGCTATAATATCCGGTGATATTTGGAATCTTCATCTGCAACAATGACATGTCGATTCTTTTTGAGAGAAATTCCAAAAAACTGTTTTAAGGTGGGAGTACCATTGCGGTCTCTGGATTCTCCTGGCGCCTAAAGCCCTTGGATTATTTCGTCTGGCGTGCCTAAAAAAACTGTAACAATAGGAGCAGTTACTGTCGGTTGAAACAATAAGTTTATAATAAAGACATAGGTATTGAGGTTTGCTTTCTCTGTCAATTTAATTGAATGCATATATTGAGTTATTTAGCTTATTGTAGCAGATCCTGCTAGAAGCTTCAACAATATCTTTGTTTTAAGCAACACGTTAAAAAATTATTCTTATTAGCCTATTAACGCAGAAAGACCAACTTTAATTTCGTATCATAGCAAGCTTCATGATTTAAATAGTTTGTAAGATTAGCTGACTACTTGATGAACTAGTCACGACTTTACTAAGTTTACATTTATAATTTTATTTAAATAACCCAGTTTAGTTGTACATTGTATTTGAATCTACACTACTAAAACGTATAGATTTTTAAATTTATTGATTACATGAAGATAAGCGATAGCTTTATATTTTATAAATTTTCGTAATTAAATTAAAAATAAATAATTCCTGGAACCATCTCATCTTGCATAAATTACACTAAATCATTATTTACCATGAAATAATTAAATCTTCACACCACGATTTAATATAACAACCAAACAACTCAATCATTATAAAATCAACTAAAAAAAATTAAATATTTCATTTAAAATCCTATACGTCTGTCAACAAATAAACAGAATATTATTTTGTACATCGCTTCTGTTGTCTTATCCAACAACAACAACAAAATTTAAAAATACATAAAACACAGTAGAAACGAATCGACATCAAATAACACCCATAATCTGAATTAGAATATCACTATCACATATGTCTCAATCCTTCTTCATTTAACACTAATAATATTTTTTCGATCCATGTACCAAATTAAAAAGTGATAAAGATATCTGTGTATTGTGTATTGTGTGTGTTATTATTCTTATTACAAATCTAATGTTTATTTTAAACAAAACAACATTTTGTATTTTTATTTAAATCAAAACGCGTGCCTTCGCCGGAGTCAATATTGTGTTTAACAAAAAAAAATAAAAATTAAGAAGAAAAACCTTTGGGACACGTTTTGGGTATTTACTACATAAATGTAATCTATCTTCGTAATTTTTTATTTTTTTAATTCTTAAATTTGCAAAATATTTTTAAATCTTATTTATTTGTATTATCAAAGTTAAAACAAGCATGAATTGATCACTTTATAAGAACCGCGCACACATATGACAACCGTCGTCGCCTCTATAATATTACGATGATGATGTATTCATCGATAATACACGCATCATGTGGTTGTTTATAAACCAAACGAATTTAATCTGTGTTTAGAATTTTGAAGAATTTAAAAACAAATATTTTTTAATTTAGGGGACCGGAGGTGGAATATTGTTTGATTATTTTAAAAATTTTAAAATTTTGATTAAAAATAAACATTCGTATACGATGTTTAGTATTTGTATAAAAGTCTAATATGGATTTATGCTTTCACAGACTTTTCAATTGAATGCAAGATACATCTCTTTTGTAAGAAACCCAAATATACACTTCATAAAAGAATTAGGTGATTATTTCTGACAATTCCCCATGTCCTTAATTCTTACAATTAAATAAAGGGCACTTTACAGGTAAAAGAAGATTTCAGCAGTTAAACGTTTAGCATAAAAATAGGTTTTGCTATAGAACACATCTCAAATTCGATGTTGCGGCATCGTAAAACCCTTTGAACTCCAGCCGTACAATGTTTTAATTGCTTGTTTAATTGCACTAAGAAGTTTTTCATTAGTTTATATTATAACAAAAGTTTTCAGGCAAATTCTATTTGACGATATGATGCCCAATGTAAAACTGGTCCTTTTTAGGAACTCAACGCTACACGTTTTCGGATACGGCTTGCGCGCTTATTTATTTTGATGATCTGTTCTTAACCTCGAGCACCTTTCAAGATTGCTTAACTTTACTGAAAAAAGTCGTAGAGCAAAATACTTTATCGCTTTGTTTGGAGCCATTCTGATCAATTGACAATTGATCCTCTAAACCCAATCATTAGGGTGAGTAAGACCGATATCGGAAGTTATTAATTCGAGACACGAATTTACTTGATTTGAATCTGATATTCTTAAAGCTTTAAACATCATATTTCTTTCTACAAGCAGTTAGATGTGCTTCGATCCCGGGCAGTTCAGCATCCATTATATATTTTGGTTTCTTGTATGTTAATATGCATTTCAGTATTTCTCGACCGGTTACTTTAGGCTCGTTTTTTTAATTTCATTTTGAGAAGAGTATTCATCCTAAATCAGCCCACTTATTTTGGTGCCCGATGTATTTTAATTTATTTTCTGGTACCAAACAGTTAATTACAGATAACTTAAACCAATTATTGTCTCAGCTTTTCTATCAAAGTTCTAAGTTACAGAGGCCAAAACATTTAAAGGGGCCGTTTGGTTGATGTATGTCATATTACACAACGACAATCTACACAACGAATCTAAGTTAGATGTATGATTATTCGAAATTATTTAATTATATAAGAAAAATTAAAATGGAGGTGACGATATTTGGTTTAATTTTTCATGTCTTTGTTGTATATCACTGAATTGGATTTGGAGAAGATAGGAAAAGTAGAGCGGGTTCGTTCGAAAATGTATGACATAAAATAATTTAAATTTTCTGTTGAAATACCTATACGAGATGAATATTGAATGAAAGAACCGCTACAGAACTTCGCCGCAAGTGATTTCCCCACCCTAAGGAATAACTAAATGAGCATTAGCAATACGAACAGCTTATCAGAACAGAGAATCCCGTACGCTGGCTTAAGTCGATCGATTGATGCGTTATGGTTTTTACCATACTGTTAAAGTTAGTCGAAAGTTGCAAGCCGAAATTGAAAAGTCGATAAAGCAGATTGTGTTAGTCCAGCCAAAAGTAAACTAAAAATAGTAATGTAGATTGGCTAATTCCTGCCGAAAGTTTTCACCCGAAAGTAAAAGTCGATAATGCAGATTATAATATTAACATTCCAACCGAAAATAAAAAAATTTGTAGTTATCAGCCGAAAGTAAATAGGTTACATGGATTTAAATAAAAAAACATATAAATAGTTTTACGTGTAAAACTTTTCTTAACCTATTCGTACAAAATATCGGAAAATCAGAAGAATCCACAAAATTGGAATAAAATCAGCCTCTGTAGTGTTATGTCTGGAAATGGATTGCATTGATGTGACTTGTTAATAGCTATCGCAGGGAAAAAATTAAGTTCAAGTTTCCCGATAGAAATCTCGGAAAATTCGATTTTCCAAAATTTAAATCACAAGATTTCCCACGGGAAACTTGAACTGAATTTTTTTCCTGCGATAGCAATTGACAAATCACATCTATGCACTTCATCTCCAGACATAAAACTCCAGAGGCTGATGTCATACAAATTTTCTAATAATTTTTGGAAAATCGAATTTTCCGAGATTTCCCTCGGGAAACTTAAACCGAATTTTTTTCTAGGATAGCTATTAAATCACATCAATGCAATCCATCTCCCGACATAACACTCTAAAGGCTGATTTTATAAAAATTTTCTAATAATTTTTGGAAAATCGAATTTTCCGAGATTTCCCTCGGGAAACATGAACCGAATTTTTTTCTGCGATAGCTATTGATAAATCACATCAATGCAATTGATCTCCAGACATAACACTCTAGAGGCTGATTTTATACAAATTTTCAAATAATATTAGGAAAATCGAATTTTCCGAGATTTCCCACCGGAAAATTGAACTGATTTTTTTTAGTGCGATAGCTATTGTCAAGTCACATCAATGCAATGCATCTCCAGACAAAACACTATAGAGGCTGATTTGATACAAATTTTCAAATGATTTTTTGGAAAATCGGATTTTCCAAGATTTCCCACGGGAAACCTAAACTGAATTTTTTCCTGCGATAGCTATTGAAAAGTCACATAAAAGCAATTCATCTCCAGACATAACAATCTAGAAGCTGATTTGATTCATCCATTTCTTACTTTCGGCTGGAAACTTTTTTGAATTTTCCTAGATTTCCCACGGGAAAGTTGAACTGAATTTTTTTTCTGCGATAGGTATTGACAAGTCACATAAATGCAATCCATCTCCAGACATAACACTCTAGAGGCTGATTTTATACAAATTTTCCATTAATTTTTGGAAAATCGAATTTTCCAAGATTTCCCACGGGAAACTTGAACTGAATTTTTTTCCTGCAATAGCTATTGACAAGTTACATCAATACAATCCATCTCCAGACATAACACTATAGAGGCTGATTTTATTCATCCATTTCTTACTTTCGTTTAGAATCTTTTTTGAATTTTCCGAGAGTCCCCACGGGAAACTAGAACTGAATTTTTTTGCTGCGATAGCTATTGACAAATCACATCTATGCAATCTCTCTCCAGACATAACACTCTACAGGCTGATTTGATTCATCCATTTCTTACTTTAAGCTAGAATCTTTTTTGAATTTTCCGAGATTTCCCACGGGAAACTTGAACTTAATTTTTGCCTCCTGCGATAGCTATTCACAAGTCACATCAATGCAATCCATCTCCAGACATAACACTCTAGAGGCCGGTTTTATACAAATTTTCTAATAATTTTTGGGAAATCGAATTTTCCGAGATTTCCCACGGGAAACTTGAACGATTTTTTTTCCTGCGATAGCTGCTGATAATTTACATCAATTAAATCAATTTTCAGACATAACACTCTAGAGGCTGATTTTATTCATCCATTTCTTAGTTTCGGCTGGAAACTTTTTTGAATTTTCCGAGATTTCCCACGGGAAACTTGAACTGAATTTTTTCCTGCGATGGATATTCACAAGTCATATCAAAGCAATTTATCTCCAGACATAACACTCTAGAGGCTGATTTTATACCAATTTTCTAATAATTTTTGGAAAATCGAATTTTCCGAGGTTTGCTACGGGAAACTTGAACTGAATTTTTTTCCAGCGATAGCTATTGACAAGTCACATCATTGCAATCCATCTCCAGACATAACATTTTAAATGCTGATGTGATACAAATTTTCTAATGATTTTTGGAAAATCGGATTTTTCGAGATTTTTCACGGGAAACTTAAACTGAATTTTTTTCCTGCGATAGCTATTGAAAAGTCACATCAATGCAATCCATCTCCAGACATAACACTCTGGAGGCTGATTTTACACAAATTTTCTAATAATTTTTGGAAAAACGAATTTTCCGAGATTTCCCACGGGAAACTTAAACCAAATTTTTTTTTTGCTATAGCTATTGATAAACCAAATGCAATTCATCTCCAGACATAACACTCTAGAGGCTGATTTTATACAAATTTTCTAATAATTTTTGGAAAATCGAATTTTCCGAGATTTCCCACGGGAAACTTGAACTGAATTTTTTTCCTGCGATAGCTATTGACAAATTACATCAATGCAATCCATCTCCAGACATAACACTCTAGAGGCTGATTTTATTCATCCATTTCTTACTTTCGGCTGGAATATTTTTTTGAATTTTTCGAAATTTCCCACGGGAAACTTGAACTGAATTTTTTTTTTGCGATAGCTATTGACAAGTCACATCAATGCAATCCATCTACAGATAAAACACTCTAGAGGCTAATTTGTTTTCGACAGGAATGTCAATAACATAATCTGCATTATCGATGTTTCACTTTCGGCTAACTTTAACAGGGTGTTTTTACCATTAACCGATACGACGTAATGTTTTTGCAGTCGACGTTTAACTTTATACGAATCTTAAGGATGTAATAATCCCGTTCCAATGAAATCAAAATCACATTTGTGGAATGGTTTCGAAAAAAACCGTCATCTTGGTTGGTTTTACGTGTTTATTTTGGTACAACGTTTTGCATGATTGGTCGCAGTTGGTCAATGACTGTGTCAGTTGGCATAGAAAAAGGATTTTCGATGAAGTACGCACCGGGTAGCTTGATGGTTTGACCTTTAACCATTTCAGCTGATGAGTACTTCAGATCTTCTGTATAACCATACAATCGGCTTGGGGATGATAAACCGTCGATGTACGATGTCTAAGTGAATATGTTCGGAGCGACAAGGTGGAATTTCGAATAATTAAGTGATTTTGTTTAGCGTTGGACTTTAGCACGTTGGCCGGATAAACAAGACTGAGCCCAATTACTTACGTCTTTGTTTATGTTAGGCCAAAAGTAGCGAGCAGTAATCAATTTACGAGTGGCACGGACTCCAGGCTGCGAAATATTATGTAATGTGTCGAAAACAGTTTGACCTAGTGATTCTGGTATATATGGCTGGTTGTATCCAGTAGACGTATCGCAGGCGATTTCAAGGCCAGGCAGTTTAAAAAGCCCTAGTTTCATTGATGATCTAGTGTGACATTCGGAACCATAAAACAAACTCTAAAGTTCTAGTCTACTTTTTGTGTGTTTGCGATTTTTCTTTAGTCGAAATGTGTTTCGACTGTGGCCGATTTGCTGTCGGTAGTGCGGTAAAGTGTGTCCGCGGCAATGTTGTCATTTCCGTGGACATGTTCGATGTCCGTTGTAAATTGACTGATGTAATCCAAGTGGCGAGACTACCTCGGATTACGTTCAGTTTGTGATTGAATTACTCTAGTCAGAGGCTTATGGTCGGTGTAATTAGTGAAGTCTCGACCTTCAACATAATAAGTGAAGTATTTGACCGCCAGATAAATTGCTAGTGGTTCCCAGTCGAATGCGTAATATTTCTTTTTCGGCATCCGAAAGTTTTTTGGAGAAGAATCTCAGTGGCAGCAATGTTTGATGCGTCAGTGATTAAGCTGAGCTTTGAGTTGCTCAGTGGGTGCGCCAATAGTGTTATCTGGGACAATTCAGCCTTAAGCGACATGACTGATAGTTGTCACTCGTCGGGCCAAGGAAAGTTCTTTTGAAGTTTTGGGATGAATCGGTGGTAGTAGTTTACCACACTGACGAATCGCTGAATACTTTTAATTGAAAGAGGAACTAGGAATTCTTTAATGGCGTTAATTAGTTCTTCAGACTGCAGAATACCATAAGGTGCTATCTTGTGGCTATAGAAATTAAGAGTGGTTCCGCCAAAGACTCATTTTGAACTTTTGATATGAACATCAAACTGTGTTAACCTGTGGAAGAGTTATTCCAGGTGAACCTTGTGTTATTGCTCATTATGCGAAGCTACAAGAATATCGTCGATGTAAACGAAAACTAAGTCCAAGTCAAGTACGACTTCGTTCATGAAACTCTTAAACGTTTGAGTGGCATTGCGTAGACCGAATGGAATTCAGGTGAATTCGAATAGGCCAAACGGGGTGTTGATCGCAGTTTTGAAAACGTCTTCAGGTGCGACGTGTTTAAACGCCGATAGTTCCAACATAGTCTCCAATATTGATCTTTTTTCTTAACCATTTGGAGCAGACAAGAGACGGGAAATACAAATGGCTGTCAAATCGCTAATTCCACTATGTGTTGGTATGTGCGGCTTTGTGACGAACCTGTTCTAGTCTATGTGATCAACGATGACAATATGATCAACTACGTTATGTCGAACAGGTACATTATATTTCGGCTTTGCTGTTAAAGAAGGAAACTTCTTGAGCCATGTGCCATAGTCGTTGTCAATTGCGAAATGGATCGGTGCCGGTGTGTCGACATGAACCATTGTGGTATTGATTGACAGCTTAAGATCGACAAGGAGGCCAAATTTACACAGAAAATCGGGGCCAATGATCGGAAAATTCGTGAATGTTCTTCTAAGTCCGATATCAATCTGTAGCAATTTTATGCCATAAGTGTGTATTGTTGTGCTATTGGCGGCCGATAGAACTAAATCAGATTTTTTTGGAATGAGAAAAACGAACCTGCGAAATGGGATTACTGAGAGATCCGCGCCACTATCGATCAAAAATGTGAGTTTATGGCGGCTGTTTAAGGTGTGCCGCAGCGACCGTAAAATTTGCTCGTTTGAGAGTGTTACGGTTGCGGAAGTCGTCTTTGATATGTTGAAATTACATGGACTAGTACATTTCTAGGCACTATTGCCGAATTTGCGATAGCACCAGCATGTGGTCGGTGGTCGATTTTGTTGTGCTCGGTTTCCCCGAGTTACTAACCGGCGAGGCGATCTTCTATTGTTTTTGTGTTACTTGTGTGTTGCCTTGTACCGAAGGAATTGCGTTGATGTGTCTTGTCCGCTGGACATAGCCTAGTGGAGTTTTTTCCGCGGGGTAGTGACATATCTGACTGAGGCAATAGAGAAATTCTAATGAACTCCGGCATCTTCCGATTCCAGAGCGACTTGATTATTTTAGTTGTGAAATTGTTTCCGGCCAGTGAGTGAAATTTGGCCGAATGCCTCTAATGGGCGTCTGTCACCGATCTCATGTCCGCTTAGGAGTAAGATGGCCTAAATTGGTCTAACAGCGTTCGTTTAAGTATCTCCTATCGGTTCTCGGTCGTAGGAAATTCGAGTATGTCCATTACAGTGTTGCTAGTCTCCGGAGACAGCGCAATATGAATAAATTTCACTTTATCTGATGTGCTGTTTTGTAATTGAAACGGTAGCTCTGCGGTATGAAACCAGTTTTCGGATTGTCTAGCCAAAACGGCTATAATTCATTATATAAATCTATCAATCCTTGAATTCCAACATTTTCTTTTTCAGCTTAAATATAGCCAATATTCAGCGGGTGAAACCAGCCGAATTAAGACTCTATATTGCTATATTCTCTGTACCAAAGTGCTGAAGGCACCAGCCAACAAATAAATGATGAAGTAGGTTATTTCATAAAGTTTATGACTTCGAACATTCCGTTTACCGGTCTAGGAAATCTGAGGTATTCTCGATATCTTTATCGAGTTTTACCCAATAGCTTTATGTAAACCAGCGCCAAAAGTTTTTCTTATATGGAAATCGAAAGATGATGTAAAGGTAAAGGTAAGTAAAATTTTCGAAATTAAGAAACCGGAATACCTCGTTTTTTGAGAAAGTATTTATTAATTGGCGTATTTTAGTTTTAAAATAATTGTTTTGAAACATGAAAATTACAGTAAAACCTTAGGGTATCTATACTAAATATATCAACAGAGTTTCAAACAACACGACTACATTCATTTCCGTTTGTAACACACGCAAATAAAACATACTAGACCGATATTTTAAAATCTGGGTGTAATTCATTCAACCGAAATCGGTTTTGATTTATTCCATTTTCAACAACATAATTCAACATAAACAACAACACATTATACAAAAAAAAAAAAAAATAAAATGCTCTTACATATGAATAATTTATGTTGTATTTTTAAAATCACTACCGAATGAAAATTATGATAATTTATAGATTTCTTACTATATTTTATACGTATCCATCCATTCAAAGCTTTTCGAAACGAAACGACGATATATCCTTAAAAGCAGAAACGATTTAATTTAATAAAGCAAAGCAAAAAAAAAAAAACTTCCACTTTGTACTTCGCTTTTTTTTTGTCAAATGTGAGATGGGAGTGATTATGATTTAGTGAATTTTCATCTTATTCAATTTGAACAAAAAAAAGGATAACTTCTTATTATTCCATTATGAATCCAAATGATTATGATTTTTCATGGCTAATAAATATTTATTATTTTCTTAGCAACTTAATCGGTTTTCTTTTTGCAATGAAAAATTGTCCACCCTTTTTAGTGTTATACAGTGTTTTTAGTGTGTGTATATATAGTATTTAGTAGTCAATCGCAACCCTTTTTATGGATTTTTTTTAAACTTCGATGACCGTATACATCGAAATGTTTTTTTTTATATATTTTTTGTGATTTATAGGGATGTCCGTTGAAGGGTCTTCCACAATATACTATTATTATTTTATGATTATTGAATTTCACTTCAAATTTGATATTTCCAATTTAAATGGAAATTTTTCGTTTTTAATAAAATTATCGAAAATATATTAAACCATATACATATGTAGGTACTTGCCGTTATGGTATGACTACGATGAGTAATAAAATTTTCCTATATTCATATTCGTACATATAATTTTTCCAATTATACGTTTTCAATTTTCACAATTATACATTATGTGTGTATTAAACATAAAAATAATGTTTTGTATGTGGGATCAATTCGCATGCTAAAAATAAAATACGCGAGCATATACGAAACAGACTTTCTTTATTTAAACGTTTTCAAATTATGGTTGGCAAAAGGTGAATGCATTTTTATTGCGTACATAATGTGTATGATTTGAAGAATTAATTTGCTTTTGATGTATGTATGTAGGATACACTTTTTGTTTTCTTTCAAGTTTTAACTTAACAATTAAACGATTTTTTTAATGAAGAGGTTAATGCCGCAATTACGATATAATTGAGTATATGTTTGTTTTTAAAATAAAGGCGCGCTCTGTCGGACATTAATTACATTTTTGAATAGTAGTTTTACCATTTAATTCTTTTACATTTTTTTTTAACGACTTATTACTCGTTCAATATGCAACTTAATTTGTTCATTTATAGTATTAAGGAGCAAATGTAAACAAACTATAAAAAGCAAATGGATCGATTTAATCTTCTCGATCTTTGTAATTAATATTGATTTCTTCATGAAACTAGGCATAAATATTTTCTTTAGAATCCAATAATTTAATAATGAGCAATTCAAAGATACTTTCAAAAAAATGATCAAATATTTAATTGCCACTTGCCTCTTTCAACTGTATTTGTTTAAATTAACAATTTATAACTAAATGAAATTAACTAAAGCTTAGAAATGTAAACTTTAATAGGAGTCCAGTGATTGGACGGGTCAAACAAAACAATTATTCGAGAATATGGAAAAATGTGATAAAGAAATAAAAATCCTTACCATATTCGGTTAGGACGCTGGCCTCACACAACGTTTTCAGACCATGGAAAAATTGTATAAAGCATTTTTCTAGTACAATTTTAGCTCTCGTACAATTTTAACGTAAATTGGCATTTAGGTTAGCTTAGGGTAGGTTTGGGTGGCGGTAGACCAGGCATAGACACATAAATGGTCCGTAGCCATTAGGGTTTGCAAAAACCTGCAAATTTTAAAACCTGGGTTTTCGGATTTAGAAAATCGTTAAACTCGGGTAACCGGGTTAAACCCGGGTTTTTTTAAACTTCACTAAAATAACAAAAACATTTAAAATATGATGTCAGAAATTCAATTTTATTCATAAAATACTAAAATAATAAACAGTTCAATCGTAAAGTAAATTAAAAACCAATTGTCTAATACATTTAAATGAAATATGTCTAATATGTATCTTAATGCTAAAGCATGTATTGCATTATCAACCCAAGCGTATTCTGGTTTTGGTACAAATATTACCTGTGATTGAGAGTAATCTTTCTGCGTCAGTCGAAGTTGGCAAACTGAAAACTCGAACATTGCGCACTCTTCGGAAGAGTATCTGCGTGTTTGTTCCAACTGGACGGGTCTCTTAGATATGTCTCAATGACGTTAAAATGGCGCATCTAGCAGTTTTAGTCCAATATTTGAATTCAAATTTAAAATTTTTTTGAACATATGTACAAATAATTACTGATTTTGCTGTAATCAGAGTTGCATACTCCCTTCCTAATGCTTCAACTGCTAATTTAATTGGTGATATTGCATTTCGTAAATCATTCAATAGATCTAAGTCAATTTGTGAGAGTTCCTTAAGATTATTAAGATCTTTTAGAGCAAGTTTTACACATTCGTGCTACCATATTAAAAATGGAATTCCAACGAGTCTTGCAATCTAGAACTAATGTCAGCTCCTTATTGAATTTTTCCTCTACATAATTTTGTAAATACCATATGTATTATGAACGGGAGATTTTTAAAAAAATGTATCTCTACTTCGCGTTGCTTCAATACAATTGTGAAGTTTGTCATTGTTATAACCTATTTCTATGTTTTCGTCGTCTTTACTTTCCTCAAAAGAATCAATGTTGCATTCATTGTCGGTATCACCCCCGTTATTTGAACCAGCATTAGTATGCATTTTAGATGTCTTTCTCCTAATTATTGAATCATAAAACAGCCAAATGAATACTTTGATTTATGCAAATGATGATTTCCGATTCAGATTCTCTGCCAAATTTAAGATTCACACATGTACCGTCGCATGTTGTCGCTATGATATCTGACCAAAGTATACCAAAGTCTTTAAGTTTTGTGGTTAATAACTCATTGGTTTTCTCCGAATGAATACTTCCGTTAATTCGCACAAGACCTAAATTAAAACATTTTTGATTTTGAATATCAAAGATTAGTCAATATTTTGGCTCTCCATAAAAATTTCAAGTTTTCGCCCCTTTCCATTTTTTTCCCAAACTGTAAGCCACTGAACAAAAATTTTGTACAATGCCACCTCTCGCCTAAAACGAGACCCAGAAACTTCGCTTAAAGGGTGCCGGAATATTTACCACGGATACCAATAGCAACATCATCCGCATAGGCAACTACTTAAAAGCCACTGTCCTTCAGTCTCAGCAATAAGACATTTATGACCAAGTTCCAAAGTAGGAGGGACAGTACGCCACCCTGTGACGAACCTCTGCTTGCAAATCTTCTGACGAAGGATTCCCCAAAACTTGCATTTATGATCCTGCCTCTTAGCATCTGATCTACCCAGTCCTTGAGTGATTCATCCACTCTCATATCTGAAAGTGCCCGAGTTATAGCCCCTGGAAGCACATTGTTAAAGGCACCCTCAATATCAAAAAGGTTACCATTGCATAGTCTCTATATTCGAAAGATTTTTCAATGAAAAATACAAGAGAATGAAGAGCAGTCTCTACAGATTTCCCCTTGCAATAGGCATGTTGAGATTTAGACAGCTTTTCCGACACAGTCGTGCCTTTAATATGAGCTTCTATTTGTCTTTTCAGTGTTTTAAAAAGGAAGGAAGACAAGCTAATCGGTCGAAGTTCTTTGGGATTGCAGTGTGAGCGTTTTCTGGCCTTAGGTATAAAAACAACCTCCATTTCTGTCCTTTTACTAGGAATATCACATAGTTCTAGGCTGCCTTTAAAAATTACCTATAAACAGGAAATTGTTAGATCCGTAGTTGGTTGTAAATCCGCAGGGATAATACCATCAAGTCCAGGCGACTTATATGGTTTAAAACTGTTTATTGCCCACAGAATCTTTTTTCTGCTAATAATTTGGCTTATGAGGCTACTTGTCCTTTTATCTACTGATGTGCTAGGTACAGATTCGGAACAACCAGGAAAATGAGTCTCCATCAAAAGTTCCAGCGATTCCGCATTATAAGTGGTCCATATCCCATCCGGCCAGTTGCTAGTACTTTGGGTAGCCTAAACATCTCCGAAGACTCCTGAATTTTGCCACAGCATGGTCTCCAAGATCTGTTCTTGGCTTTTCTCAATTGATGTATGTAAATTTTGAGGACTTCCTTATAGGAGTCCCAGTCTACAGCACATTTTATTTTCCGTGCTGTTTTGAAGAGTCTTTTGCATTTTCAACGTGTTTGTTGAATCTCCTTGGACCACCAGGGTGGCCGAGATTTACCCCTAGGCCTGCTAAGGGGGCAAGTCAAGTATCGTTACATTAAAAGTGCTGGACAACTCGTCCACCAAACCATCGAGCTCTTGCGCAGTTTTTAGAGGTTTTGGCACCCGAACTGGTAGTGAATTACCCAGAATAGTTCTAAAGGTATCTCAGTTGGTTTTCCTCCTGTTTCTGTAGATTGGACTTTTTGGAGAAGTCAAGTCCATTTCAGATTGAAGATAACAATGATCAGAAAAGGAGTAGTCCTCCGACACTCTCCAGTTTAATAGACTAATTACAAAAAGCTTGAGACAAGAGTAATATCAAATACTTCCTGTCTATTACTTATTATAAAGGTCGGCTTATTTCCTATGTTACATATATGAAGGTTAATAATTTAAATGTAATCAAGGAGTAACTTACCTCGTTCATTTGTGTCCGTACTTCCCCAGAACGAGTGATGAGCATTTCTATTACTCCCAAGGATGACTTCAACTTTGCGCTTCTAAGCCTCCAAGATTAGCTCACCTAGAATGATTGGTAAAGTATCCACTTCATCATAAGCTAGGTAAGTTGATACTACCTAGAGGTTTGGTTTATCGACCTCAATGCTGACCGCTGCTACATCTCGGTTACTAAAATTTGATAGCACAAAACAACTTCTGTTATTTTTAATGAGAATGCACGATCGAACCTTTTCTTTTTGAGTCTTTAACCCAAGTACCCGGTATTCAGTGACTTAGAGTGGTGAAGGTTGACTTGAAGAAATGTCAGTATCATCTCTACATCCTCTTCTCCACCATTGGCATTTAAGGAACAATGTTACAAACGCTAGTATAGGCTGTCAGTATCGTAATCAAATCACCGTGATTAAATGTTCGTGGTGTACTATATTTCGCGGGTCCTTGGCAACTATATCCTGAGACACGTACCTCTAGTTGTTGGCAGAGAGTGACTCTTTACTTTTTTAACAATCTTTGTTTTTCTGTTCTGGGAAATCTCACTCAAAAAATATGATTAAAAAATGGTTCGCCATATTGAATCCGCCATTTTGATTATATAAGATTGGACAACGGATACATGATCAGCGACCCTATAAACCTTCGTTTAATAATTTTCATGCAAAACTTGTTGGCAGAAAAAACTCAAGTAACTATTATGAGATAGGGGTAGTTTATCTCCGTAATGATTTGTTTTTAGGAAAATACCGAAACAAGTTAACTTTATTTCATCGTATGATATGCAAAATTACTTTTTTTAATATTATTAAATTCAAAATGTTTATTAAAAATATTTATTTAAAAAAATACAAGTTCACCCCTAAAAAATAGGGGATGTAAATCCTACGGTCAAATTTTTTAAGAATTACAACTACTTTAAAAAAAAAGCAATTTCCAACTTGTTTTGTTGAAAAATCTTGAGTAGAAGAGCAGATATTTGCAAAGGGTGTGAACATTTCAGGTAGGTTTTCACTCGCTAAACGTGCTATTCCGCCGGTAAAAAAACTACGTGTTCCTCATTCTTTATTTGTCTAACACTATGCAATGTTTTATCCGAATCGATGAGTGTCATTTGGGTAGGGTGACAAATGGGCTACGTGCCAATTTGAAACTGAGAGACCTATCTGACACAATAGACATTCAAATGCGGTTTCTTCATGGGTTTTTGATGTAGTGAGTATAATTCACTAAGTCAATACGTTCTGGCCGGATACTTAATGTAAATGGCGGGCGAGAGTTTTATTTTTGTAGTTTTGTCGTAGCTACCTGACGAGTAGACCAACTTTTCAGTACGAAACCAAACTACCAACATAAAGAAACTCTTGGCCCTTGGGTTAAATTTACGGCGAGAGGGGAATGATATTTCTACTTTTTTCAGTAGATATGTTATGAGGGATTGGCCTCTTTATTTTTCTGATTTACTAAATCGAAAATATTAGGGTTGTAATGAACAATTAATATATTTGTCTATAAAAAAGTCGAGAAAATCATTTAATAAACATAAAGCTACCAATTTTAGCCATGTCTTACAACAAATAAAGAATTTTAAGATTTCTTGTTATTGACCGCAAACATAAACCTACTGAACCATTAAGAGTCATTAAAACGTACAACAAGAAAAAATAAATTCTTCCACTCCATTTAGAAGTATGGCATGATTTAATTTAGCCACGGATGGCACATAGGCTTTACAATATGTACATGTGACCGACATAACCAACGAAGCCTTCCTAGCAGATTGTAAACGATTTTCAGCTAAAAGAGGAGAACCAAAGCATACACCGATAATGATTCTAACTTTAAAGGCGCAAGCCAAGTAAGTTAATTAAAGGCCAAAATAATAAAGAACGGAATTTTATCCTACCATCATCTCTTCACTTTTGTGGATTGTAAAAGGCAGCATTAAAATTACGGAAGAATCAACAGTCGAAAATTATGATGTATTGACCATCACAGTTTTTATAATTGTCATATCCACTTCATCGATTCCAAAGCAATCCATTAATTTTGAGAGTCTTTGTACCGTGGGAGTCTATATACCGTTTGGAAGCACTTCGGACGTTTACCAAGGATTAGATGAACTTATAGCCAATGATATTCAACCACTATTTAAAGAAACTAGTCAGGTGTTGATTGCGGGCGAATTTAATCTGCCAAAAGTCTCTTGGTGCTGGATTGATGACAAGTTTATGAAATCATCCGCTGATATCACTTCTAGCTATGTGTTAGAAAGTTTAGTGAATTTTAGAACGCATCAATTCAATACAAATTTTAACGAGTTTGGATGTATTTTGGACTTAATTTTTTTCATCTTGCGATTTCATCGACAGATAACCTTTTCCGCATTTAGCGGGACATTCTGGCATAAATCAAAAGCCACTTTTAATTAAATTTAATTTTTTAGATTATGATTTTTGAAATTTTATTCATAGCGATTTTAAATGTGATTTTATAGGAATGCGGATGTAGTTTCGCTTAATCACATTTTTGATAATATTGATTGGACAACTTTATTTCACTTATTGGACATTTCGGTTGCTGTTTCAAAGTTGTATACTATTATGAAGAGTGGTTTTGAATTATTTGTTCCAATGGTTTTTGTGGGTTCGACGTATTTAGAACCTTAGTTTAATCGTTGCTCAAAAACTTCGCAAATCGTAAATGGCGTTCTGAGAATGTTAACGACAAATCTAGATATCGTGAATTATGCAATAATGATTTATCGTGTATCTTCCCGATACACGTTATTATTTGTAAATGCGCCAAATATGGACGCCACGGTATGTGTTCCAATCACCCCGATAATTGTAAAGAAAAACGCCTGAACTTTTCACTTTCAAACTTTAAAATTAAGATGTGTATTTCGTTTATTCACTGATATGTTATTATGTATAATAAACATATATATATATATATATATATATATATATATATATATATATATATATATATATATATATATATATATATATATATATATATATATATATATATATATATATATATATATATATATATATATATATATATATATATATATATATATATATATATATATATATATATATATATATATATATATATATATATATATATATATATATATATATATATATATATATATATATATATATATATATATATATATATATGTATATATATATATATATATATATATATATATATATATATATATATATATATATATATATATATATAAATTTAGTTACAATTGAATGAAAAGGAAAATATTACACACCGCTGCTACCGATTGTAAAAGAATTAGTTTTTTTGGATAAAACAAAATTTTAGTATTCCACAAAATTAGGTATTGTACGTCACACGCCAAAAAAAAGTATATTAATCAAAAATAACGAGACGAAGAATATAATTCTCGCGAAGTTGTTTTTTTGTCTTGTTGGTTTTTTTTTATACGCGTAAGAAATACAATTCGTGTTGACACACGAGAAAAGTCGTAATGTCAAAATTCGCCGTTCTATTAAAGGCGAGTTGGAACCACAGAAATTATCACTCAAGTTTAAATTGAGGTAAATAATTTTAGCGAGATGTGAATTTAGTGTTCGATTATACATATTTTGTGTACATGCCATCTCGCTAGATGGCAAATGAAAATACGTTACGCAAAGAGATATCTCATGCGTAAACCAAATATGTATGTGGTGGTGAATGCATTGCAATTTATATAAACAAATATTTAATTTGTATGATTGCAATGCGTGAGCCGCTACAGGACTCCCCCGCAAGTGAGTCCTCCTCCCTATAGAAAATTTTCATGGCTGGAAGCAAACATGTTTAAGTGAGCGATGAACTGATTTCACATCAGTAGAAAACAGTATGCCTTAAGCCGGTTTGAGCCGATCAATTGAAATGGTTTGGTTTTTCCCATAATTTGACACGGGAATTGTTCTCGAAGGCCTCGATTGACTTTAAACGGTCCTTTATAAGGAGGAGATAAGCCTGTGCGAACCTTGTCCGTTCGAACACAAAATCACAGTTGGCAAGTAATTTGGGAACAAAAATGTCATCTTGTTTGGCTTGCCGAGTTGATTTTGGGATAAGGTTTTGCATTGTGTATCGGAGTTGGTCGATGATTGTGTCACTAGTTAATAATGGTAAAAAAGGATTTTCGACGAAGAACTCGCCTGTAAGCTTGATGGTTTGTCCATAAACCATTTCAGCTGGTTAGCTCTTCAGATCTTCTTTTACTGTTGCTCGGATTCCCAGTAATACGATGGGCATTTCCGAACTCCAATTGATCGTGTTTCCTCTGGCCATTAATGCAGCTTTGAGTTGCCGGTGGAAGCGTTCGACCATGCCGTTAGCTTGAGGATGATAAGCCGTTGTACGAATCCGATGTGAGCCAAGGGGTTTTGTTAACTCGCTAAAAAGCTTGGACTCAAATTGCGTTCCTTGATCACTAGTGATATTAAGGGGCACGCCGAATCGTAAAACGTAATTCTTGACGAACGTCAAGGCAATGGTTGCAGCTGACATATTAGTCATTCAGTAGGCTTCGGGCCATCGGGTGAATCGATCGACACAGGTGAGCAGGTAAGTATATCAATTAGATAGAGGAAGTGGTCGTATTATATCTATAATATGGATATGTTCAAAACGACCTGATGGTATTTGGAATTGTTTATGGGATGATTTAGTATGCCGTTGAACTTTTGCACATTGGCAGGATAAAAAGAACTGAGCCCAATAAGTTACGTCTTTGTTCATACTAGGCCAAAAATATCGATCAGTAATCAACTTACGAGTAGCACGGACACCAGGATGCGAAATATTATGTAAAGTGTCGAATATGGTTCGACGTAGTGATTCTACGATAAATGGGCGATTGTACCCAGTTGATGTATCGCAGATGATTTCGAGGACAGGCAATTTAAAAAGCGCCTGTTGCGTTGATGAACCGAAGCGATATTCGGAACCAGAACATAAATTCTGAAGTTCTAGGTGAGCTTTTTGTGCAATAGCGATTTTATTTAAGTCGAATTGTGTTTCGACTGCGGCCGTTTCATTGTACGTTGTGCGAGAGAGTGTATCTGCAACAACTTTTTCATGTCCGTGAATATGCTGAATGTCCGTGGTAAATTGACTAATATAATCTAAATGGCGAGCTTGCCTCGGATTACGTTCAGTTTTAGACTGAATTGCTCTAGTAAGAGGTTTATGGTCGATAAAAATGGTGAAGCCCCAACCTTCAAAAAAATATCTGAAGGGTTTCACTGCCAGATATATTACGAGTAATTTCCGATCGAATGTGAATGCTTGTTGACATTCTTCAAATGTGTATGTGGTGGTGAATCCATTGCAATTTATAAAACAAATAATTAATTTGTATGATTGCAATGCGTGAGCCGCTACAGATTCATTCTCAGCCCCTCATGAAATATGTGACGCTTTTGCAAATGTTTTGTAGGTATCTTTTGATAGTTGCCATATAATTGTAATCCTACAATCCAACTCGCGGAAATTGTGATTGGACTGGATTGTTTAGATATCACTGAAGATCGAGGTCCCAATGGTATCGCCCATGGATTTTGAACAAGTGTGCGCTTTCTTTGTCTGTACCATTATTTTATTCATTTATTGAGAGTTTTTCAACTACATTTAAACCTGGTAGAACTACTCTATATTTAAATCTGGTAGAAGGAGTGATATTACATGCTACAGAGGTATCTCTATTCCTTCGGTTATACCTAAACTTTTTGAATCGTTAGTAAAATCTAAAAGTGAGATTCATATTAATAAACGTATAAGTGCGAGTCAGCACAGTTTTTTTCGGGGTAAATCAACAATTACTAATTTGATGGTTTCTTCAGGCGATGTTTTCGAGACTGTTGCGGGAATCGTGGCTAGGTTGATGTTGTCTACACAGATTTTTCGAAATATTTAGATAGACTAAATCACAAAATTCTTCTTATTCTTCTCTAACAATTTCAATAATTCTGCAACAATTCTGCTTTATTTTGACCTGCACTTATAACTGAAAGAGAAAGTCACCACAAAACTAAAAAATATATTAGACTTTGGAATTGGATTTTGAACAGCGAGCTTTATTTACACAAGGCCATAACGGCCAAAATCTTAATCCGGGTTTTGCACATACCTATGCTCAATCCATTTAAAATTTTAAACTTCTACAGCTTTTACGAGATGTATCTGTATTGTGAGATGATTTGTCAGCCATTATCGCTTGATTTAATTTATTGTACAGTTAAAAATTATACTCTTTGCTTAGTTTTCAACTACCCCCGCCCCCCTTTCTTTTAAGATAATTTGGTTACTTTCTCTACGAAATATATGAAGATATACGTGTGGTCAGATTGACTCCTGTACACGGCACAGAGTGAAGGTTAACACGCTTTATTCATTCTCAAGCAATTTAAAATTATTTAAATAAGAAAAATAAACAAATTTTCTCACTGTCAACCAAACCCATTTGTCTTACATTTTTAAGCAAACACAATGTTAACCATTTCCAATGTCAAGGAATACAACGTTTTGTCTTATTCTTCTAATCAAATAAAACAACAGAAATGGAAAAATATCTTGAATTGACTTTAAAAGCTTTCTCTGTACTTCTCTTTATTCTATAGTGTTAAGCTTTTTGGGGGAATATTAAAATAAATCGTATAATGGATTTTCTTATGTGCACATTTTTTTGTGCTTGGTTTGTTATCTCAGCAATTTGTTTTAAGACAAAACGAATACAAATATAAGTAAGAAGTGTAGTGGATATTTTTTCAAGGATACAAATATCCTTCCTTGAAATAAAAAAAAATAAAACATCTCGTGTTTTATTGTTGTATTCGATAAACAATTACGATACTACTTAAAGTACGATCATGATTTAACTTTAACATTTTTTTATTTTTATTGTGTTTCAAATTGCTTTTGATTTATGTATATACGAATTAAAAAGCAAAAAAAAAAGAAAATCCGTATTGTTGTCGGAAAAAGTAACTGAGAAAAATCTATAAGTAAATCAGCAGGATGGAAATAATATTATGTACGTATACAAGAAACGGAATGGAGAAAAATTTATGTATGTATTTAAAAGGACATGTTATTATTATTACTGTTATTGTCTCGAGGCTATTTGGAAATTTATGACTTTTTTTTTTGTTTGTTGCATTGTTATTCAAGAGATGGAAATCACTAAAATGTGTACATGGAAAATTAAAAAACACAAATTTGTAAATGGAATTGTTTAGAGTTTAATTTTATTATCCAATTTATAAGAATACACAACTTCAGTGAGGATTTACTTAAGACATGATTTAGTTAGTTCCACTTTTTCGCTACACGACGCAGTAACGATATGTCGTCGCCGATAATGCTTGTTGTAGAAGGGATTTCAAGTAGCCTTAAAATATTTTAGCTTACGTGAACGGAGTTTTTATTGAAGACATTTGATTACTGGTCGTCAATGAAGATGAACGGCTCAAGTGGCGTAACAAATCCTTAAATTTTAAAGATTTTTTTTATTATGGCATGAAATAGATACGTCCATAGAGAAAGTAGCTAGACTGTTTTTTATCTTATTTGTAACATTCCTTTAAAAAACATATTAAGCTCAAATATAGAGTCGAGATTAAAGAAACATGAGAAGTTCTTAGTGTTTTAAAAGAACTCGTCGATTGTGGCAAAACAATTCTAAAGCTTAGATATGGAACCTAGGTCAGGAAGAGTATTTTCTTACCTGGTCGACGTTTTTACTTTGTTTCGAAATCTTCCTAATTTAACAGATATGCTATCCAAATCACTGTTAAAAATAAGAAAAAAAAAATCGTTGTTTGCTATTTTCGCCGATGGCTTGCTTAAAAATGTAGAGTGTTGACAAATTTGGATTTTAACCTTTTTGGGTTGGTTTGAACACCTTCCCAAATAAAGTTGTCATATTATAGTTGCATTGATTAAGTTTATGAATTTCAAAATTAAGCAATACAAATTTATTAAAATAATGGTAACGTAGACGGAAAAATGTATGACTCGACATTGTACAGTTCTACAAAAGAAAAAAAAATACTCTTGTTACAGGAAATATATTAGTCAGAAATATCAAAGCTCCGATAAGAAAGGGAAATATACTTAAAATGGGGAGATACCATTCGCAGACTGAAATTCCGATATAAAATGAAATTTAAAGGACAAGAGAAGTTTCCTATATTGGAATTTGAATAGTCATAGTGGATTTTCATCTAACCAAATCATGATTGGGAAGTTTTTCCTAAGTTTCCTTAAAAATAAAAAATCATTTTAATGTATGTGTAAAAACTTCGCAACAAAAAACTACTTATATAAGAAAAATTCATATTACGGATATACCATATTTAAAAAAATGTCTTTAAACCAAACAAAAATTTAACAAAAATTGTATCTCCCTAAGATATCGTAATACAATTTTATTTAAAACTAATAAAATTGATTAAAAATATCTCAAAAAAAATTATTTGATAAAATTAATTATTTTAAAATTAAAACTGTTTCCGGCGTTTCCGGAGTTACAGCGGACCTACTCTAAAGGAAAACCATACAGATTTTCTGAAATTTAGGGGAACAGGTAGTAGAGATTGAACATTTCTAAATTTGCTTCCACTATTGTTGTATATCAATTTTCCAAAATTTTCCTCCATACAGATTTTCCGAATTCCAGGGGAACAGGTAGTTAGGATTGAGTATTCCTAAATTTGCCTCGACTATGGTTGTATATGTATGGAAAAGCGCGCATTCTAACGGTAACCAATTATGAGTTGCTGTGGGACCTTCTCTAAAGGCAAGCCATACAGATTTTCCTGAATCTATGAGAACATGTAGTTAGGATTGAGCATTTCTAAATTTGTCTCCACTATGGTTTGTACATTAACATTTTATAATCAGAAAAATTATGAAATTAAAATTTTTTGGAGGGCATGCCACACACATTGATATGCAATACGTATTTTTTTAATTTATTTTTAATAACTTTGTTATTATTGTTAATTTTTAATATTATTTTACCTTTTGCTGTACATTTAATTGTAAATGAGCTACTGCTCAAAATAGAATGTGTTAGCAAGAGGTGGAAACTGTTTGAAAAAATTTAAATGGTTTTTATGCCTAATGGAAGCAACTTTATTATTTTTTGGTTCCGATTACTTTATTTCCAAGTGGTATTTTCCTTTTAATACTAAATTATGAATAAAATACTATAAATACATAAATAATAAACGTATTAACCGATAAAACTAAAACAACCGTAAATATGCCCAATTAAAATGAATTTTTGTATATTATTTACACTGATACACTCGCAAATATTTAGGAATAGTAAAAATTTCACGCTTCTGCTCAAATTCGTAAAGATTTTCTCAAAATGGTCCTAAATTTTAGGAATAATTTAGCAAATATTTCACGTGAACACCAAATCTGCATTTTAGGGAATACAACTCATTGCAAAGCTTCATTAAACTGGAGCCCAACAATAAGAGATTGCACCGTCTCTATAAATAATTCATACTTGAGTAGCTTAAATATTGGAGGCTTTCTTACATTCTTTTCGTATATGGATGCCACCGGTATACCCACGTTAAATGATCAGTACTTCGGCCCAAAAAATTTACTCAACCTGCAACGTTCTTTCCATTTTACTCTATATCCGCAATGAGGTTTAATTTATTTGGGTTAACTGTATTCCTTGTTACAGTGACCGAAATAAATATGCATAAAATGAATAATTTTAGCGTAATTATTATATTCATATCAGCATAATCGAGGTACCGTTTTCTTTTAGTTGTATTTACATAAACTTTGTTTGACAAATCTTAAATTTATTAATCGTGTAGAGTTTTTTTTTCTGTTTGGCGGGAAACCAGCCTTTGTATGAAGATAATTGCAGCGTACTTGTAGACGAGTAACACAATCTAAGCAAGATACATACAAGCTTATTAAGTGTTTTAAACAAAAATAAAAACAATGTTATTGTTAACCAAAAATATTAACTTAGCCTGTTCACACTATGTATACAGCGCATCGCAACCCTTCCTCGTTTCATACCCCTTTGCCTATAAACTTTGATCGGGGGGTAATATTTGTGTTGCATCGTTTCAACAAAAAAATTTTATTCCTAGGAAACAGCTTGCAGTGATGAGATCGTGGAAAGCGCTTTTTTCATCTTTGAATACTTAACTGTTTAAGGGTTTAACATTTTTAAACCCGTAATCAATCATATTAGTATTACTTAGCCTTAGGTTTTATAACATTGTTATGTTTTAACCAGATGTAATAATTTTCTATCTCATTATTCAATTTTCCGATGTTTCAACCTAAATAACAATTTTGTATTTTTCTATTTTCTTTTCAAATCAATTGGTCTACTGCTCACTAAACCATAATTTATCTGTAACTCTACTTCAAATCAACCTACAAATTGAGCCCGAACTCAACCTTCAACTCAGCCCTAAACTCAACGCCAAACTCCCTAAAACATCTAAACTCTTCATACCAGAATCTCAATCTTCCCAAAAACGGGTACATTGCAACAACTCGTAACGATTGTCGTCACAATGAGTCAGTGGTAATTGTGTTTGTACCACCACAGCAATTGTATTGATAATCGTTTTTTTGTTGTTGTTTTTTATTTTGTTTTGTCGATAATATTGATTTTTGTATGGCGCAGAAATTTCGGTTGGCTAGAACGCATAAAAAGATTTGGGACAGTTGCTATTAGTTTTGAGTGTTAATTATGGAGGATTTATGGAGAAAGAAAAATTAATTTCTGAAGTAGTTCTTAGTTAAGTTTAATTGAAAAAAAAAAATAAAAAATTATTATTAGAATAGTTTGTATTTTACCCTTGGTCGTGGACAATTATTCATCAACTGTAAGCATTACCTCTAATTTTCTATGATTGCTTTGTTTGCCCCTTAGGCCTCATGCCTCAGGCATAATTTACAGCGAACCCCTGATTTGGAGCGATTTAAATGCTTCAACCACTTTAGCAAGAGTATGGCTCATGCTCATCCGATCGGAGCAATTCTGGTGTCGTTTTTTGCGTAAAGATACAGTGCTGGTTAATTTATTTTAAATTAAAATGACTAATCTTCACAAAAATTTTAAATTAAATTGAAATCTACAACATAGCGATTTACAGTGCTTGAAAGCAATATTGCGAGAGAATGCCTCGTCTGATCGGAGCAATTCTTGTGTTAATTTATAAATTCATTTTAAATTGAAATTAATTTTTAATCTCCACATTAATTTTAAATAAAATTAAAATCTACAAAATGGTGATTTACAAAGCTTTAAGAACACTTTAAAAGGAAAATTCCTCGTCTGATCGGAGTCAATTTGTGTGTAAAGAACCTGTTGCAGATTATTTTGATTAATCTCCACATAATTTATAATTAAAATTTAAATGTACGAAACGGCAATTTACAAAGCTTGAGAGCACTGTTAAATGAAAATGCTTCATCTGATCGGAGTCAATCTGATGTCAATTAGTTGGTAAGGAACTAGTTAATATTAAATTAAACTAGTTAATCTCCTCATAAATTTTAATTAAAATTAAAATCTGAAAAATAGCCATTTACAATGATTGAGAACACTGTAAAGAGAGAATCCTTTATCTGACCGGATTGTGGTGTCAATTTGTGCGCAATGAAACTGTGTCAGATAATTTTATTAAATTAAACTAATTAATCTCAACATCATAAATTTTAATTAAAATTAAAATTACACAATAATACTTTCATTGTACATATACAGCATACAATTTCCATCACCGCTTATAAACGTTATCTAGCAAAACACCTACGTTCGTGTTGACGATACAGCCCACCTCGAACTTTATTTATTAAATTAGAATTCAACTCTTAATTAAAATACAATACAATTTTGTTTTATGAGCCATTTTTTTGTCCAAGTTTTTAGTTTTCTTTTGCTTTTTCAAACTCAGGGACTTCTAAAACGTCAAGAAAAATGTTGTTTGTTAATTTGTTTGCTCATTTCGCGAAAATTACATTAAAAAAACAAAAATTCACATAACTTTCACCTTATGGGGGTCTGGTAAGTGTTATAGGTCGGCTTGGAGATTCGAAAGGTAAAATAAATTTAATTCCTGGATTACGAAAATCGCAAATAGTTCTGATGACAGATTTCAACGAAGGAAAAGGGGAAAAATTACGCAAAACTTCATAAAAATATCCCAAAGATGACGTCATACTTTGTAGCGAGCCTCTTTTGTGTAAATTTGATAATTTAAGTTTTTTGAATAAAAAATAAAGGTTTCTTTCGGTTTTCAGTTTAATCAAATTAATAAAAAATAGGGTGGTATAATTAGAGCTGCATGGTTTGTTAATTATCACAATTGCCATGCAAAATTTCACTAAACATTTAAAATACAAATATTAATTTTATTTGAAAATAAAGATATAATAGTTCTATTGCATTTTATTAAAAGAAGAATATACACCAAGAGAAACAAAATAGCCAGTGTCATTCATACATCAAAGCTTATATCAAACTTTCATTAAAATAATAATTAAAACCCAGTATAAATTTAAATTACATACGAAAGTGCGATATTTTGATTTACATGGTTATTAAAGATTTAATTCGATAAGAACCAATTTGTAAGAAAAATATAAAAAATTACCAATTTATTATATATATTTTCAAAACCGACCAATAGATGTCTCTCATTCAAAAACAAAAAATCCAAAAGTTTTCTGAATATTATGTTTATATTTGGTGGCTCACAATAAATAATTCCTGATTAGCCCACTGATAGTTTGAATAAATAACAAAATTTACCTCGACAATATTTTTTGATGGGGTGTTGGATGCGTCTCAATAGGGTAGGGGTTGACCGTCTATAGCCATGTATCTCATGGTCTAGTATACCTCCACGTGGTAACACCCGGGCAACGATGTGAAACATCGGCGAAATACTAATGGCGAGTGAAGTACACTATAAATGAGCAATGAGCAGAACAAATATGGAAACTAATACCCCGGGTGGTACACCTGTTGCTCAGGTAAATTCACCCTCTTCGGAGGTCGGTCTCATGGATTCTGGGGGAGACCAGCCATTGCTATACTACAATTATTTTAACCAAACCCAATACATGTAAGAAGGAAAATGATAATTTACATCCCTTCCAAAGGAGTAACAAAGTGGCGTATTGTCCTATAAGAGGGGGCAGTCCCTCCATTGGGGCCAACAGCCACAACACTTGTTCTACAAACGAAGAAAAGTTCCACAATGAATGGTGTAAAGCTAATAATGCATTAGTTGAAGCCAACAATATAAACAAGCAACTGAATGTTACAATTGCATGGATGCAGGAGCATATGAAGACGCTTGAAAACGAAGTTAAAGCTCTTAAGCCAAAGGAGGACATCGGTTCTACTTCTAAATAGAATACAACTCCACAAGAGTATCATACGGATGAAGAAGAACTAGCTCCAGAAACTGAGTGGATTAGAGTTAAATGTGGGAGACAAAAAAAGGACACGGAATAATACGCCCTCCCCACCTCGATTAAAGGATAATGTTTCAAATATTATCCAGAAACAACCAAAAAAAAGATACCTCCACCACCACCAATAATAGACGAAGTCAAAGACTACGATGTACTCTATGAGAAAATAAAACAATAACTGCTACTGATAAGTTTAATGCAAAGGTGATGCCAGGAAACACCATCAAAATAAACTTAGAAGATGCAGAAATATACAAAACATGCTTGACACACGTTTGAAGACAAATAAACTACACCAATTAGGGTCCTGGCAATTAACTTACACTCTACGTGTAAACAAGAAAAGATAATTGATGACCTGAAAGCAAAAGGATTTAAGGCAACTGAAGCATCGATTAAGCTAAAACGGAGAGGAAAAGTACCTCTCAACATGTTTATGTTGACCCTCGATACTGATGAAGATATCGAAAAAATTTATCAAATTAAGTACATCTGCTCAAAATGACGATATAAGTCAATCGCTTAAATTAATTTTAAGCAGACTAAATACATTTGATGAGCGAATACAGAAACTAGAGTACAGCACTAAGGGAGCCATCCCTAAACAGAAAAATGGCCAATGATCTTAGAATCTTATGTTGGAATGCCAATGGACTGATGCAACATCAACAAGAACTGCAGGTGGTCCTGGACACAGAAAAAATCGATGTATGTCTCATCACGGAAACACACTTCTCTAGACAATGTAACATAAAATTTAAAAATTATCAAATATATCACACTATTCACCCTGGAAACACTGCTAAAGGAAGTAGTGCTGTTATAATTAGAAATAGTGTTCATCACTATGAGGAGTTAAAATATGAAACGGATGAAATACAAGCAACTGCTGTTATTGTCAAATCCAAAAGTAGTTCTATTTGTATTGCTAGTATTAACTGCCCACCGAAGCACTCAATGAAAGAAAAAGATTATCTCAAGTTCCTCAGTAAATTAGGAAAACGATTTGTACTTGGAGGAGACTTTAATGCAAAAAATGTCCACTGGGGATCCAGATTAACAACGACTAATGGTAAAGAACTCCTAAAAGCAGTTGTGAAGCCCTCTCAACTGAAAAACCAACCTGCTGGCCACTAATCTAAACAAAGTACCAGATCTGATTCATTTCTTCACAATAAGAAACCAATCTGTAAATTATGTACAAGTAGATGAAAGCCATTACTTAAACTCTGATCATTCACCAATAATTCAAACGTTAAGTGAAAAAATCATTCAGAAAGAAAAAACCCATTCCAAGTAAATAAACACACTAATTGGGCTTGCTTTAGACTATCGCTAGAAGAAAAAATTAACTTAATGGTTCCATTAAAGACTGAAGAATAATTAGACAAAGAAGTTCACAAATTTGTAAACGATATACAGCAATCAGCTTGGGAAAATACTCCTGAAATTAAAACGAAAATCATGGGAAAGAATTACCCTATGGAAATTACGGAACTCCTCGCATAAAAAAGAAGAGCGAGTAGAGTATGGCAACAAACAAGGGCCCCCCAAGATAAAACTTATTTGAACAATCTCACTCAATAATTAAGAAGAGAGATCAAAGAACTGAAAGATGAATCAATCAGCAACTATTTAAAAAAATTAACTAATGATTACAGTACTGATTATTCTCTTTGGAAAGCAACTAAAAGAATCAAAAGACCAATAATGCAGATTCCCCCAATAAAAATAGCAGGTGAGAAATGGGCTAGAAATAATGAAGACAAAGCTCGAGAATTTGCTGAACACCTCGAAAAAATATTCCAGCCACATGAAGACCAAACGTTGGAAGCCGAGATAAGAACTGAACAAGCTGTGCAAAAAAGTTTAAAAATCCTACCCACAACACCAAAAGAAGTCTTGCGTGAGATAAAAGCTAATATGAATACGAAAAAAGCTCCTGGGTACGATTTTATTACTGCAGAAATCCTAAAAGAATTGCAAAGGAAAGCTCTGGTGAAGCTCACCAATCTTATAAATGCAGCATTTAGAATCAAATGAGTACCGAGTTTATGAAAAATTGCAGAATAAATTATGATCCCAAAACCTGGGAGACCCCTACACATAACATCGTCCTATAGGCCAATTTCGTTATTGCCAGTCATGTCCAAACTCTTTGAGAAGTTTCTGGTAAAAAGATTAAATCCGATAATCGAGAGTAAACACTTGATCCCTAATCATCAGTTCGGTTTTCCCAACCAACACTCAACAATTGATCAAGTACACAGAATAACCAGTTTAATTGAGAAAGCAATAGAGGAGAAAAAAGTCTGTTCAACAGTATTTCTGAATGTTGCACAAGCGTTTGATAGAGTGTGGCATGAAGGACTTAATCACAAGTTAACAAAACTTCTACCAATGCAATTTGTTAAGATACTGCAATCTTACTTGAAAGATAGGTTCTTCAGGATTAAGTGAGATGATACATTCTCGGAATTGAAAGAAATCAATGCAGGAGTTCCACAGGGCAGTGTATTAGGGCTGGTTTTATACCTACTATACTATATTAGAAAACAACACAGTCGGCGATCTTAGCTGTTAGAATAAGCAACGAAGAATCAACACAGAATTTACAATCAGCTATAACTCAAATATATAAATAAATAAAAAGATGGAGAATAAAACTAAATGAAGTTAAATCAGTTCACATCAACTTTACCAGACGATTCGAATATATTTCGATTACCATAAATCGGGAAATAATACCGCATGCGAACACAGCCAAGTATCTCGGCATGACCATGTATCCTAAACTGCGATGGAAAACACACGTCAAGAAGAAAAGTGAAGAATGAAGACTAAAATACAGAAAAATATATTGGCTGATGGGAAGGAACGCTTCTTTATCAACATACAACAAGCTTTTACTTTATAAGGAAATATTGAAACCGATTTGGACCTATGGTATTCAGCTTTGGGGTTGTACCAAACAGAGAAGCGTAAATATCATCCAAAGATTTCAGAATATGGTATTAAGGAACATCGTTGATGCACCCTGGTATGTCAGGAACAATGATCTTCATAGGGATCTTTAAATGAACCCCATCTTAAACAAAATCCAGGAAAAAGCACGGATACATGAAGAAAGGCTCCGCCAACATGTGAACATTGGGGCAACTCAGCTCCTAAGCATCACGAATTTAGTACGCAGACTTAAAAGAACCAAATCTTTTGAGCTGGTGTGATTGTCAGTTTAAACAGCATTGTGCTGATATAAAATCCAAATGGTTTATTTCAATTTACCAAACGCTATGGAATGCCAATGGGAAGAAGTCATAAACAAATTGCTCATTAGTTCAGGAGACTAGATTGTAATTACATAAAATAAATAAATAAAATTAATTTTAAATAATAAAAAAAAAAAAAAAATTTTGATGACATAAAAAAACAAAACAAAACAAACGAGAAAACTGACAGTTCGATTGTGAATATGTTTGTTTCTTATTTTTATGTTCGCTTACTTGAAGCTACATTTTTACTCCCAATGGCCCTTTATATGTTGGCTCTGATTTTTAAGTCAGCTGGTCGTGTTTATTTTTTATTTTGCTTTAAAAATAATTATTTTAATAAAATTGCATTTTTTTGTTATTGCGCAAAACGGTCATAAAGCTAAAATATGTCTGCTTATATTAACGTATATCCAGAGGCTGGAATAGCGGGCTTTTTAACCAAAGTTAAGGACTACCGGAGTTGGAGGATTATGCTTTCATATTGGCTGCAAATAGGGTAAAAACTTCCAAAATATGATGTTACTATATCCCTCACATGACCCTACCCTTTCGATGGAAAAGTTACTGGTACTGAAAGGAAGACTTTCGCTTGAACGGAATCATATTAGATAATTCACGATTTTGTATTATGTTTTCTTGTTTATTTCTTTTGGCATACCCTATTATGAATGAGCTCCTGCTCAAAATAGAGTTTGTCAAAGGCTATATAAATTAATTTGTAAATAAATAAATAAATAAAATAAATAAATAAACAATTATATATATGTGGCTCTGCTAATACATTACCAAATAGTGTACAGATTCCTCAAATTTTCTATATTTTCATGTTTAAAAAGACTTATTTAGACTTACTACTGTAGCATCGCGAAGGATGGTCAGTAAGGGAATTTTATGCTAGAAAATTTGACGCTATTTGGTTTGGCGACAATATGAAAACAGCAAATAGCAAGCTTTACTAAAAGAAGCCAAAGGCAAATAACCTAGAAACGACCACATTTGTAATACAGTTTCACAAACAAAAATGATACATGCTGGTTTCACTATTACAGTTTTAATTCTTATTAGTGCTGTTAAAAATTGAATTTCAGTGAGATGTGTCAATTTTGCGTGACGGTAACTGTATAGTATATCCTCTAGTTCTACGATTAATACGAAAGATGTCTTATTCAAAACTATTTAAATCGTAATCAATTAGATAAAATCTAATTCATTTAATTCATTTTGCTAGAAACTTTAAGAGGGAGAATAAGAAAATAAATAAATCGAATTAAAGAAAATACATCTTTGGAAATTTCGAACAATAGCACAAAATAGTTTTTGTTTTTAAGTGAAAAACCTATTTTTCCTAAAAATAAAAACAAAACAAAAAACTATCGAAATAATTTATAGTTTTCTTTTGTTCGTATGCTGAATTTTCTTAAATTTGTATTTTCTAATTAGTTTTTCTTTTTTAAATGATCCTTCTTAACATACAAGTACAACAATAGACAACCCTCTTTAAGGAAGTACAATGTATAGGAAAAACTAAAATATTTTCAATTAAATTTTTAGTTTTTAATTGATTTGCATTATGTATCTATATATCTTAAGTAAAATAATAGAAATTATAAGTAACTCGTTCCTTATATGTGTGGGTTATGTATAAGGTACGAGTAGTTTAGGAGTTGGGGAACAGAAATGTCTCAAGAGAAGAAAGATGGGGAACAGAAATGTCTCAAGAGGAGAAAATGTCTCAAGAAAATTTTATTCAATTACAAATTTTTCAATTTAATTAATTATCGTAATTGAAGTAATGTTTTTATTTCTGTTAAAAGTGATTTAGTTGATAGATTATGGTTTTTTTTATATATCCGGACATGCCATTACATTATAATAGTCGAAAAGTTTTTTTAGTAATAAAACAACAAATTAAATTAATTTCATCGAAAATAGTAATAAAACAATTTTAAGTAATTTTAAAGATTTCGTTTATTTAATTCGTGTCTTTTCCCGCTTTTAGTTCACTCTAAATAGAGTATAATATAAATAAGTAAATAAATAAAATGAAAATAATTTGTTTGAGATTATTATTATTATTATGGTAGTTTTGTCTGCGGTTTTTTCGTATATGCTATTTGTACTCGTACAAGAAACCAACATTTTTATGTTGTTTGTTAGTTTTACGTTTTTCATCGTCGAGCGACAGAGAATCATTCCAATTTATTTAATTGAAATTTTTTTTTGTACTTTAATGATTTCAAACGTTATAAATTTTATTGGTATCAATGGATTTACAAAAATAAAAATAATAAATTTAAAACGAAAGATTTATTGATAAGATTTTGTGAAATTTAAAATTTTTTTTTTTTAGTTATATTATCGAGACGTTAAGGTATATTATTCTATGCAATATAGAATTGGTGAATATTGATGAGACATTATTAAATTGTCGTTATGTGACCTAATTTAATATAGAAAATGTTAAAAATGGCCGTTGTAAATAAAGTAAGATCCCTGTGGAGGCGAGCGATAGATATTTTATTGGCAGAAAACTTGTGAATTACAAATCACTAGACCAATTTTTTCTTATTTTTATTGTTACTTTACAACTAAACGACAGCTTTTCTTTAAACTAATGGATAAAGCAATTATGATTGGCAGGCAAAGATTTTGATTAGAAAGAACATTATATAATGGCTGTCAAAATGTTATTTTGAACAATTATGTTTTTCCGAGATCATAGAATAATAGATACAATGAAATTAATAAGTTGCCATGACCGCTGGAGTGCCTATGTGTGGATTCAATTTTCCAATGTCACCGAGTAGTAGTTGGAGGAACTACCGAATGATAGTTTTTATTTAAATATGTGGATCCTCAAAGAAAGTTCATACAAAGTGTTACAAATTATACAGACGAAAACGAAACTGAATGAACTAAAACGAAGGTATTGAATATGAAAACCTTCTAGACCTTCATAAAATGTACTGAACGAAGGGCTTGATTTAATACCATTTCCTTTCGTTTCGTCTTTGTGGAAGAAAATGGAAAACACGGTTTTAAAACCGTCAAATCCAATTTTTGGCTAAGTTGCTTCACTTTGCAATATACAAATTATTAACAAATAGTTCAAATCTATAAGTTCCACCTTATTCTAAGAAAATTTTATTAAGATTGATTTAATTTCATTCAGAAAACCCCAATTTTATGTTTTGCCGCCCGTCAAGCAAAAATCCGTCCGCCGAAATATAAAATTAGAGTTTTTTAAATGAAATTTAATCAATTTTAATAAAATTTTCTACGTATAATAAACAATTTTGTCAATAATTGGATTTGACGGCTTAAAATGCCGGTTTGCCGTTTGTGCATGGTGGAATGCCTTAACACAAATTAACGAATTGAAAAGTTTCCGACCAAGAAGGATTTGATATCATAATTAATATTGAATTATTAATTAAAAATTTGAGAAAGTATCCCGAATTATACGATAACCAAATTTGAAAAAATATTAACGGAGTGAGGTGTTTATGGTATATCCCTTGTGTCTATACCCGGGCACCCGGGTGGCCATTTCGATTTAAAATGCTCGTAACTTTTTCAATTTCACAGTTAGACTATCCCTACTCCTTGACATCCAAGAACTACTTATTTTTTATTGATCTTTGAACAGAAGTTAACTAAAGATTATTGCTGAACTAAATTATTCGTTTACCAATATTATTACTCTTGTAGTCTATACCCGGCCACCCGGGTGGCCATTTAAAAAAAACACTGAATATGCTATTTGTATAACATTTTATTGTTTAAATCGGCATTTCATCACAGAAAAAATCAAAAATTATCACATAAATAATTCAGTTGGTTATTAAAAATATGTTTACAAAATAAGAAATTCAATTTGGTAAAAATTTACAAAAAAAATTAAAACTATTAACACTTAGAACACTTTATTTGAGTGTTCGTATGTTCTACACATACTGGTCTTCTACAGATACTACAGGATTTCCGTGAATTTCGTCGTTTTATGGGATCGGAAGACAAACAAATCCAGCATTTGCCAACTTGAGGAATTCGGCCATCGTTGTTGCGTAACACATTAGGTACTCCAGACGTTGTCAATTCCTGGTTTATTGGTACATAGAGCGGTTTGCCAAGTATGCATTCTATCCCTGAACGTGAAATAAAATTTCTATATACATTTGGTATGGTTGATCGATCTGACACATGCGGTAGAGCTAATTGAAGCACAAGATCTTTCAAGAATTCTCGACAAAACACACATTGTTTGATCTAGCCGGGTTATTTTCTATGTAAATTTTGTAAGCCGCGACGCAAGCTACATCAATTATATTGTAAAAAAATGCTACAGGCCATCTTTTCGTCCTTCGTTTGGTTGTATAATGAGTGACCAGTTTGTCCATATTATCTACTCCACCTTTTTTTCCATTGTAATAATGAATGATTTCCGGTTTTTTTTTGTCTCCAATTACTGAATCCGTATAATGCTGCGTAGATAATAATAATACACTCTTATTTTTTTTGGGGACATACGAACAAAGTGTAATATTATCATCGCTGAATCCAAAAATTGACGAATAAATTTCCCGAGATCTGGACGGCAACATTTCTTTTGGAACATAGGGTTTAATTTTTTTTAATGTCCCGACTATTGATAAGTCCCAAGAGATCAATAAACGAGCAAGCGGCAATGTTGTAAAAAAATTGTCAGTTACTATATTTCTCCCAGACCCTTTGAAACGGGCGCATAGGTCTTTGACAACCCGCTCTCCTTGATTGATTTCCCTGCCTGATGGTTGCTTACCCGTATATATCTGCCCCGTTATTGGGTAAGAGTTAGCAGCATCGCAAACCCACCATACTTTGATCCCATATTTTGCCGGTTTGGACGGCATATACTGGGTGAATCTTGTTCGTCCTACACAAAAAATTTTTTTTTATACTGAATACTGAATACTGAATACAGAATACAGAATACAGAATACAGAATACAGAATACAGAATACTGAATACAGAATACAGAATACTGAATACAGAATACTGAATACTGAATACTGAATACTGAATATTCAGTACTGAATACTGAATACTGAATACAGAATACTGAAATGAATGCTTGAATACTGCTTGAATACTGAATACTGAATACAGAATACTGAATACTGAATACTGAATACTGAATACTAAATACTGAATATTCAGTACTGAATACTGAATATTCAGTACTGAATACTGAATACTGAATACTGAATACTGAATACTGCAAAGTTCAATAATTTCCAGATTTTCTGCGGTTTATCCCGATTTAGAATATTGTGTTCTGTGTATACTTCATTGGCCTTCCTGTTTGTGTGTCTAATGATTATTTCACACATGACGTCCGTAAATATACACTTGAAGGTATCTCTTACAGATAACATTTCGGTCGATCGCGATGGCCCACTTCGTTGACTCCTGAGAATATTGTGTCTCAATGTTTGCCTTTGAGGAGGATTTTGTCTCCATATCGATCCATCTTTTCCTTTTAGATAAGGCGAATTATTACAATTTGCACTTCCAGTTTCTCCTTCGTCTTCAACTTCACTATCGCTGAAAATTTCTTCATCAGACACTTCAATTTGGACTTCATGATCTTCATAAACGTCCTCTATGTCTGAATCTTCCACGTTTCTATCCGCTGCTGTAGGAAGCCACTCATCTTCTGAGCCGTCGTCAACAAAATCAAGCACTTCTTCGTCATCGTCACATTCCTCTAATAAACGATTTAGGTATGCTTGTTGATCTTCATACGACAAACTAGGGCAAAAATGTGTATATAAATGTAAAAAAACCGAACGGATCATCCAAATAATAAATCTTACCGTCTAAACTCAGCATTTGAAATGTCTCTGTGGTCCGCCATTTTATCACTCACATATATATTTATTTACAAAAAAAATCACTTCCGCAATCAACCTTTCCATTTGAATACCACACCTACTCTAATTTCCTCAGCTCACCTAAACGATTCTTTTCTGTTTTGTTTTACTAGCATTAACCGGGGATTCCCCATTTTTTATTTATTTTTTTTGTTTTATAACGTTTAAAATAGTATATTAAAATAAATAAAGGCAATAATACACTGGCAAATACAAAAATTTTCGATATTAACAAGAAAATACATGTGGCCACCCGGGTGGGTCGGGTATAGAATAGTGTATAATTTTTTGGGTATAGACACAACGGATATACAAGGTGCTTTTTAAATTAAACAAGATCTTTGTTTAGGAGAACAAAGAGTTATTATTTTAGAAAAACTCATTTATTTTAGACAAATTAGTCTCGTTGAGACTCCAACCAGCGTTTTGCAGATCAAGAAGTTTGCCGAACGAGTGCTTTTGGTCGTTTAGAATTTTTTTTAATGAGAATGCCGGTTGGTAAGCCTTTGGATGGCCTCAATATCGGCATAACCCTTTCCTTTCATCGCGGCAAATGCATTTTTCCAAAAAGGTTGAAATCATACCATAAATGGTTTATCATGCAACAAGAGCCAACAGCAATGAAAAACACCAAGATGGAACATAGCATTAACTGTCTGGCCAGGGGAACGAACTCCTTATGAATTATTCTCTTTGAATCGTAGAAACAAATAAACATTTTCTTTACTTTTAACTTCTCTTCTGGGTGCTTCCATTCTGCACTTCGAGCTTTTTTCTGGATGATATTGAGAACAAAACGTTTCATCACCAGTTAAAATATAGTACAAGAAGTTCCGGTTCATTTTCGGAGGCCAAAATGTTCGGTCATTATGCAATAAATTGATAATTTGGAGGTATTCAATTCCATTTCCTTTAATTTCAATGAAGATTTTTGAGCATGTTTGATGAAATCATGCACAGTTTTAATGGCATCTTCGGTTATCATAAATATTAACTGGCCAATATGTTCGATATCATTTACATCTTCTTGCCCATCCTTAAAGCGTATGTACCGCACGTGCACTCTGCTCCAGAATAAACACTCGTCACTATAAACTTGTTTCAGTAATTTACGAGTTTCGGTAGAAGTTCTACAAATTTTAAAGCAGAACTTAACGTTTGTTGGCTCTTTGTTCGATATCTTGCTTCTACTGATTCGATTGTTATGAAATGTTAACAGAACTGCAGTGACAATGTATCTTTCAAACTCAGGCATCATCAATAGATGGCGTCACCAGAATGCGTTACATATTTTGAAAAGTGCTGGTAACTTTGGAGAGCACTTCCTTAAAGAAATGTTTGATTCTTTTCAGATCCACAAAAAAACTTAGCGAAAGTGGACTTATCTAAGAGACAGGCTTCAGAGAGAAACTAAAAAAAATTAACCAATCAACTGGCCAATAAACTGTTTGGTTGCCAAGTTGAAGCCACTACAAGAAGTTCTTTGTAAGTTGTAATTTTTTAATTAATTGGCGCTTTCTGATCGATCAACTGTTGGCAAAATGTTGAATAAAATAAAATGTTGTTTTCAAAGCCAATATGTTGCGGGACCTGAAAACGTCCATTGTTAAAATATTATATGTTCCTATATTAAACAGAACTGAAGCAAATAATAACAGCAGAACATACCGGCAAAATATTTAGGTAAACAAAAAATGAGTGCTAGAATCACGGAAATCGTTCCTTTAAAATAGTAGCTTTTGCCGATTTGTAAAATCTCACTTAAAATTATTATCAAAATCTGGTCAGGAAGCTATTGATTATACATTACTAACAGAACAAATATTTTAAATAAAACAAATTTTTGAAACATATTTTATTAAAATTGTGTTTTGCTAAGAAGTAGCTCCAACACCATTTACGTAGAAAATATTTCTACATTTGGAGGCAATATATTGTTTGGCGACCTATTCGGTGAACCCAAGCTATTGCGATAGTTCGACTAAATGCTAATGATGGTGTATAAATAACGTTACGTTTGCTGACATTTAAAAATAATTAATTCTTCTTACGCCAATTGTTAATTCCATCAAGATCATTCTGCAAGTTAACAGTCTTAACATAATTTCCTGCACAGGGAAAATATAATTTGTCAGAACAATTCATTTCTTAAACTTTTAAAGAAATATGATGTAATTTAGAATTTAGCGTTGTTTACTTTGGTCTTTGATACCCACCCGAGAACAGAGGTCAGACTTACCCCAACAGTTTTGAATAATTCATGAATAGAATACCGTCAGTTTTTTCAAACTGCAAAAGCGCTAGCGTGACTGGACAAAACCCTCTAAACAAACTGTCACAGCTGGTGATCTGATCTAACTGATCTAATTGATTATAGTTAGTGTTAACTCGAGGGTGACGTCTGACAAGGAAACCCAATAGACCTCCCTCCCCCCCCATTTGAAAATGAAAAATTGGCCAAAAATTGTTATTTTTGCCAGAATTTATGCGCATTATGCCAAAAAACACGACGAATCCTCAAACAAGAACTTTAAAATCAATTAACTCCTTAAACAACAATTTGTGAAATTTTTGAATCGCCCAAAATATTGAAAATAAATTATGGCTAAAGCAAAATTATGTTCTTTAAAATTAAATTTCCTCTTTTCCACAATTTAGATAAGAACGTGACAATTTTAGTCAACAGCCGCCGACCGCTGATCTTATTACTTTTCTATGGTGTGGTGTTTCATTTTCAAATCACTAAAATAATAATTTCCTTAAAAGCCACCAATAGAGTTTGCTTTAGAAGCTGCTGACTAAAATTTTCTCGTTCGTGGGTATATATTGGGACAGCGAAATTTAATTTTGCATGGAAAACGATTAAAAAAAATTAACACTACTACATGATTCACTTCGCTAAAAGTTAATACTAGGCAAATATAGAAAATTATCAAAAACTCCAGGTTTTTGGTAATTTAGATCAATTGTTCATTGATTTCTTTCGCATGTTGCATAACCATGTAGATTTTTTTAAATGTACCTTCGCCCATATTTAGAGCGAGTACAATGGCTCAAATCTAAAATGAAGAGTCGGACCAAGCCACCGAAAAAAAAATCATCAACATATTGTATTGGTAACATTGTATGTATTAGTGATATCTAAAGTTATGAAGAAGGGTTAAAAAAGTACTGGCGGAGACAACTAATATTTACCATAAATCTCTCATTTTTATGAAAATGTAATATAGAAGCAATTGCAATACATCAGATACCAATGCATCAGGTGAAATGCTTCTTCAATTAACAGAAGCTTAAACAACGCAAACTGCGGCATTTAAATCTTCACTTGATGCTGTATTTGGCGTAAAGGTTCAGGTCAAAGCGTTGACTCAACCGTGCGAGCAACTCGTTGAGATTAGAGATCTTGACGAGGTCACAACTAAAGTGGAGATCCACCAGGCAATAATTAGTAAATTCGAGGGATTGAATGATCCTGATGTAGGCGTAGTGAAATCGCGTAAAGAAGCATATTGCGGTACAAAAACGGCTGTGCTGGCTCTACCCCTCACACTGGCTAAGATGGCTATCGCAGCGAATCAAATTCGTATTGGATGGGTAGTTTGCCGAATCAGGGAGAAAATGAGACAACCAGTTAGATGCATTCGATGCTTTAACTTTGGACACAGAGCCGTAGAATGTAAGAGCACTGAGCATAAATTCACAGCTTGCATTAAATGCGGAGAGGAGGGACACTTTGTTAAGACCGACATAAACCCAGCAAACTGTTACCTATGTCATGGTAAAGGCAAGTCTAACCACATAGTAGGGTCTAGAGAATGCCCAGCTTTCAAGAGAACGCTACAAAACCCTGAGCTATGATTTTGTTGCAGTTAAACCTTAACCACTGTGAGGTAACGCAAGACCGCTTAGCCCAGACAGTGCGCGAGCTAAGGGTGGACATTGCCATTATTAGCGTGCAATAAAGGAATATGAATAGTGCTAAATGGGCGACTGATACTACGAACAGAGCGGCTGTTTGGTCTTGTGGTCGTTTCATATTTCAGGAATCGGCGTCCGTATCTAGGCTGCCTTCACCAGAGTGAAAGTTCAAGGAATCCATATTTATAGTTGCTGTGCCTCACATGTTCGAAATCTTTCTGGACCGTCTGGTAGCTGATGCTCTAAATCGTAAGCCTGTCATTATTGCCGGAGATTTTAATGCCTGGGCGATCGAATAGGGATGTCAATGCACAAACCGAAGAGGGCAGGTTCTGGTGGAGGCTTTCTCGGTACTGGATGTCGTGCTTTGTAATGTAGGAAATGTCCTCATGTTTCGTAGGGCCGGAGTCGGATCAGTGGTAGACCTTACCTTTGTCAGTGCAGGTCTTTCATCAAAAGTTAGCTGGGAAGTCAGCGAGCGTTACACTCAAAGCGACCATCAAGCAATCATAGTTAAACTTAATACCTGGTAAAGCGAGCCACGAGAACAAGCTAGGAAATTTGCTGGATGGAAGTCAACGCCTTTCGACCAAGAATCTTTTCTACTAATGACTAAGGATACCAAACTGCTTGGATCTACTAACGATAAGGTCAGCCAATTAACAAGTGGCATTATTAAAGCCTGTGATGCAACAATGACCAGAAGATTTGTAGGTCGCCGTCTTTTCCCAGTTTACTGGTGGACCGAGGAAATAGCCCAACTTCGCAAAGCCTGCCATAGTGTTCGACGGAAATTTCAGCGGTCAAAGCGTACTTCTAGTTCAGCTGGTCTCCAAAACGAATTTCGTGATGCTCGTAGGAGGCTTAAAGAGGCCATTTGTCAAAGCAAGCGGCGCTGTTTTGCTGAACAGTGCGGGGAGGTGGATCGCGACTTCTGGGGCAGACCCTACAAGCTAATAATGACCAAGGAATGTAGCTAATAATGGGCAAGATTTGAGGGAAATTGTTTCCAGTCTGCTTCCGCAACAATTCGGAAAGATCCCAGAAATCGAACGAAGATTGGAAAGTAAAACAGTGCCAGAAATCTCCTTGAAAGAGCTGAATGTGGCTTGTTGTAGGATTAGAGTTAACAAAGCTCCGGGTCCGAGTAAAACACTAAACGTGGCAGTAAAAGCGGCAATTACCATCAAACCAGGAATATTTCTCGAGGTGTATAATCAATGTCTAAGCGAAGGCATATTTCCGAAACAGTGGAAACTACAAACGATGGTCCTGATTCCTAAAGCTGGTAAGCCACTCGACCAACCGTTAGCTCACCGCCCTATATGTCTGCTCGATACGATGGAAAAGGTGTTTGAGCGTATAATATGCAACAGGCTTGATTCATATATTGGAGAAATTGGTGGTCTCTCGGATAAGCAGTTTGGCTTTAGGAAGGGCCGATCTACCATTGATGCAATGGAACTTGTCAGAAACATTGCTCAAAGTGCGATCGAGGGAAAGAGATGGAAAGGTGGCAAAAAAAAAATATTGTGCTGTGATTACGCTTGACGTTGAGAACGCATTTAATACTGCCAATAGGAAAGAAATCCTCTTAGCCTCAAAAAGGATGAATGTCCCACTCTACTTACAGAGAATTGTTAGGGATTATTTCAGGAATAGAGTACTGAATTATGACACATACGATGAATCGATCATGAGATTCTAGGTGGCGTACCCCAGGGTTCAGTTTTTGGGCCGACGCTGTGGAACATCATGTAAGACAGTGTACTCAGACTCGTTTTACCTAAAGAAGCACTGATCGTAGGATTTGCTGATGACATTGCGATAGCCATTGTTGCTAAGGATATAAAGGAAATTCAACTCGTATTGATGGAGGTATTTGAGAAAGTTGAAAGCTGCATGTCAGCTGTAGGTTTGACGCTGGCACAGCATAAAACAGAAGCACTTCTTATCACAAGCACGAAATCGAAGGAGTCAATATCTCTCCAAATGATGGATCATGAAGTTCTGTCGACGTCAGCTATCAGATATCTGGGAGTGATGATGGATGCCAGACTATCGTTCAGGGATCACATAGAATTTGTCAGTAACAAGGCAGCAAGGCTGTTTTTATGCTCTCTAGACTAACGCCAAATGTAGGTGGTCCAACCTACAAAAGCAAGAAACTCCTATCGAACGTGATTACCTCTATTATGCTATATGGAGCACCAGGTTGGGCTGAAGCACTCAATGTACCGAGCTATAGGAGCAGATTAAATGCGGTACACAGAAGATGCGCCTTAAGAGTTGCCTGTGCATTTCGTACGGTCTCTGACGATGCTGCTTACGTCGTGGCTGGCATGCCGCCTATTGATCTGTTAGCTATGGAAAGGCAAAAACTATACGATCAGAGAAACGTGCCGAATAGAAGTTCACTTCGCAACACTGCAAGAGCAGAGTTAATGGAACGGTGGCAGGCTCGGTGGGATACGTCCTCAAATGGCCGATGGTCGTTTCGCCTAATACTGGATTTAGCTGTGTAGATGAACCTTAATCACGGGGATGTCGATTTTTATCTCACCCAGTTCCTCACAGGTCACGGATGCTTTCGAGCAAATTAGTACAGCTTTAAAATTGAAAACAGCCCGTACTGTCCTAATTGAGTTGGGTTGGCTGAGGACGTTGAGCATGTTTTTTTCCATTGTCCCAGATTCGACGATCCGAGGTAACAGATGGCTGAGAAGCTGCGAGTTGAAGTATGCCCGAGCAACTGTGTTGAGCTAATGCTAGAAACACAGAAGGCAATTGGAGCGCAGTTAGCGACTTCGCCGCCACTGTGATGAGGTACCTACGGGTGCTCGAATCTAACCGTAACAGTAGAGGGTAACAGCGCAAGCTAAATTCTCCCATGATGAAATACCTGACGGTGGTACCAGGAGGGCAAGGGATACAGTGGCGGGGGACTGGGGTATTTTAGTGGGTAGCCAAATGAATTTTCACACGCCCTGGAGTCAATATCTCTCCAGGGGTTCATAAATGAATTTTTTTCCCAGATCAAAGCATTTCCTGTTTCAAAATAGTCGTAGTATAAAATATAAGGTAAAGCTATTTCTTCTGATGAAAAAAATTGCAATTTTCCCTCCACAGTTTTCCTTGAACGAAATTTTATAATATATTATTGGAACTTAGTAAACAGTTTGTGTTCTTTAATGTTTCATAGACTACGGTTTTTCAAAGAACAATTTTATTTGATAAATTATTGGGGAAAGTACCCAAGTGTAATTACCGTTTTTGAATATAGGCTGCCCTTTTTTAAATACTTGTTGAATTTCGTTATAAATCACAATTTTTTTTTTTTGGATTTTCGAAACCGATTTTTTCTTTTAATTCTTGATTAAGTAAATATTCGGTTTTAACTTTATCAAATGTTGCTGCAATCGCATCGAGAAACTCGTTGAATTCATTATAAATATTATAGGAACCATGCCTATGAAAGGATGCCTTCCTATTTTGAAATAATAATCCTGTAAAATATAAACTATTAAATATTTGAAATGTATAAAATAATGAAATATTAAAAAATAATACTAAACAAGATTTAAACGCATAATTTTAGCTAAGCCTCTACTCACTGCAGTTTCTTCCGGAAAATATTCAATGATTTGACGAGTCACATGACGAAAATCACCCAACATCATGCATTTATTTTTTTCTACGTGATAACGGACTATATACAGTGCTGGTAAAAAAAAATTGGGCAAACAAATTTATTGCAAATTGGAGTCATATTTTGCTAAAATTACAAAACTTTTGAAAGCAATTGGTTTATTGTTTCATTTTAAATACATGTATGACGTAATTTTTTGAAAAAAAAATTAACCTGCAATTTAGGGGCAAAACACCGAAAAATGCCAAAATATTCAAAATACATTTGATTGGAGTTAAAGTAATGATATAAATTAAACACTTATTTTTTATTTTTTTGTTTGTTTTTTATTGATTTATAGAAGTTCAATCTTTAATATTAATATTTTGTTGGACCGCCTTTTGCTTTTATTACACCGGTACAACCCCGCAACTGATGTGCAAAAAAATTGGGCAAGCAATTATTTTTTTTTTACGCCTACCGTTCTTGGCCGTCATTAGGGTGCAGATGTTTTATTGCCTGTAATTTATTTTTTGAGTATAAATAGTGCATATTTTGTAAGATTAAGTTATTCTGTAGGTGATCCTAGACAAATAAAGAATAAAGTGCAATTTTAGTTAAAAAAATGGGAAAAGTTAGTGACCAGTGTAAAAGCAATATGTTGATTTTGGCGCGAGAAAATTTAACCACGCGTGGAATAGGTGAAAGATTAAACATTCCTAAAAGTACTGTCGCATGGAATATTAAAAAAAATTGAGAGATGGGCGGTACACAAAGAAAGAAAAGCTCTGGAAGGCCCAGAAAGACAACGCCAGTGGAAGATCGTTTTATACTATTACTAAGTCGTCGGAACCGTTTTAAAACTTCATCGGACATAAGATAGGATCTTGAGCGAGCAACGAGAAAAAAAATTTCAGCCGGATTAGTGAGAAAAAGACTTGTTAAAGCTGGTTTGAGAGCACTTAGACCAGTTCAGAAGCCTGAGTTCACATTACTAGTGAAAAAAAAACGTTTGCTATAGGCCCAGGAGCATGTTAATTGGACTCCAGAGATGTGGAATGATGTGATTTTCTCCGATCAATTAAAATTCAAGCTGCATGTTGGAGATGGAAGAATTCTCGTAAGGAGAAAACCTGGCGAGAGACTTAGCAACGAATGTCTTTTAAGACTTCCACCGAAAAAAGAAGGAGTTATGGTCTGGGGATGCTTTTCTGGAAATGAAACCGGTCGATTGTGCTTCCTTAGTTCCAGCGTTACAGCAGCTGTTTATCTGCAGGTCCTTCAGAACAAATTTGAGCCTTCTGCGTTAAAGCTTTTTGGCGAGACTTGCAAATTTATTTTTCAACAGGACAACGCTCCGTGCCATACCTTGTGAGTTAATAATTTTGAATTGTAGATAGACAAATTGGCATTCGGATAAACATAAATAATTTGTTAAAAACTTGTTTTTTTTTCTTATCTCTTGATTTAAAGGTAAAAAAGTACTTCGAAGAAAAAAGTATCGATGTGTCGAGCTGGCCGCCGTATAGTCCAGACTTAAATCCAATTGAAAATATTTGGTTTATAATGAAGCTAGAAGTAGCAAGGAAGCGCCCAGAATCGATTGAAGCTTTAAAAAGTTTGTTGATGATGATTTGGGAATCCATATCTCCTGCGACTTTGAAAAATTTATCAAATTCAATGAATCGGAGGTGTATCGCTGTAATAAAAGCAAAAGGCGGTCCAACAAAATATTAATTTTAAAGATTGAACTTCTATAAATCAATTAAATCAATAAAAAACAAACAAAAAAATAAAAAATAAGTGTTTAATTTATTACATTACTTTAACTCCAATCAAATGTATTTTGAATATTTTGGCATTTTTCGGTGTTTTGCCCCTAAATTGCAGGTCAATTTTTTTTTCCAAAAATTACGTCATCCATGTATTTAAAATGAAACAATAAACCAATTGCTTTCAAAAGTTTTGTAATTTTAGCAAAAAATGACTCCAATTTACAATAAATTTGTTTACCCAATTTTTTTTTACCAGCACTGTATGTACCAAATAGATCTCGTAGCTTGGGTGTGAATTGCGGTGGACTTTTTGAATCATAAATAGATTTAATATTTGAACCAGTTGCAGTTTTGAAAAAATTATTCAAATCCTAATAAATTAAATCAAATTAAATTAAGAATTAATTTAAATAAAAATCAATTAAAATACAAAGGAGTCTGCAGCCACTTGCAGTGAAGTAAAAGGTGACATTTCAGTTGGAGTTGTCGAGACTGTTCGTTCCGTTGCCGAGGAAAATTTATCAAGCAAACAATATCAACTACTTGAATTAGATAATGTTTCGGAGCTATCGCTCGAGGTACAGCAGTGTGGGAGATTCTGTAAGAAAATTAATAACAAGTCAATAAACTAGGGAGATGAAACTTCAGTTTATATAGGTCAGTACCTTTTTTGATTTCCATTTTAGGAGCTCTGCACGGAATCGTGCTTGGTTTCCGACATAATCTTTAAAGATCGAATTCAGTTCAATCTCTGTTAAATATTGGAGATTATCCATATAATGTTTTTGCCTTTAAATAAATTATTATTAAGCTTTCTTTATTGTTTAATAAAAATTGCCACTTATGTATATACTTAATAATTTTGGTATAAACATTTCCATGGACCAATCTCTTAAAAGCTCGTCTTCACAACTACACTAACCATGTTATACGTACCTCAAACAATTAATCCACAGTGAAATTATAAATTTGGCACTCACAATTTCTCAAGAAATTATTTAAATAATTATTAATTTATTTATTTATAATTATAATCTTATATTGTAATGTCTATCACCACACGTTTTAATTGTTTATAATGAAAGTGTGCTCTGAAGAACAAGAACATGTTTTGTTAAAAAATGCATTCTCTCTCTCTCTCTTACAATTTTTATATTAATTCCTTTATTTCAGTGGATCTTACAGTAGAAATGCAAGTACGTCCTGTTGATAGAACCATTTACACATTTGCCGCACGCTTAAGGTGGGTTTGTGTGATGTTGCTATATGTTAAATAGAGTAAACGTATTGAAGAGAGGACCATATTCGTGGTAGATAATATTGTAGAATAGATTAGGCCTATTAGGTATAAATATTGCATTAGTTTGGATAAAGGATGAAATGTTTGATAATTTACCGTAACTGTATAATATTATTTTCGTTGTTGCAATATTGTCCATGATAATCATAGATCATAAATTAATGAGAATATTTTTTAAAGAATCATACGTACTTATTAAGAAATAAACAGTTAAAAAAATTGAAATAATTTATAAAATTAGGCATAAATTGTGCTTAAAAATCATGTTTAATTTCTAAGTATAATTTATCATTAGTATACTTATGTTAAGTACAATTCCTCCATATATATTTCTCTGGGTGTATATGCCTAACAAAGCCGGGCATTAAGTGCCGAAGAAGCTGCTGAACAAAAACCATACGCCGATTCCAATCCTTATTGCTATGTGTGGTCGGAAATTCATTCCCATAATTAATTTTTGTGATATATTCAAATGAGTTACGGATCTCCAAAATATTTTTTTTCTATTTGAACTATTTCCCGTATAACATACATAAAAAATGTTGGGGTCAGTATCACTATTAACAGAGAATAATTTCTCATTGTTTCACACTTCTTCGTTTGTAAACAAAAAAAAAATGGTTAAGCACATGCTTTCTTGGCTCATCGATTGCGATTTAAAGGGAACCTAAGCTTAATTTACAGGTGATCCACTAATGAAAGGAATGTGTCGTTATTTTAAGTACACACCGGTTATTGTACAAAATGAAATTGACAGAAAAAATTTAAGGCCAAAATGTATTTGTTTGTTTTGTAGACTAAAGATTTTGAAAAAATAAAAAAAAAAATTATTCAAAATTTCATGTGTTTTGTGGTATTAGTTGCATTCGAGGGTTATTCCCACTTTCCGTTGATTTTCAATAAAATGTCTTCTTGTTTATTTTCCAATCCTTTGATGCTATTTCTAAGCAATCTGTTTGGTAATTTAATTTACAAAGCAAGACTCAAACAAAACAATATGAACATACTCACACGCACAATAAAACGTACGCATGAAATTTGAAAAGAGGTTTGAAAACACACAAAAAACATTTTACACGTCATTATGATGGTGATTTGATTTAAATTTTCATCTAATCGATCAAAAATGCCAAACAATATGCGCAATAGAATTGACATTAAGTATCTGAAGTTTATATGAATAAAAGGGTTTTGTTTTTTAAATTACAAGGGATGTTTTTTTTTTTTCGATTTTCCCATGGAATTTTAATGAGTAAACCAAATAAATTTTTAAGGTACAGCATTATGCTGCGTGTACAAAATCAATATTTTGCGCAATGATTAAATCTTCTAACGTATAATACGAATAATTTAAATCGATTCATCATTGTCCGTCACACCGCACCATTTAGATTTAATCAAAGCTAAAAGAAATATTTACGATAATTAACATTTTAACTAAAACTGCTTGTTTGGGGTCGTCCGTATTGTTATCAATCTTCTATCAATAAATGAAACTAATTAAAACTTTCTATATCCTTAATATTATTTTCGAAACGTATCTGAACACATTCCAATCGTTCCTTTTTTGATTAAAATATTTCTTCCCTTTAGTAAGTTTCCCCAAATTTGCTCGAAAAGATCAAAATCACTTCTTGTCATAAAACTGAGAAAAGCAACACAAAAAAAAAAAAATACGAATCATAATTTGACTTAGATTGTTGGTAAACAGAATGAGCAAAACCAAAAAAAAATAAAAAAATAAAAATTGTGACAGATATTACGATATACGACCAATTTACATTCTCCCGCATCAATTTAAGAGACGAACAAAAAATTTTCAGTTTTGTATTATGTTTTCCCGTTTCCTGGTGCCATGGCGTAAGTACATAAGATTTTAACAAACATTTTCTTGTTTTGTTGGGTGGCAATGGAAAAATATAAGAAAAATGATTAAATAAATAAATTTATTTTTATTGTTATTGTTATTACTATTTCTATTAAAATATGTATATTTTTGTGTACACACACCGAGTATTACGCAAAAATTAGACCTGGACGAAGACAGCAAAAAAAAAAAAAAATTAAAATACGGCGGAAACGAGTAATCAGATTTTTGTTCTCTTTTGTTATTTGAACACTTTTTGTGATAAGGGTGACAAAAATCCGTGGATATATTCGGGACAATTTAATTCCATTTTTATGTCTTTTAAACATTTTGCGGTCCCCGCGGTGTGAAACATTAACAACATGATTGTGTTACACTTTGCATTTGCAACCCATTAAAAATTTGTAATATAGGATTAACCAGTTTTAAAAGTTTTAGTGTTACCTGCAAAAAATTGATATATCATCGAAATATATAATACTCCAAGTAGGTGGAATGGTGTATGTAACTGCAGCAGGGAAACTTTCGAATTTTGAAATGAAACTTTTCACATCGATAGAGCCGAATTTGTGCTAATTAGTGCTCAGAGGAAACAATGAGTGCTAGTCCAGGAACCGAGAAAACACCAAACAAAAATTCAAGATTTCGCCCGAAAGACAATAAATAAATTCTAATACTAAACCCGAGTTACAGCAAAAACCGGTAAACATCAGTAAAAAACAGTACTATTTCCAAAAGGTAGATGATTTGAGGAAATTTGTGCTTGGCCTAAAAAATCTAAATTTTAATATTTTCATTCATAAAATAAAGAAAATCGAAATTACCCTAAATGATACTATATTGAAACGAAAAGTATTTAGTTGTTCAATAATATATAAATTGAACAATATTTATAAGTAGATAATAAAAATATCCTAAAAATGTTTACAAATTATTGAAAAATTCCTTTTCTATCACATAATCGATTCAACATATTCATACACATATAAAAAATAGGCTGAATTTCTAATCCAGATTTGGTCCAGTTCAATTGAACATGACGAACAATTTATTGAACTAATTTCTGACACAAAATGTTCTACAAACCAACGAACTTAGCAGTTCTAATGATATAATCCGATCGGGAATATGCATAACCATCTGAAAAATATGGAGGCTGAATTTGTGCTAATCCAGATTTGGCCCAATTCCATTGAACAAGAAGAATGGTTGATTGAACGAATTTCTGACACAAAATGTTCTAAAGGGTTTTTTAATAAGAGGTATAACGCTTGTTATTATTAAATAAATTTACACACAATTAACATTTGAATTAATATAATTTGTATTTATTTTATAAAGTTTATTTTATTTATTTGAATTTATTTTATAAAAATTATTTTTATTATTAATTATTTTATTCACCACCATTTTTAGATTACAAAACTTGAACACAAAAAGCGACATGTTGTCGCTGTACAGATCGAGAGCAGACTGAATAATTATTAATTATTAAATTTTTATTTTGTTTTGTGTTGTGTGTCTTTCGTGTTCGTTTCGTTTGGTTTTGAACAAGCCGGTCTGCGGTTGGTTGTTGTATGTCATGTGACGAGCCCAATGTGCTGGTACAGGTGGCACCCAATGTGCGGCGAACTCGTGTTGGCGCCGGATGGATAGTAGTGGTGCATTGGGTGGACCGCTACAGGACTCCCCCACAAGTGTTTTTCCCCTCCCTGCGAAATATAGTTGGTTTCGGTCTGCCGGTGCGTTCGGGCCTGATGTTTGATCAGTCGAACTATGTTGGCGATCGCTTGATTGAAGTGATCTTATCCCGTAAGATACTAATCAAGGCGATGTGCCACGACAGAGAGAAGGGAGGAGAATGAGGTCGGTCGATGGCTGTGTCATAGCAGGCAGCGGTGAATGAGAGCGTCGAGGAACACACCAGATAGGTTGGGAGCAGGGGGCTTCGACCATGTACCTGGGGGGCTATTATGCAATTTTAGACGCGCGCTTTTTTTTCGACAACGTCGAAAATTAGCTATTATGAAATTATTCGACACGCTTTTTTTGCGATCATATCGAAAATTTTCCTATTATGAAACTTTGTTTTCGATAAAGTCGAACAATATGCGACTGCTCTTGAGGTGACGAATGCATACGCGTGTAATAATAAATCGTGAGGTAAAAAAATTTCAGTTCGTCACGTATATTTTAATTTTTATTTTTTTTTATTTCCCGGCAATTAATAAATTTATATTAATTATTTTTTTTTTTCGATATTGTCGAATAATTCATAATAGCTATTTTCGACCTTGTCGAGTTGGTCGACAACGTCGAAAATTTGCGATGTCGAAAATTTCATAATAGACCCCCTGGTGTGTAACTCTAATCTCTACTCACTGAGTGCTGTGCCGCGGACAGAGCTGTTTTAAGATGTCCGGTGAGATGACAAGTGGAGGCAGAGTGGTGCGTCGACCGAGTTTCCATGTAGGCAAAGCTGTGACATGCCAGACCAGAAAATGAATTCTGAAGTCTGGAGTCGATGGGCTTTGGGGCCAGCCAAGAGATGTTGGCTGTGGCCGCTTTGAGGCCAGTCTTGGCCTTGACTGTGGCCGGTTGAAGGTGGGACAGTCGATGTGAGTCTCGACCGTGTCCCAGTAACATGGAAAGTTTATACGGCGGCAGTCGAGGTGAGTTTCGACTGTGGCTGTATAAAAGGCGGTGGGGGGTGCGGTTGGGAATGGCTGGGTGGTCGCTTTGCCGTGCGACATTTTATAGAGCCATTTTAATGAAACACAAAAAAAAATCTTTATTGGAAAAAAAATAAATGGAAAAAAATGAACCCGGAATGACAAAAAAAAAACCGGAAAGAAATTGTGGTAAAAATAAAAAAATTGTACATGATTCTATATTTAAAAAACAATAAATAATTGAGGTGGCTGCGATGTTGTTGGCGCTGTCGTCATTGTGGGTATGCTAGTGAAGTTGATGATAGCGACGGCGGTAATAATATTGATAATACCGCTTTTCCTGATACTAACAGTGACGACGATGGTGGTGATAGTGGCGATGGCGGCGTTGATAACACTGGCGGTGATAGTGGTAGTTGTGTTCGACCGCATGTGTGTGTGTTAACGTGCACCCTTGGCATGACGCGTCTGTGTGCGGTTAAATTCCCGTTGGTGATGATGAGGCTGACTCCGATTATGTTGGTAGGCGGTATGGCGTTGTTTAATTGTGTAGCTTGTGAACAAATGTGTCCATACGGTTTTGTTGACGCCGATATGGGTGGCGGCCATATGCACATATATAAAATAAATAGAGAAAAAAAATATATGTCCACACAAAAATATTTTAATATTTATTTTGAATAAAGATACGCACCATTTACCTGGCACGGGTTCGTACCAGGTATCCCAAAATTTTAACACAGAAAAAAAAAATATCGAAATGGTTGCGCCGATCCTTGTGGCGTGTTCATTTTCCGTAAAAACGGACGTCGGTAGTCACCAATATAACGCTTGTTATTATTAAATAAATTTACACACAATTAACATTTGAATTAATATAATTTGTATTTATTTTATAAAGTTTATTTTATTTATTTGAATTTATTTTATAAAATTTATTTTTATTATTAATTATTTTATTCACCACCATTTTTAGATTAACAAAACGTGAACACAAAAAGCGACATGTTGTCGCTCTACAGATCGAGAGCAGACTGAATAATTATTAATTATTAAATTTTTATTTTGTTTTGTGTTGTGTGTCTTTCGTGTTCGTTTCGTTTGGTTTTGAACAAGCCGGTCTGCGGTTGGTTGTTGTATGTCATGTGACGAGCCCAATGTGCTGGTACAGGTGGCACCCAATGTGCGGCGAACTCGTGTTGGCGCCGGATGGATAGTAGTGGTGCATTGGGTGGACCGCTACAGAGGTTTCATTTTGAATAACCTTCTATTTGGGCAGCTGTCAATTTTGAAGCTGTCATCTTTTGACATTTGACTATTACTAAAAACGGTACGATACACGCTTCAACAACGCATTGAAATTATTGAAATTCACTACAAAAATGGTGAAAATTTTGCAGTCACAGTTCGCAAAACTAAAGCACTTCTTGGTTGTCATGAAGCACCTTCTCGGCCGCCAATAGTGAAACTGGTGGAAAAATATGAGCCGTTGGGACAAGTTAGTGATGTGAAGAATCGAAACCGTGTGCGTCGCTTATGAACAACCGAGAATATTTCTGCTGTAGCCCGTAGTGTTGAAGAAAACCCAGGATTGTCGATTCCTCGTCTATCTTTGGAATTAGACATTCCACCAACCACATTACACCGTATTTTGCATAAAGACTTAGGTCTTAAGGCTTTTAAAGTTCAGTTAACACAAGAATTCAAGCCGGTTACCATAAACGTCGCATGTTCGCTGATTGGGTCCTTCAAATGCATCAAAATGATCCGGATTTTCATCGAAAAATCATCTTCAGTGATGAGGGCCATTTTCACCTCAGAAAATTCAAGAATTATTGTTTAAAAGCCTCTATATCCTCAACGTGTTACTGTTTGGAGCAGTTTTTTGGCTGGTGGTGTGATTGGACCCTACTTTTTCGAAAATGAGGCTGGTGCAACTGTTACGTTGAATAGATTGCGCTACCGAGCTATGCTTCGTCCCAGGAATAAGACACAATCAATACGTCGTCCAAATAAACAAAACAGAATGGCAATCCGAATATTACAGCGTACATTAATCTCTGGAATTATTATTCCGCGTTCCTAAGAACGAAAGCCATCCCACACTCAAATAGACCGAAAGGTGTCATAATGGCCATCTTGGGAATATCTTTCTACAGGTATCTGGTGATATGCCCGTACTTAATCCAAGGTGGTACATACACTGAACCCAGCGAGCTTAAATGAAAAATCCTAAAGATGCCTCATGGGATAACAATCTGGCCCAGTGACATTGTTCAATGCCCGATAGTCACCACCCTGTCTCCATTCTCCGTTTTTCTTATGTACTAAATGTAATGGACTGGACCAAGCACTTTTGCTAGGCCGACATCTGTCCTGTGCCATCATGTTTTCGAAATGAATCTTATAGCAATGCTCAGCTTATCCGGAGCTAAACGACGTATTTTATACGCAACCGGAGGTCAGTGGGTGACGTTATATTTAATGGACATAGGACTTAAACAATTTCGGGTAACTTTTTCGAGCTTAAATAGTAACTTGATAACAGCCGTATGAATAACTGATTTGTACAATACTGAAAGGCAGGGGACCTGCGCTACCGCGAGCGAACCAATGGTGAATAACGACGTTAAGGGATCGATGATCCGTGGTTTCTAAATATCGACTAATTCACCTGTGTACTCTAAAAAACACAGCCCCAATGATGGGCATAGACACCACAATAAAATTCCACGAATAGTTTCTGCGGAGATAAATATTCAACGATAGCACACGTCTTCCGTAAACCTTGATGTGTGTTCCTTTGCCCGTGTATAAATTGAACTTTGGCGCTCTGTTCGAGCCTTTACAAAAATTGGGAGGAATCACCGACACAACAGCATCGGGATCTATTAAAAATTTATTGGTTGGATTGGAATTATGTTTAACTATTAATAGACGACATGAATGAGCACCATAAAAGCACGTCGCTAAATCTTGTTTCTGATTCACCTGAATTTGGAATAAAATGGATGATTCCTTTTAATTGAAATATTTCTGTTTGGATGATAATTGCGTCTTGAATGTCGGATGGGCTGACAGAATAAAATTCACTGACATTAATAGATTGGGTGTCGACAAATAGGAACCCTTATGTTTTGTCTTTGTTGAGAAACTTTACAGCAATTAACATTTAAATTTTTAATTGATATAAAATTATTGAGAGTTAAAAGCCCTTGAACTACAATTGGCACAAATGTTAAATTTTTCACTTTTTTTTCCGTATTGCAAAAGTGCGCTATTTGAATTGAACCACAAAAATATTTGTCAACTATATAGGAAGAAGAAGAAACCATCAACTGTCTCTAGTTTACCTCCACGCGGTAGCACCTGGGCAACGTTTGTTTTGCATTTTTAATGTATCACAACGGCTGAACTTCTAGAGGCGAGTGTAATAACACTATAAAAACAAAAGCAATGGATAAAACAAACAAGGAAACTAATACCTTAGGTGGCAGACCTGATGTTCAGGAAAATCCACTCTCTCCGGAGGTCGGTCCCATGGATTCTAGGGGGGACCAAACATTGCTACATAATTCAAATGATACCAAAAATAAGCTAAGCGATATCAACGCTCAAAAGAGTAACGAGGAAGAACTTTCATTCCGAAAGGGCTCCATTACAATCAGATCACCAATAAAAAAAATATTTGCAAACAACGCAATTTCCACTGAAAAAGTAACTTCATTGTCAGAACAAATGCCGAGTGCATCAACAAATATTATAAATAGCGAGGAGCTGTTAAATAAATTTCAAAAAATGGAGAAACTAATCGCGCAGCTGAGCAATGAAGTTGCTGAACTTAAGAGAGAAAACTCTACACTAAAAGAAAAGGTTAAAAATAGCATAGCTAAGGATTCAGCACGAGTTAACAATCTTTCTTCAAACCATATTCAGCCATCAGCCAGTCAACATGAACATTCAAATAATTCCAACTGGTTGCTGCGGCAATTTCCAGTTTTTCAACAGAATAATAGATTCAGTGCTCTGAGTCAAGAGGATTATTGCACAGATGAGGAAGAACTGGAAATAGAAGTTTCCGGTGCTGATAACAGAAATGCTAGGAAACGCAGGCGTACAAAAACGAAAACTCCTCCAAAAAATACTACACAAATTGTGATCAATAACACCGAACAGAAAACCCCAAAAATACCACTGCCTCCACCCATTAACGTGAGCAATATCAAAAATTTCGAACTTTTTCGACAAAAAGTAATAAAAACCACTAGTGAATCAACTAATTTTAAGGCGCTTTCAAATAGTGACATTAAAATTACCTTTCAAAATGAAAATGATTACAGAAATGTCAAAAAATTACTGGAAGAATTAAAAAAAGAACCCAGCAACCAATCCGAAAATATAGAATATCATACCTATCAGCTGAAGAGCGAAAAGGCTTATAGAGTAGTTATCAGAGGCTTACCATCTTCCATTAGTCACGATGTAATTAAAGCAGACTTAGAAAAAATGGGACATGAAGTCGCAGGTATTACTAACATATACAAAATGGTCACAACTAATGGTGTAAAAGACAAGAAACACTTTCCATTGTTTTACATCGACTTAAAACAAAAAGACAACAATAAAGAAGTATACAACATCAAGAAACTTGCGTACTGTATAGTTAAAATTGAGCCACCTAACAAGAGAAGGGACATTCCACAATGTACGAATTGTCAACAACTTGGACATACCAAGAGTTTTTGCTATCGTCAAACCAAATGCGTTAAATGTGCTGGAGATCATCACACGACAAAATGCAAAAAACAACCAGATATCGCGCCTTCATGTGCTCTTTGTCAACAACAAGGACATACTGCAAATTATAAAGGATGCTGTGTATATCAGAACAAAATTAAAAGTCAACAGAATAATAGAACAAGAGTAGTACAGCGATTGCAAACTAAAGCTGCTAAACCACAAACAACAATCACACCATCCACAGTTGGATTATCCTATGCGCAAATCACCAAGTTATCTGCTAATGAATCAAACCAAAACAACAAACATATAGAAGTTAATAACGAGTCTAATAACTTTGAAATTATTAAAAAGCTTAGTCAAATTCAACAGACACTTGGTCACTTAACAGAAAGGGTGGCAAAACTAGAAATTAATTTCTATCCGCCTAGCAAAAAAAGTCAGCATACACACAAATGATTAACTCGTTCCTACGCATTGTAACTTGGAACGCTAATGGGCTCAACCTACGAGCCCAAGAACTGGAAATATTTCTCCATACAAACAACATAGATATTGCACTTATTTCAGAAACGCACTTCTCCAACAAAAGCTTTTTAGAATAAAGGGATTTAATTCCTACTGGACAACCCATCCTAGTGAAAGAGCCAGAGGTGGTTCAGCTGTACTAATTAAAAATAATATCAAACATAATCAACAAGAGGATATTCGAGAAAGCTACATGCAAGCAACTGTTATCTCAATCCAATATAATGGCGCAGATCTAAATATTGCAGCAGCATACTGTCCTCCACGGCATACACCAACGAAGTTACAATTTAATAACGTCTTTAATAAGCTCGGTCCAAGATTTATTATTGGAGGGGACTATAATATAAAACATACAGCTTGGGGTTCCAGGCTAATTTCTCCTGGGAAAGGAAATGCTTTGTTCAATGCCATTCATGAAAACAAATGTGAATATCCGTCTCCAAGGAGGCCAACGTATTGGCCAACGGATGCAGGAAAAATACCAGATTTGCTTGATTTCTTCATCATAAAAGGTATTTCATCCAATTACACTAGTGTCGAAGGAATTAACGACTTAACATCTGATCACATTCCTGTACTGTTGTCAGTAAGCGCTATAGTCATCAAGAAAAAAAAGAAGCAAAACCTTACTAATAGATTCACGGATTGGGAACTCTTCAGAGAAAAACTGGAAGAGCTAGTTGAATTAAAAGTTAGTATTAAAAGTAATGAAGAATTAGAACAACAAACAAACAATTTCATTGAATACACTCGTATGGCCGCCAGTCTAGCTACTCCAGAATTAAAGGACAAAGCGGAGATTGAAGTCAAATACCCGGCTGAAATCAGGGAACAAATCAAGGAAAGGAGAAAGGCAAGGAGAATATGGCATCTCACCAGAAATCCCGCTGACAAAACCACCTTCAATCGAATAAGTAACAAAGTCAATAGGCTAATCAAAAGCTTCAAACAGGATTGCTTCAACAACTACTTAAGCGGGCTAGGTCCAGAAATGGATAAGGACTACTCTTTATGGAAAGCAACCAGAAAATTTAAACGACCTGTAGTTCGAGTACCACCTATAAGAAATGCTCAAGGCAATTGGGTTCGACATGACAAAGAAAAAGCGGAACTCTTTGCTCAACACCTAGCAACAGTGTTTCAACCCCATGACATTCAATCCAACATTGACGTAACACCTGTCTATCAACCAAATCAGGATTTTAAAAGGGTCACGCCAATGGAAATTGCTGAAGAAATCGACAAAAGTCTTAGTCAAAAAAAGGCACCAGGAATTGATGAAATATCACCGGGTCTATTCAAGGAACTTCCACGCAAAGCAATCATCATAATCACATACTTATTTAATGCCTGTATGAGATTGAAGTATATACCCTAATGCTTCAAAACGGCTCAAATAATTATGTTGAAGAAACCAGGTAAACCAGATGAAGAAGTAACATCATACAGACCAATTTCACTGCTTCCGACCTTATCAAAGCTGTTTGAAAAACTACTACTAAAACGTCTAAAGCCAATGGTAAACGTTCCTGATTTTCAATTTGGATTCAGGAATAACCACTCCACAATAGATCAAGTCCATCGAATAACTACGGTAATAGAGCAAGCGTTAGAAGAAAAGAAATATTGCCCCGCCGTATTTCTGGATGTATCTCAGGCCTTTGATAGGGTTTGGCACGAGGGATTGACATTCAAGATGAGCAAAATGCTACCACAAAACTATTGCCAGCTGCTTGAATCATACCTCTCTGATCGTCAATTCAGAGTCATCCATGAAGAAACATGTTCTGACTTTTATCCAACTCTAGCGGGAGTTCCGCAGGGAAGCGTATTGGGACCCCTCCTCTACCTTATCTACACTGCGGACATACCTACAACGAATAAAACGTTCATCGGCACGTTCGCTGACGACACTGTAATTATGTCAGTAGACGAATCACAACCAAGGGCAGTGGAAAATCTTCAACGAGCAATGAACGACGTTACTAAATGGACAATTGACTGGAAAATAGTGCTTAATGAGCTCAAATCAACCCATGTGACATTTACGCTCCGACACAAAAATAACAGTCTACACATATACCTCAATGGGGTGCAAGTGCCGCAGGCTGAATCGGCTAAATACCTTGGTCTGCATTTAGATTCAAGGCTCAACTGGAAACATCATGTGAGACAAAAAGCTGAACAGATACGATTAAAACAACGTCAAATGTACTGGTTAATTGGGCATCATTCCAAAATGAACCTGTATTGCAAAAGACTAGTCTACCAGACTATCTTCAAACCAATATGGATGTATGGTGCGCAGCTATGGGGTTGTACTCATAAATCCAATAGAGACATTATACAACGTAGCCAAAATAAATTTCTTCGAATGGTCACCAACGCTTACCGATTTGTGACTAACAGAGAAATACACAATGATCTAAAAATACAATTGATAGACGACGTCATCCGCGAATGTGCTATTAAACATGAGAAGAGGCTTCTTAACCACACCAACGTTGAGGCCGTACAACTACTGGACAGTACAAACGAAATAAGGCGGCTCAAACGAATCAAACCACATGAGCTAACCGTATGATTATTATATCTTAAGGGAACTGGATACTGGTCCAGCAGACCCACACAAGTTTATGCTTATCTCATAAGTACTAATGTCAACCTTACTAATGAATTAATAATGTTTAAGATTGTAGTAGCCATATCAATAAAGATGTTTTAAAAAAAAAAAAAAAAAACTATATAGGAAATATTGCACGAACAATTCATTTCGGTGTGAGTTTTACTATGTGTGTTATATTTAAAGCTATTTGGAAATATTTTGGAGAGCATAACATTCCTATGCTCGTAAATATTTTTTGAAGCCCGATTGTGTCTCAGCTGTTCGACAAAATGAATGAAACTATTTAAATTATTTGTAGATTGCTTAAAATTATCGTCAATTAGAGTTGCTAAAATAACCTGTGCAAGTGCATTAAACGCGAAAGTGTTTACAGGAACCGTTGTTGCTCTCCCATTGGCACTATACTAAAATTTAACTGAGGGCTTAGTATCGATCGGTCACACCTACGCTCTTTTCGCTTTTGTTTTGTGTTTTTTCCTTTCCAATTCTCCTCATCGTTGGTTTCTTCCTCAAGGTGTTCGGCCATTCTTTGTTTTTTACAACAGGGTTCCGGATTACCTAATTTAGACTTTGCTATAATCAAAGCAGCTGAATCAGCCTCCAACTGCTTTAAAATTAAGCGATCAGCTCGAACATTTTGTTGCTTATTCAGGATGAAGCATTTTAATTCCTTAAAGGAGTTTTCCACAGCTGCTGACGAACTACAAGTAATATCCGACTTATATAGTCTTCACATTACACCACTCCATAAAGGAAGTCTTGTAAATAATTTTATTAAATATTGCTCAGCCTCCACGCAGCAAAGAACATTTGTCGTTGAATTAATTTCTGCTTCTTTGATCAAGCTGTCGCAGTAATCTATAATATTTAATAACCAGTGGCTCACATCGATACATTGATCTTCATGATTTCATCGTAAATATTGTGAGTTTTAATTAACATGATGATTCGTTCTTTTGCATTTGTTGTACATAGGAATTCGTATTTACTTAAAAGGACTGTAAATACATCGGTTATAATTTTTTGAGCTTCCTCAAAGTTCTCACATAAAATGAGATAGCCAATCGCTCGTAACTAAAAATTTCTAGAAGAAACATTCATTTTTTTAAGCACTTTCACTCTTTGGATTGTTTTCACAAAATGCGCCACATCAAGCCGTATAAATGAGCAGAAATAGAATGAGACAAGTATTTGTTTATTGTCATTGCTGAAGTAAATACTTTAACTATGGCCACAATTAGTCCAGGTGATTCATCTAAGTTTATTTCCTTTGGCAATGCAAAATATTTTAAAAATATTTGAAAAAATATGAAGGCAATAAAATCTGCTTCTTGATTTGTTGTTATGAAGTGTGCTACGTTAAAACTACGATCATATGATGGTTTTACACATATGGTATATAAATACGGATATCCGTAGCCGTGCGGTAACTGTACAACTGATCCTGTGGCATCTATGCTCAACATGATCCTATCATTGGTTTTACAATGTTGGTATAAATCTTCTAGCGCAGTTAACCAATAAACAATATAAAATGGATCAAAGCCGATAGTTTTTAAGCTGCCGCGATAGCATGAACTTTGATTGAGCAAATGCAGTGATTTAAAAAGTTCGTCGTGAAAGTAATTATTTTTATTAATGCAGTACCGCGATTGTTTTAACGCTGAGTACGTCGGTATCATTGGTGATTTTAACGTCACCAAATGACATATTCTCCAAAATTAGCTTATCTCACACAGTCCTGCTACTAAAAACTTGTAGTTGTTGAGCAATTTCAGTTTTACAAGCTCCATAACATTCGGTTGTTTTATTACGAGGCATCGCCGCTGATATGTCGATGAACGTTATTTTTATGTCGTTCAAATTATTTGCACTGCAAACGTTTACAAAATTATCGCATTCTTTGCACTTGCCTGTGTAATACAATTCTCCCACTTTTATAGTATGATTTTAAAAGGAAAAACTACTTCTAAATTGTTTCCAAATGATAAAGGACAGTTTAGTAGTCCAGCCCTTGGGTAAACGGTATTGCATCTTTTTATTTTTATCAATTAAAAAATTAGGTGTGAAAAATAGCTTATCCTGCAACGATAATTTAAAATTTTTGAGCTCTCCGTCCGATATTGAAAAATTTGTATCAGATTTTCATCAGAATTTTTTTTTTTTGTTTTGTTTTGTTTTTAGAAATATAATTTTTGTTTTAAGAAATATTTGGTAATTTTTTTTTGTCAAATATAAATTAATTTTTTATGAGTTTATGTATTTTATTTTATTTAATCTTTGGATATTCTATCGACAAAAATATTGCATTAATTGAGGTTGTTTATATTTTGCGTTCCTTTTGGTATTATCAAGTGAAAAAATATTTGTACAAAATAGATATTTTACCAAAACCAAGTCTTATTACATCAATATAAATGGAATATATATGTAGGTATGCACATATGTATGTATTACTTTTGTAGTATAACCCGCTCGTATATAATAACAAAAGGCGAAGGTTATTTTTTTCTAATATGCGTACCAAATGTAAATAGATTTTAAATAAGAAAACGGAATTTTGTCATAAAATGTCATAAAAATTCTGTCATTTACCAACGATGTTATTTTCGAGAACATTATATAGTTTATTACTATTGTTTTAGAAAAAAAAAAAGTAAATAAGGAATCCTAATTATCGGTCGGCTTTCTTTCAATCTGACTATACGATGTATTTTTTTTTCTCTACACGACGAACACATAACAAACAAAGGGATGGAAAGATTTTTGAAGGGTGGATTTACAAAAAAGAGTTTTATAGATGTTTTCCATTCATCCAGTCATAAATTACAACATTATGTATTTGGGTAATCCTTTTATTCTATATAATCCGCTCCTACGTGCGGCACGCAGTGCGACATGTTTGCTGATCCCGGCTCCTACGTCCCCCGAAGCTCAAATCTAAAGCCCCTCGGAGGGCTAAGCGGGGGGGAGCGCAGCGACCTCCCGCGTGCCCGTGAGAGTTACCGAAGCCGTTAGCCTCTACAATTCCAAGTTAAATTAGTCGATGTCATTTTTCTTCAATTTATTTTCCTCAGAATAAAGAAAAAATAGTACGGGAAATTGTTATGCAAGATTTTATATTGCAATATTTTATAATTGCAACTTTTTGTAATTGCAATATGTTGTAATGCAAAATTTACATACCAAAGTCAGTTTTCCTATGTCCATTATTTTAAGTTGATTTTTTATATGAGTGGGCATTTATCTACTTACATACATCAAGATGGTTCAGATTCAATTAATAAAAAAAAAATTGCAATAATTACACAAATTTTATTTAAAATTATAATTCCGGATGTTAGTTTCTCTTCTTGAGCTTTTCTTCTTTTTCTAGAAATTTTTGTTATCTTTCTCTTGTCTTTTCTTTTTCTAGATATATTTGTCCATGATGCAAATAGGTATATAGAATAACCAAAACACATAATACAACATTATTTATTTATGATTATGTTCATGGACACATCAATAAAACTCTTTTTTGTAGATCCACACTTTAAAAATCTTTCCATCCCTTTTTTTTATGTATTTATCGTGTAGAGCAAAATAATGCATTTTCGTATAGTGAGGTTGAAAGAAAGCCGACCGATAATTAGGATTCTTTGTTCCAAAAGACAAATTCCACTTTTTTCTAAAACAATAGCAATAAACTATATAATGGTCTAGAAAATAACATCGTTCGAAAAGAATGAATATTATCATCAGTTTAAAGAACAGAAGTAAATTGAATTTTTATGACATTTTATGACAAAATTCCGTTTTCTTATTTAAAATCTATTTACATTTGGTACGCATATTAGAATAAAATAACCTTCGCCTTTTGTTATTATATACGAGCGGGTTATACTACAAAAGTAATACATATGTGTATACCTACATATATATTCCATTTATATTGATATAATAAGATTTGGTTTTGGTAAAATACTTATTATGTACAAATATTTTTTCACTTGATAATTCCGAAAGGAACGCAAAATATAAACAACCTCAATTAATGCAATATTTTTGTCGATAGAATATCCAAAGATCAAATATAATAAAATACATAAATTCATAAGAAATTAATTTATATTTGACAAAAAAAAAATTACCAAATATTCCTTAAAACAACAAATTTTAAAAATTATATTTCTAAAAACAAAAAAAAAAAAAAAAATTCGGCCCTTCGACCCATTCGGCCCTTCGACCGATTCGGCCCTTCGGCCTATTCGGCCCTTCGATATTCGGCCCCTTGACACTTTCGGCCCTTCGACACATTCGGCCCTTCGACATTCGGCCCTTCGACATTCGGCCCTTCGACACATTCGGCCCTTCGACCCATTCGGCCCTTCGACATTCGGCCCTTCGACATTCGGCCCTTCGACATTCGGCCCTTCGAAATTCGGCCCTTCGTACCCATTCCGTTTTTTACTGATGTTTACCGGTTTTTGATGTAACTCGGGTTTAGTTTTAGAATTTATTTATTGTCTTTCGGGCGAAATTTTGAATTTTTATTTGCTGTTTTCTCGGTTCCTGGACTAGCACTAATTTTTTTCGTCCAAGCACTACTAATTAGCACAAATTCGGCTCTATCGATTTGGGAAGTTTCATTTCAAAATTCGAAAGTTTCCCTGCTGCAGTTACCTACATGGTGAAATGGGATGGAAAAGCATAATGATTTTAACATATACATAATTTTAGGAGCTAAGGATTTTTTATTCCCCGATTACTCATCGCCAAATCAAAATAAAAAACACTCAAATTTCAAATCGAAGTGCAACAATTGAATCTAGTTACACCACCCTATATAAATCACAAAACTAAAATTTAAATTCTAATTTCGTATTAGACGAATATGTTTTTTTTTTACTTTCATTCCGTAAAATTTGACCCTCATTAAAATCCACTGACTTACGAAAAAAAAAAACATAAAACCATAAAAAAATACGTCAAACTAACTAACCATCAGCAATAAACCAATAAAGTAACCAAATCCAAACTAAACCCAAAAAAAATTTTTTTTTAAGGATTTATGTTCTTATCACGTGTGTGACATGACCAGGATATTTTTGTTGTTTTGTCACCAAAAAATGAAATTCGAGATGTTATCGGTCCTCTATGAGTTCAAAATATTTTTTTTTTATTTTGTTAATCTTTTTTCAATTTATTTTTTTAAAGAACTTTTTTATCCTTTCTAAAGATGTAGATTGATAAAATATTAACTCTGATTTGTAGAATTTGATGACCGGTTAATACATTTATCGTTCCTTGTCGATGATTTTTTTATTAATTATAAATTTAGGGCTTGGGGCACGCTATACATGTTTTGTTACATTTTATTTACAAATTATTAAATTTAGCCTGCAGTGTCTCTTATATTCGATATTTCGATAATAGAAGAAACCTGACACGCGACTTATGAACGAAAATTAACGTCAATTAATTTTTTTTTGTATTTTCATCTGGTTTTTGATCGATTCACGCACAATATGCAACATCTCTTAAAACACTATGTTATTTTGGTATGTGGTTTCCAAAATAAATACCCCCTGGACGTCTGTTGATGATGTAGCTAAAATTTCGAAATAAAAAAACTAAATTGCACATGTGTCCTTATGTATACGTATAAATGGAATACTTCATATTCTGGATATTCACATCAAATCCTTTTTTATTTATTGTTGTTTTATTTTTAATTTTTTTGAAATGGAATCACTTTAAGCTGATATATATTTTCGGTTTGATTTCTTGTTTACATTTATTTTTCCGATCATAAAGCACACACAAAAAATATCCTTATTTTTATGATTTTAGTGTCTGTCTCTCTAAAATATCCTCGCATCTATTTAAAATATAGTGTTATTCCGGAATCCTTTGTCTATTTATATATGTTTAAGTGATGATCCTTATATACATGATAATAAAAACTGAGTTTTCCTTATATAGAAATCAAGCATATTTTATTGTCAACTTTTTTCCGTAAATTTTTATTTATTTTTGATGTTTATTTCAATTTCAATTCAATCACAATTGAATTTCATCACAGTCATCAAAATGAAAATTACCATGATGTAGGAATAATTTGAGAAATCGTCTTGTGTACGAAAATTGAATAATAGGAAAATCGTAAAAAAAGTTTTGCAGAAGAAAAAGTTTATCCTTCTTGATAATATTTTTTAGTTTTACAAAATGGATTGAGAATATGTTGGTGTATAGAGAAAAAAAGATTTACAAACATAAGCTGAAATGACGAAACTCAAACTATCTATGGACCACAACCCACGGAGGCCGATTACAGGAAATGTTGCTGAAAAACTGAAGTTTTTCCACACTAAATAACTGTGTCTATTAGATGTGTGCGACAATATTTTTCTAGAGGAGGATCTTTACGGTTGACTAAATTGTTAAGGTCAATAGTGGAATTTTGCAGATCTACAAGTAGGTAAACGTGAAGGCCAAGTATTTTAGGAGAGTACTTCTTTTGGTTTTTTCCTAATGTAGAAACGTTAAAAGAAATTTTTCGGTGAACTGAAAATTTTAACAAAAAATTAAGTTTAGTTAGATGTTAGATCGTACGAATGAATTGTGTCAATTCTAATTGAATTAGATGTAAATTGAATGTAGTAATTTCGACTTAGTAAACTTAGTGAAGGAGTTTACAAAATTTGATATCGCGTTTCAAAAAAGAAACCATAGATCTGTTTGAGTATGGACGAAATACACATCAGGTTTAAAAGTGGCAATGATTTACCATCTGGAATGTTCACAATATCGAAAGGTTTGAATAGTAAATTAACATCTGCGACCAAATTACATGTAGTGATTCGTACGTATTATAAAACAAAACGACATGCAAGTGAGTAGCTAGTACTATAGATCTTTCCAAGGCGACATATTTTTTGGTTATGCAAGAAATTTTATTTGAGCAGTTCGGTAAAATATGCTTTAATTTGTCCAATTGTCACTACACCAAAAATGTTGAAGTAACCTCGACAATGCGACAAAACTTGATATGCTCTAACCATCTCAATTTACTATCCACAGTATAAGGCGGTAACATAGATCCCGGTTAATTTTTTCTTATTCAAATATGTGTGAATTTTAGCAGTTAAAAAAATCGGAAATATGACCCGGGTCTTATTTGAAACCCGATATATTATTAAAACGTGATTTGACAAAACGCGATATTTTAAATCGCGATACGGTACAAAACGCGATATGGTACAAAACTCGTTACTTCATAACGTGATACAATACAAAACGCCATATTTCAAAACGCGATATGGTACAAAACGCGTTATTGTACAAAACGCGATATAGTACAAAACGCTGTTATGATCCATCCCTGACTTTGAATTATATATTTATTATATATTAGTATTATAAACCATTAGTATTAGTGTTAAGTCTTGTAATGTATAGTATATATTCTGTTTAATACTTTTTGTGCCTTTTATACTTTGAGACGCATGTATATGTGTTACATATAGACTTGCTATATACAAAATATAAGGTACAAATACTTACGTAGATTATTATATATTAGATTATTATATATTTTTGAGATCGATAAAAAAAACTGGATGATAATCGATTCGGTCGCCTTAAGCTTTGCATTAAATAATTTAATCCAAATACCTTTTTTTTGTTTAATAATAAATTCCATTGAAATATCACAAAATTATCAGTGTTTTAATTAAAATATCTGAAAATAAGTATAAAGATCACTAATTCCATATTTGGTACACATTCCATATCTGTATCACACAGCAGAAACTTATAACAACGCGATAATTCAAAAGGTGATATTTCAAAACGCATGTCCTAGTCCCATCGAACATGTTCAATTTCATCATAAAAGTGAAGGAAAATTATATATGTGAAATGAAGGAAGATTAATATTACAATATCGCGTTTTGTAACATAACAAGTTTTGATACATCGCATTTTGTACGATATCGCGTTTTGAAATATCACGTTTTGTACTTTACCTTGTTTCGTGATATCGCATTTTGAAATATCGTGTTTCGAGCGGATCTTACTATGACGCGTTTAGTTTTGTAATATAAACTTTGTATCTGGTAAAATATAGCTCTTTTGTAAATACGAGTAACATCATTTAAATTATGGAAAGTTAAACTAACTAATTTTATTGTAAACACAAATTTTAATTATAATTTTTTTAAAAACAAGTTATATTTTGAAAACTATGCTAAATTAGCTCTTGATGTTGTAGACAATTTATAAAAATCACTCATATTTAGAATACTTATACACGACACAAATATTACTTTACTCAGTGGATTCAAACGTAAATTCACAGATTTCTCAGTATATTAAGCCTTCTTGTCGATTAAAAATGCAAGAAATCCAAAAAATGAGCTGTCAATCAATGTTTGATGAATTCATCAAACACAACAAAAATATAACAAATATATGGTATTCGGGAAGAAATATCGATAGATCGCAGTATTGCAGTGTACAGGTGAGTATATGAAGCCTGTGTTGACTGGCTTTCGTCATCAAATTCAACTTATCCGGCCGCAGTATGTTATATTCAGTACTGCAAACAATTCAAACACCACTAAGACCTCAAACTCTTCCCATATACCGTCATTCCGTCTTTCGATCAGTCTACATCATTTACTGATCAATCGGGGGCCGCACTTCAAGCCCAAAATATTGCACAACTGAATTTGATTGCAAGTCAATCGGTTACAGGTATTGCTAAAAATTTATATTTATGCAAAATAGTGGTCTAGTACTGTCTGAGGTAATGCACCCGTCCAATCAGCATTCATATAATTCACAAGTATATTCTTAATGCGGAGACCACATTATGCAGCCACCGGCTATTGGTTATATATACCCGTAGACCCTTATCCCGACATTTTTCAAGACACAGGTGCTAAAATCTTACTTCGTTACAGTTACATACCCCAATCCACCGCCATTTTGTCATCGGGTGTTAATTACCACGGTTTCGACTCCGAAACCATATTTTCGTGCGCAGATCTATCAATTTTTTCCCACTTTTACCTACCATGCATTTAGGTTCAACTCTGGTCCAGTATACTATCGACAACTTTTATGGTAGACTCTTGAAAAAATTCCCTTCATTAATAGCGCCACAAAATTACAATTTTTCCGTAAAACATTCCGTGGTGTATTACATTGTCACAACCAGCCATTTGCCAGTGTCAAAACCACCCTGACTATATCCAGTGCATCAAAAAATTTGGTGGAATTAGGGATTTGCCAACAATCTGCATCCCTAGTATAGTGTCGGTGACATATTATAATGGTGAAAAAGAAAGATCTTGATTGGAGAATATCGGTGATTAAATAAGGTCACAACACCTGAACAAAAAAAATTCAAAAATTGATATTGTCAGAGGAGATGTTTATAAAACGGCAACCACTGCCCCATTTGCTCTTCTCGAATTCACCCGGATGCCATTTAATTTCAGAAATAAAGCTCAAACGATGGAGTAATTTATCAATCAGATTGGCAAAGATTTAGAAATTGTTTTTAATGAAAGCACAATAAATTAAGAACAACACAACCTCTATTTAGAACAACTATTCCAAAAACTAACATCAGGAGCTCTAAATGTATTTTTGTCGCAAGCACTCTTGATTTCCTCAGTCTCAAAATTACCACTGATGGTATTTTGCCGTCAGTAGGACGAATTAATGAAATTAGAGAGCTACCAGCTCTAAATTCGATTAAACGAACACAGAAGTATCGGTATGTTAAACTACTACCACCGCAATTTTTACTAAAAATTGCAAAAACACTTAGCCTGATGAATGTGAAAATGAATTCAAACAGTTCAATAGTGAATTGGCTAATATTAGTTTATTAGAACATCTTCTGAATGACACAAAATTCAGTATAACGATTAGGGTTTCAAACAATGGCGTAGGATTAGTTTTGCAACAGTTCAATAAAGAATTTTAGAGCCGCTGGCTTTTCTTAAAGAAGTTACCGGATGCTCGTTCGATTGCTAGCAACATACCTTGCTATAAAATATTTTCGCTATTTTGTCTAGGTTGGCGTTTCACTAGTTAAATCGATCACAAACATCTGACATTAGCAATTGAGTCAAAACTGAATGAAATCCAAGACAATGAAGTAACCTGAATTTCATATTTAAAGGCAAAAACATTGTGGTTGCAGATACACTATCTCGTACATCAGATCATGAAACTACCGCAGTCGATAATCACTTCGACTTCAACAAAGGCCAATTAGGCCACAAAAGGCAAACTTAGAGCTTCAGAATTTTCTTTCTGTTTTCGGCTGTCACACTAGTTCCAATATGACACTAGAACTTTCCAAATTGCCTGGTTTAGACATGGACGTACATCACACTCATTGACACTCTGCACAAAATTTCGTATCCAAGAATCCGTGCTACATGTAAATTTGACCAAATTCCGATACTTTTGGCCTAGCATAATTTTGGACGTAATCCGGCAGTTGAAATCTGGTTTATCGTGCCAAAAACCTAAAGTTCAGGTGTATTTGAACACATCCATTTAGATATCAAAGGACCATTTCCTTAGTCTAATGAATATTCTTACCTTCTAACGAGTGTCGATCATTTTACCTGATGGCCCATTAACGCAGCAACCAGAGTTATTACACCGAGAGAAAAAATGATGGTAAATTGTACGTAAAATGACATTTTCGGTTTACGAAATTCATCCAACAATGAAAACTATGAATTGTTATCGTCGTCAATGTTAAATCACATTTTTCAACATTTGCCGATGCTGAAGTAACAATATAAAATGTTGATTTGTCATTTTGATCTAAATCAAACTGTTAACATGATTATTGACATATCAACAATGAAAATGTTCATTTGTATTTTAACAATGCTAAATTAACATATAAAATGTTAATTTATCATCTATTGAAAACAAAATGATTTGACATTATTATTGATATCTTAACATTAAAAATGTTGAATGGACACTAAAAAATGTTAAAATTATAATTTTGTCGATCGAAAAATATTTTAAAAATATTGGAAATTTATTTTATAGATAGCGTTAGAAATAAAAAAACGGTTTTTATACATTAATTTTTGTGTTTTATTTAAATAATAAGAGTACAAAACATAAATTTTCAAAAATTAACATTGTTTTAATGCACTTAACATAGAATTCAAAAAAATTTTATTCTTAATAATTTGAGACCAAAAAAATCATATAAATGCATTGGTGGTCCACAAAATCTATTGATATGATAAACTTCAAAATAATCTAATTCATTTTTAATACGATATGACTGGTAGTGTTCCAAAAAATTGATTAAATTTAATTTTTTTCCAATTACAAAGCAACTATCATTTTTAATATCCAATATAATAGTTTCAATTTTATAAAAATTCATTGGCTGTTGATCTATGGCCAGTATACGTATATCCTTTTTTATAAACTGTTCCCTTATACTCTATAGAGTTAGAAACATTACAATTAGTTAAATCTAAATTCAAGTTACATTTCTTATTGATTTTGTTATAAAACTCCAATTGAGTTAAGTCTATTTGAACGAATTTATCGCAATTCAGGTTTTTTGGAAAGCCTAGCTCTTTATCTAACAGAAATTTAGAAAATTTTAACGATGATTTCATGCTTATCGAATATGCGATATTTATTCGAGAAGATATGTTTCTTGAATAAATTTTGGCCACGCGGTGCTTTGATTCAAAGCGATATGTCCATAAATTTCTGACAGGGCCACTTTGTCTTATAATTCTAGGATAATGAAGAAGAAAATGAAACTTTGGTTTTAAATGTTGGTTAAACAAAAGTTGATATTGCCTATTGTGCTGCTCTATGAGGTTTTGTAGATTTATTAATAAATTTTCATCAAATTTTGATTTCATTAAAATATCTACTATTTTTAATAACATGATAAAAAATTTCCATACTTTATCACTATTTGGAATTAAGTCCCCAATAATTAATGGTAAAAAATTTATTAAATTCTGCATTTCACTGGCCGAAAGCTTTAAATTGGAGTTTTGATTAGTTAAGTTTTTCATATTGATTGGAGGTGACAAGTTACCTAATTCCATTTCGCCATAGTCAAACATTTGCTTCCGATAATTAAAAATATCAATAGTAAAATATTTTTTTTCTACTATAAAATGCAGTAAAATTTCACGAATATCGTATTTACATACACCTTCAAACAAATCATGAACAATATCTGCTGAATAGTTAGTTGTTACGTGAAATGTTTCTAAATCATTCAATACACAACCTCTAAGAATTCCCGTAAGAGTAAAATCATTTATATTCAGATCATTTTCATAATTTTCTTTTGTCCTAAGGTTTTCTTCTCTTTCTCTATTATCGCAGCTCATATAGCTTTTTTCCGTTTTGCAAAATCGGCAATAAAATTTACTATTAAAACTAGTAGTAAACCCCAAAATATCATTTAATCCTAAATTGTCACCAATCAATCGACATACAACTGGATAAATAGTTGTAATTTTGTTATCAACTTCTATATTAATGCCTTTATTTTCGATGCTTTTAAAAACTTCCGATAGTTTTCGAAAGTAAAAATCATTACCGTATAACTTTTTTTCTTTGGACTTAAAATAGGCAGCAATGAAAATGAAATCTAAATTTGATAACAAATGCTGAGGGATTGTAGGAAAGATATAATAAACACCACACACTGCATCTACACCACAATGACTACCTAAGGGGTTATTAACCTCAAAATCATCTACAAAAAGAAATACAGGAATGAAAGTTTTATTTGGAGTATCGCTAATTAATTTTTTGAAAGTTACACCATTAACGAAATGGGCTATGGCTGTGCTTTTTAATAATTCTGAAGTATTTTTAATAGTGACATCAAGTACATTAGGTAATTGAAAAAACTTTTTAATTTGGAATTCGATAGCCATTATGCAAGCATTAACATTAGCTTCAGCCAAAGTAGCTGTATGTCGTACTATAACTTCTGTTATTTCATTATTTACATTAAAAACTATTGGCTTGCTAAATAATTCTTTTTCTTTTAAATGTTCTATTAATTTATATTCCGTATTAATATCTTTAAATGGTTGAGCACTATAATTCAGAAGGTTTTCGACATAATTAAATTGTGGGATAGATGTATATGGTAAAATTAGTTCTTTAATGCTATTTGTAATACAAAGTGTGATATTCGATATACTATTTTGTACGTCTATTACATCTTTTCTACTGAAATTATTTTTATTATGTAGATCTATTAAAAATTTGCAACATCTATTGCTTATATTATTTTTTAAATTATCAATGTTAATATTAGAGGATACATTAACTGGCAAAGGCAATAATTCACTTGAACCAGTTTCTTCTATCCAATTATTTTGCTGTGATTCTTCTGAATCTAATAGTGGTATAACTCGTAAGTTTAATTCATTTTGAAAAGAGTTATTATAAATTTCACTACTATTTACATTGATTAAATGATTTTTTACATGTTTTCTAAAACTACTACTATTTGTAAAACTTTGAATGCATTTTTGGTAAGTACATTTATATATACTATTAGAATTATAATTATGGATTATTCTATAGTGGGCAACTAGGTCTGACAACGTTTCAAAAATTTTTTTACATTCATGACATGATATCATTTTGATTATTTTTTTAATATTAAATTAAGTTCTGCTAAAGCAGAGCTCTTTTTGTCATTTTCTGTTTTAATTTCATATATGTAATTTTGAATCCATTGCCAAACCAGTTCCGACTCCTTGGGATATGTCAAATTGAATACTTGAAAGCACTTAAAGCATATATCAAGTGCTGTCAAAAATGAATTGAATTTTAATGTAAATTTATCCAAAATAATATAAAATTCTTTAATATTCGTAGGGGACGGTCCCACTACTAAAATAAATGGTTGGATTGTTGATTTACTTGATGACGCTTCGTTTTGTTTTTCAAATTTAAATCGTTCTAGATCATTAACATCATAGAGATGTGTAACCATACTATTCACAGCGTCCTTGATACTGGTTTTTTTATGATGATGACGTAAAGTTGGCCGTAAAATACAGTTTAGTGCAGCAATCTGAATATAATTCGGTGTGTCTATAAAAATGTTATATCGTTGATTAATATATTGTAATACAGTTTAAATTAAAAAAACTTGTTTTATACCTTTATCAAATTTGTTTAGTATAATATTATTATACAACAATTTATAATGCTTGTCCTTTATTTTTTCCAAAAATATTGGCCGCAGTTCTGTTATTAAATTATCCCATTTTTGAAACAGCGACAGTTGGGATTTCCGATATTCAACGCCAAAATCATAATCTATCTAAAAGCAGAGAGGATTAAGTTTATGAAAAGTATTTTATTATGTACTGTGCTATTGGTAAGTTTAATTTTTATGTACTTTCTTAATGTAGAATTATTTTAATTTTGCCAAGTTATCATAAGATTGATTTCGATAACGATTGATCATTTTCAGTTATCGAAACTAAAATCAAAGAACAGTTAAAAATAAAACTTAAATAATTTTGCTAAGAAAATATCAAAGTAAAATTAAAATTTGGTTATTTAATTATTAAATATTGAAATTGTGGAGAAAGTCACACGAAATTAAAGATTTTCCTAAATCAATTATTTTGGATATAAACTATTTTATTTAAACCCTACTTACAAATGTATCACCAACAGCACTTTTAAAATATGGCCAGTCTAGCAAAATTTTATTCAAAGAATTATTATTGTTCATAATCTCTTTTCTCCGCAGACTATATGATCTAGCCCAAATGTCATGAGCGGAATTGTCTTTTTCGGATACAAGTTGAACTTTATTTTTTAAAATTTCTATTTCAGTATCTGTTTCATCTTCATTGGATGCCAATTCTTGCCAATCTTGTTTACTTTCATCATTTGTATAATTAATATCGTTTTGTTCGAACGGACTATCACTTGTCCTTTGTTTTTTTGATATTATTTCGGCGTTAAAGCCCTTTGATTTTCTGTTCAATCTAATAAATTTATTAAATAGTCGCCCTGTAGGATTTCTGTTTTTATTTCTTGGTATGTAATAAATATCTAAATTTTCTTTTGGAAAGATATTTATTATGCCCTCGGCCAATTTATTCATAGTTTTTGGATCTGGTACTTTATAAGTTTTAAGAACTGGATCAAAAAAAATGCTCCACTATACAAGAAATGATATCATCTCGTTTTTTCTCATCGAGCATCCCATGAATGTCATAATATTGGATAACGTTACGACCCATGTCACTTGATTGAAGTATTTCTCGAACGGACTGAAACAAAAATTAAAATTTTAGTGTCAATTAAAAGAATATTTATAATCATTGTTTAATCCTGAATATTATAAGAATACTTACTATTATTGAAGTAATTTTTGATGAAATTTGACTGGGAGAATTCGTCTTTAGAGGTTCAGGTTTAAAAAACTCACGACATTTTTCTAACCATTCACATACACCACAATCGTTTACGGTACTGCACTGTGAAATTCCCTGCAAAATTTTAATTTGATTTATTCAAACACTTTAAATTTATCACAAACATTTTAATATTACCTGGGACTTTTTCCAGAAAAATAAATGTTCACGGAGTCTTGCTCTTAATCCAATATTTTCACGACCTGGGAACATTTCTCCAATATCGTTTTGATTTAAATACTGAATATCAGCATATTTTACTCCGCATTCTATACAAATATAATAGATTTAACTTAAATAAATATATATTTTCAATTGAAACGTACAACGTACGTATTGAAACGTACAATTGAAACTTTCGGAATACGGTATAAACAACTTGGTTTGAACGTTTTGCTTTATAATCTTAAAAAGCCACCGCACTTGAAGTAATACTTAAATTAACAAAATTTATAGATATACCCACCATAAAAAGAAATAAAATGAGACTCCAATTTCCATGATGTTAATAATTCTAGGAGACCATCATCTTCATAAACGGTAACGACACGTGAATCTGGTGCATCACTTGAATTCACACTAGAAAAACTATCCGATACATTTCCATTAGGAATTGCACTAGTAATTGTTGAACTTGGAATCAATGTTTCTTTCGAATGATTTATAACAATAGCATTATCACCCTGATTATCACCACTATTTATATTACTTTGAGGGGAATTGGAATCCCCATTATCAACATCTTGCCGATAGCTATCATCAGCATTATTAATTTCTGCTAACCTTATAGATTTTGATAACAAGTGATCATCGCATAATAAAATTGCGTGGTTACGCGACATTTTACATTTTTATATCCAAAAACTATAATCAATCGCGTAAAACATCCACATTAAAAACATTCAAAAGTTACTTTTGAATTAATATGTAAAATAATTAACTATACAATATTTATATATATGTAAATAGGTCTATAATCTACTATTTAGATGAAACTGACCAATTTTCACTACACTTTTATCACAAAAAATAATTCACTTCTTGTCTAGATGGTAATAACTTCTGAATTGTGCAATGGTCGACTAAATTTAATAAAAATGTGTTTCTAAAACGGTAAATTATTGGAAAAATATAATAAAATGAAACAAAATAACAATATTTTTATACAAAATGTAAGGATTTGTTTACAACATGTATCTGAAAATCAGCTTCGGGGGATATTCGTAGTTTGCACAAAAGTAGCATTGTAAATCAACATTGCAATGTTGAAAATCTTTCAATAGTATCACACATAAAGTGTATGGGTTTTAAATTTCGTGGTAAAATTACCATTTTACGGTGCTAATTTGTACATATTAATGACTATACAGCACTTTTTCTAACAAACTGTTTAAAAAAATGTTAAATTCAAATCAACTATCTAAAGATTACAAATTATGTACGGATTGTTGTTTCAAGTTCAACAATTTTTTCTTTCGGTGTACTTTTGTACAAAACTACATATCTAGATTTGGAGTTCTGGTCAATATTGCGACCCGTCAAAAAAGTCAGTCCGAGTCCAAGCTCTCCTCAGATTTCACTAAACTTTTATGATCACACTGAATCCGTGTCACTTCTTATGATCAACAATCTAATGGCATGGTCGAGCATTTAAAAGAAAATCTTAAGTGCTCAGAAGATGAACTTTTCTATGAACAGATAACTAAGCTGTGAGTACTTTATCGAAAATCCTCTATCACCTCAACCAACTCGAGATACGATTATCGCTGAACTGCGAAAAACAATTCAAAAACCTTTTCCCACAAGTAGACGACAATCCAAACAAGATGGCAAATTTGTCCCGAAATCTCTCGACAACTGTGTTTTTGTTTTCATAAGGATATACTCACAGGCTTAACTCTATCTTATACGAAGTCTTTAACAAAGTAATATGACGACTACACGTAAACACTTTGTAATATCATTCAAAGACAAGAATCATATCATTTCAATCAACAGGTTGAAAATCGCATACGACATTCTGTGTTTTACTGATCAAATATCAGGCCTAAAAACCCACAACCAAATAATTGCTGATAGCGGCGCACAACAAACTTTAACAGGAGCTATTTGTGATTTCGATTCGAATTTTTTCGTCTCTCTGAAGTTTAAGTTTCGTATTTAATTTTGACTAATATTCGTTAGAATCTGTTTCAATTAAAAAAGAATTCAATACTTCAAAGACTCGAAAACTTTTAAATAGAATTCACAATTAGCCCCAATATATTCTCACTTTCATAGAGGAAATTATTTCGGTTATAATAATATCATTTATTATTTAATATCAGTTATAATAATATCAATTGCGACACAAACTTCAGCCCTTTAATTGTTAGTTTTCTTCCTTACCTTCAACTGATACCCAGAAACACAAATCTACCAACTGATACGACCAAAAATAATAATGAGAAATTAGCAATATTCGCCATGAAATCGTATAGGCTTTTTCGATAGTCCAAAATTTAAAATTGAATGCGCTTAAATTTGTATAGACAAAGGCCCACAGTATCATTACTGTTTGGAGAATCAGAGTTGAGAGCTCCATTTCACTTAATAATTACATAAGTTACATGACCATAATATAATTTTGAACGATATTATTTTCACCACTTTATAAAATTGGGCCAACTTTTTCATTGGTCTGACATGGTGCACTTTTCCCTTGATTTTCCAAATGAAAGTGACACAATATACTCAGTGGAAACCCTCTGGATTAAAATCGTTGATGAGATCGTTGACAAATAATTATAGGGACAATTTTACAAAGCGATGAATATTAAGTCAACACTCAACATTGTTCTTAGTTGATCTTATTAGAGCAATGGTTTACTGTCTTAATTTCATGTTTATTATACCTTTTTTTCGCTTATCGTTAGTCAGGGCGACGAAAGACTTTTTTGTTGAGTTAGTTGTTTTTTTTTCGCTTGTTCTACATCCCATAGAGCCTTAGTTCTCAAACCTTTTGAAGATGGGGAACACTAAACTCTGATATATTTTTAGGCGGAACAATTATAATTCAGCAGAAACTTTAAAACAGGGGGCGCGGGTTGCTAAATTTTTTGAAACCAAAAGAGCAATAAAAAACAGAAAAAGCAATAAAAATCAAACCAAAAGAGCAATAAAAACCGGAACACCAGTTTTCCGCGGAACACTCTTTAACAACCAAGGCCATAAAGGGATTTGGCCATTTTTTAACGGACAGTGAATGATTAATTCTTTGATCCGATATTGCATGGGAGTTGGTACGTTCACGTGACTGCACACAGATTAATAAAATGACTCGCTAAATGTTCAAAAACCTTCGAAAGTATTTTAGCTGGGAAAAATAGCGCTTGTAGACCGGAGCTCAAACTACTACTGAAGCATGAATGGCACGTTACTTTTTGGCGCTTAATGCATTTTCGATTCGAGATAAGCTTAAGATTTTAGAAAGTGACTGTTTTCAAAAAAATATTAATTTAATCCATTTTATTTAGAAACAAATACAATGTACAAACATATTTATGAACCCATAATTTATTAAATATAATTGCAACCCTTTTATTTATTCCCAAAAATATCTTGAAACATATTTTATGGCAATGCACAAGAGAACAACATAAACAACATTACTCAACTAATTTCAGTATCCTCAATTAAATTTCTTATTTATTATTTCTGTTATAGAAATTTCCATCCAAAAAATTGTTTGTCTTGTGTAACTTAAAACATAAAAAATAATTACGCTTATAAATTTAAATAAATTTGAATGCGTCTACAAAAAAAAATAAAAAAACTATTATAGTATACCAAATGAATCGCCTCTAATAGCTAATTTAAAAACTATTTAAAATTATTATTCCAGTTAACCATATCTTCCTCAATCCCATTATAGAAAATTTTCTTAAATGATAACGGACGAACATTTATTTTCATGTTGCACAAAATAACACAACAACAAAAAAACGATTTAAATTTATTTAAAATTATAAAATGACCCAAGGGTCATATCTATAAAAATACCGTACAAACTAAAACTATTATCATTAGTATTTATTAACCCTAATGTGTTTTATCCGTTTTAATATTTTTTTTTTCAACAGGTAAGGATATATGAACAGGAAGCACTCTATTAATACTGTTCTAATCAAATTCGAAAGAAATAATTCAAAGTGTTCTTTTTTGTGTGTGCCTATTCAGAATATTAATTGGAAATTTATTATGTATCTTAAAATATGGTGAATGTTGATAAAGAGTTTAAAGATGTGAAAATATCCCGAAGGCCTTTTACAGCAACAAAAAAATAAAAAATAAAAAAGGGATGAAGAAATTTTATTAAAATAGTTGGTAATTTATTGCGGTTATAATGGCAAAACGGACAATTTCGGTAGTTCCGGTTGTACATTATTAAAACACGTTTTGGACGTAATGATGTGAGAAAATTGATTGCTAATAATTGAACGGATTTTTTTTTACTAACAAAATAATATTTTGGCGGTTATGTTTTTGTTTTAAATATCTTCAAATGTTAAATGAATCTAGCAACGACCAAATAACAATCATAACTTCCAAGAAATCGTAATTTAAATATAAAAGTCAAATGAATTACTTTGAAACGTGATGATTTGCGTAAAATAATATTTCTATCTTCTCAATTTAGATTTTAGACGAACGTGATTTTTTTAAAATAAATCTGGACAAAAACTTTATTTCATATGTATCCGATGGATTAATGAACAACACACTTGATTACTAACAGTGTTTTGTAAAAGGTCATATGTATATTTATGATCCGTTTCCATCTCATATCGTCTTATTATATTGCGAAATATGTTTTTTGTAAATCTCCTACTGTGTTCTAAGTGTTTTTGCTTCATAATTGAAATTCCTTCTACTTTAATTTAATCCTTTTCACAATTTTAAGTATTTTTATTTTTTATTATCTTATTTCTTAAATACATTTTTAATACAAGGTTTGATCTTTGCTGTTGTTAAACTTCAGAGATTTATTTATGTAAAATATAAGTTACAAAGTAGATGTTATGTTGTAAACCATGGACAAGTTTTTTTGCAATATTTGACGTAAGTATGTAAGTTGGTATTCAAATTTAATCGCTATTTTTATAGTGTGCCTAACTAATTCAATTTCAATTCATGTTTATGCCATTCGAAATGTTAAATTTCTATTTTTTGTTGTTAATTTATTTTAGAATTGCACGAACATGGAGTTTAAGTTTAACCAGGGTCTCCAAGGGCTTAGTTTCGGTGATCAAATGGCTATTTTTGGGGCCTTTATCAATATTGTTCAATCAATATTATATTAATTACTGAGAATAAATATCAAAGCCTTAAGATGATTTGCCAATTAATTAATATTTAAGAAACAAAAAAAATTAAGTGTCACCCCATAAGGAATTGAATATAATTCATTGTCTACCTTTACACCAGATTGCAAAAATTTCATACCATCATAGCATCACATATTGCTTGTGTATAATCGAAAAATATCCTTTTCGATTACGATACATTTATGCATCGTATCCACCAGGAGATTAGCTTGGTGAATCAGTACCATCAATACACCCAATAGAGCGAGGTATTCCAGCTTTGTTATACAAATTTTCCTGTGTTTTGTGAACTTCCTCACACACAGACATCGCTACAAAATCTTTATCTTTTCGAGCAAAACATCTTGAAACTCTATGGATTATATTCCCAGCTGCACTCTAGCTGACACCTAGTAAATCACTAATCACAATTTGAAATGATCCTGTAGCGTAACACGTAACAATATTTGTTGAATTGTGGTGAGAGGATATCCACGAAAGTGCAACGGTTTCAGATCTTCTTGGAGAATGCTGGCTAAATTATGAATACCTTCTTTAGAAAACCGGAATCAGCGCCGAAACTCTTTCTCGTTGTAAAACTTCTTGTCTATCTTATCGTGACATATTTTAGGATTTAGGATGTTTAACTCGTGGATCTAATATTATCTCGTAATCTGTTTCGATATCAAATATTAATTTAAATAATTGAAATTTGTAATTCACCATGTATTTTTCATATATATATATATATATATATATATATATATATATATATATATATATATATATATATATATATATATATATATATATAGATATATATATATATATATATATATATATATATATATATATATATATATATATATATCTATATATATATATATATATATATATATATATATATATATATATATATAAATATATATATATATATATATATATATATATATATATATATATATCTATATAAATATATATATATATATATATATATATATATATATATATATATATATATATATATATATATATATATATATATATATATATATATATATATATATATATATATATATGTATGTATATACATACAACACATATGTAAATAAAATAAATAAATGACGTTTTCTGTTTCCGAATTTTCGAAAATAGCTTTATCCACTGTTTTAGCCATCGATATCGAGCTATAAATCCAGGTTTCAATCAGTGGATTTACCTTCGTTTAAAAATACGGGCCTTAATGCTAGTAATTTCCGATTTGCGCTGAAAGAGATTTTCGTTTTTGAATATATTTTACAATCATCCTGGCATAACATGATTTTTCCCCCTTTTTTCGGTTGAACTAGCATTAAATTTGTCCAATAAGCACTAATTAGCACAGTTTGATTCTATGGGTATGATAAGTATCATTTTCATATTCGAAATATGATTAAAGTCCTATGCAGCAGCCAAAGCTTTTTACATGTGCTATCTATATACGTTCCTCAATAGCGTTTAATATTGACATCAAAAATGTTTCAGCCCAAGAATTCGGCATATCCACAAAGAGTTACAAATGCTGTCATAGCCGACATATCATAATCCTAGATGAGGTATAATCTGCCGATCCCAACATAGTCATTTTAACCACTGAGCCATGTGACGAATTTGTTTAAATTCATTCTTATCAATATTTCTGAAGTAGCACAAATAGAACCACAACGAATTTTAAATGACACACTTTGCTTATTGATTTCTAAAAAATTTTACGTCAGAAATAGTTAAAATCAATAATTTTTTTGTTCAGTTTTGGAAATTATTGAACCCACACTCTGGGACTAGCAACAGTATTAAAAGTTTCAAGTTTAAATTTTAAAATTCCCCTGCTGCCGCTAACCATAATTTATTAAAGGCACAAGGTGTCTTGGGTGATTCAATTTTCATTGTTCAACGATTTATTAAGGAAATATTCGAAATTTATATTTTTGTGATAAGCACAAATTTCTTCAATGCGTTTACTAATGGAAAAGATAAAGTTTCAATAAACTTTATCTTTTCTATTAGTGAACTCGTTGAAGTAATTTGTGCTTATCACAAACTGTAAACAATTATATCGTCTCGTATAGTATCATTTAGGGGTTGGATTGATATTAATTTTGAACAATTTATTAAATGAAAATCGTCAAAATTTAAGTTTTTGTAAACAGAACAAGGTTCTTAATTGTATTTACTAACTAAAAATCGTAAGTTAAATTGGTTAATCTAGTTCTGGTTTCCGCTGAAAATCATGTTTTGTTTTTGTATTTTAAAACCGTTTTTCAGGTGGAATATAAGTATATTTTCCACCGAGCATTAGTACAAATTCAGTTCTGACGGTATGAGAAATGTTAAGCTTGAATTCGAAAGTATCCAAGCTTCAGTTACCCACATGCTAAGATTTATTCCCCTAATGACATTTTACAAAAAATGTTACCAAATTTCAATGACGAAAGTTGCTTAACCAAAAACAAAGATTGACATTTGACTATGGATTATTATTATTTCTATTGTAATGCTGGAAACACATTAGAAGAATTTCTGGTAGCAGCGCTGTCGGCAGAAATTTGGGTGAACTACATTAGCGTTTTTTTTTGTTGCATTCATTTGATACATATTTAATTTTAATGTACAATTTTTTTAAATGAATTTTTGGTGCCTTATTTTGTCACAAATTAATTAACTTTTATCCCTCCAACCCAGAACCCCGTTGTCCGATATGCGTTAACGAGAATCACAAGTTATTCACTTGTCCTAAATTCCGCAACCAGAATGTTGCCGAACGACGAGAACTGATCGAGATTGAATCGTTGTTTTAATTTCTTAAGCGATGAACATATCATAGTCAGCAGTAAAAATAATAAAAGCTGTTTTAAGTGTTATAAGAGACATAATTCCTTATTACACATTACTCAAAACAATTCGCCCCAGAGTTCCGGAACCTCATGTATGGTTTAACAACCTGCCTTCCCCGAATCAATCACACAACATGAAACAGAGCGTCCGATGCTGAATATCTCTGTTGAACTGACTAATTCTCAATACATGGTAGCCAATTATATTGAACCAAAACGACGTATGATAGCTGTCTTTCCTACAGCCGAAATTGAGATTGAAGATGGGTTCGGGAATTGGACAAAACTTCGAGCATTACTTGATTCAGAGTCAACACATTCATTTGTCACACAGAAACGTGCATTAACGATTTAAAGATTCCAAGATCGAAAGCTTACATTTCAGTTGAAACGTTAAATAATTCAAGTGCTGGATTGTCAAAAGGGGTATCAAATTTGAAAATCCGTTCATTTGTATATAGATCATGACTTCGTCATCAGTACAACATCATACGAGTATATCCTTCCTACAATTTGCTTCAAATTGCCAATGGAAGTTATTGATGACGATAAGCCATACTTGAATTATCTTAAACCGTTATCTGATCCCAACTTTAACGCCCCGTCCCACATCGATATCTTACTTGGCTGCGAATAACTATTCCATGCATTGACTGATAGTAAAGTAGCACATATGGAGAATACCCTTGTCGCGCGAAACAGCAGATTTAACTGGATTATTAGAGGAAGCTTTAAATTGACTGATCCAACCACTTCAACCAATAATCACTTAAGTTCATTGCATGTTCTGTTAAAGGACGACCCATTACAATGGTCTAATATAGAGCACTCGCTCCAAAAGTTTTGGAAAACTGAGGAATTAAACACCAAGCCAACCATGGATGATGAGGAGATGAAGTCCATGAACTCTTTTAATGAAAACGTAATATATACAGATAATCGTGTATCAATTCCGCTGCCATTCATCCAGCGTCCACCAAACCTTGGTGACAGCTTTCCGCAAACACTCCGAAGGTTTTATTTGCTTGAGAAAAGATTAATTGCAGATCCTCTGCTCAGGGAAGCTTACATACATTTTTTGAATAAATACCTAACTTTACGACAAATGGAAATTATTTATTATTATCCACACCATCCAGTAGCACTACATCCACTAAGTCCACTTCCGAAGAATCATTGAATAACAATCTTGTAGTAGGCCCTACGGTTCAAGATAATCTAATTGACATCCTTGTCCGATTCCACAAGCATAGATTTGTTATATCGGCTGACATCGAAAAGATGTTCCGCCAAATCCTTATCCATCCAAATGATGGAGATTACCAGAGGATCATTTGGCGTGAAAATCCAAGCTCCAAAATCTACTCAGTAACTCCATTATCTTGCAGATACACTTGCGACCGAATTTCCAATTGGCTCCGAAATCCTAAAACGGGACTTTTATATGGATGACTTGATGTCAGGTGGAGGAACGTTGGAAGCAGCTTTACAGCTGCAAAGGAAAATCATATGCTTGCTCAATCAAGGAGGTTTTAACCTACGAAAGTAGTCCGCAAACCACCCCGCCTTATTAGATAATATTCCAATTGAAAACAGAGAATTATCCTCTTGGGAATTAACCGATGAGTCCAAATCAATATCTGTCTTAGGCATAAAATATGACCCGATCCAAGAAAATTTTTTCCTCCGATTGTCCTTACCAACAACAACCAAATGAACAAAGCGATCATTTTTATCGGAGACCTTCCGAATTTTTCACCCTTTAGGCGTATTAACACCTGTACCTCTCCGCTTAATTCCAGTTGCTTATGGTTAAGGGCATTGGCTGGGATGATGAGCTCCCTTGAGATATTTCTGAGGAATGGTGTCTCATTCGTAATCAGCTTAACGATTTAACAAATTTAAAGTTCCCAAGTTGGATATACGCAACTAAAAATCTAAAACTTCATGGATTCGCTGACGCATCCAAAGAGGCATATGCAGCGGTAATATTCGCACGTGTAGTGGAAGGTTCAATAGTACATACCAACCTAATTGCAGCCAAAACTATGGTAGCGGCCGTCAAGGTAGTCTCGCTCCCACGTTTAGAACTAAATGCTGCGACTCTTCTAGTTAGGCTTTTAGAATTAGTCCAAAAATCGTTATGTTTGTCACGTCACCCCAAAATTTATTTGTATACCGGTTCGATCATCACGCTAGATTCGTTATCTAAGCCACCCAATACATGGAAAACTTATATAGCCAACCATTCGTCCAAGATTGTTACCTATAGAAATCGTAGCCAGTGGCGTCATTTGTCGTCAAAGGAGAATCCAGCGGATTGCGCCACGAGGGGCATTTTACCGAAAGAATTTTGTCAATGTAAGTTTTGGTTTAATGGTCCCAAATTCCTGCTTAACCCAACCTTTAACCCTCCTGGTGAAAATATAGGACTTCAATCACCTTCTGACGAGCCTGAAACATTCAGTTACAACCTTCCAACAACACAGATACGTGAATCCGTCGCTGAGAAATTAATGAAAAAAGGGGCATCCTACCGGAAATTGACACGAATAATAGCATTACTGCTTAGAATCTCCAGAAACATGAAACTGGAACCTCATCGGCGCTTATTAAACTCATTGAGAGTGTCTGAGATATAAAAGGCGGAGTTTGTAAAATTCCGAGATATCCAGGAAAAGATATATATTAATGAGATTAAATCCTTTTAAAAATCAATACCATTTCCATCAAATTCTAATTTTATTTCTTTTTTTTTCCATTTTTGGACGGCAATGGGCTGTTACGAGTTGGAGGAAGACTGGAGCAAGCGGATTTAGCATATGATATCAAGCATCCCGTAATATTGCCAGCAGATCATCCAATAGTCGAGCAAATGGTGAAAGAACGGCACATTAAGCACCTGCATAGTGGACCGAAGCTACTTATGAGCATCATTGCCCAAAGATTCTTAATTCCCCGAGCCAGAAACCTAATAAGACGCGTAATTCATCAATGCGTCATCTGTCGACGACATCGGGCTGAGGCTCAGCAGCAACTCATGGGTCAATTGCCACTTTACCGAGTAACCCCTACCGCTAGAGCATTCTTACAAACTAGCATCGATCTGGCTGGTCTATTTACCCTTAAAACACATCGCTCCCGAGGAAGTAAAACCTACAAGTCCTACATCGTCATCTTCGTCTGTATAGCAACGAAGGCCATAAGCCTAGATTTAGTCACAGATATGAGCACCGACAATTTCCTAGCACCCTTAAAACGATTTTGCCCCATTCGAGGAATCCCTACAGATATTCATTGTGACAATGGCACAAACTTAGTAGGAGCAAAAAGAGAACTAGCTGGATTTTACGCGGAGTACCTAAACCACGCAACAAAAGCAAATGTAATCAGTTGGTGCACAGACGAGAAAATATATTGGCATTTTATTCCCCCTGCGGCTTCTACATTCGGTGGATTATGGGAAGCCACAGTAAAAGCAGACAAATTCCATCTACGTCGTGCGATTGGAGAATCCGTACTCACCTACGAAGAGTTCATCACTCTCATTAAACAAATAGAGGCCCTACTTAATTCCCGGCCTATACAGGACCTTTATGATGGCGACTACAATCCCCTTACACCCGGGCATTTTTTAATTGGCTAACCAATAACCCATATACTAGAGCCAGAACATACAACAATTAAGCTTAATCGGTTAAGCAGATTTTGGAACCGATGGTCATTGGAATACCTAACGTCCTTGAATAAATTTTACAAATGGCACACACCGAATCATCAAATAAAAACAGGAAATCTAGTGCTTCTGCGATATCAACACCTACCCCCATCGAAATGGCCACCAGCACGAATCTGCAACGTACACCCTGGGAAGGATAACCTAATTAGGGTTATTACAGTCAAACTTCCAAATAGCAAGCTCCTAAAACGACCGATAACAAAAATCAGTCTTCTTCCAAGTTTTGACTCTGATGAATCAACCCCGGCGGTATGTTCAGAATAACACCAACCCTGAAATAAATAAATCACCTAAAAATAAATCATCATCGGCTGTGGCACCGAATTATCATCTAAAAAATAAAAGCTAACATTAATGCTAATTATTTATTATTAAATTAATTTACTTACCAACAACATTGTAACCAACATTATATTTTGTTATTAATTTTGAATTATGTCAAAAACATGACATTTACTTGTATTTCATGTTTACATTGATTGATTGATTGATTTCGAATGTACGGCCAAGCATTAAGCAGGAGATCCCGGAAAGCGCCGGGCCCACCGTACACCCATTTTTACATTTACTTGGAAGGATAAGGAAGGATATTAGTAATTGTTTGAGATCGACCAGGTTACAAACACCGTTACAGTCAATAGTTAGTAAATTTTGTGTGGTAGGATGGGAAAGGTATGTTAGTAATGACAGAATTGGTCCGGTTTCCCGGTGGCCAGTTTCAAACTACTGTTAGTATTCGACAATCACAATTGGTTACTTTATTAGTTGATCATTTCTCTGGAATCCGGGGGCTGGAACTCAGGACTCCCTAAATTTTTTATCAGGACTTAAAAATTATTAATGTTATAATTCCCAGGCGACTCTGAAAGTTCAATCCAATTAATAAAACACCATAATACCAAATTTTATTACTTAAATGAATAATTTATGTAACCGTATCTTTAGCATCCCCATGCACACATCATACACCCATTTTCACATACCAACCAAAACCGATATAGGTTATTGATTTATTACCCTAAACCTTAATTAAAAATTATTAATGTTGCCATTTCCCTCAGTCCGCCTTTCATTAATTTACCTGATAAAGTATTTAAGAAATTTAAAATTACTAAGCTAAGATTATAATTAATCCTTATAACAATAAATATAAAATTAAAATAAAATAAAATAAAATTGAAATTAAACTTTAAAATTAATATGCAATTCCCAGGCGATTCTGAAAACTAAATTTAATTAATAAACAGCCTAATAGCAAAATTTTATTTCTTAAATGAATAATTAATATAACAGAATCTTTTGTATTAGTTGGGACAGACTCGACCCGTTTACAGACCGCAATGCGATCGATAGTTAGTAAATTTTTAGTGGAATATATAATAAAAGTTAATACAAGACAGCACAATCTAGCTACTTTATTTGTGATCATTTCTCTGAAATCCAAGCCGGATACTCAGGACTCTCCACATCTAAATCAGGCTTAAAATTTATTAATGTTTTAGTTTTACCCCTGTCCACCTTTCACTAGTTTACCTGATAAAAACTTACTAAAATATTTAATTTTAAATGAACAGCCCCTATTTCATAGTTTATGGACCTTCTATAACTAATTAATTATTTATTACATACTACAACAATAATTAACTAAACGTTAAAACCATTCAAAACATAAATTATAACTTAAACTAATCTATCTACATTAGTCAAGTTTCCTATCAATGCAAGCACATGTCGCAAATTTATAAAACCACTCATATTGAAATAATAAAATTATATACAAAAATCAGTTGTGCATAGAAACTAATAACTAAAGATTAACTTGATCAAGAACATTGTCTAAATAAAATGTTCCCTTGTCTAGACAAAAATAACATTTATTGTTGTTGTGAAAAATAATTTTGTATATCTACAATTGCTATGCAAACACTTCTACCGCTGCCTACAAATTCCAACCTTCATCAACAACTGTAACAACTTCCTAGTTCCGAGCAATTTCCCGGCCACCCCAAAAATGGCCAAAAGAAACGAAAACCAGGCAGAAACCTGCATGTAGAAATGAGAGACCCCTAATAAAAATAACCTACCAAAAAATAGAGCAAATTGATCCATAATTCATCCTAAAATACAAGAAATATAACAGACCTAATAAAAAAATAAACAAATAAGTAATAATATAGTAAAAATATAGTAAAAATAAGTGTGCACAGGACAACAAAATTTCTAACTATTGGCTCAATTTCCGCTACTCTGTGTCTCTTGATGCCAGTTCCAACTAAACAACAATTTTACTGAACCACCTTCCTTCTATTAACCTGATAAAATTAGAATTTAAATGTATATTTAATTCCTGAAATCAATTATAAATTAGTGTTTAAGTAATATAATTAGTATATAGAAACCCACCCTCCACTATATTGGATATTTTATGATATTCATATACGGATGAATACAACTACTTCTGTTCACCACAAAAATTTTTAATGTGATTGACCATTTTCTGCTTACCATTTGCAGCCCCCCCCCCCCACTTCACCCCCCCCCCCCCCCTGTGTGCGTCACTAATTCCATTGACAGCATCCAAACTTCTTTCAAATCCCACAAATAAACATGAAATTTTCAAATTAAATTTTAAATTTAATCTTCTTGAATTTTAGATTAGGAAAGATTTTGAAAAAGGAAATTGCAAAATAATTGACTAAGCGAAGCAAAATAATTGATTAAACCCGAATTGAGCGTAACATTTTTAAATTATTTGATTTATTACAATTTTCACCGATAATGCACATGGCTGATATATTGAATAGTAAATGAAAAAATGTTAACATCTTTTTGGCACAAAAATATTTACCTTAAAAATCACATGTATACAAACATATTTCGACTTGAAAACTTAAAAATATCTAAATGAATAAGTTAGCCCCAATCTAGTAGATATCTCATCAAAAATCTACTCGAAATCATAACTCCTGCATTAAAATCAATGCTTTACTGACCTACAGGCATAAAAACGCTCAAAACAAATTACAGTTATGTTGCCGTTTTATAATCCCACCTTTCATTGTACCATATGAGAACTTATGTTTACACAAAAGCTTATTACTTAATTATCATCGTTTAATTCACTTACCTATGAATTGGTGAAGCCCCAACAGAATATTTAATCACAACACATTTTTCATAAACTGATTTTTCATTTTTTTTCTTATTTTCATGAAAACATATTTTTCATGCTTTTTTTAACACACTTGATTTTTTCACATACAGAATATACATACTATATATATTTTTTTATTTCACTTTTTATCACTAAACATATATTAAATAATGAGCCCAGTGTAATTAAGAAAAACAAAAAACACTTCACAAAAATAATTTTTCCCGAAAAAAGCACATGTAAAAGAATTATATTCACTCTCACTAATTTTTTCTCTTTTTCACAAACACATAAGATTACAACAATAATATTATATAGCGATAACCTCGAAATATAAGAAATTTAAATTTTTTGAAAGAAAGAAAAACACTGAAAGAGGAAATTGACGAATGGAACGGTCTGCTCCAGCGGACAACAGTGAAACATGTGACAGGCTGCAACAAAAATTCGCTACACGCAGCTATGTGGAAACAGTGTCTACTCAAACCACACTCCCATCTATGAAAACAGTAATGATTGCACAATTGAATTAATCCAATATGCAGTTCGAAGCGTGACCCTTGTAGATCTGATCCATTTTTAACACTCTTATCACTTTAAATATCAGAAAATTGCGCTTAAAAATTGCAGAAATTTATTGTTAAGCTCACTATAAATATAAATGTGGGGTCACTAAACGATTTTGGAGCTTTATTAGGCCACAGTTACCACGCTTTGATTTATTAATACAATCTAAAATTTAATATTTTTAAAACATTTATGTTTTTAGTAACACTAGCTTATTTTGAAATTTCTGCAATATTCAAGTACACGTTCCTAATATTCAAAATGAAATGAATGTCCTAAATCAATCACACATACAAAAATCCCACTTCAAACCACATATTGGATTCTTCAACCTTTCAACCAACACAATCTTCACAAATGAAAATGTAATTGAAATAGACACTATTTCCATACAACTTCGTATAGCAAATCCCTGCTACAGCCCATCACACATTCCACTTCTGTCCGCTTAAGGCGCTTTTTAAACTTTTCCATTCGTCAATTAAGTTCTTAGTTTCTGATGGTGTTTATACGTTCTTATTGTGTGTTGTATGTAGTAATATGTATACGAACGAGGAAAGTACAATAAAAAAGTAACAAGCAACACAAGATGTCGAAAAAATCAAAAAAATTCACGCAATTTTGCTAACCCTACTCCTTACGTAAACATTATCACTTTTCACTGTGTATTTCATGTTCCGCAGAAGCCTGAGCAGAGATATTAAGGCTCAATATCATCCCCGGGGATGCTGTGTCGTAAATCTAAAGCCGTAATATTATGTTCAAAATCATTACTCCTAAAAACACTAACGAAATCAATCGATATTTTCTCAAAACAAGAATCGCATAAACAGGTTCCGTAGTACACAAACAAAAACAACAACAAAAAACATGTACAATCTATATTTATGTACATATTAGTTATTTTGAATGTGTGTGCAAAGAGTCAAATAACGGGACCTTTTTTATTTTCATATCGATTTTTAATTTTATAATTTGATCAGAATGAGATGAATATATATCGAGATTACGGCATAAAACGAAATTTACATAGGTGCTTCCACGTTGCAGTTATTTTTGATGTTAAATTTATAAACACACACATACAAACATAAATATGTATTGTTTGGCTGAAATTTGTACATGCTTATATACAATAACACCGTTAATTTATATACACATAAACAGTATGGCCAGCAACCCTGCATTTATAAACTAAACAAAATATACCCGATATCACGTTCACTACACACTATAATTGAAACTTTCACACACGCGATTAATTTGATTTAAATTTTCCCACACAAGTAGTTTCACAAAATACAAACTTTACACAAAGTACAAAATTAATAAAAATATAAAATAAAATTAAATTAAACTATCGTAGAGGACGACGAAAAGACGTCTTTCCTCTTCGAGCGTCAACGACCGACCATTTACTTGTATTTCATGTTTACATGTACCTATATTATAATAAGGGTTACATGTACCTATAATTTAGCAGTTCATTCCGGTAATAATCAGTATTCCAGATTAGACGTTAGATGTCGCGTTTGTATTATTATAGCAAATTTTTTCTTTGACGCGTCATTTATTTACAAAGAATCTATTCTACAGTTTAAAAAAACCATTAATGAATAGTAACTACATAGTATATTATAATAATTAAAATTTGTACAATACGGAATATATGTCAAAAATATTATAAAATCAAAAATCAAAAATTGCAACTACGAATTTCGTACCGAAAGCATTTTCTCGATTTTTCAAAATGAAACAAATGATAATAATCACTGAAAATTCTGGCCATAGAGGCCGTCGGTTCGTTATAGCCATAATTAGTTCTATGAAATTCGATAAATAGAAATTCCCTTTGCCGCAAACTTCTACTCGGCACATAAATGTTCCAGGCAGAAATTAAATAAGGGCGTCTTATACGACCGTTCAAAGAATCCCCGACAAACATTGCTGACGCAATTTTTCGACGCTTCGCTAAAGTATCAATTCGAAGGCTTTGACACCGATTTTCATACCCTGGAAGATTACGCACTTGCTGCCACATAGGCTAATTACGATCTGAAAGATAACCAAGCTTTCTATAAACGTAAATGGTAAAACCTTTCTGAATTGATTCCAATCTTTTAATCTGTACTTCATGGTGAGGATACCAAACAACCGCCGCATATTCCAGGTTAGATCTAACTAGAGAAGTATATAAACTAACACATGAAAAAATATCAACAAACTCTTTCGTCATTCTAAAAATAAAACCCAACATAGAATTGGCTTTTAATATTATTTTGTCTAGATGTAGAGCAAAAGTTAATTTTTGATCAAAGACTACAACTTAGTCAACAATCGAAGTTACTCTACAAAGTTCATTACCATCTAACTGATAATTGAAAACAATCGGATTGGATGTTCTATAGAACGACATGATGTTGCATTTATTAATATTGATCAACAATTTATTCGTAGAGCACCAACGAGATAATGAATTAATTTCTGATTGAAATACTTCTGCGTCATTTAAAGATTGAATATGTTTAAAAACCTTCAAATCGTCTGCAAATAATAAGCAGTTACAAAATTTGAAAATATTCGGAATGTCATTCACAAATAAAAGAAAAATGATTGGGCCCAAATGTGATCCCTGCGGAACCCCAGAATGACAATATATATAATCCGATTTGACTTGATTCAATAAAACAAATTGTCTTCTTCCCACCAGATAAGAACCAATCCATTTTAAATAATTAGGGGCGACACCAATTTCTGAGAGCTTTTTTATAATGATTGTATGGTCAATTGAATCAAAGGCTTTAGCAAAATCAAAGTAAATCGCATCAACCTGGGCGGCTTGTGACTCAAGTGATTCAATGGCGAATTTAGTAAATTGTAAAAGATTGGTAGTAGTCGTAGATTTTCCACTGGTGAAACCGTGCTGAAAATCCGAGATAATTTCTTTTGTATGAAATGACAGATGTTTTGTCACAATTAACTCGAAAAGTTTTGGGATCGATGAAAGAATTGAGATTCCACGATAATTGGATACATCAGAGCGGTCCCCCTTTTTGTAAATTGGAACAATATGTGACATTTTCCAAGCGGTTGGAAAAAAGCCGTCAACTAACGATTGGTTAAAAATAAAACATAACGGAGTTGCAATATATGATGCAAAACATTTAAGTATTGACGAGGGAATACCGTCAGGCCCACATCCATCATTAAAATCCAAAAGGGAATTACATATATCATCTTCAGTTATAGATAAATAAGGAATATTAAATTGACAATTACTGATAATAGGGTCATCAACAATAAGCCTACTATTATCTTTATAAACCGATTGAAAGAAACTTGCAAAACCTGTACATATTTCTGATACAGTGCAGAGCTGAACTCCATCATAATTCATAATCGATGGAAAGCCCGTTGTTTTGCGCTTATCATTAACAAACTTCCAAAATGATTTGGGGTTTTGTTTGATATTAGCTTCGATCGTTTTTTTGTCTTGGAGATATTTAGTATGAAATTCGGATTTAAATTGATCCCGAAGATTGACAAAAATAGATTTGTTAGAGTCACAATCATTGGTTCGAAGTCTGTAAAAGGCTTTATTCTTACGGTTACGCAGATTAATCAAATCCGAATCAAACCATGGAGGGTAACTGTAGTTACGTTTCCTTTTCAAAGGTACGAAACGGTCAAAGGCTAGAAACAGCAAATCATTAAAACTTTTTACATTTACATCAATATCATTGTTAAGAAATAACTCATTCCAGCATATGCATCGGAGAAACTCAGACATGCCGTGGGAATCGCATGCTTTAAAATCATAGAACGAATCATCCACAGAAAATTTACGACATTTAGCATTAACGTTATCAACATGAAATTCAATTTCGAGAGAATTATGATCTTTATCATTAGCCGCATTTCTTGACGTTTGATATGATCCAGATCAGATCATGCCTCATGAAACGACACAAAAATGCGTAAAACAAACAAACACCAAAATTCAATTTTTTTTGTCTCGTTTCGTTTTGAACCTGCTCTTCATACTCGTTGTATTCGTTATATTCTTTGTCGCTTTACAAAATATTGTTCAACTATTTTTAGATCATCATTTGTGATCCAAAACGAATGTTGGATCAAATGTTGTTGTTGCTTCACATGTAAATTTTGATCTGATCCGGATCACTATGCGTCAAGAAATGCAGCTATTGTTCTTAAAAGTTGTCAAAGATTCGTAAATTGACAAATATTCCGTATTATTAACAAAAATTAAATCTAGAAACGAATTATTATCATTAGAATATAAATTAATTTGTTTAAGATTAAAACTAAATAATGCGTCTATTACCGCCGAGTCATTGATAGACAGAACATTAGAAGGTAATATATCTAATGATTCGGAATCAACCGACCAATTAATATTGGTTAAATTAAAATCGCCCAACACTACTATAGTATCATTACAATGAGACATATTAACTATTTCACTTATACAATCTATGTGATTTAAATAAATATCGATAGAAGATCTAGGCGGTATATATAGAACTATAAAATAAAATGTTTTTTTACAAATAAAAACTTTAACACATAAAAATTCAATTGTTTCACAGCCCGGTACAATGATACGCTCACAATGAAGTGATGAATGAACAGCCAAGAGGACACCACCTCTCGTTTGTTTCGAGCTATTCAAAGGTGATCTGTCACATCTAAAAACAACAAAATCATTTGGAAAGAATTCAGCGTTGTAAATTCCACAATGAAATCCAGTTTCCACAATAGCATATAATTGGAAATGCATCGAATAAAATAAATTGCGGAATTCCATAGACTTCGATGACATTCCCCCAACATTGCGATAAAATAATTTATAGAGTACGCAATTCGATTTTTGGCTGGGATCTGTTATTGACTGCATGGAGGTCGTTGAAGTAAAGGAAAAAAATTATTGTTCTTATTTTGTTTCCTCTTATAAATCACAAATTCCTTTATCAATGAACCTGATGGCCATGAGCTAAGTTGAAGCAAGCTATTCACGGTAGATACCGGAACATTTATTCGAAACGAAGAAAAATTACGGTCTTCTTCATTGTTTCGACGTGATAATATGCGTTTGCAACTAACATCCACAACACCAAACTTGTCTTTTAGATAGGATAAAACTTCCAGTTCAGAAACGTCTTTATGGAGTCTGGACACAAAAATGGTTTTCCGAGGTGCAACCACTTGGAGTGATGAAATCAAGTCACCGGTGCCGATTATAATTTGCCGCTGTTTCGGAATCGTCGAATGATTAGATGAAATTACCCGTTCATGTTGAGAACTCGTTGTGTTACTAGATAGGGTCAGACAACCATCATTAGTCATCATCGTCGATAATAAATTCGTATCCAGTTCAGTCTGAACTGGAGTTATGGTACCACCATTATCATTACTTTTATCACCACTACCAATAAAAATTTTATTAGGCGAGTCCATATTATTGTCTAACGATTTAGCAGTTGAAGCCGTTATCACGTTATTATACTCATTTCTCTTAGATCTTGTAAGTATTGGTGTGGCAAATTCCATATCAGTTTGTTTTGTTTTTTTTTTTTTTTATTTTACAGACGACGACTGTTGAGATGGTGTTGGTTTTAACAAACTTTTCACGTTAATATTAATAGCGGCTGATGTTTTATTTAGCAATGACAAGGACGCTGATATAGAATCGATAGAATTACTCATATGATCATTCGTTTCCTTGAGAATTTTGTAAACATCAATACATACACTACATCGCCATGAAAAATTAGGAATTATCGAAATGGCATCAAACACAGGTTTTTTAATCCCAGCACATCCAAAATGAATAAGTTTATTACATTCACCAGCACAAATAAAAAAGTTTTCAGACACTTTGGCACTACATTCACAGCACACAGACATTATTATTTAAATCAAAAAATATCAATTAATAAAAGCACAGTTATGTATTTATGTATCACAGATTATTGATAGATTTTTATAATTTATGCCGTTTCACAGTTATTAGAAAAATATTAAATTTAATTAAAAACAAAATAACAAATTTTTTAAAATTAAAACAAAATGTTATCACAAAATGTATAGATAAATTATTTAACCATACGTATATATTAAAAATTTAATTTTAAGAGCCAATTGTATTGTGATCACAACGATCACAACGCAATATTTAGTAATTGAGTAAAATTAGTACGAAAAACTCCACCATTGAATAAACAACAATTTGTTAACCTTAAAATTAATTATAAGAAGTTGTAATTTCAATTGTTGTTTCCAATTTTCCAAAAAATTGTAAATTTTTCTCAACAAGAGTGAATAACGTTTTGTTAATTGGATTCACTACTTGTTTATTTTGTAGCGATTGTGCAAACCTTTACCAGTTAATTGATCCAGTTTTATTTTATTTTTTTTGTACAGTTACTATTTGGTGTAGTTTTTGAGCTGGAGAAATGATTAGACCGTTTTTATCGAGAATGATGCCGGCAATGCTGTTACTGTGAATGATGAACACTATCGTACCATGATAATTAACTTTTTATGGGCCAATTCTGTTACTGTGAATGATGAACACTATCGTACCATGATAATTAACTTTTTATGGGCCCAATTGGACGCCATGGATACGGACGATATGTATATCACATGTAGTTTCAATAAGACTTTGCCACATGCCACACAGTTAATGCAACAATATTACTTTATTGCATGACAAGTTCCCAGAACGCGCTGTCTTGCGAAGAGAGATCGTGTAATTTAACTCTCTGGGGCTATCTCAATAGTAAGGTCTATGCCAATAAGCCAGCAACAATTCAAGAGCAATTATTCCATGATGTCATCCTAAATTTGGATAAACTGATTGATATGTGCCGCCGAAGTCATGGTAAACATTTGGACAATATAATCATTCAAACATAATAGTTATATGGATCAATAAGCATTATTTAATTAAGAAATTAACATAATTCCAACGCAATAACTTTTTATTTACTATTTACATGGTGAAAGTTTTATTGGCCCACCCTCTATATAAGGCATATTGCACCAAATTTTAACGACGAAATTTCATCAAAAAAAAAAAAAATGGAAAGGATATATGGGCATTCGACTATAGTTTCTGTGATATTTATTTATTTTTAATGGTTCATCGATATAAACAGCAGCCAAAATATTTGACGTGTTGTACCAAGCTACAACGACAAGAGTGTACGCTGCTACTGGTTTTCTAATTCAATTAGTTTTGTTGTGACTTTTAATTATAATTTCGTGCGTCGTGTATATATTTGTGTCTTCCCATAGGAATGGACTTATAATTTGTTTGAAAATTATTTATACGGTTTAGACAAAATTGGCTAGAATACTATACTTTTCAAAACGTAAAGGTCGGTGCACATTTAGAACTAGCGACGAGGATACATTTTTCTGTTGTAAAATTTCAATTTATCGTCATTTGATATTCTGGGATAATTATTTGTTTAATTAAAAAAAACCCTCAAATCATAATCAATTTTAATCCGATAATTAAATAACAGTTCAAAATTCTTATCAAAAAACTAGATAAAGGAATGTGTAATATCCAATAATTAAATTGGACACAAAATCTAATTTCAATACGATTCACTTTAGAAAATTTCTAATTTTTTTGGTCTGTTTACTATTTAATCGAATCGAATTGTTTCATATTTCAAAAACTTTTACATTCTTTTGTATCATTACAGTGTTATTACATTATAACGATACATCAATAATACTCGTATTGTAAAGGGAGATACAAATTCAATATAGTCGAGATATTTTCCCATTTTGGATATTGTAATTGTAAAAAAGGTGATGATGACTAGACTATGCACATGTACGAGTACATGCCAGAGTATACTATTAGGTTATTGGTGATGATGATGATTTTAATTTAATTTTTGAACAAATTTATTATTTCAAACGTACATCACCCAAAATCTGTATACCTACATACGTATGTATAAATATAGAAGAAAGTTTTGTAATTGAATTTGACCGAGTGATTGTTATTTTGTGTGTTGAAAATGAAATTATATGTTATCGCATTCAGATTACATTTATGCACACCCTCTTCTATATCACTGGTAGTTTAATTATAGTTGGGATATAATAGTCTTGTTATGTTTTGGATTAAAAGTGATTTTAATCTAATTTCTTAAATTTTTCTTTTTGTTTATATAGGTACAAACGCCAGTGCGTCATGTGGGTTTTTGTTTAAAAAATATCGCACACCTCATTGGGAAGAAAATTGTTTGATTGCATAACCAGACAAGATGATTCAATTCAAAAAAATCAAATCTGCAGATATAAAAATCATGTATAGAGAGTTACGGGTATATGCGATATAATAAAAACAATTCTTTTATTCGAATTTAAGGTTTTATTCGTATACTCGTATGTCGTTGTACATAAAACTAGATTCATTGAAACGTAAAATCTAAAACTATTGACTTTCGTTCGTTTTACGATTACAGGAAACTATTTTTCCAGGATATCTTAAAATGCATGCATTCAAGAAGAAGAATAAAAACAACATAACGATCTACATAAAAATCATAAAATCTCATCCAAAAATAAACTTTTTATTATCTTGAAGTTGGGATTTTCGTATTGTTGTTGTTGTTATTCCGTCTCAATTTTGGTTTCCTATACGAGAGTTTAATATGATTTCGTCTATTGAAAAATAATGGCTAATCTAATACATGCTTGAAGAAATTAAGCACTTTAATAGCATTTGGAATTTATTTTTTATGTATATCTATACATATTGACCACCATAAGAAATTATACTAAACAATCCTTTCGGAATTTATTTTAACTAAAGCTATATAAGACAATCACGGATCAAAATCATATTATTGTATCAAACTCTACGAATTCCCGGTTTCGGTTTCAGATTCAGTGATAAAATAAAATTGTGTTCGGGCTCGAGTTCATATAAAAAAAATAATTTTTGATTTACTTAACAGTTTCTATAAGCGGCGAATTATTTCATGACGAATTTTCTTTTAATGGAATTCGTTATGGTGCAAATTAATTTTAGAGCGGTAATTAAAGTTCCATTTTATCAAAGTTTTCCTATTTTGAAATTTTTGAAAAATTAAATTGAACCTGAATTTTGTTTTCGATCAATAAGACTAAGTATTTCAATCTGGAGGTAATTGAATACATGAATATAGAATCTTTATATGCCAAAAAAAAAACAAAAGAAAAGAACTCGGACTACATTTAGTTACTACACCAAACACATGCTATTAAAGTTAGCCGAAAGATATAAAATGTCGGAAATGCAGATAGTGGCTTGGCTACCTCTCTTGAAAGACACCAGCCGCATATTTAAGCCGAAACATATTTTAAATAAAATGAAAAATTAACAAAATAACCTAGAAACTGGTATTTTCATGAAGTGATTTTACTGCTGAATAAAGGCTCATTTTGGTTTGTCACTGTTTACCACAGAAATTATATTTTAAGTTTCATCAGAAAAGCCAAATATGAAATGTAAAAATTTGTATAAATTCAATCTATAGAGTGTCAAGGAAAAAGAAGCCACATGAAACTTGCCTTGATAATGTTTCTAGAGACAATTATTGGTAAGGCACACTAATTGAAACACTTTTCAGACATGACATTTTAAAGGTTGGATTTATACAAATTGTTTAGTTTTATATGGGCTTTTCATTCAAACGAATTTTCCCGAGCTACCCACATGAAACTTGCCCTGATAATTTTTCTAGGGACAATTGTTGGTAAGGCACACTAATTAAAATTCTTTTCAGACATGACACTTTAAAGGTTAAATTTAATGAAATTGTTTAATTTTATATTTGGCTTTTCTGATTAAACTTAAAGTATAATTCCTATGGTAAACAGTTACAAACCAAAATGAGCCTATATTCAGTCGTAATATCACTTCATGAAAATACCAGTTTCTGGGTTGTATAAAATATTGTTCGACTGAAATTTGTCGGCTGGTAACTTTCGGCTGATATAGTCAATACACTATCTGCATTACCGACCTTTTATATCTTTCGGCTGAAAACTTTCGGCTAACTTTAGTAAGGTACAAATCACTACATTTGTCGATATTTGGTGACTACACTTGTGAACAGGCTTGTGACTAGACTTGTCACTACTTTTGTGACTACACTTGTTAATACACTTATCACTACACTTGATGCTAGCCTTGTTACTACACTTGTGACTACATTGGTCACTAAACATGTAACAACACATTTTGATACGCCTATAAGACACCGAGTTATACACTTGTAACTACAGCTGTGACTTCTCTTATGACTACACTTGTGACTTCAATTTTGACTACACTTGTGACTACACTTGTTACTACACATATTACTACATTTGAGACTACACTTATGACTACACTTGTTACTTAACTTCCTATTACACTTGTTACACTTGTTATTTCTTCGAGGCGTTTCGTCGCGATATATTTTTTTGTATGTTTTTGTCTACCACCTCTACCAAACCGGAAACGAATGCCACTCGCAACTCATGGCTGCCCAAAGCCCAGTATTGTCCAAAAATAGTTTCCTGATTTTGGTGGCTTGTTTTATTTAGCGGTTTACATTTCCGTTCAGGACCAAGAACTCCATTTATATTGACGTCAGATTTACCCAAACTTCTTTTGCGTTTTCTCCTATTTCTGTTTTCTTTCTCAGTTGGTCCTAGTTCCATTCTAAAAGTTTCTTCAATTCTATCGGCGGTTGTAGTGTCTCTCTCATTGAGTCGTTCAAATTCTTTAAGATTTTTCTCAACTACTCGGCTCTTTCTAATTCTGAATCGTCCGATGGTATATAATGAGGGTCATCAATACTATCATCAAAAGATTCATTTTCGTTTAGGTTATTAGATATATCTACATTTTTAATTTTATCTCAAGATAAAGCAAATTCAACTTTTTTAAACTCCGTATCGATCTCGAAATCCGGCAAAATAGCTGTGGTACGATTCAATCCCGTTAGTTTTTCCGCGATGTCTAAGAGAACAAAAACTTTGAATAATGGATTAACAAAAATTAAAATAGGTTTTAGGAACCTGGCTGGCCTTTTTCTCGAGATATTTGTTTACGCAAAAATTAATTTGAAACTTAATTTAAGGAAACTTTATTTGGTATATCAATTTTTCCGAGTTGTTTCGAAGTAGTCGTAGAAAAATATGGTATAAGGTATAATGAACTACATAAAAAGTAATATTCGAATAACTTAGTATAGTATAATGGTATAACTCGAGATAATCATTCATCATACGAAACCGCGGTTTCAAAAGAATATAAGAAACCAAAATTAGACGCGTGTAGATTATGTGACAAGTTAAAAATTGAAATAGAATTAGCTGAAGTTCAGAAAAAAAAAAATTTAACCCTGCAAAGAAAAAATTATCATGTGAATGCCGATCAGGCCTCTAAATGGAACGAAACCGATAAAAATGAAGCAAAAATCGATCATGAAACAAAGGTTTACACCTTCGATTTATAACAGTGCCTCTCAACGTCATTTCTCCGGACGTCTATATTGTTTTATAAACTATGACTGCGTAGCTAATTTACCGTTCAACCAAATGTGGCATATGACGGATTAGGTAAGCGTGGAACATTGCATCAATGTTTCTTTTATGTACTCAATTGTATACCAATATTGAGATGATTGACATTGAGTGCAACACCGACCATGCTGCTATAGAGAAGGCATAAAAAACGTCCACCGCCCGAATTAGCCACCCAAGAGATCAGTATAATTTTGTTGCAAGCGTTGGGGTTTCGAAAAAAATTTAATGTCTTGTTACCACACTTGTGACTAAACTTTTAATTACACTTGTTTCTACGCGTGTTAATATACTTGTGACTACACTTCTGACTACACTTATGATTACACTTGTGACTAAACTTGTGATTAGACTTGTGATTACACTTGTGACTACAATTGTGACTACACTTGTGAGTACTCTTGCGACTACGCTTTTGACTACAATTGAAATTAAACTTGTGCCTACACTTGTGATTACACTGGCGACAGCACTTGTAACTAAAATTGTGACTACATTGTGACTATACTTGTTACTACACTTGTGGCTGTACTTGTGACTACACTTGTGACTAAACTTGTGACTACACTTGTGCACAAAACTTGTGACTACAAATTTCAATCCATTTATTTCTACACTTGTAACTGCATTCGTGCCTACACTTGTGAACATACACTTGTGACTAAACTTATGACTACACCTGTGACTGCACTTGTGGCTACATTTTTGACCGCACTTGTTACTACTCTTGTCATTTCACGCGCGACTGCACTTGTCACTACACTTGTGATTACACTTGTGACTTCACTTATGATTACACTTCTGACTGCACTTGTGACTACACTTGTGACTAAACTTATGACTACACCTGTGATTATACTTGTGACCACACTTGTTACTACACTTGTGAGCACTCTTGTGACAACGGTTGTGACTACACTTGAAATTAGACTTGTAACTACACCTGTGACTACACTTGTGACTGCACTTGCGACTACACTTGTGACTGCACTTTGGCTGTACTCCAGAACCGTTTGATGTGTCGCGGAAATATTCCGCCTAAGCCCAAACATTCCTAAAGCTTGATGGCATACTCAGATACGCGTAGCCATTTCTACAATTGCCTGTGAATGGCCGTCAAATGCCCAGCTGCACTTATTTATTAGTAGAGCAATTCAGAAAAATTCATCAAAGCAGTTTGAAGGGTCGCGCAAAAATTTCGTCTGATCCGTAACATCCCCAAAATTAAATATAATATTTTGACAAACTCGGATCTGCGTAGCCTTTACTACGATTGCCTGTCAATGATTGTCAAATTTCCAGTTATTTTCATTATGTGTTTAATCGAACAATGGAGAGTTTTTTTTTGTAGCGTTACAGTTTTATTAAGCCACTCACATATTTTGTCTATTGTCACAAACTTTACGTTAAACAGACAGGGTGCAAAAAACGTCAAAGATTGAGTAACTGCATAGATCTGACAGTCATTAAAGGCTGTATAAAAGACTGCTAAAATTGATTTAGAACTCTGCATTCGGGTAAATTTGATTTTTCAGTTGATGAATTTTTGAATGGATGGACCCTTACTGACACCAATCATCAAAACAAAATTTAATCATGCACAAGAAATGTTTACTTCTTTTTGTCATATTTACAGAAAGGTCACATGAGTGTGAAGTTAATGCTAAAAAAAAAACAAAGAATTACACTGTTAAATTAGCTATTTTCCAATTGGAATTTAAATTATATGAACATTTAATTCTTTGTAATTTTGGATTTTTCGAACCACTAAGCAGATTCTTTTCATCAGAAAACAGGTTCTTTTCATCCTTTTCAGATAGCTGGACCATCTTTTTATATCGTTAACCAAAAGCATCCAATTGTGTTGAACATTACTATATTTCAGATAATTTAAAAGATAACTAAATTTTGATGGTTTAAATAATTATGTAGCGCCGATCCTGGAAAGGTCCCGAAAGCCCCGCATTTCTTAGAATAACTAAGCAATATAGCGGTCAATGTCACCAAGCCGATCCAATTATGATGAACTATAATATATTTCACAGATTTTGGAATTTTTACTAATTTTTCATTATTTTAAAAGTTTTATATCGCCGACCGCAGAGATGTCCACAAGGTCATGCCCATATTTTCGGATAACTTGGCCATGTGCCAGTCTATGTGGTCAGTCTTATCCAATTGTGATGAACTATACTATACTTCACAGAATTTCGAATTTTTAATAATTTTATTAGTTTTAAAAATGGTTGTATCTCCGATCACAGAGATGTCCACAAGGTCTTGCCTATATTTTTTGATAACTTGACCATATGCCAGTCTATGTGGTAAATCTTATCCAATTGTGATGAACTATACTATACTTCACAGAATTTCGAATTTTTAATAATTTTATTGGTTTTAAAAATTGTTATATCTCTGATCACAGAGATGTCCACAAGGTCTTGCCTATATTTTAAAATAATCTGACCATATACCAGTCTATGTGGTCAATCTTATCCAATTGTGATGAACTATACTATACTTCACAGAATTTCGAATTTTTAATAGTTTTATTAGTTTTAAAAATTGTTATATCTCTGATCACAGAGATGTCCACAAGGTCTTGCCTATATTTTTGGATAACTTGACCATATGCCAGTCTATGTGGTCAATTTTATTTAATTGTGATGAACTATACTATACTTCACAGAATTTCGAATTTTAAATAATTTCATTAGTTATAAAAATTTTTGTATCTCTGATCACAGAAATGTCCACAAGGTCTTGCCTATATTTTTGGATAACTTGACCATATGCCAGTCTACGTGGTCAATCTTATTTAATTGTGATGAACTATACTATACTTCACAGAATTTCGAATTTTTAATAATTTTATTAGTCTTAAAAATTGTTGTATCTCTGATCACAGAGATGTCCACAAGGTCTTGCCTATATTTTTGGATAACTTGAACATATGCCAGTCTATGTGGTCAGTCTTATTCAATTGTGATGAACTATACTATACTTCACAGATATTCGAATTTTTAATAATTTTATTAATTTTAAAAATTGTTGTATCTCCGATCACAGAGATGTGGATAAGACTAACCACATAGACTGGCATATGGTCAAGTTATCCAAAAATATAGGCAAGACCTTGTGGACATCTCTATGATCAGAGATACAGCAATTTTTAAAACTAATAAAATTATTAAAAATTCGAAATTCTGTGAAGTATAGTATAGTTCATCACAATTGGATAAGTCTGACCACATAGACTGGCATATGGTCAAGTTATCCAAAAATATAGGCAAAACTTTGTGGACATCTCTGTGATCGGAGATATAACAATTTTTAAAACCAATAAAATAATCAAAAATTCGAAATTCTGTGAAGTACAGTATAGTTCATCACAATTGGATAAGACTGGCCACATAGACTGGCATATGGTCAAGTTATCCAAAAATATAGGCAAGACCTTGTGAACATTTCTGTGATCAGAGATATAACAATTTTTAAAACTAATGAAATTATTAAAAATTCGAAATTCTGTGAAGTATAGTATAGTTCATCACAATTGGATAAGACTGACCACATAGACTGGCATATGGTCAAGTTATCCAAAAATATGGGCAAGACCTTGTGGATATCTCTGTGATCAGAGATACAACAATTTTTAAGACTAATAAAATTATTAAAAATTCGAAATTCTGTGAAGTATAGTATAGTTTATCTCAATTGGATAAGACTGACCACATAGACTGGCATATGGCCAAGTTATCCAAAAATATAGGCAAGACCTTGTGGACATCTCTGTGATCAGAGATATAACAATTTTTAAAACTAATAAAATTATTAAAAATTCGAAATTCTGTGAAGTATAGTATAGTTAATCACAATTGAATAAGACTGACCACATAGACTGGCATATGGTCAGGTTATCAAAAAATATAGGCAAGACCTTGTGGATATCTCTGTGATCGGAGATACAACAATTTTTAAAACTAATAAAATTATTAAAAATTCTAAATTCTGTGAAGTATAGTATAGTTCATCACAATTGGATAAGGTTGACCACGTAGACTGGCATATGGTCAAGTTATCCAAAAATATAGGCAAGACCTTGTGGACATCTCTGTGATCAGAGATATAACAATTTTTAAAACGAATAAAATTATTAAAAATTCGAAATTCTGTGAATTATAGTATAGTTCAGGATAAGACTGACCACATAGACTGGCATATGGTCAAGTTATCCAAAAATATAGGCAAGACCTTGTGGACATCTCTGTGATCGGAGATACAACAATTTTTAAAACCAATAAAATTATTAAAAATTCGAAATTCAGTGAAGTATAGTATAGTTTATCACAATTGGATAAGACTGACCACATAGACTGGTATATGGTCAAGTTATCCAAAAATATAGGCAAGACCTCGTGGACATCTCTGTGATCAGAGATACAACAATTTTTAAGACTAATAAAATTATTAAAAATTCGAAATTCTGTGAAGTATAGTATAGTTCATCAAAATTGGATAAGACTGACCACATAGACTAGCATATGGTCAAGTTATCCAAAAATATAGGCAAGACCTTGTGGACATCTCTGTGATCGGAGATACAACAATTTTATAACCAATAACATTATTAAAAATTCGAAATTATGTGAAGTATAGTATAGTTCATCACAATTGGATAAGACTGACCACATAGACTGGCATATGGTCAAGTTATCCAAAAATATAGGCAAAACCTTGTGGACATCTCTGTGATCAGAAATACAGCAATTTATAAGACTAATGAAATTATTAAAAATTCGAAATTCTGTGAAGTATAGTATAGTTCATCACAATTGGATAAGACTGACCACATAGACTGGCATATGGTCAAATTATCCAAAAATATAGGCAAAACCTTGTGGACATCTCTGTGATCGGAGATACAACAATTTTTAAAACGAATAAAATTATTAAAAAATCGAAATTCTGTGAAGTATAGTATAGTTCATCACAATTGGATAACATTGACCACATAGACTAGAATATGGTCAAGTTATCCAAAAATATAGGCCACACCTTATGAACATTTCTGTGATCAGAGATATAACAATTTTTAAAACTAATAAAATTATTAAAAATTCGAAATTCTGTGAAGTATAGTATAGTTCATCACAATTTGATAAGACTGACCACGTAGACTAGCGTATGGTCAAGTTATCTAAAAATATAGGCAAGACCTTGTGGACATCTCTGTGATCAGAGATATAACAATTTTTAAAACTAATAAAATTATTAAAAATTCGAAATTCTGTGAAGTATAGTATAGTTTATCTCAATTGGATAAGACTGACCACATAGACTGGCATATGGTCAAGTTATCCAAAAATATAGGCAAGACCTTGTGGACATCTCTGTGATCAGAGATATAACAATTTTTAAAACTAATAAAATTTTAAAAATTCGAAATTCTGTGAAGTATAGTATAGTTCATCACAATTGGTTAAGATTGCCCACATAGACTAGCATATGGTCAAGTTATCCAAAAATATAGGCCACACCTTGTGGTCATCTCTGTGATCAGAGATATAACAATTTTTAAAACCAATAAAATTATTAAAAATTCGAAATTCTGTGAAGTATAGTATAGTTCATCACAGTTAGAAAAGACTGACCACATAGACTAGCATATGGTCAAGTTATCAAAAAATATAGGCAAGACCTTGTGAACATCACTGTGATCAGAGATATAACAATTTTAAATCTAACAAAATTATTAAAAATTCGAAATTCTGTGAAGTATAGTATTGTTCATCACAATTGGATAAGATTGACCACATAGACTAGCATATGGTCAAGTTATCCAAAAATATAGGCCACACCTTGTGGACATCTCTGTGATCAGAGATATAACAATTTTTAAAACCAATAAAATTATTAAAAATTCGAAATTCTGTGAAGTATATTATAGTTCATCACAGTTAGATAAGACTTTCCACATAGACTAGCATATGGTTAAGTTATCAAAAAATATAGGCAAGACTTTGTGGACATCACTGTGATCAGAGATATAACAATTTTAAATCTAATAAAATTATTAAAAATTCGAAATTCTGTGAAGTATAGTATTGTTCATCACAATTGGATAAGATTGACCACATAGACTAGCATATGGTCAAGTTATCCAAAAATATAGGCCACACCTTGTGGACATCTCTGTGATCAGAGATATAACAATTTTTAAAACCAATAAAATTATTAAAAATTCGAAATTCTGTGAAGTATAGTATAGTTCATCACAGTTAGATAAGACTTTCCACATAGACTAGCATATGGTTAAGTTATCAAAAAATATAAGCAAGACTTTGTGGACATCACTGTGATCAGAGATATAACAATTTTAAATCTAATAAAATTATTAAAAATTCGAAATTCTGTGAAGTATAGTATTGTTCATAACAATTGGATAAGTCTGACCACATAGACTGGCATATGGTCAAGTTATCCAAAAATATAGGCAAAACTTTGTGGACATCTCTGTGATCGGAGATATAACAATTTTTAAAACCAATAAAATAATCAAAAATTCGAAATTCTGTGAAGTACAGTATAGTTCATCACAATTGGATAAGACTGGCCACATAGACTGGCATATGGTCAAGTTATCCAAAAATATAGGCAAGACCTTGTGAACATTTCTGTGATCAGAGATATAACAATTTTTAAAACTAATGAAATTATTAAAAATTCGAAATTCTGTGAAGTATAGTATAGTTCATCACAATTGGATAAGACTGACCACATAGACTGGCATATGGTCAAGTTATCCAAAAATATGGGCAAGACCTTGTGGATATCTCTGTGATCAGAGATACAACAATTTTTAAGACTAATAAAATTATTAAAAATTCGAAATTCTGTGAAGTATAGTATAGTTTATCTCAATTGGATAAGACTGACCACATAGACTGGCATATGGCCAAGTTATCCAAAAATATAGGCAAGACCTTGTGGACATCTCTGTGATCAGAGATATAACAATTTTTAAAACTAATAAAATTATTAAAAATTCGAAATTCTGTGAAGTATAGTATAGTTAATCACAATTGAATAAGACTGACCACATAGACTGGCATATGGTCAGGTTATCAAAAAATATAGGCAAGACCTTGTGGATATCTCTGTGATCGGAGATACAACAATTTTTAAAACGAATAAAATTATTAAAAATTCGAAATTCTGTGAATTATAGTATAGTTCAGGATAAGACTGACCACATAGACTGGCATATGGTCAAGTTATCCAAAAATATAGGCAAGACCTTGTGGACATCTCTGTGATCGGAGATACAACAATTTTTAAAACCAATAAAATTATTAAAAATTCGAAATTCAGTGAAGTATAGTATAGTTTATCACAATTGGATAAGACTGACCACATAGACTGGCATATGGTTAAGTTATCCAAAAATATAGGCAAGACCTTGTGGACAACTCTGTGATCAGAGATACAACAATTTTTAAGACTAATAAAATTATTAAAAATTCAAAATTCTGTGAAGTATAGTATAGTTTATCACAATTGGATAAGACTGACCACATAGACTGGTATATGGTCAAGTTATCCAAAAATATAGGCAAGACCTCGTGGACATCTCTGTGATCAGAGATACAACAATTTTTAAGACTAATAAAATTATTAAAAATTCGAAATTCTGTGAAGTATAGTATAGTTCATCAAAATTGGATAAGACTGACCACATAGACTAGCATATGGTCAAGTTATCCAAAAATATAGGCAAGACCTTGTGGACATCTCTGTGATCGGAGATACAACAATTTTATAACCAATAAAATTATTAAAAATTCGAAATTCTGTGAAGTATAGTATAGTTCATCACAATTGGGTAAGACTGACCACATAGACTGGCATATGGTCAAGTTATCCAAAAATATAGGCAAGACCTTGTGGACATCTCTGTGATCAGAAATACAGCAATTTATAAGACTAATGAAATTATTAAAAATTCGAAATTCTGTGAAGTATAGTATAGTTCATCACAATTGGATAAGACTGACCACATAGACTGGCATATGGTCAAATTATCCAAAAATATAGGCAAAACCTTGTGGACATCTCTGTTATCGGAGATACAACAATTTTTAAAACGAATAAAATTATTAAAAATTCGAAATTCTGTGAAGTATAGTATAGTTCATCACAATTGGATAACATTGACCACATAGACTAGAATATGGTCAAGTTATCCAAAAATATAGGCCACACCTTATGAAAATTTCTGTGATCAGAGATATAACAATTTTTAAAACTAATAAAATTATTAAAAATTCGAAATTCTGTGAAGTATAGTATAGTTCATCACAATTTGATAAGACTGACCACGTAGACTAGCGTATGGTCAAGTTATCTAAAAATATAGGCAAGACCTTGTGGACATCTCTGTGATCAGAGATATAACAATTTTTAAAACTAATAAAATTATTAAAAATTCGAAATTCTGTGAAGTATAGTATAGTTTATCTCAATTGGATAAGACTGACCACATAGACTGGCATATGGTCAAGTTATCCAAAAATATAGGCAAGACCTTGTGGACATCTCTGTGATCAGAGATATAACATTTTTTAAAACTAATAAAATTTTAAAAATTCGAAATTCTGTGAAGTATAGTATAGTTCATCACAATTGGTTAAGATTGACCACATAGACTAGCATATGGTCAAGTTATCCAAAAATATAGGCCACACCTTGTGGTCATCTCTGTGATCAGAGATATAACAATTTTAAAACCAATAAAATTATTAAAAATTCTAAATTCTGTGAAGTATAGTATAGTTCATCACAGTTAGAAAAGACTGACCACATAGACTAGCATATGGTCAAGTTATCAAAAAATATAGGCAAGACCTTGTGGACATCACTGTGATCGGAGATATAACAATTTTAAATCTAATAAAATTATTAAAAATTCGAAATTCTGTGAAGTATAGTATAGTTCATCACAATTGGATAACATTGACCACATAGACTAGAATATGGTCAAGTTATCCAAAAATTTAGGCAAGACCTTGTGGACATCTCTGTGATCAGAGATATAACAATTTTTAAAACTAATAAAATTATTAAAAATTCGAAATTCTGTGAAGTATAGTATTGTTCATCACAATTGGATAAGATTGACCACATAGACTAGCATATGGTCAAGTTATCCAAAAATATAGGCCACGCCTTGTGGACATCTCTGTGATCAGAGATATAACAATTTTTAAAACCAATAAAATTGTTAAAAATTCGAAATTCTGTGAAGTATAGTATAGTTCATCACAGTTAGATAAGACTTTCCACATAGACTAGCATATGGTTAAGTTATCAAAAAATATAGGCAAGACTTTGTGGACATCACTGTGATCAGAGATATAACAATTTTAAATCTAATAAAATTATTAAAAATTCGAAATTCTGTGAAGTATAGTATTGTTCATAACAATTGGATAAGACTGACCACATAGACTGGCATATGGTCAAGTTATCCAAAAATATAGGCAAGACCTTGTGGATATCTCTGTGATCGGAGATACAACAATTTTTAAAACTAATAAAATTATTAAAAATTCGAAATTCTGTGAAGTATAGTATAGTTCATCACAATTGGATAAGGTTGACCACATAGACTGGCATATGGTCAAGTTATCCAAAAATATAGGCAAGACCTTGTGGACATCTCTGTGATCAGAGATATAACAATTTTTAAAACTAATAAAATTATTAAAAATTCGAAATTCTGTGAATTATAGTATAGTTCAGGATAAGACTGACCACATAGACTGGCATATGGTCAAGTTATCCAAAAATATAGGCAAGACCTTGTGGACATCTCTGTGATCAGAGATATAACAATTTTTAAAACTAATAAAATTATTAAAAATTCGAAATTCTGTTAAGTATAGTATAGTTCATCACAATTGGATAAGACTGACCACATAGACTGGCACATGGCCAAGTTATTCGATAATATGGGCGAGACCTTGTGGACATCTCTGCGATCGGCGATATAAAACTTTTAAAATAATGAAAAATTATTAAAAATTCCAAAAACTGTGAAATATATTATAGTTCATAATAATTGGATCGGCTTGGTGTCATTGCCCGCTATATGGCTTAGCTATTCTAAGAAATGTGCGAAGCCTTCGGGACATTTCCAGGACCGGCGCTAAATAATTATTTAAACCATCAAAACTCAGTTAACTTTTAAATTATCTGAAATATTGTAATGTTCAACACAATTGGATGCTTTTGGTTAACGATATAAAAAGATGGTCCAGCTATCTAAAAAGGATGAAAAGAACCTGTTTTCTGGTGAAAAGAATCTGTTTGGTGGTACTAAAAATCCAAAATTACAAAAAATTTAAATTTTCATATAATTTAAATTCCAATTGGAAAATATCTAATTTAACAGTGTAATTTTTTGTTATTTTTTTTTTACCATAATTATTACATAATAACTTCGCATAAACACAAAGTATACTAAAATCCTCCTTATTAATTCTGGGAAAAATTATGCTTTATGATACACTAGATCATTAAGCTTAATGTCGAATAGTTTTGGAATTGCTCCAACCGCTTGGTAAAATGTGTCTTGGTCTAAATAATTTATATAGTAATTTAACTGAGTTTTACTGCAATTCAATACATATATTAAAAAAGGTTGATAACTGCCCAATTTCGAAGCTTGTATAAAAAAAATATGGAATCGTCATAAACGCCCCCTTTAGTTTAATTTTCCATATTTATACTACAGAATATTGGAATGTATTTGGTCTAATTAATTGGTAAAGTCAGTTTAATTTATATCAGACTCCGCTAAGGTTAATTAATGTATTCTCTGTTGTTCCAATCCTTATCCAAAAAGAACGATACATACCAGTATAATAGACAAACGTCTAAAACTTATATCACATATCGTGACCATATTCTAAGTGCAAACTAATAACATTTTTAAACCTCATTCCATATGCATAAAATCTAGAATCACGAATTCAATTTAGAAATGCTAAAAAATAAAATAATTAAAATCCACAAAACACCATTCAATCCCATTTGGACTGGAGATATATTTGTAATGTTGCACTTACTCGTAATTCGTAAATAAATTACATATTTTGATATTATCACTGCAAATTCCACTACTAACAAAATAAAAATTGTTGTCATTATACTCAAAATACCGAATTGTGACATCTTTCCCCCTATAGCCTTGTTTGTACTTAGACAATTTGTATATATTTCATATCTTAATACTCGAAAGACAGTTTATGCATGAAGAGCACAAATAATAATTTTAATTATAATATTTAAGCTGTAAATCACAACACAAATATAATAAAAATAAATTAAATAATTTTAATTTAAATATACAAGATTGGAAAATTTTTGTAAGAAATAGGTAGTGATAATAATAGTACTGCGTGTAATAAAAAATAAAAAAAATAATGGCGAACACAAATTACGAGATTCAATGGAGATTCGAAAAAGGGTGACTACAAAAAAAAAAAAAAAATTTCAATGACTAAAAAAATCACATTTTTGGGACAGATAATTTTCCATGTCTCGACTTCTCCCCTTCCTTCCGACGAATATATGTATATAATTATTTATTTCCCTTTGTATGTGATGCGGATTCTGTTTAGCTATGTCTATATATAACGCTATCGAAATATTTAAAAGGTTAGTAGTTGAACTGGGTGAAATGTAGAAAATCTCATTTGTATTTCGTGCACTAATTATAAAAAGAGACATAATTAACAGGGTGATTAACATGTTGACATCTTATGTTAATTATTTTTCTTTTTTATATTATTGTTTATTTCTGGATGAAAAATTTTTGCTGTATACTAATAAAACAGGGAGAAGAGTAATTATTTTTGTTTGATTTACTACACATTTTGACTTTCATTCCAGGGTATTTCATTTGAATGCAGCAGCATCATAGAGATCTATAATTTTGGAAGTCAAGCTGAGTTAGATTCATATAGTAACACAAAACAACAAAATTGTTTTAATAAAATTAATTTAGATAATTATTATGAGTCCCCCTTCAATTTTATGTATCAGTATCGTTGTTGGGTTGACTTCTCATGTATGTAGCTATGGATATAAGTTGTATAATTCGATAGAACAAAACTGGGCATAACCGTAATTAATTGTGAGGTTAATTAGGCAGCGGATCACTTCAAAAAGATTTTGTATATTGCCATTTGTGGAAAAGTTTACCGTTTATTCTTTTAATACGTCACCAAAATCCCATTACATACCTTAATTTGATTTGATTGATTGATTGCGATGTACGATCAAGCATTAGGCAAGTCTCCTGTATTATAAATGCGAATACCACACCACTATACCCATGTTGCAACACGACACTATAACTCTCTCTCACCAAGGAAATATGTACCATCATACTCAGCTTTTCATGAAGCTATTAAGCGAATATAAATACTAATACCAAAACTATCATTAACAATTATACCAATAAGTATGAACATTAACACCAATACGAACACCAATACCAACACCCACTTCAATAACAATACCAACCTCAACCATAATATTAAGACATGTGAATAATTAAACTTCAACAATAAAAATTCTAAGGGAATGTTCAAAAATTGTAAATTGCTAAGTTATAATTCAAATTCACAGCACTTGTTTCATTAGCTACCATTCTCCTGTAGATAGTTAATTAATGGTTTACCTACTGCAACTAGATTCAAAAATAAAACCTGAAAAAATTTGTATTTTATATATTTAACCATACTATTAAATTAAAATAATCGGCAATTTCCTAAAGGTCTTGCAAAAGGATATTAATAATGTTTAAATTAATTATTATATAGTATACTACGCAGAAGGTTTAGAATATTTATCGTTTAGTTAAGTACTACATGTACCTATATATGATATTCACTAATAAAACTCAAATAGAGTTTCCCAGGTTAGTCTGAAAACTAAACTGCTTTGCTACTTAATTAATAGAAATTAACTTATATAAATTAGTTAGTACTAAATAAAATAACATAGATATCACAAGACAATACAATTTCTATGCTACTCGTACATAGCTGCTGGATGCTTGAAGTTTCTGGGTGTTGACCGAGACTTCACCAATATTTCTGTAGCTTGGAGACGATCTAACAATTGTATATAATTAAGTATAATTTATAACAACCACACCATCAGACAAAAATACTTGTACAACTATGACACTTTGATATAATTAAATTCAGCAACTAAAAAGTGCTGAAATGTTTTCATTACTACCTCAAATATTCTTGCAATGTAATGTAGTATACAATATTATGTACCTCTTGCACTTACTGCATCCAAGGCTAAAAACTGTGACCCACAATTAAAGAAAAATGTCCGTCAGACTATAAAACAATTATCGGACCGACACAACAGGGGATCATGACATCATTGATCCATCGTCCGGCAAAAAATATCCGTGTGTCAATACCGGACTCGGTGTTGTATCGTGAAACGGAAAAACGTTGCTTACACATCTACGCAATTCGCGATCCGACGATATCGTCACAGACACATCATTACAGTGTCGTGCAATGGAAAAGCGGTCAAACAACTAAACATTGTGAACCTCATCGTCGAATTTCAAACTTAACGTATTAAAGATTGGTACCTAGGAAACTCTGATACCAATTCAATGATCCTCGAATAAACTTTACCAAGTCTATTTAAATTACTTTACCCGTTAACCTCGCTGATTCCCAATTATACGGGCCATTTCAAAAAAGGAACGATAATTGAACTGAAATTTGTGTATCAAAGGAACGCTGATACAACACAGTGGCATGAGCACTCCTATCGGTGGTTTCACAGTAATTATTACACGGCAATTATTACACTGTTATAGATTGGTTTAATTTCGGTGTACTATCTTCGTCTGACTAAAAATATTTCGTATCGAATTTCCGCATCCCATTGATCTGTTTGAAGTGGCTGTTGAATATGCTGAAATTGCCTGAATTTAAACAAAATTTCAAAAAATCTAAAAAGTTTTCATTAAACATATTTTATAGGGTTCTATATCATTAACCGTCTATCCGCAAATATTCCCTCCGCCACATTTATTTTAATACTTATTTGTAAAAAATGAAACTACGAACAAACTTATCAGTACATATCTTTGTGAGATATTCTGCCATTTAATAAAATTAATTAGATCATAATATTCCAAATTTTAATAAATCAGGCAAAAAATTTTAAAGTTTTGTAAGTTGGACTATTATCTTAGTACAATTAGCTTTGTGAAGTATAGGATGTATATAGAATGTAGGTATCACCGTGGTGTAGGTCGTTAGTTTCCTTTCTGCTTCTTTATCAATATAAATTAGAAGTGTTTGCATGTGGTGGCGTGATGTATGAAAATACCAACTAATACCAAATTCCTCTATTTCTTCGGCCCTGCCGCCCTTTTTATTGTACTATTAATATCCAATTATAGAATCATGATCAGTGTATTACAAATATGTTAATCTAATAAATCCATACATATTTTTACGAATCTTACATTACATGTTATTTTTACAATACAGCGGTTTACAGCTGTGGTCCTTTACATCGTGTCAAGTTTTGTAAAATAGTTCGATAAAACCCTAGATTTATATGTTTGACCTTCAAATCCAAAGCTTTCAAATTTTTTTACAATTTGTTATACAAAGTCGCCCATTCCATGTAATTATTTACTTAATTGTTCAAAGTTCACGAAATCAATAAATTTTAATCAATGCTGAACCGAAAATGATAACAACGTTTAGTTTTACCTTTTTTTCAAAATTATAATCTTCCTTAAATAATTGTTGTAAGAACGAATTTATTTGAGAGGATCATTAATCATTATGCATAATATGAATACAAACCTTACACAAACACAATTCATCCACTTCATCCGCTGCTTGATTAGGAAGTGTACAGGAAACAAAATAAAAATAAAAATAAAAACAGGTGGCACAACGAAACTATTTGGATATCCTTTTTTTTTTCTAAAAGAGAGGGTGTATGCAGCCCAGAGCACTGCTACTATTGAGGCCTATTGTATATTGCGTGGATATCCTTAGTAAAGTTTCAGTCAATTATATTACAAAACTGTAATACCTCCTGCTGTAATGTAATTTGTCATCGAATAAACTTTAAAAAAATCATAAAACCTAAACTCCAGCACTACATAGGCTCAAAACAAAACAAATCAAAAAATCACTTACCTTATATTTAACCTCTTTGCCGTCTTTCAGACATGCCATACGCCAATTTAACACCATAAAATTCATATCGCTTGAATTCCACCCGAATATCATATCATCCTTGCGTTCGATTAAATTCCGCTTGAATGTTCTATCCGACGGTAATGATTTCTGTATTTCATCAAATAATTTGGTCGCACATAAATTAAATGTATCGGTAATTTTATCGAATCGAGATATTTCCATCCAATTTTCACACTAACAGCTTTTCTCACTAAACATTAGTCCACTAAAATAATCACATCGACACGAATTTTATTATCTTATATCCAATTTAGTTAATTCGCGGGTTTTTTTTACGATAATTTTGTGTAAAACAAGAAAAAAGAAAATTGTAGGTTATGTTTTATTTATTTTGATTCAGAAAATACGCACACCAAAATACACATCGAAATTATTTTATTTATTTCGCTAGCGATATAAGCGTAAAAAACGTTAAATGATATTCCTTTAATTTTACTTTCAAAATAAAAACAATAATCTACCCCATACTACAATAAAAATATACAAAAAAACCGTTCTTCTCAAACCTGAGGGGAAATAACAGTAAAATTAACGCCACTTCGAAGTCGTTGCTTTAAATAATTTGCCCGATCCTACTGGTAGAAATTTTTGGCAGAAATTAAGCGAAGGTCTGAGGAATGAAACCATAAATAGTAATTTGCTATAAAAATAAATTGCATCTATTTCTCATATTAGACCTAATATCATGCTGTGAAATTTTCTAAACCCAGATTGGACGAAACTAGCTACGCTATTGCTATTTAGATGTGATTTAATTTGATTTTTAACAAATATCTCGGGACCTAGATCTGAATGATTGCTGATCTATGCGGTCGACAAATTTAAAGAATAAACAAAAAATAAAGGACCCCTTCTCCACCCCTACTCAGACTAACAAGCAAGAGTAAGAATAAAAATAAAGATTGCTCACCGTCGATAATTTCGTTATTCGTAAAAAATAATTATCTGGCTATGATCCGAAAGAACCTAATTAACTTAATCTTCTAAATAGCAGATTGTAAATCCGACGCGTAGAGGACACGTTAGATAACAAATCGACGGTATTAATACCAGATTTCAAACTAGAGCAAGGGAGGAATCTATTTGATAACTATATTTCCGATCGTTGTACTTAAATGTCGTTAGTATCACTGATTTTGCTTGCATTTCATTCAATCGCATTCAAGCTTAAATAATTAATAGTGACATTTGTTTAAAGCGTAAATAACAAATATTTTCGCATCATTGAAAACGACAGACTTTTGCGTCCAAAAAGCAGCATTTGAGTGTGAGTGAAAGTGAAAGTTTACGGCGATCAAGCTGCATCAAATACAACATGCAAAAAATGATTTTTTAAACGAAAGAAACGTAAAGGCGGACCAAAAGAAAAGTTAAAGATGCGGAATTAGAAGCGTTACAGATTCAGAAACTGAGAAATTGACGGAAACCATGTGCGAATTGTTGCGTCAACGACAAAAGTTGACAAAATGTAGAGCTTTAAATTATTCTAAAACTATAATTCTACCATTTAATTATTACGGCATTAACAAAAGCTTTAATAACTCTAAAATATTACTTTTTTACGCTTGTTAAGCTACTGCAATTGCATAACCCAAAATAAACCGACAGCTAACAGTTTAACAATCCTAGACATTAAATTAATCTCTTAAACAATTTGCTTTTATTTGCTTTGAAAAAATTTGATTTTTTGGATTGATATGGCCGTTTTCGGAATAGCATCAGCAAATAATTTAGATGAAATTAAGAAATATCAAACGGTAAGATACGTCAGCAGCAATGAAGCAGCGTGACGCATATTAAGTTTTCTAATTCATGAGAGATATCCCACAGTAGTGCATTAGACTGTTCATTTCGAAAATGGACAACGAGTATATTTTACAACAGAAAATGTTACCGAACGAGCAGCATAGCCACCAGAAACATTACTGTACTCCGAAGTTCCACGTTACTACACTTGGAACACTTCCCAAAAACAATTTGAACGTCGCAAAATGGGACAAGTAATACTTGAACATATAAATATTTTTTCAAGCGATGCATTAGGCAGAATATACACAGTCTATCCAAATAATGCGGAATGGTACCATTTACGTTGGATTTTGATAAATGTTCGTGGTACAACATCGTATCAGCATTTGCGAACCGTAAATAATGTGTTGTGCGAATCATATTGCGAAGCATGCCAACGTTTAGATTTACTTGAGAACGATGAACATTGGGATAATTCATTAGCAGATGCAACACTTACTGCTTTCGCGAATCAAATTCGAACATTATTCTCAATAATACTTTCAACATGCTTTCCTTCAAATCCCTTAGCATTGTGGACAAAGTATAAAGGTGCTGTGGCAAAAGACATATTACGTCAAGCTCACAACACAAACATAAATCCTCATTTCGCATTCCACTGCGGACATGTATAACCAAAGTGTTGAGTCATTTAGGAATGCCATCACCAAATTGAGGATTTACTGACATATTTGACAACTTTATTGCTTTGGCCAATGCCTCCTCTGTAATTGCAGCCACTTTGTTAGATGGTGGATTTTCAAAACTTCCGAAATGGCAAAGGTACGTCAACAATGCAATGTTGTTGTATAGGATGAGTATACAATGGCTCACAAAAAGTGGTTAAAAGCTTTCGAACGAACATTGAAAGATTTACGCAGCAACAAACAACCATTTGTGGGGTACTCTTGGCAGGTGATTTCAGACAAACATTACCAATCATTATAAGATCAACACCAGCAGATGAATTAAATGCGTGTTTGAAAGCATCGTATTTGTGGAAAAACAGGATTGATAACATTTCGATCGGATTTTTGTACAATCGTTGAATCCAAAGACAATGCAATTTCCAGCGTTTATCCCGATATTGCAAACAATTATACAAATCTTGAATGGCTAAGCGATCACGCAATATTAGCTGCCAAAAATAAAGATGTCACTGAAATTAAGATTGACATTTAAAACACAATTACAGGCGAAATAAAAACATACAAATCGATTGATAGCGTTATGGACTTGCCTGGAACTCCATATCACATTTTACAATTAAAAATTGGTACGCCAATAATTATTTTACGCAGTTTAAACCAACCACGCCTTTGTAATGGAACAAGATTGGTTGTAAAAAATTACTCAACAATATCATTGAGGACACCATATTAATTGGCAATTGCCTGGCATTTGCTATATCGATTAATAAATCTCAAGGTCAGTCGCTAAAAGTATGTGATTTAAATTTGGAACTACCATGTTTTGCACACGGACAACTCTACGATGGATGCTCGCGTCAACAAATGTATTCATTATTTAATTGCCCACGGATACCAAAATGTAATAAAGATCTCAAAAAAAATACGTAATATGATAGGGCCAGCAACGCGGGCCGGGTTTTGCTAGTTTCTTATAACAGTGCCTGCAATATCTGTGCAGTTGTAGAATTTTTGAGTGCACCCCGTAATAAAAACAAAGATTTTGGTTTCTATCCAATACGCTCATAGACTAATACTTGCCATCAACCAGTTAATTAAATTAGTAGCGTTTGTCTAAATAACTCATATTTCGCATATTTAAAGTATTTTAGTAATATTAAAACTAAGAAATTACAAGCACCTTTATAACATTCTAATTGGAAAAACTTAAACCAGTATAGAAAAAATGAGTGTCTTACCTTGAATTTTGATTAGGTACAATACGAACAAACAAAGTTTTTTTATTAATCTATTGATTTCATTCACTAACACATCACTATGCACTACGTTCATTCACTTATTTTAGTCACTTTTGTATAAGTATTGGAAACTTATTAATTATCACACTAACACCAAAAACTTATCAAGTCAATTAAACACAAAATTATTTACACAATTTTTTCAAGTTAACTATAGACAAAAATGTTGACAAACTACTAAATGCACTGATTGAATAAGGGCTTAACAGTATGTCAACATTATTTGCTCTTTTGATTTGGTTCTCTCGCTCCAACTGGTACGGTAATAATTACAAACAAGGTAAAACAAGTTCATCACATGTTAACTGTAATCATAATAAACAAATAAATTGATTAAATGTGCGACAGGAAGAAAAGTTCAAAACTACATGAAAGATAAGGAAGGGCTGTGATGATTTAGATGCGAACAGTTTATACACAAATTGAATCGCTGAAAACTAAATCTTCGACAAAATTTGAAATTTTGCCAAAAATTAAAACAAATAAAGTATGGTATATTTACCATTGAGTTTTGAATCTTTTATTGAAATAAGACGCTACGTTATTTTTTAAACAGAGGTAAGCTAAAGCTGTAGCAAAAATATATTTTTTAAATTATCGGGTAAAGCTTTAAATTTTAAAATATTGGGAAAACATAATAATATTTTAAATGACATGTAGCTTTTTTTTCAAAAAGTCCATTATATACCTTAATCTTTATTTTTTATAAATTGCGAAATTTTAATAAAGACAACAGAATATCTTATTCTTCAATAGCGTGAAATAATTTACTTGACAAATACCGTTGCTTATTAATCCTCTTTAAGTTTTTGGGTTACATCTCCGATATCTGTAACAGATGAGGAGTATCTGATCAAAAGTCCCTATTTACATCTTACTTTTTGCTTCTTACTTTTGATCACTTTTTTGTAGTAAATAGCTTGTTTTGACCAAAATCAAGAATTTTACTGCCTATGAAGTTTATACAATATTTTACTAAAATTGTTTTAGTATGATTTTAGTAAATTCTTCACTAAATAAATTCACACAACGGGATGAATATTTTACTAAAACAGTACTAAACTCAAAAATAATGCTACTCAAATAATGACATTTAGGGGAATTAAATTGGTCAGGTTCCATTCAAAGTTGTTGTGTACTAGTAAGACCAAAATATAAAATTAGTTGTTTATTTAAAAAAAATTTACTGGCCCATTGGACTTTGTCTACGCTTAGTATTAAAAATTAAAAATCTCAATTTACTGCTAAAGCCGAAATATAAAATTTAATGTTTAATTAAAAAAATTTTACTAGGCCAGAATCAAACGATAACTATCGGTTAAGCTATAGGTTCAGCTATATCTATGCCAAAAATTGGGAAGTTCTATTGAACTTTGCTACCCTTACTAATAGAACTTCCCAATTTTTTGCATAGATATAGCTGAACCTATAGCTAAACCGATAGTTATCGTGTGATTTTATGCCAGTAAAATTTTTTTAATTAAACATTTAATTATATATATTGGCCCTTAATAGTAAATTGAGATTTTTAATTTTTAATACTAAGGGTAGCAAAGTTCAATAGAACTTCCCAATTTTTTGCATAGATATAGCTGAACCTATAGCTAAACCGATAGTTATCGTGTGATTTTGGGCCAGTAAAATTTTTTTAATTAAACATTTAATTTTATATTTCGGCCCTTAGTAGAAAATTGATGTTTATAGTTTTTAATACTAAGGGTAGCAAAGTTCAATAGAACTTCCCAATTTTTTGCATAGATATAGCTGAACCTATAGCTTAACCGATAGTTATCGTGGGATTTTGGGCCAGTAAAATTTTTTTAATTAAACATTTCATTTTATATTTCGGCCCTTAGTAGTAAATTGAGATTTTTAATTTTTAATACTAAGGGTAGCAAAGTTCAATAGAACTTCCCAATTTTTTGCATAGATATAGCTGAACCTATAGCTAAACCGACAGTTATCGTGTGATTTTGGGCCAGTAAAATTTTTTTAATTAAACATTTAATTTTATATTTCGGCCCTTAGTAGAAAATTGATGTTTATAGTTTTTAATACTAAGGGTAGCAAAGTTCAATAGAACTTCCTAATTTTTTGCACAGATATAGCTGAACCTATAGCTAAACCGATAGTTATCGTGTGATTTTGAACCGGTAAATTTTTTTTAATTAAACATTTAATTTTATATTTCGGCCCTTAGCAGAAAATGGAGGTTTATAGTGTTAAATACTAAGGCTAGCAAAGTTCAATAGAACTTCCCTATTTTTTGCATAGATATAGCTGAATCTATAGCTAAACCGATAGTTATCGTGTGATTTTGGGCCAGTAAATTTTTTTTAATTAAACATTTAATTTTATATTTCGGCCCTTAGTAGAAAATTAATGTTTATAGTTTTTAATACTAAGGGTAGCAAAGTTCAATAGAACTTTCCAATTTTTTGCATAGATATAGCTGAACCTATAGCTAAACCGATAGTAATCGTGTGATTTTGGGCCAGTAAAATTTTTTTAATTAAACATTTAATTTTATATTTCGGCCCTTAGTAGAAAATAGATGTTTATAGTTTTTAATACTAAGGGTAGCAAAGTTCAATAGAACTTTCCAATTTTTTGCATAGATATAGCTGAACCTATAGCTAAACCGATAGTTATCGTGTGATTTTGGGCCAGTAAAATTTTTTTAATTAAACATTTAATTTTATATTTCGGCCCTTAGTAGAAAATTGATGTTTATAGTTTTTAATACTAAGGGTAGCAAAGTTCAATAGAACTTCCCAATTTTTTGCATAGATATAGCTGAACCTATAGCTTAACCGATAGTTATCGTGGGATTTTGGGCCAGTAAAATTTTTTTAATTAAACATTTGATTTTATATTTCGGCCCTTAGTAGTAAATTGAGATTTTTAATTTTTAATACTAAGGGTAGCAAAGTTCAATAGAACTTCCCAATTTTTTGCATAGATATAGCTGAACCTATAGCTAAACCGATAGTTATCGTGTGATTTTGGGCCAGTAAAATTTTTTTAATTAAACATTTAATTTTATATTTCGGCCCTTAGTAGAAAATTGATGTTTATAGTTTTTAATACTAAGGGTAGCAAAGTTCAATAGAACTTCCTAATTTTTTGCACAGATATAGCTGAACCTATAGCTAAACCGATAGTTATCGTGTGATTTTGAACCGGTAAATTTTTTTTAATTAAACATTTAATTTTATATTTCGGCCCTTAGCAGAAAATGGAGGTTTATAGTGTTAAATACTAAGGCTAGCAAAGTTCAATAGAACTTCCCTATTTTTTGCATAGATATAGCTGAATCTATAGCTAAACCGATAGTTATCGTGTGATTTTGGGCCAGTAAATTTTTTTTAATTAAACATTTAATTTTATATTTCGGCCCTTAGTAGAAAATTAATGTTTATAGTTTTTAATACTAAGGGTAGCAAAGTTCAATAGAACTTTCCAATTTTTTGCATAGATATAGCTGAACCTATAGCTAAACCGATAGTAATCGTGTGATTTTGGGCCAGTAAAATTTTTTTAATTAAACATTTAATTTTATATTTCGGCCCTTAGTAGAAAATTGATGTTTATAGTTTTTAATACTAAGGGTAGCAAAGTTCAATAGAACTTTCCAATTTTTTGCATAGATATAGCTGAACCTATAGCTAAACCGATAGTTATCGTGTGATTTTGAACCGGTAAATTTTTTTTAATTAAACATTTAATTTTATATTTCTGCCCTTAGTATAAAATGGAGGTTTATAGTGTTAAATACTAAGGGTAGCAAAGTTCAATAGAACTTCCCAATTTTTTGCATAGATATAGCTGAACCTATAGCTAAACCGATAGTAATCGTATGATTTTTGGCCAGTAACATTTTTTTAATTAAACATTTAATTTTATATTTTGGCCCTTTAGTAGAAAATTGAGGTTTATAGTTTTTAATACTAAGGATAGCAAAGTTCGATAGAACTTCCAAATTTTCGGCATAGATATAGCTGAACCTATAGCTAAACCGATAGTTATCGTGTGATATTATATTTCTGCCCCATAGTAGTAAATTGAGATTTTTAATTTTTAATACTAAGGGTAGCAAAGTTCAATAGAACTTGCCAATTTTTTGCATAGATATAGCTGAACCTATAGCTAAACCGATAGTTATCGTGTGATTTTAAGCCAGTAAAATTTTTTTAATTAAACATTTAATTATATATATTGGCCCTTAGTAGTAAATTGAGGTTTATAGTGTTAAATACTAAGGGTAGTAAAGTTTAATAGAACTTTCCAATTTTTTGCATAGATATAGCTGAACCTATAGCTTAAATGATAGTTATCGTGTGATTTTGGGCCAGTAAAATATATAAATTAAACATTTAATTTTATATTTCGGCCCTTAGTAGTAAATTGAGGTTTTTAGTTTTTAATACTAAGGCTAGCAAAGTTCAATAGACTTTCCCAATTTTTTGCATAGATATAGCTGAACCTATAGCTAAACCGATATATATCGTGTGATTTTGGGCCAGTAAAATTTTTTTAATTAAACATTTAATTTTATATTTCGGCCCTTAGTAGAAAATTGAGGTTTATAGTGTTAAATACTAAGGGTAGCAAAGTTCAATAGAACTTCCCAATTTTTTGCATAGATATAGCTGAACCTATAGCTAAACCGATAGTTATCGTGTGATTTTGGGCCAGTAAAATTTTTTTAATTAAACATTTAATTTTATATTTTGGCCCTTATTAGTAAATTGAGGTTTTTAGTTTTTAATACTAAGGGTAGTAAAGTTCAATATAACTTTCCAATTTTTTGCATAGATATAGCTGAATCTATAGCTAAACCGATAGTAATCGTGTGATTTTTGGCCAGTAACATTTTTTTAATTAAACATTTAATTTTATATTTTGGCCCCTTAGTAGAAAATTGAGGTTTATAGTTTTTAATACTAAGGATAGCAAAGTTCGATAGAACTTCCCAATTTTTAGCATAGATATAGCTGAACCTATAGCTAAACCGATAGTTATCGTGTGATTTTGGGCCAGTAAAATTGTTTTAATTAACATTTAATTTTATATTTGTACGAAACCAAATATACAATTAAATTGATTCGAATTGTTTATGTAAATTAATTAAATGAATGTTGAAAACACAAATCTATCGATTTACGGTATATATTTTTACAAAACGCGGTCATGTTAAAAATAAACTACAAGTGATCCATATTTGCGTAAGTCAAATATGGATCACTTGTAGTTTATTTTTAACAAAGCGGTATTTAGATATTTTAATTGCATAAGCAATAGTATTAAACTACTATTGCTTACAAAATTAATATTATTACATTTATTTCATTCACGAAATTCAAACTTTTCGTTTTTTACACAAAATTAAAATAAAAATTAGTTTAACGAAATTTTGATTTTAATGTATTTTTATGCAACGAATAAATTTGTTAAGCAGGGAATTGGTGCAGTTGTTTTTCTTAATTATCAAAATATAATTTGCAAGAATAATTTTAATAATTTCTTTATTGGATGAATTACTCCTGAATAGATGTATTTCAGTAGCCAATACATTTATTTATATTTAGTAAGAATTAGTAAATACTTCATTCGCGTGAATTTTAGGAATATTTTTCATAGAGAAATTGGCAATTTTTGGTCCATGCTGGAAATAGCCACTTTAAGTCTATTTCACTTAAAAAATTCTGCCCTGATATAAAAAAAAAATATCATTTTGGAAAATGTAAATAGCGACTTTTGATCAGACACTCCTCAAATACAAATGTGGCTGCGATTTTTACAAATAAAAATAATTTTATTAAAGATACAAGTCGCGGGTAACGATTTTTGTTTCATTAAGACTACTAAAAATCGGTCAAAATTTCGCCAAATTTTTGAGACGTTGCCAGCCCGAAGGTGCAAGGTATTACGTCAAAATATTTGTAAAAGTTTTTTTGTCAAATCTTCTCTACTTTAATTTTGGATGGATCCGTTTTTTATTATTTTGTAGTTCTCCAGATTTAAGTGAAAAACCATTTTTCGTTCCCCCTCAACCATCTTTCGTACTCCACTGGCACAAAAAAAGACATGGGGAAAGAATCTGTCAAGTTGGTATCAGGTTCTGCGGTCCGATCTAGAGTTAGTTTCAGGAATGCCGCGGAGTCGGAGATCGTTGAGATCTTGCCCTCTGATTTTCTTGAGGTTGTTCTCACTGGAGAGCAGCTTAAGGCTGTCCAGGAGGGCATCCTAGATAAGGTGCTAAAGCCAGAGGCCAAAGAGCTGAAACCTAAGTTCTTAAGCAGTCAGCTTCGGCTTGGTTGGCTTGTAGTAACCTGCGCTGACCCGGTCACTGTCCAGTGGCTCAGGAAGGCCATAGGGACTATTAAGCCATGGGAGGATACACAGCTGATCGTAGTCGAGGCAGAAAACCTGCCTCGAGCCCAGAATTTTATTCGACACCTTCCCAAATAGTGCTAAATTGCCCTCGGAGAAGTTTTTTTAGTTTTATCAAAACCAAAAACGAGGGCATGCAGGCCATCAACTGGAGAGTAGTCAGGAGAGAGGCGAAAGGCTCTTAAAAGTAGTCAGGAGAGAGGCGGCCCTCTCCAGGAGGCTCGTGAAGAGAAGGCACGAAAGAGAGAGGAATGCGTCAGAGGTTCTCCGGAGGAAAGCCCCACAAGGCCTTCCCCCGCGCAAGCCACTCGTAAAGCCTGGAGGCCCTCAGGCAGCAAGGGCCAGCAGAACCGAGATGGAGGACATTGGTCAGCCATCGGCCGAACAAAAAAAGCATGCGGGTGGTGGCCGTGCAGAAAAGGAAGCTGAGCAGGGCCTTCAGAAGAGGCGTTCGGAAAAATGAAGGCATACATCGCCTGCCTGCAGAGCACTTGCGTCATACAAAGGCGTCTTCGGACGTCCTTTGTCGTAGGTTTATCTGTCAAAACATTGGCATGGCTTTTTCCAGGAGACATGGGTGACAGGTAATCAGATCAGAGGTCTACCAAATAAAGTGGGTAAGTTAATTTATCATAACGGAACTGAGATTACAAGAGCAGCTATTTTGGCCGGTCCGCAAATTAATTTTATTCCCATTTCATAGTTCATTTCCAAGGACTTGGTTGCAGTAATGGTGGAGGTTCAGAGTGAAAGAGGCAAACCGAAGGCTATAATGGCCTCCGCCTACTTTCCTGGAGACTCAGAGTTGATTCCTCCTCTTGAAGTTACACTGCTTATAGCTTATTGCAAACGCAAAGGGCTGGCCTACCTGATAGGGTGCGATTTAAACGGGCACCGCACGGTGTGGGGTAGCACGGACATCAATTACAGGGGTGAGTACTGTTTTGAATTTTTAATCTCAAATAATGTAGACATTGTCAATAGGGGAAGGAAACCTACTTTTATAAATGCGATTAGGCAAGAGGTCCTAGATTTGATACTTGCTAATCTACATTTCAGCGACTTAGTCAAAAACTGGCATGTGTCTGAAGGGGGCTCATTATCGGATCACTTGCACATCCACAAAGATGGTCCCTTGGTGGAACGGGACGTTGGGTAAACTGAGGAAAAAATCGAGAAGATTATTCAACAAGGCTAAACGCACCGGTGAATGGGGCGAGTATAAGATGGCCTTGACGGAATACAATCTCGAATTAAGAAGGTCCAAAAGGGCTACCCGGATGAATTTCTGTGAGGGAATCAATGAATCGCCCTCTGCAGCTCGTCTCCAGAAAATCCTTTCCAGGGATCATTCAAATGGTTTAGGACTTCTCCAGAAGCAGGTTCACTGGAAACCGGAAGGAAACCTTAGAGGTACTGCTAGAGACCCACTTTCCGGATTCAGTAGTAGTAGGAGCCCAAGATGATCCGCATGATCCCTCAAGTGAGGTGGCCTATGCGCCTCACAGTATGATCTGGAGTTTCTTTGGAAAAATTTTCACACCCAGCAAGGTGCGATGGGCTATTGGGTCTTTCAAACCGTTTAAATCCGCTGAAGAGGATGGTATCTTTCCAGTTTTACTTCAAAAAGGTATTGAGGAAATATTTCCTAGCTTGATTCAGATGTTTAGGGCAAGTTATACTTTTAACTATATTCCGACACTGTGGAGGAAGGTAAATGTGGTCTTTGTACTAAAAGGGGGAGGGGGCGTCCACAGTTAGATGGATCTGTTCCATGCTGGAACATCGTAAGATTACTGCCAGACCAGGTGGCGAGTCAGTAACCATCAGGGCCGTAAAGGGCTGCCTCCAAGGAGGCGTACTATCTCGTCTTTTGTCGTCATTGATTATTGAAAGACTACTGGTTCTTCTAAGTAGCCATGGGTTTGATATCCAGGGCTATGTGGATGATGCGGCTATCATAATGAGAGGCAAGTTTGATGAGGTCATTTCTGATCGCATGCAAATTGCACTCAATATAATATGGCAGTGGTATTACCAGGAAGGACTCAGTGTTAATCCAAACAAAACTGTCATTGTTATTTTTACGAGGAGGAAAAAGCTTGCGCTTACAGCTCCCTCTCGTAAACGGTACTACTGTTCAAATCTTCTACTGTTAGATCAAAAACTGAACTGGAACCAACATTTGTTAAAGGTAAGGCTTCCCGGGCCTGTCAAAGACTCTATGGCCATATTTCGGGACTGCAAAAATGATCTACTGGTTATTTCTTACAATCATTAGGCCAATGGTCACCTACGCATCCGTTGTATGGTGGGCTAAAACTGAGCAGAAGGCAACGCAAGCTTTATTGAATAAGGTTCAGCTTGCATCGGTGTTACGGGCTCAATGAAAACATGTCCAACCGCGGCGATGGAGTCACTTTTAGGACAGACACCATTAATTACACCTGCATGTTAAAAAGGATGCTGCAAATATGGCCCAGAAAATGCAGGCGGAAGGAAATATCAAACCAGGCAATATAGTGGGTCATCTGGAAATCCTGTTCCTCCCACAGACCATACCATAGGGATGCCTTCCGGCTGTATGCTAGCTAAACTGGACTTCCACAAACCATTCTGTGTTAGGTTACCTGACCGGGATGGGTGGAGTGCAGGTGGACCATCCTTTGAGCGAGGGTCCATAGTATGGTTTACAGATGGATCAAAAACGGAAGATGGGGCGGGGATAGGAATACACGGGAGTGGCATTACCCTCTCGAAGTCCTTAGGTTCAAATGCAACCGTTTTTCAAGCAAAAGTACATGCTATAGAAGTTTGCGCATAGGTGTAGCAAAAGGCTTAAACGATGCAAAGACTCATATTGTATCAGACAGCCAATCGGACACAGATAGTATGTATCTTGTACCGGCCCTCATGACCGGATTTTTTGCATGGCTTGCTATAATCTGGGTAATTGCTGCCAGTACAGATTAAAGTCAATTATTTGCATCTTGACGATAAACACCACACATTTTTTTCCGGACTTGGGCAGCGTTTTTCCTTTTTTATAGTAAAGATACAAAATATATCAAATTTGTTCGGAAATTTCGCTCATTTTCACATTAATATAACTTTTGACACTTTTTTGAAAATTGCAGACTAAAATGTAACCTTTCAAATGCGCGTCAGTCTGATGTAATTTGATCAGTATTGCCCGATATATGGCACCAAACATTAGTGACAAAAAACTCTTAATACTTCTTCCACAACTTACTAAATTATCCGAGATAAAGAGAACGGAGAAACTTGAGGATAACGCAGGATTTAACATTCAAATATAGATTGTAAATACTATATATCAACGTATATTTCTAAGCGCTATTATGATCGTAATGCAGCGTTTCATACGTGTAATTCTGGCGATTAGGTTTTGCTAAAATATTAAGCTATATTTTCAAAATTGGATGCCCCATTTTTAGGCCCTTACAATGTAAAAGAAGCTATTTTCCCTGCAAACACGGCAATTTAAAATCACTTGTAACGAGTGGTCCATCTAACGTTTACAATTTAATTTGGCTCTAAATTCAAAGACGAATGAATATTTTTCAAAGCGTTTTTTTTAATAGAAAGAGTGAACATTGCCTTTTAGTATGGAACACAATTTCATTCAAATGATTTCCACGGCTGACTTTATAGTACCCCATTCTGCCAACCAACTTCGATTTGATCTTCCAAGTCTTGGATAGTCTCTAGATGGTTAGTGTAATACTTATCCCAAACGGATCCCTATAAAAAAAATAATCGAACCGAGTCAAATCTCAGCTGCGTGGTGGCCAGTTGACATCTCCGTTATGGCTGATTATTTGATCCCCGAAGACAGTGTGCAAAAGACCGATTGTTTCGTATGCTGTGTGGCAAGTTGCGTCGCCCTGTTAAAACCAAATGTCGTGTGGGTCTTCCTCTTAAATTCTAGGTAACAAAAACTCGTTTATCATGGCTCGACAACGCTCCTCTTTGACTTTAAAGGCGGCCTTTTGCTCATTTTCAAAATGAAACTGATCAATAGTGCCGCTGGTCCAAAATCCATACCAAACAGTTACTCGTTGTGGACGCATCGGATTCTCCAGTGTCTCGTGTGGATTTTCAAAGCCCCAAATGCTACAATTTTGCTTGTTGACGTGGCCTCCGAGGTGAAAATGAGCTTCGTCGCCAATTTATTCTACCCTTCAACAGACTAGAAAGAATAAACTCATTATTATTGTTTAGCGTTGTCGCAATATATATTATGGCATACCCCTCTAATGCTTAAAAATCTTCGAACTGCGCCAAAGAATGATTCGGTGCTGAAATTCAAGCAAATTTTGACATGTATTGCATGTGTACTGAAGCACACAAAAATAGCCAAGTATGCTTTACTAGTTATTGACCCTCTTCGCGGCACAGCACGAACTTTGAATTACCACAAAAGCCCATCCAATCTTTTGCAACCACAAGCTTTGAAACAGTATTTTAATTTTGATTGTAATTGGTGATAGGAGCCCCAGTGGATCGAAAACCGTGTTTGCTTCTGAAAGAAAGCTTTATTTGGTGTGTATTTGTTTTTCATCTAAATTTACCTGGAATATGAAATGATCCGAGTTGACATCCCACGCTATTCCTAACACCTTAAATGGCTGTGGATGTTCGAAGAATACCTTTAAGGAATTGGAGGGATTATTTAATAGGTTTAGCATTTGTGGTTCATTCGATGCTAGTTTTCTTAAGTTGAATCCCCCACTTCTTAAAATTTTGAAAATGTTGTCTTTCAGCTTCATCAGGTCAGATAAGGTTAGAATGCCAGTCATCAGATCATCCACATAAATATCTGGTTCTACGGTGCGGCACGCTTCAGGAGAATTTTGTTGGTGTACGGTAGCCAGTTCATTTAAGCATCTAGTGGCTTGAATGATGCAGACGCCATGCCATAGCTTACAGTCTCGCCACAGAATCATCTGATGTTTCGTATCTCCCTTGTCTACCCAAACCTGACGATACATTTTTTCAATGTCGCCTACCAGTACGCATGGATGTTGTCGGAATCGAGTAAGTATTTGGAACAACGTTGATTGCACGTTTGGCCCTATCTTCAAATTCTGGTTGAAGGACACACCTGCGGTTGATTTTGTAGATTCGTTAAATAATACGCTTTGTTGTACTGCTACTATTTACTTAGAAACTGATGGTAGAGTTGGCGGAATTTACCATCTATCTTAAACGATTTTTTATTGCCAATAATCTCGATCCTGCTTGCTGGTACGTTGATCCCAGAGTTTTCGACGGCTCCTGGAATGGAAGTTTAGTTGTGAACCTTCCATCCTTTGCCCGTCGCGTAGTCACCTTGAACCAGTCTTTACATTCCTGCTCTTCTTTGTAAGGTAGAATCTATTTCAACGATGGATGTAAATGACTGAGTGGCTTCTCCTCTTTCTACTTCATGCCGGTCACCTACAACCCAGCCTTATTTAGTTTGGATGCTTTTACAACTTGGACTATCCACCTCAATGCTGTCATCTTCAAACAATCCAGAAACTATGTCTGCACCAAGTAATATGTCGATTGCTCCAGGCTTGTGGAAATTTGGATCCGCCAAATTAATTTTTGCTAAGCTCTTCATACAGTTGACGTCAAATTCAAAAGCGGGCGGTGCAGATGTAATTTTAGGGATGATAAGTGCCTCTAGACTAGTTAACTCAATGGAATTGAATCTGGAAGTTGGCCGATCCCCGCTATTAAAGCCTTATAATTTCTTCTGGGTAAGCCTAATTTCTGGACCATCGATTCGGTGACGAACAAAGATTGAGAGCCGGTATTTAATAATGCACGGCATGAACGTGATACATCAAGATCATCGAATATATTTATTACTGCTGTGGGTAACACCGTTTGCAATGTGCCCTTAATTACGTACCTTGGTTACCTTGGTTTCAAACGAGTATTTCATTGCTTTTATGATAGGCCAAAGTCAAGGGTTCTTCAATATTTTTGTTTGCATTTTCTATATTAGTCGTTAATACATTTGGTTTTTGATCTAAATGCAAGAGACTATGATGCTTCTAATAACATTGACGACATCTGCCTCGAATTCTGCAGTTGTAGACCATATGTCCAGGCAATTAAACCATCTTTTAAATTTCCCGATTAAATTTCTACGATCTTCAACCGATAATTCCTTAAATCGAAGGCAATCAATCAACGTATGCTGTCCCTTATTGCACACTACGCAATCTTCTATGGTGGTACTCGCGTTTGCATCGGTTCTTTTTATCAAAAAATCGAAAAACTCGTTGATGGTTGGGTAATCCTTGTCGGTGTTCTCTTGCGCCCATAAACTATGTGTCTCATCATCCAGCTTTTGCAACAATATGTATATGAGCCAAGGATCTCTAGCTTCGGCTCTGTCATCTAATGCTGTTAAGCCATGGATCGCTTTATCAGAGGTATATAATTTTCGTATGTTAGACGCACTGGTTACATTTACGTTAGGCTGTTTTATAAAGTTACGAATGAAAGCATTAATCGAATGGCGTTTACGATCATACCTTTGCCTTAGCTTTTTTAATGCTTCAATGTAATTAGGTTCAGTAACTTTAAAATGTCATACTAAAGAAAATGCGTCACCTCTAAGCAAGCCCATCAAATATTGAAATTTTTGCACAGGGTTCAAATTATCTAAACTTTGCCATTCCGTATAATCGCCAGAAAAAGTGGGAATTGGCAATTTAGCAAGGCGCACCTCGAGGCCAGTATTTATATCCGACATATTCAAACTGGTGTCATTGGTGGGATTACTCAATTCATTAAGACCACGTTTTTTATCCAGTCGTTTATTGTAGCCACCGTAACGTAATATGCTTCTTCGGCTTCATCTAACTTTGATTCTACTTGACTATCAATGGCAAATATCGATGCTACTAGGTCTAATATCTTTTCTAGAAGCTCTTTGGCGCGACTCGATTTTTAGCGCAATTTTCCGACTGTTTCTCCAGAATGTTCGGTGATATTACTTGCCAAATTGGATAGTCTGGTTAAAAGGCCCCTGAACATGGAGGGTTATTTCTTTAAACCCTCCAATTCACTCAATTTGCACTTTTATTCACTTTAGTTTACTATTAATCTCACAGATTTATATAGGCTTTATTGGTAAAATAATTGTGTACTTATCTCTGGATCCGGCTCGAAGGACCAATGAAAACTTAGATAATGATGAATCACAATTAATTGCTCTCTAGTTAATTACATGTTATTATACTCTTCAAAATGTCCCCAAAAATTTTTTCTGGGTTGGGAAGATTTAGTTAAATCGATGGCATTGCATGAAGCGAAATTTCATGCTAATTGGTCAAATACTAAAACTTCATATAAATTCATTTTAAAATTCCATTTACATTTCACATGTAGAATTTCATGAAAATCGGTTACGAACTTGGAGCTTCATTTGAATTAGTTAATTAATTCTATAATTATTATGCCATTCTGAACATATTTCACATTTGAAAATCAAATTCTCACATCCTCCGTGGTTTATATCAAAAGTATGGAATGGAATCGAATAAACTAATCTTTCTCAAATGCAATGATGAATCCGTCGTTTACTTTAAGTTACAATTCACTTCTCAGATGGTTGGGAATTAAAAATACGCCTCTAGAAATTAATACCCTTTCTAGTGGAACATTTAAATTCCGTGATATCAAATATTCAAACCAATGACGCATACTGAACATATGACGGATTAATTTAAAACGTACACAACTAATTCATTAAACTCAAAGTTCATTACATTTTATGAGAACCAAACATTATATGCGTATACGATACACCAAAACCCTTTTAAATGAAAATACATAAAGTACTAAAAATAAATTAGGTCAACCAAACAAAATGTTACCTCATGTATAATATATTGTGACCCGTACATTCTCGTATAACCAAAAACTCCTCCCAAATCAAATCATATTATAATTTGAAGAAGATACCATCATAAATATCATAACAAAACATAAAACATTATGAATCATCAAACCTATATCTATATAGACTGTTTATTTTCTCTGAATACGTATATAATATGTACAATAGACTCGTTGAAATGTAAATAAGTATGTACACACACACACAAAAAAAAACACTTAGCGTTAAATTAACGATGACCAGAAAATGACTACCAACCACCACCAACGATATAGTTTGAGTACTGTAATCATGGATAATTTTCTGCGATACGCAAAAAACAAAAACTATTTTTTGGGTTATCAGATTCAATCAACGATAGTTTTGTTGGGTTTCATCCCCTTAACATGAACGAAATTCCCGAATAAAATATGTAATAATCATAAATACTGTGAAGTGAAATAAGTTTTTACCATGTAGTACTAGATATGTATATACATACACATAATCATAAAATTTTATGTGAAATTTTATTTTTGCCAAAATATCAGTGTTGCAATCTTTTGAATATGTATATGGTACATACATATTTTTGTTTAGTTGAAGTTTTATGACATTTTCTCTGTAGATTAAATTTTCATCATTATCATCATTATCTTTATCGAAGACGACATCATCGTCATCATCAAAAAAGATTTCATGTCAATTTTTCAGGCAAACAATAAAAACAGTCAAAGAAAGATGCCGTATAGCGTTAGAATGTGCGGAAGATTATTTTAGATAAATTTGCACATTTGAATTGATTATGTGGAAGAATTGATTGAATTCAATAAGAACTTTTTTTTTTTGGGATAATTGTTTGTTTGGTATTTATTCATAACACATCACTGAATTGATTTGAGTGTGCGGAAATGTAGATAATCGATAATAAGACGTATTCAGCAAGTAAGGCAGACAAGAGTTTATTTTATATATGTATATAATCAAACTGAAAATTTAAATGGAGTGTCACCATGAGTAAATTGAGGCAATGTCAAATATAACTTCTTATCAAACATACAATTTGCAGGTCATAAGTGTTCAGTATATATAAACCCAGCCCTAATACACCGAACTGTATGTTTCAATTCCAAAGATTTATCTTCTAACTTAATAATGAAGAATCTAGGCAATCTATGCTTGTAAACTGCATTCTTAACTTGTATTTGTTATTGCAGATTTTTTAACTTCTAGTTAATTTCTCGTCAAACGCTTATGCAACAACTAAAAGTATCGATTATATTGGTTATTCTATACTTGATCAATTGTGTTGCGTATCGATTTATATTGTTATATTTGTGGTGAGACTAAGTCAAGTGTCAAGGAAATGACAAAACATTTATAGAAAGATGTTTACAATGTTGAAGAAAATGATGAAAATAAAACTATCTATTTTTCGAAAATGCACTTCTTGATTTTAAACTTTCATTGGCCTAAAGCGACATATTAAAAAAATTTCATAGCCGCCAAAATAAATGCCAATCGTTCAGTAATTAGTGCAGATTTTGGATTTTTAATGGCTCTGAATCGGCTGATGTATAGTAAGGTGATTTCCAGCAAATCGAATTTTCTTTGAAATGTATGGAAAAAATCAAGCAATCTAAATGCGCGTTGACACACTAATTTAAGGTCCTGAGACCTATCATTAGAAGTATCAAGAACCACAATCGGAGCGCAATTGCAGATTTTGGATTTCTAATGCCTCTGAATCGGCTGATTTATAGTTAGGTGATTTTCAGCAAATCGAATTTTCTCTTAAATGTGTGGAAATAACCAAGCAATTTAAGTGCGCGTTGGCACAGTAATTATAGGTCCTGAGACCTATCATTAGAGGTATCAAGAACCACAATCGGAGCGCAATTGCAGATTTTGGATTTTTAATGGCTCTGAATCGGCTGATCTATAGTAAGGTGATATAGGTAGGTGGCATAGTAAGGTGATTTTCAGCAAATCGCATTTTCTTTGAAATGTATGAAAATAATCAAGCAATTCTAACGCGCGTTGGCACCCTAATTATAGGTCCATAATCGAAGGACAATTGCAGATTTTGAATTTTTAATGGCTCTGAATCGGCTGATCTACAGTAAGGTGATTTTCAGCAAATGGAATTTTCTTTAAAATGTATGGAAATAATCAAGCAATCTAAATGCGCGTTTGCACAGTAAGTAAAGGTCCTGAGACCTATCATTACAGGTATCAAGAACCACAATCGGAGCTTAATTGTAGATTTTGGATTTATAATGGCTCTGAATCGGCTGATCTATGGTAAGGTGATTTTCAGCAAATCGAATTTTTTTTTAAATCTATGGAAATAATTAAGCAATCTAAATGCGCATTGGCACACTAATTATAGGTCCTGAGACCTATCGTTAGAAGTATCAAGAACCACAATCGGAGCGCAATTGCAGATTTTGGATTTTTAATGGCTCTGAATCGGCTGATCTATAGTAAGGTGATTTTCAGAAAAATCGAATTTTCTTTGAAATGTATGGAAATAATCAAGCAATCTAAATGAGCGTTAGCACAGTAATTATAGGTCCTGAGACCTATTATTAGAGGTATCAAGAACCACAATCTGAGGACAATTGCAGATTTTGGATTTTTAATGGCTCTGAATCGGCTGATCTATGTAAGGTGATATAGGTAGGTGGCATAGCAAGGTGATTTTCTGCAAATCAAATTTTCTTTGAAATGTACGAAAATACACAAGCAATCTAAATGCGCGTTGGCACACTAATTAAAGGTCCTGAGACCTATCATTAGAGGTATTAAGAACCACAATCAGAGCGCAATTGCAGATTTTGGATTTTTAATGACTCTGAATCGGCTGATCTATAGTAAGGTGATTTTCAGCAAATCGGATTTTCTTTGAAATGTATGGAAATAATCAAGCAGTTTAAATGCGCGTTGGCACATTAATTATAAGTCCTGAGACCTATTATTAGAGGTATCAAGAACCACAATCGGAGCACAATTGCAGATTTTGAATTTTTAATGGCTCTGAATCGGCTGATCTACAGTAAGGTGATTTTCAGCAAATCGAATTTTCTTTGAAATGTATGGAAATAATCAAGCAATTCGAATGCGCGTTGGCACAGTAATTAAAGGTCCTGAGACCTATCATTAGAGGTATAAAGAACCACAATCAGAGCGCAATTGCAGATTTTGGATTTTTAATGGCTCTGAATCGGCTGACATATAGTAAGCTGATTTTCATCAAATCGCATTTTCTTTGAAATATATGGAAATACACAAGCAATCTAAATGCGCGTTAGCACAGTAATCAAAGGTCCTGAGACCTATAATAAGAGGTATCAAGAACCACAATCGGGGCACAATTGCAGATTTTGGATTTTTAATGGCTCTGAATCGGCTGATCTAAAGTAAGGTGATTTTCAGCAAATGGAATTTTCTTTGAAATGTATGGAAATAATCAAGCAATCTAAATGCGCGTTGGCAGAGTAATTAAAGGTCCTGAGACCTATCGTTAGAAGTATCAAGAACCACAATCGGAGCGCAATTGCAGATTTTGGATTTTTAATGGCTCTGAATCGGCTGATCTATAGTAAGGTGATTTTCAGAAAAATCGAATTTTCTTTGAAATGTATGGAAATAATCAAGCAATCTAAATGAGCGTTAGCACAGTAATTATAGGTCCTGAGACCTATTATTAGAGGTATCAAGAACCACAATCGGAGCACAATTACAGATTTTGGATTTTTAATGGCTCTGAATCGGCTGATCTATAGCCTATATTAAGGTGAATTTCAGCAAATCGAATTTTCTTTGAAATGTATGGAAATAACGAAGCAATTCAAATGCGCGTCGACACACTAATTATAGGTCCTGAGACCTATCATTAGAGGTATCAAGAACCACCATCGGAGCGCAATTGTAGATTTTGGATTTTTAATGGCTCTGAATCGGCATATAGTAAGGTGATTTTCATCAATTCGCATTTTCTTTGAAATGTATGGAAATACACAAGCAACCTTACTGCGCGTTGTCACACAAATTATAGGTCCTGAGACCTATCGTTAAAAGTATTAAGAACCACAATCGGAGCGCAATTGGAGATTTTGAATTTTTAATGGCTCTGAATCGGCTGATCTATAGTAAGGTGATTTTCAGGAAATCGAATATTCTTTGAAATGTATGGATATAATTAAGCAATCTAAATGCGCGTTAGCACAGTAATTATAGGTCCTGAGACCTATCATTAGAGGTATCAAGAACCCCAATCTAAACACAATTGCAGATTTTGGATTTTTAATGGCTCTGAATCGGCTGATCTAAAGTAAGGTGATTTTTAGCAAATGGAATTTTCTTTGAAATCTATGGAAATAATCAAGCAATTCGAATGCGCGTTAGCACAATAATTAAAGGTCCTGAGACCTATCATTACAGGTATAAAGAACCACAATCGGAGCTCAATTGTAGATTTTGGATTTTTAATGGCTCTGAATCAGCTGATTTATAGTAAGGTGATTTCAGCAAATCGAATATTCTTTGAAATGTATGGAAATAATTAAGCAATTCAAATGCGCGTTGGCATACTAATTAAATGTTCTGAGACCTACTATTAGAGGTATCAAGAAGCACAATCGGAACACAATTGCAGATTTTGCATTTTAAATGGCTCTGAATGGGCTGATCTTATAGTAAAGTGATTTGCAGAAAATCGCTTTTTTTTTTTAAATATATGGAAATAATCAAGCAATATAAATGCGCGTTGGCACAGTAATTAAAGGTCCTGAGACCTATCATTACAGGTATTATATAAATTCGAATTTTCTTTGAAATGTATGGAAATAATCAACCAATTCAAATGCGCGTTAGCTCAGTAATTGAAGGTCCTGAGACCTATCATTAGAGGTATCAATAACCACAATCGGAGGACAATTGCAGATTTTGGATTTTTAATGGCTCTGAATCGGCTGATCTATGTAAGGTGATATAGGTAGGTGGCATAGCAAGGTGATTTTCTGCAAATCAAATTTTCTTTGAAATGTACGGAAATACACAAGCAATCTAAATGCGCGTTGGCACACTAATTAAAGGTCCTGAGACCTATCATTAGAGGTATTAAGAACCACAATCAGAGCGCAATTGCAGATTTTGGATTTTTAATGACTCTGAAACGGCTGATGTTATAGTAAGGTGATTTTCACCAAATCGAATTTTCTTTGGAATGTTTAGAAATTATCATGCAATCTAAATGCGCGTTGGCACACTAATTATAGGTTCTGAGACCTATCATTACAGGTTTCAAGAACCACATTCGGAGCACATTTGCAGATTTTGGATTTAATGGCTCTGAATCGGCTGATCTATAGTAAGGTGATTTTCAGCAAATCGAATTTTCTTTGAAATGTATGGAAATAATCAAGCAATCTAAATGCGCGTTAACACACTAATTAAATGTCCTGAGACCTATCATTAGAAGTATCAAGAACCACAATCGGAGCACAACTGCAGATTTTGGATTTTTAATGGCTCTGAATCGGCTGATTCAGGTCATTAATGTGTAGTAAGTTAGTAAGGTGATTTTCATCAAATCGAATTTTCTATGAAATATATGGAAATATTCAAGCAACCTAAATGCGCGTTGGCGCACTAATTATAGGACCTGAGACCTATCATTAGAGGTATCAAAAATCACAATCGGAGCACAATTGCAGATTTTGGATTTTTAATGGCTGTGAATCGGCTGATCTATAGTAAGGTGATTTTCAGCAAATTTAATTTTCCTTAAAATGTATGGAAATAATCAAGCAATTTTAATGCGCGTTTGCACACTAATTATATCTTCCAAAACCTATCATTAGTTGTATCAAGAACCACAATCCGAGCACAATTGCAGATTTTGGATTTTGAATGGCTCTGAATCGGCTGATCTATAGTAAGGTGACTTTCAGCAAATCGAATTTTCTATGAAATGTATGGAAATAATCACTAGATGTATTAAGAACCACAATCGCAGCACAATTGCAGATTTTTGATTTTTATTGGCTCTGAATCGGCTGATCTATATAGTAAGGTGATTTTCAGCAAATCGAATTTGCTGAAAATCACCTTACTATACTATTTAGACAATTTTAAACTCCGTTATAAATGAGGCCTGCAACTCCGAATCCAATAATGTTCGGCATTTTTGCTTGTTTTCATAATCATCAGCTGCTTCTACTATTGCCGCTGGAAGTAATGACTGGAAATTAGGTATATTTCCTGTATTCACTTGAGTATACCGGTGGCTGTCTTCTCCTCCGCAATTCTGATAATGTTACCAGTTATAACTACTTCACCGTTTGAATTTGGCTGTTCCGCTGGGTGCAGAAGTTAAAACACAGTTTCTCAGATACAGGCAGTTAAAACACAGTTTCTTTTTTTTTGTATCGAATTTAGACCCTCTAGCGCATCGCTTATTTGATTTAGAAAATCAAATAACTGATCTAAAGTAGGAAAATCCGTCCCTGTGGTTTCGTGAGGTAATGCTATCTTTGTTTCATCGTCTAGTTTATTGACAAAAAAGGTAAATGAGCCATGTATAACGACCTTCCGCTTGCTCGCCAAGTACCTTTAAACCCCGTATAACCTCATCTTATGTATCAGAAAGATGACGAATTGCCTTCGCGCAACCTTGTTGTATGGTAAGTTGCTCCAAAAAACGCTTTAGCAACGTTTGAACGACATCAGTCACCGTTAAGTGTTTGATTAAGGCGCATACGCCTCTTCTTTTAATAAGCTTTTCAAATGTTGCAGCTTATGCACCTTGAAAATTCTGTCGTTGTTATGGACGGAGGTCTCCAAAAGATCACGAAAAGACGGAGAATCTTCGTAATTGGTTGGCGAACTTTCACGCCTGTTGATAGAAGAAATCTCTTGCAAAAAATTGGTTTGATTTAGCATAAGTTCTTCTACAGTGTGATTACCTGCAGGTTAACATTATTTTCTTTATGCTACTTTTTGATTCTAAACAACCTTTGTTTTAAATCAGCGTGAATTTCCTCGATTGTTTCCACCGAATCCATATTCCTTCATCGAATTTTCTTTCATTGCTTTTTCAAGCGTTTGAAACTCCTTCCACTCGTCAGCTAGGAGTGCTATATAAGCTTTATTATCACTGATACGGGTGTCGGGTGTAAATTTTGTTATTAGAGGTTTAAAACCCTCCAAACTTTTCAACATTTGCTTTAGTGCTCGGGCCTCCGCCATTTCACAGGTTTTAGCTTAGTTTCACAGAACTAAACCAACTAGTTTTTTATTTTATAAACGAGATTTTGAATTCACAATTTAAAAATCACTTCACTGTTTTTGTTTAACTTCCAATAAAGTTTTTGGATAAGTATTAATTATCTCGTATTAAATATTGAAGTTGATTCTTTCTGTAATTATTTTTTAGGCGTCATCAACAATTATCCCTATTTATTTTCTCTGGACATAGTGCCCAATTTTGTGTATGATGTCAAATTTTAAAAGGGTGATAACTTGAATGAGGATTTTGCCTTTTTTGACCGTTGAATTTAAAAATTTGCAAAGCTTTCGTTTTAATCGTGTTTAAGTATATTCAATTTATATATAAAAAAATAGAAAGCTCTAGCTCATTTTAAAACTAAATTTCCCTTTTTTAAAATTTCGGAAAAAGTAAGGTTAAATTTTTAAGCATTCTGGAAAAAGGAGATCTAACTTTAAAATTAAAATGGAAATCTTTCTTTTCCAGAATATATTAAAATTAAACCTTCATCCTTTCCAATATTTTCTGGAATTTCGTTTAAGTGGAGTTTGGATTCAGTCATAATAATAACTCATTCAATAATGACAGATTATTCACTGCTAACTCCTCATTATTCACTTCGAATTTACACTTTATTAACTAATTTTTCACTGGTTATCACCATAACGCTGGCATCACTAATTATTTAGTAAATAATATGCAAACTTATTATTCAGTATAGTGAATATATGTGTGAATTTATAATGAATAATCATTCACAAATGAATAAAAAGTGATTAGTTGGTGACTAATGGAAGAAATATGAGTGCATTTTTTGTAAATAATCAACGACTAATGAAGAAAATATTGAGTGAATTAGTTACATGCAAATGAGAAAAACCGTAATTATCGTCAGTAAATGAAAGAATCCCCGTCCATTTTTGAATCATCAACTTATAGAATGATTTACGCATACAAGGCTAAACTATAGGACTCGGCGTACAAAGTATTCGACTTAAAACCTGGAGACCGTTCCCCGAATAGAGCCTACCGATTTTTAAACGAGAGATATTCTAATCATTCAAATTTTGTACCTATTGTAAATCATCTTATTTTATTTCCTAGTGATTTTAACGTTATATGTTAACATTACATACACCAATTCGATTCAAATCATCAAATTAATGAACTGAATTACATAATCGTGCACAACATATATTAGCAGGATCTGGACAACAAAATCAATATCCTGAGAAAAGCAGAATCGATACGAATTATGTCTAACATTTATATATATTTAGGGGTGCTAAACGCTAATAACAATAACGATCACAGGTCATGTGTCCTCTTGAATCTGCAATACATTTGACCACAAAATTAAAATACATTGTTATCGGTTTGTCACATAAATTTAATTAGTGTCCTTTTCATGAATAAAAATATTGGAATTTATTTAAATTAACCCCCCCTGAAAACTGGATTAGTTTCAGTAAATTGATAATACAAGTACTCGATTACATATATGCATTATTCAAAGTGAAGACTACATTCGATATGGTCAATTTTTTGATTTATTCAACAAACTCGTACATAATCTCATTTTTCAGGGCGATTAGTGAATATGATTATGCGAACATGACCACACAAATAAAAATTATTCAAATCAATAATCGTAAATTATTTTATTTTTTCGAAATTTCTTATATACCGTATATTAAGGGTTCCATTATCAATAGCCTTTTCAAATATTTTGATTATTTTAGGATCGAATTGATAATAAAAACGAAAATTTTTCTCATCACATATAGTTTTACGATACATTTGAATGATTTTTATGCGCAATTTTTATGATTTTCTTTTCCAAAACTTTTGAATATGAGAGCAATCAAATTTTATATCGAACGTGTGTCAAACACATCAAAATCATCAAATATATCAAAAATAAATTTTTGATTAGACAGAAAAAAGGGATATCATCATATATGTATGTAGGGAAATCTAATTTGATTGAACTGTGAAGTTTTTGTAAAATTTTATGGTTTTCGCACGAATTTGCTATAAAATAAAATTTATTTACCGAATTGTTTAAAACTAAAAGATTATAACTGCATCCTTCCGGTTCCTCATATACCATTTTTATGATAATTCATAAAATAAAAATCCCCTCCGTGTTTTTTTTTATTTAACTCTTGTAACTGATTGTAATGTGTTATCAATTCAATGTTTTGATTTTTCATTTAAATATTTGATTTTTTTTTTTTGGTTGGTGACGAAAGTGATGGTTTTGATATGACATCACGTCACCCCTTTTTGTTTTGAATGGGCTTTTTGGTATAATTTTTAAATGGCGGGATGATAAGAAAATATGTTTTTTTTTTTACAATATAAATTTGGTACGGTGATAAAAAAAGTGACGATAAAAAATTTACATATTTATGTTTTTTTATTAGGGTATTGTCAACAAAAAAAAAAAAAACCAATCTGAACATAATTGATTAATTGTCAATGTGATTATAGTGTTCAGACCTTTTGTACCAACAAAATTTTTATGACCACAAATCACAAATTGATCGATTTGGTTTCTGAACCCAAAATATCATCAAAACATGAATTTCGTGGGAATGATAATGATGAGATACCATCAAACTCATCATAACATCATCTCTTCCCCCTTCCTGAATACATAATTTTTTTTATGTTTTATTCCTGCTTAGAGTACATAAAAAACGAATCATCAAAAGTGTGACTCGAACCCGAACTAAAACAAAAACAAAAAATTTGACCGTAAAGCGTGAGAGATAACCAAAACAACAACAAAAAAATTAAAAAAGGAAACCAACGAAAATCTTTTTTTTTGTTTTATCCCCCTGGAGGGATGATGAATTTTATATTTACTTCATCATCATCATCATCAATATGGGGACTAGGATACGATTTCATTTTGTTTGAAATGTGTGAAAAGGTAAAAATATTTTACTAAGCCAAAAAACAATACTGTACAAAATTTCCGTAGGGAAGTTATACGGAACAATGGATGTGAAGGGTCTTAAGGGTGAAGGGTAAACATTTAATTTTATTTTTTTGATTGACTTTTTGTTGCCTTTAGATTGTTACGTTGTATATGTTTGTTGGGTTTATATAAATATTCAAAACAATGGTGAAACTATTTTTTTTTATCACGTACAACAAAAACATATTGTTACTCTGCTAGTAAATACGTCCTCTAGAGAGTCATTCGAAAAAAATATAAAATACATTTTTTTTGCAGTGATGAAGACTGTGAGATAATATTTTTCACTAATGTGACAAATAGGGTTATAAGTGTGCACTTTAAATTTTTGTAGTTCGCTGTTGTATTGGAAAATAGTCCTTTGTGATTTGAACGTATGCTTTTTTGAAATTTATTTCTCAATATTATGACATTTTATTATGCAAAATATTTCCGATGCTCTCAAAATTGACACACGCTTGGTAACAATTTTATTAACTCGTTTATTGCTTTTTGAATAAATTTAAATAATTTTTAAAATAATTTGTGATTATACAGAACAAAACTTGAACTATTTCATAGGCATTTAGTCTTTTGTTAGCGCGCTATCGAATGCTACTTTGTCACAAGTACTTGACTGAAATGCCTGAGTTTTTGGGAGTAAACAACTAATTAGGAAGAAAGGTAACTCAGTCAAAATATTTTTATTCTAAAATACAGTTTCAGAAGGTAGTTCAATCAAAAACTAATAAGACATTAAGGCTTTACAACTTTTTTGACTAGAATTCCTGCCACAAATCTTAAAATAGAATTCCTGGCACAAATTGTTGTAAAAACTGAAATAAATGTTCTGGTTTGTCCAAAATCACAGTTGCAGAGCACTCTCCTTTCTCATGGAAACCACTGACTGGTTGTTTTATGTGTATAATAAAGCAACTGCCATATGGATTTTAAATGCCGTCTGTGCGTGGAGATAATCGTACATTTATAAACTGCCCGCTCAGCAAATTTGAAGTAGATAAAAAATAATTTGGTTATAAACTGTAAGGAAAATCAATCGGCCAACTTTCATAGTGGCCCAAAAAAATCTGAATTTATGCAGCTTAAGAAAAGTATTCAACATTTTCACAAAATATTGTTACGGTACTAATAAATAATCTCAAGGTAAGCTTATAGAAACCATTAAATATGTTAATGATAATTCAATAGGTGTTTTGATTTTAAATGAAACCCAACTTAAATTTAACGATAGATTAAATGTTTCAAACATTATTTTTTATAGATTAGATAGGAATTCTAGAGATGGTGGTCTTGCAATTTTGATAAAACGAGGAATCCAACATTCTTTTTTCGCATCGTTTAATACCAAAGTGATGGAATGTCTAAAACCAATAATAAAAAACTTAATAGCGGCATATTTTCCAGGAACATCTTTTACTAAAGAAAATCTGTTGTGATCTCAATGCTCGTCACATGCCCTCGTGATATTTATGTTCATCATCTCGATGCATACAAATTCTACTCAGCTCCTAGGATATGTCAATCCTCCGGTTTAGATATAATATTATATAATAATTTGCATAGTATCTCTAAACCGCCAACATGTTTTCGGCTGATGTCTGATCATGTTGCGGCTATGTTTGAAATTCAGTGTCAAACTTGTCTCAATGAATCACCAATGAAAATGTGCAATCACTTTGCACAATGTGATATACATATATAAAGAAACACTTCAAAATTCTATTTAAGTAGATAACTATACCGCTGTTTATATCACTAATTCAAATCTTATTGATGAACAACTTATTAGTGTAGTCTATTGTCTACAAAACAAGAGACAGAGCTGTACCTAAAGTTACAAATCAAATCCTATAAAGATCTCCAACTACCTGATGATGTTAAAATGGTTATTAGGGCCAAGAATATATAACGAGGACAATAGCAACGTATACAAGCGATCCATTTGTTAAATACATTGTTTTGGAAATGAAAGCACAGATTAATATCCAAATCAACTTATCACTTATCAAACGTTGGAATAAGCTGTCTAATAGTTTCATAACGGGTTTCAAACCATTCTGGAAAAGGACGAAAATAATTGTAAATAAAAACAAATTTTTGCCTTCATTAAACATTGTTAATGAAGCCACTATCATAAATAAAGGAAAAGAGAACGCTGTTTAAGATGATCAACACAAAACAACCTGAAATAAAAGAAAAACCACAAAGAATCAACATTCAAAATTATTTAAGATATATTTTCTACACTTATCTGAAAATATCACAGCTGATCCATTTTATTATTCCGTTAAATTAAATTATTTAATTCAGTATGTATGTGTGTATCCAATATTATGTTGTGTAATTCAAGTTCAATGAAAGATTGATACAAAATCAATAATCACAACATCCAAAAAATTACATAGATAATTATTTGCTTAACCACACATTACACTATAATTCAATATCCTATATTGATTATTATCTAAAGATATTATGAATTATCACATAAAATTTAACTATATTATGTTCAATTAAATGTAGATTAAACTTATATTCAAAATTTATATAAATTATTATTAAGAACTTGTTTAGTGTTTACAATCAAAATACTGTAATGGATATAGATTTGACAATTTGTTGATAACAATGTATGTGTGAACATTTCTATTCATAAAACGAATGTAATAGATTATTATAGTAAAACTAATTATAATATGTAAATATTTCGAATCCTACAGATAGATGTCACATATATAATTTAAAATTTTACATTCAAATTTTATATAACGTTTTTTTTTATATATATGTCATGTAATTAGAAATCTAGAATAAGAAAAATTAATTTTGTAAATTTTTTTTTTTTTTTATGATTCATTCGAAAATCAGTATTACAACAGTGAAGATTAAATATTTGCGAATTAAAAATAATTACAACCAAACAGTGATTTTTATTTATTTGGCTCTGCATAACCTGGAAAAGATTGGATATCACTTCGTATTTGTTTCACCTACTATTATTACCTGGAAAAGATTGGATACCGCTACTCACTCATTTGACCCGGCTAAATTTGGACACGATAAGATACCATAACGAAATAATTATACCTTGGCTTTCTTTGGACAACGGAGATTGTGATATCATTTAAACGGACTGTGCTGAAATCTGGACACGAGATAATAATAATTTTTACGAGATTTAAGGAATTGGACCTTGAACTGTGAACCGTTCATATATATACAAGGTTACAAACGAATCTCTTGGCTCATCATTGGTCCTTCGAGCCGGATCGGCGCAATCTAAGCTGAAATAAACCGTGAGTAAACAACTTAATTATCTAATAAAATTAAGTGAATTAAATAAAATAAATTGCGACCAATCGGTAAAAAAACGAGTATTAGAATTAAATATAAGAGAATCCTGGCGACTTCATTTTGTGAATTTAGTTGTGCGACTTTTGAGAAAATACGCGTGATTTGCAAATCGATTAAAAATGGCGGATGCTAGAGCGATCAAGCGTTTCATGAAAAATTTCGAAGCCATTAAAACTCAAATGCAAACATTCACAGAAGATACTCGATTAGTTGAAATTAAAACCTGTCTAGCCTTATTAGCAGACGAGCGGAAAGAATTTCGAAATTTTGAGAAATCACTAAAGGTGATTGATGATGCATTCGCAGATTCAATAGATAAAATTGAATCCATTCATTCTGAATTGAGACTAAAATTGTTCAGGTTAGAGAAATTGCATGAAGAAAAACAGACAGACCATGCTGATACTACTATGAACGATTTGTTATTGAATCAAACTAGTTTTTTACAACAAGTTACTAGTTTAAATAATAAAGAAAGTGATGTGAGATTACCTCGTGTTAATATACCGGTATTTACGGGTAATTACTCTGAATTTCCTTCGTTTTGTGACCTTTTTGAAGCATCGATACACAACAACAACAAGATTTCAAAGGTTCATAAATTGCAGTATCTAAAGGGCCTACTCCAAGGCGACGCATATACATTGATTAGTCATATCACCGTCACTGAAGCTCACTATGACGAGGCATGGGATAAGGTGAAATCCAGGTATAATAAGCAGAAGCATGTCGTCAGTATGTTGTTAAAGCAGTTTATGTTACAACCGAATCTACACCAAAGTTGTTCAAAATCCCTTCGTTGCTTGACTGATACATCCGATGAGGTAATTCGGGGCTTAAAGGCGCTTGGGCAGCAAGCTGAGACACGTGATCCTTGGCTGATTTATATTTTGGTCAACAAACTCGATGACGACTCAAAAGAAGCATGGGCACATGAGACGGCTGAAATTGATTTCCCTTCATTAGATCAATTGTTTAAGTTTCTGAACAAAAGAAGTGATGCGTTGGAGAGTCTTAGTTCTATTTTAAAGCCAAGAGCCGGTACGTCAAAAAGAGTTAGTGCTATGACAACGCAATTTATTAGAACTGCGTGTCCATCGTGTACGGGTGATCACTACGTAGGAAAATGTGACAAATTTCTAGCATTACCAATTTCAGAACGTAAGCAATTCGCGGCTGACAAGAAATTATGTTTCAATTGCTTAGCACCCACACATCAGTCAACAGTGTGTACGTCTCGATACAATTGTAGACTATGTAGACGCAGACATCATATAACTCTGCATCCGGAGTCGGAAATTGAAGTCAATAAAGATAATGGTACAGAAAACGTGAACGCAGCAAATAAATCTGAAACAGCTTCGTACAACACAACAGTGAAATTGGTATCATCAAATCACAACCAACCACAAGCTATCTTACCAACAGCAATTGTATTGATAAAAGATCGAAGTGGGCATAGCCAAAGATGTCGAATTTTACTGGATTCAGGATCACAATCATCCTTTGTGTCTGAAGATTGTGTACAACGATTAAAATTACAAAGGGAAAGAGCAAATATTAAAATAACTGGAATAACAGCTAATGCGGTGAAATCAAGAGGGAAGACGAATTTTGTGATGGGATCAATCCATGATCCAAATAGCCAAATCGAAATCAACGCCTTAATAATTAATCGGCTACCAGCCAGTATACCTAGCTGTAACTTCGATGTTGGAGACAATAAAATATTTGTGAATCTAGAATTAGCAGATCCAGATTTCCAGAAGACAGCACCTATAGATATAATAATCGGGGCGGACAAGTTCTTCAACATTTTACAAAACGAGCGAAAACAGTTTAATTCGACCATTTTGCAAAAAACAATATTTGGTTGGGTAGTATCTGGGCAACCTAAATCAGTGCAAGGTATAGGTTCATCCAATTTTATGGCATTAAATATACAATTAGATGTCGATGTAGATAGAACTTTGAGAAAATTCTGGGAAATAGAAGAAATGCCTCAAACCAATATACAATCACCAGAGGATGTTGAGTGTGAAGATTTTTATTGCAAAACACATAAAAGAGATGAAGATGGCAGATATGTAGTCAAACTTCCATTTAACAAATTGCAATCGAAATTGGGCAACTCTTCAACTATAGCAACACAACGATTCCTATCATTGGAGCGCAAATTAGCAAAGGATGAAGACTTACGAGAACAATATGCTAAAACAATGAGAGAGTATTTAGAGTTGGGACACATGATTGAAATTCATTCAAATCTTCATAAGTGGAATGAAGAAGAAAATTACTACTTACCACACCATTCAGTAGTAAAGGATTCCAGTGAGACTACTAAAATTCGAATAGTATTTGATGGATCTAGTAAGAGCAGCACTGGTATCTCGTTAAACAATAAATTAATGGTTGGACCGACCATTCAACTAACGTTATGGGCAATCCTGGTGCGATTCAGAAGCAATAGAATCGCTTTAACCGCGGATATAGAAAAAATGTATCGTCAGGTTATTGTTTCTCCTAGTGATACACATTATCAACGAGTACTTTGGCGAGAAAGTCCCGGTCAGAAACTGCGACAGTACGAGTTAACCAGAGTGACGTTCGGCCTAGCGTGTTCCGCATTTTTAGCGATACGCACACTCAAACAATTAGCTCACGATGACGGCGATGAAATTGTTCGCAAGCACATAGTCGAAGATTTCTACGTAGATGATTTTCTATCCGGTGCTCCAGATATAGAAACTGCGACACAATTGAAAGAAAATATAACACGTGTATTGAGCAGTGGAGGTTTCCCCTTAAGGAAATGGCGATCAAACTATCAAGGTTTGAGTGATACAACGTCTGACACAACTATCAGGGAATTATGCAGTGATTATACTTCTGAAGTATTAATTCTTGGTCTCCATTGGCATCCGAATTCAGATATATTAACCTACCGAGTGAAGCCCGAACAAGAAGGTAATATTACTAAACGAAAGGTAATATCAGAAGCATCACGAGTTTTCGATCCTTTGGGTTTCTTATCACCATCTGTAATATTATTGAAGATTCTATTTCAAAAATTATGGCTTGAAAAACTAGATTGGGACGACAGGTTACCCGAACGTTATGCTGAAGAATATCAAAGAGTGAGAGGAGAATTCAAATATTTTGAAGATTTAAAAATACCGAGATTTACAAATTATGAAGGAAATATACAAATCCACGGTTTTGCAGACGCGAGTGAAGTGGCGTATTGTGCAGTGATCTACAGCCGAGTCATCAATGAGAAAGGACAAATAACTACGCACCTATTGGCATCCAAAACCAAAGTTGCACCAATTAAAAAAGGTTTCACTGCCAAGGTTAGAATTGTGTGCAGCACATTTATTGGTGAAATTACTACAAGCAGTGAAAGAAAGTATCGCGCCGACTGCACCATGTTACGCATGGACTGATTCAACTATCGTCTTAGCCTGGTTATCGACATACCCAGCCAGATGGAAGACATTTGTTGCCAATCGAGTAAGTCAAATTATAGAAAAATATCCCAGACAATATTGGTTGCATGTCAAATCTGCTGATAATCCAGCAGACCACGGTACACGAGGATTAGTCCCTAGCAAATTAGTGAATACAAAACAGTGGTGGTATGGTCCAGAATGGCTAAAGCAACCCGAAGATTATTGGCCTACAACACATATTGAGTCGGGACAAGATGATGCGGCAATAGACAAAGAATTAAACAAAGGTCAAATACTGTCGCAGGGGTTTCAAGTTACCATTGAAGAAGATTGGTTGGGCATTATATTTGAGAGGAAATCTAGCATCTTAAAAATATTCCGGATATTGGCCTACGTAAAACGTTATGTGACAAATTTGAGAAACAAAAATCGGACTGATAGAAATACGGATGAATTAACGGCACGAGAAATTGAAGGCGCTACAGTTGATTGTGTGAAATGGGTCCAGGCAAATGAATTTAATGAAGACATCAATTATCTACGACAAAATAAAACCGTAAAACCAAATTCGAAATTAATATCATTAGCACCGTTCTTAGATGCGGATGGTATATTGCGAGTGGGGGGTCGACTTTCTAATGCAGATTGTGATTACGACAACAAACATCCCATAGTAATACCAGCAAACCATATATTTACAGAGAGATTGATCCGCGAGACCCATCAGAAAAATCTACACGCTGGGCCCACCCTAACCAATAATCTCATACGACAAAAATATTGGATTATAAACGGGCGGTCGAAAATACGGTCGTTACTAAAAAACTGCGTTGCCTGTGCAAAATATTCCCACAAAACTAGCAGCCAATTGATGGGAAATCTACCGGTGGAAAGAGTAACACCTACGCGACCTTTTAAAAATTGTGGTATCGATTTTGCGGGTCCATTATATTTTGCGACGAAGAAAGGTAGAGGTGGCACAAATCCAGTTAAGGGTTATCTATGTGTTTTTGTATGCATATCGGTCAAGGCAGTACATATAGAACCAGTGAGCGATCTTACTAGCTTAGCATTCTTAGCCGCATTAAAACGTTTTGTGGCAAGACGAGGAGTTCCTGAAAATATTTATACCGATAATGGGTCAAATTTTATCGGAGCGAGACGAATTCTACTCGATGCATGTAATATGATAAAACAAATTAACAAAGATTATGTCATTTCAGAATACCTAAGCAGTAATAGCATAAATTGGCATTTTATACCACCTTCATCACCGCATTTTGGCGGCTTGTGGGAATCAGCAGTAAAGTCCGTCAAAACGCATTTGTTAAAATCCGTGAGAAATGTTAATTTGACGTTTGAAGAGATGGCCACGCTGTTGTGTCAAATCGAGGGTATACTTAATTCACGGCCATTATGTACGACATCTGCAGGAGATGATTACGAGGTGCTTACACCAGCACATTTTTTGATTGGAACTTCGATTGGGTCTGTTCCAGAGAAGCAAGCAACAAATCCGGATTCATATTCAACTAGATGGCACAGAATTCAAGCGAGAATCCAAACATTCTGGAAAAAATATTATATCGATTATATAAACAATCTACAACAGCGTTATAAATGGCAAAATACGAACCACGAACTCCAAGTAGATGACATCGTACTCTTGAAAGAAGACGACACTCCAGTAGCAAAATGGCCTCTAGGTCGGATTATCCAAATACATCCCGGCAATGATGGTTTAGTGAGGGTAGTGACTATTAAAACATCAAAAACAACATTACGACGACCGGTGGTCAAAGTATGTAGGCTACCAATTGGTTAACGATTACATCGTCAACGGCGGGGAGTATGTTTAAGATGATCAACACAAAACAACCTGAAATAAAAGAAAAACCACAAAGAATCAACATTCAAAATTATTTAAGATATATTTTCTACACTTATCTGAAAATATCACAGCTGATCCATTTTATTATTCCGTTAAATTAAATTATTTAATTCAGTATGTATGTGTGTATCCAATATTATGTTGTGTAATTCAAGTTCAATGAAAGATTGATACAAAATCAATAATCACAACATCCAAAAAATTACATAGATAATTATTTGCTTAACCACACATTACACTATAATTCAATATCCTATATTGATTATTATCTAAAGATATTATGAATTATCACATAAAATTTAACTATATTATGTTCAATTAAATGTAGATTAAACTTATATTCAAAATTTATATAAATTATTATTAAGAACTTGTTTAGTGTTTACAATCAAAATACTGTAATGGATATAGATTTGACAATTTGTTGATAACAATGTATGTGTGAACATTTCTATTCATAAAACGAATGTAATAGATTATTATAGTAAAACTAATTATAATATGTAAATATTTCGAATCCTACAGATAGATGTCACATATATAATTTAAAATTTTACATTCAAATTTTATATAACGTTTTGTTTTATATATATGTCATGTAATTAGAAATCTAGAATAAGAAAAATTAATTTTGTAAATTTTTTTTTTTTTTATGATTCATTCGAAAATCAGTATTACAACAGTGAAGATTAAATATTTGCGAATTAAAAATAATTACAACCAAACAGTGATTTTTATTTATTTGGCTCTGCATAACCTGGAAAAGATTGGATATCACTTCGTATTTGTTTCACCTACTATTATTACCTGGAAAAGATTGGATACCGCTACTCACTCATTTGACCCGGCTAAATTTGGACACGATAAGATACCATAACGAAATAATTATACCTTGGCTTTCTTTGGACAACGGAGATTGTGATATCATTTAAACGGACTGTGCTGAAATCTGGACACGAGATAATAATAATTTTTACGAGATTTAAGGAATTGGACCTTGAACTGTGAACCGTTCATATATATACAAGGTTACAAACGAATCTCTTGGCTCATCAAACGCGATAGCCAAAGTTTTGAGTTCCGTCCAAAATTGCACAGGTATAGTCATACTGATAATCAATCTAATGGCCAAATTGTATTTACTATGCCGTATGAGATAAAACATAATTAATCCACTTAAAACAGCGAAGAGTCCACATAACGATCAAATCAATAATACGCTTCTGAAGCATTGTCCCGCAACGTCAGGTTGACCATCTATTCAATATCTGTTTTACTCTTAACTATTTTGAAAATTCTTGAACTACAGAACTTATTGGCCTTGTCTGCCTGTTCTCTTTCAAAAATGTTTGGGCGTATCATTAAATGTAAACTTTTAAACCATATCAGCATTTTGCCGTAGAAAAGACTTTTAAAAGTGGGCACGATTGGGTATTAAACAAACTAATAGATTTAGAAGCTCCTGTACATACCAACACGATCATAAAAAGCTATCGTTCAAACCAAACATTTTCCGTGAAAAGTTTAACGGAACACTCTGGTAATTAAATAACTCAAATGGATGTACCCCAAGGGGCTGTACTGAGCCCTACGCTGCACAATACATACATCTATGATATTCCAACCCCGCCACATTGTAAATTAATTTTATGTGCTGACGATTCTACACTTGCAACTATCCCTATTTCCAAATTAGAAAATGGCATTGTGATCCTAAGTTACTGTTTTAAAATAAGCGTCGCTTTTTACTAGGCACAGAAAATTGTTAACACTTCCAAATCGAGAATTATCAATTCAAAACACAAAAAAAATCTTGGGACACGGACATTAAATATTCCTTGGAATTGTCTTAGATAAAACACTCACATATAACAAACATATATGTATTCCATTTCCAAAGTTAATAAATATATAAAAATTCTCTACCAATTCATGGTTCGATGTTGAAAGGCCGAATGTCGAAAGGCCGAATAAAAAATGAAAAATTAAAATCTATTTTAACACTAACGGCCTATTGACATTTGGTCTTTCCATACCGAGAAAAATGTGTATTGGGGTTAAGCAAATAAAATATAGAAAACTAAGATTTAGGAGTTTTCCCTGAATTTAAAGTAATTTTCCCAAGTTATTAGAGAGGTTCATTATGGGTATACTGTATTAACAATTTAAATTGGATTGACTCATTATTTAAAGAGTAAAAGTCAAAAATATTAATAATTTTGATTTTCGTGGAAGAAACCGCATTACTGAAATCTGTAATCATTAACTAAACTTATTGGTTAGGTAATTCATTTAAAGGAATTTTTCAAAGATTATTGATTATGATGTAACCTCACCACTTTCATTTCTGTTTTTTTGTTTGCTTTACTATTTCTTTGCAGATGAAGAAAAAGCTGCCGGCTCCTTTGTTGTATTGTACTAAACTTATTTGTTATAATATGCTAATAAAGCGGATCCCAGAGCAAAGTTCTTGAACTTTTTTTAGCAAAATTGGAGAGAAAAGTCCTACTAGTAAGGGCGGCTTGCGCATTGATCTTCTTTGCATACAAACAAAATGAATAAATAAAATTTCATAATCTTACGTTTTAATTTTTTCGGTTCATCTCACATAACACAGTAACATCATCGGAAGACAGCAGTTCTGATATAGTTAGTTATTACTATTCTCTACACCAGCTCAACTTTTGTTTAACTTAAGTGAAACGATATTTCTTGACGACATTTGAACGCTATAAAAGGTGTTTATTAAGTGGATACTAGGAGAATATTGAAATACAGTTAAATGATTTAAATTTAGGAAACAAAGTCTTATTCATATTGGTTTAATAATTAATTTAGTTTGTGTGAAGTGATTTTTGTATTTTGTTCAAGTGAGTTTAATAAAACAATAAAATTAAAATAAATGTATTCAGCTTTTATTTCAACATAATTTAGAAAGAAATGTGTACCTGTCTCTATATGTAATCATTCAAAAATATTAGCATACTACCTATAATATTCCTAAGATTATGGTAATACCACCATTTTGTCGAGGCTGACCTCCTATATTAGCTGAATCATTTTGTAGTATTATAGCGATTTTTCCAAATTGGATTGCAAATATAGGCAGAAGTTATAAAAAAAAATTGATAGACCACCGATATTAATGTGCAATGTTCCTATTTTTCTAAGACCAGGGGTCAATAACTAAAGGCTTTTTGACCGTATAATAGGATTTTCAAGAATAATTGTTGTAGGTTTAGTGCCCAAATATTTGAGAAAATAACCATTATAAGGGGGTTTCAATTATATTATTGGTAATTCCTTCTATGTAAACTAATATCCTTTCTATTTAGTTAAATTTCCATAAAATGCGTTCCATTTCATTTTTCCCAATAGGAATTTCGCCCATTTGATTGTTTGGGAAAATATAGAACATATAATTAGAATTTCTTGTTGTCCCCAAAACGCCTATAACTATGGTTAGAAGGAACGTAAAAAACAAGGAATATTACCAATCATTTTTTTCAGTAACACATTCGCCCTTTTGGCACAATCGGCCTTTCGACCTATTCAGTCTTTCCCCATATTCGGTCCTTCGAAATTCGGCTTATTGATATTCGGCCTTTCGACCCTTTCGACCTTTCGACTCTTTCGGTCTTTCACATTCGGCCTTTCGTCAGAAACGGTCTTTCGACATTCGGCGTTTCGACACAATCGGCTGTTCGACATTCAACGTTTTGACCTATTCGGCCTTTCGACACATTCGGTCTTTCAACCCTTTCGGCATTTCAACAATTCGGCCTTTCGACACATTCGTCTTTTTGACAATCGGCCTTTCGGCGTTCGGCCCTATTCCCAATAAGTTGACAGTCAATTGTCAACAGCCGTCGAGTACAGACGTTCACAGTAAAAAACCAATTAAAAATAAAACAAATAAACAATAGAAAGTGAAATCAGTGCAAACCAAAAGTAATTAGCGCAATTTCGTTTTACAAATGTGTGTATATATATATATATATATATATATATATATATATATATATATATATATATATATATATATATATATATATATATATATATATATATATATATATATATATTTATATATATATATATATATATATATATATATATATATATATATATATATATATATATATATATATATATATATATATATATATATATATACTATATATATTGTTACGTTTTTGCCTTGTGAATTAAGGTTCGTATCACTGAATTGTGAATAATACAAAATCAATTTAATTTATCACCAACGAATTTATTTATTTCACACAAAAATTATTACAACACAGTTTATCAATAAAAATTCACAAAATCACTTTAAATAATTTTTACACAATTTTACTATTCACTTTTAATTTTTATTTCGCACTACAACACTTTTTAAATCACTTTTAAATTACTTTTTAATCTTCACACTGTCGCTTTCCAAATACCACTAATAATCTTACAAGTTTACTCTATCGCGTTCCAAATTCGAATAATCCAATTCTATATGTATATATATATATATATATATATATATATATATATATATATATATATATATATATATATATATATATATATATATATGTATATATATATATATATATATATATATATATATATATATATATATATATAAATATATAAATATATACCTGTTAAATCAAGGTTGTGGAACAAATATGGAAAGTTTGAGGCAAAATACGGCGAGGATGCAGTTTCAGAAGACGGATCCAATAATTGCAATATTTTGTCAACTAGATGAGAAAAATTTCCTGCCAACTCGCTGTTACCTGTATTTTCGGGTGTACAACATTTGGATTTCGAAAGAACCACTCTGCAATCGAGTGTGTGGACAAGTTTGTTTGGGAAGTAAGAAAGGATAATATGAAAGCTGCTGCGATATTCTTGGACATTGAAAGAGCTTATGATTGTGGTTCCGTGGAAATTACAACGAATTCTCTCGAATTTACGGTTTTCACGGAAAGTATGTATGTGGATAAAAGATTTTATGACTAAGAGAAAAATTGTTCTGAATTGAAGTGGTTTTAGGTTGGAGGGAGTTGCAAATATTGGACTTCCGCAGGGAAGTAAAATATCTCCAGCTCTGTTCAACCTATATACCAGCGAGATACACCACATCAATGCAGACAAACAAATCGTTCTACAATTTTGTAGTAATTGGAAAAGGGAGAAGTATTGATGTGGCGGCTCAAAGAGCGCAAAAGGGGGTAGATGATTTAATACTAAAACTTAAAATGTTGAATCTGAGAGTGAATCCCGATAAGTGTGCTTATATAAGTTTTAGAACAAACGCTGCAATTGTTAATATAAGTGTTGATAGTCAGAGAATTAAACAAATAAATGCGTACAGGTATTGGGGTATTTGGATTGATAGACGTATGAATTTTGGGAAGCAAATCAAAATTTTGGCAGATAACTGCAAGGAACGTTTAAATGTGGTTAAACGGGTGAGCAAACCTAAATGGGGCGCTCATCCGAGTGTGACTGATATGTTAAGGAAGGCCCTTATATCCTCCAAAATTGAATATGGTATTAGTGTGTATGGGAATGGTTCGAAAGTAGATTTAAAACATTTGAGACAAACTTCGACACGTTTACCATTAATTTTTAAAAAATATTTACATTCAAATCGGCGATTCCTAACAGGTGTGGTAGTCATCTTCTGGGATTTTTTTTTTTTCATTTAATTCGATTAAACCACTTAAATAAGCACTCCTAAGATAATAGTTGCCCAAAGCCCAATATTGTTGAAATATTTTTTTTTTTGGTCAGAATCATTTATTTTTGTATTGCATTGTTTTGTACAGTTGGTTAGAGGCATGCATTCTCGGTTTTTCCTTTCTCCCCCTTTTGCTAAATGGTAAGATTCCCCAGCATTATGCGTTCCCGTGGTTTTCTGAGTTTCTTTGCTCGTACCGGCTCCGTTTGTTAAATTTATTTCGAGTTAAACGGCCATTTGTTCAATATCACTACACATATTTTCCTCGTCTGAGGTGTCTTTTTCAGGTGACGGAAAAGGTTGGTAAGTGGGGTTAGTATCGCTATCGTCAAATGATTCGTCATTTTGTGAAGCTAAAATCTCATAAGTCTCCGACAAGACTTGTTGTTCGACTCGCGTAGATTCGTTGTCGACAATAAATGAGTCATTATTTCCCGAAACCACACAATCATTAGTCTGTGGCGTTGAACATGTCTGCTGTCGTACAGCTTTGTCGTAACTCTGCAGAGCCATTTCAACCATTTTTTTTTTTTTTTTGATCGGCTGTACATTATGTATGCAAAATAGAAAAGCGATGATTAAATAACTACAAACACATTTAATTGTTAACTTACCTTCTAAAAAACTTTGCAGCACCTCACTTAAGTTATAAATATTTTACACTTTACACGGAAAAAAACGTCACAAAACAATTTAAAAAAATTAAATTTTAAAAACTCGAAGTTTCAGAAGGAATCACTTATTTAAACATAAAATTTATTCAACAAATCTACTGCAATTATTGTTGTAAATTTCTCGACAAAATACACTATATGTCGGCTTTGTTGATTAACTGATTTGGTATAAAAAATATTAATATTATTATTAAATAGAAATTAAACAAACAAAATTTTAATGTTTTGAACACTTATTTAATTGGGAATGGAGTATTGTGCTTATTTAAATTGCCCAACCAAGAGTTCTGGTCGGCTCCAATAATTAATGTTTAAAGTTAAATACAATTTAACCGACATTGAGAATCCGTCGCTGTATAAGCGAAATATCATTATATCCGAGGGCGTCATAAGTGAATTTCACTATATTAATTAATAAGAAACATTTTTATAGAGAAGGTGCATTAGCATAGGCCATTAGTATAAAAACCACTTCAAAAACAGTTAAACATATTTCACGAAAATTACGCAACTTTATTTTAACAAGTAATTTACTCGTCTGTCGACTTCAAATTTTCAATATGCATTTTACCATTATTAAATTTCCTTAATATTATTCGATTTCCAAAGTCAATAAAATTATTTCCATATTAACAATAACAAAAACAAAAATTTAAAATTAACTTTTTTTTTTCTTTGATATTTTTTTTGTCGTCTTATTTGCGTATGTCTGCCCTGAATGCAAAGTGTATCATCAAGCGTCGTCTTATTTGAAATATATTTATTATATAATTCTAACAGAATACCAGCAACAACAATAATGTCAAAAACGAAGGAAAATGCACATAAAATTGAATTGACACATAAAAATCAACAGCCGTATCCAAAAACGTATAGATAAATTTTCATTTCGCGTAGAATACTAAATAAAATAAAATAAAAAAAAATGTTCTGATTCGTTTGGTTTGTCATTTCCAGCAGAATATATAATTTGATTCCCAAACAGAAATTTTATAGTTTTCTCGTACTTGCGACTTGAGAAAATACGCGGGGTTGATAACTATTTCCCAATAAAGAAAAATCAACACACAATATCCAAAAGTATCATAACGATTTAATATTCCCTGGTATTAAGATTTTTTTTATTATCCTTTCTTCCTGTTTTTTTTACCATACACAATCGACTAAAAAAAAAACTCGTCAAATAATCATCTCAACAAATAAAGGATTTGCGTGCAATTTATGTATGTATAGAAAAAATAACTTATGTTTAATACGATACACACACAACACAAGATACAACATACATATGCTTTTAACTTTGAGAATCAAAGCGAACAAAAAAAAAAAAACTTTGCAATTTATTGATAAAATTTTCACAAATGCAAATACGAACATTATTTGTTTTCATCTTATTATATTTTTGGTAATTGAAAAATAAATAACATAAAAAAAAAAAATTGGATGCAAATTTTTTTATTATAATAAAGGATATGAATTTGCTATCTACTGTATGATTGTGTACTAACTTATGATCTGTCATAAATTTGTTTTATTGCTCCGAGGAAATATGCAGATATACGATTGGGAATTATGTTCAAGTTTACCTTAGAAATAAATGGATTTCTTTGTTTGCTGGAAGGTTTTTTGTTGTGTGTTGTTTGTTGCTGAACAGATTGACGTCGTGATTTGATTAAATTGAATTTTAAAGATGAAATGATTTATCAGATTCATGTGTTTGATTTTAGATTGTAAGCATGTACAAGTAACCAAATCCTTTCCTTTGACGACAAGTTGCACCCATACAAATATCCACACTCAATATTTGGTTATACCAAAGAAGACTACTACACTTTATTATCCACTCATTGAATTATCGACATCGACTTGCTAAAATTATTGACAGGAATATCAATCAATTTCGCATTGATAATAAAAATACTGTGTAAATATTTACAAGAATTGACGTCTCTTTATTATAATAGACAATTTTTAAGAAAATAGTCCAGGCAACGAAGGAAAAATAGCGGAAATAATTCATGCAGAAGCCAAAATTGGTACAGTGTTAGGGGAAGTTGTCCTTAACAGCATACTAAAAGTACTGCGGGGTGGGGGTGAAGCTAAGGGTGGGGGGAGGTCTCGAAAGGTCCTTTTATTCAATTTTTCGATAATAACTCAAGGGCCACTGCTTTTATCAAAAAAATGTTTATATACTAAATTAATCTACATAAAATTCTCTACAATAAAGATTGTCTACACTTTTTTAATAGGATCAAAACTTAAGGAAATATGGAAGGGGTAAATAGAAAATTTAAAAAAAAAAACAGTTTTTATTTGTTAAAAATGAAATAATTACAGCTTAAGGATATATATTGAACATTAAATTTCGTCGAAATCTAAATTTTCATCATCATCGAAACTATTTTCGACGGGGCTCCGTTAGTACATGAGTCGGAATGGATCGAGAGTGGATACATTGAAGTCTGCATTATCAAAGATGTACTGACAAAATGTGTCACTTGGGATAGGCTCTTGCGGGTGGTGGATGGTGGAGAGCTCCAGCTGCTGAGCGTCGTAGTAAGAGCCACTTAATCCCAACTTCGATAGTAGGGACACCAAGTTCTTTGATCCGAATTTTCTGTATCTGAACAGAGCGAAGCTAGTCAGAATTGGGGATATGAAACATCGAGGGTGAACAGCAGCAACAAGAACATGAGCAACAGTTGTCATATTTTTCCCCACTGCCTCTTTCGACCTTTTTTCTTTGCAATGCAGTCCATGAAGACTCTAAGAGATTTAGGCAAGGATTTAGGTAATAATTGTTTAGCATCACTGAAGAAGCTAGATGAAGGGGAAAAGCAACTGTTGTCATACGCCATGGATTCAATGTCTTCCAAGATAATCTCAGCAGCTTTTTGTACAATCCTCTCACGTTCTCTTTGTTCATCTTTACACCTTAAAGTGTATCATGGATCGCTCAAGATTTTATCACTAAAACTATGAAAGGAGACGACAGTTTATCTGGTGCGAATAGTACTGAAAAAATTTGGTCCCGATATTTTCCCCTCATTCTCTCCTTAATGGTCTTCACATGTGGTGGTTCTCCTGCAATAACCTGTTCCAACAACTCGTCCATAGAGTATAGACAATTATCAGTCCTTTCAATATAATCATATATTTCTTTCATGGCTTCTGAAATCCCTTCATCTTGTGGACGTCCAGCTTTTCTTTTTGAAGGTACATAGGTTAACATGAATCTTTTGTAACAATCTTCGTGTTATATTGCATCACATCGTTTCCCTACTCATCCTTTCTTTTCTGCCAACGATTCAAAATAGAATTATGAAACGCAACCGTACGAACATAAAAAACTGTTCGATGCTTAGCATACGGTTTTTAAATCTCCTTCTCTTCGTCAAACGTTTTCGTGCAAGAAAAGCACTTTGTTTTAAAATCAAATTTCATTTGTCCTGAACGTAAAGACGAAGCATCACGTGATGTTGAAGGTTCATTAGAAAGAGTGTCTCATTTATCTTACCCCTGAAACCTTTCTCTTTCCCATCTTCCTTAACACACTTGCCTTCACTAATCCAATTATTCCTTTTTTCCAACGTTGCACAAATCACTTTCAACTTTACTCTCACAAATTTAACACTTCTCAGCCAAAATCACATACACACTGGAAATAATAATCTTATATTAAAAGCGTGCAAATATTTAATGTAATAAAAGCAAATATTTTGAAAACTCACGATCAACAAGGAGGTTGATTGTAAACTGAATAAAGGAACGAGCACGAGCAAAAACTGTTTTTTTTTCAATTTTCTATTTACCCCCTCCATATTTCCTTAAGCTTTGATCCTCAAAAAAGTGTAGAGAATTTTTATTGTAAAAAATTTTATGTAGATTGATTTAGTATTTGACATTTTTTTTATAGAAGCAGTGGTTTTTGAGTTATTAACGAAAAATTGAAAAAAAGGACTTTTCGAAATCCCCTTTCACCCTTAGATTCACCCCCACCCCGCAGTACTTTTAGTATGTTGTTAAGGACACCATCCCCTACAATTGTACTGATTTTGGCTTCTACATGAATTATTTCCGCTATTTGGTATTTTTTGGTCTTCGTTGCCTGGTCTAAAAGGAGAGTTTTTCTGCTTTATATGTACTTACCAACAAATTACCTTACAGATAAATGCCCATTTAAAATAAGATCTGTATTTTACATAACTGTGTAAGGTAGTATAAACTAAATTAGAAGTTTAGTGTCATTAACAGATGCGTGAAAATTTTTTCGTAAACATTTCCTAAAAACAAAAAACAAATACTTAGGAAACATTTTGCAAATAATTCACGAGCCTTTCAAACTTAAATTTAAAAGATAACATTCAATTTTGAATGTAAAAGTTCATTACAGGTTTATAATCATAGGGGTTATGTTCAATAATTGTATTACTAAATCATCTTCAGTACATTGTCCGGTAATAAGACTAATTACTTAACGTAGACCATGGTCCATAGTTCACTTATGTAAATACTGGAGACATTTGTTTGGAGTTAAAAGGGTCGTGACGGAAATCAGCCCAAGATTAATTTGAACGGCTAACGATCAATGTTTGAAATTATTAAACCATCTTGGGTCTCTTGTCCGGAAATGAAACTAAGAAAAAAATGTAGACCATGGTTCATTCTTAACTTATGCAAATATTGGGGCATTTTCTTGGAGCTAAGATGGTAAGATATGACGATAATCAATCTAAGTTTAAATTGAACGGCTAACGTTCAATATTTAAATTTACTAAACCATCTTCGGTAGTTTGTCCGGAAATAAAACAAAGAATAAAATATAGAACATAGTTCATTCGTGACTCAAGCAAATATTAGGGACCTTCTCTTAGAGCCATGAGGTTTAGATATGACGAAAATCTCCCAAAGTTTAACGTTTAAATTGAAAGGCAACACTTAAATATTTGAATTTACTAAAACATCTTCGGTAGTTTGTCTGCAAATGAAACTAAGGCGTCATATATAACCCTCCCAGTTCCAAGAGAATGCCTCCAATATTTGCATATGTTAAGAAAATGATCTACATTTGGTTCTTAGTTTCATTCCGGACAAACTACCGAAGGTGGTTTAGTACATATAAATATTGAACGTTAGCCATTTAATTTAATCTTGGGGTGATTATAGTCATATGTAACCATCTTAGCTCCAAGAGAATGTCCCCAATATTTGCATAAGTTAAGAATAGACCATGATCTACATTTTGCTCTTAGTTTCATTTCCGGGCAAACTACCGCCAATGGTTTAGTAGATTTAAATATAGAACGTTAACCATTCAATTTATACTTGGGGTGATTATCGTCATATCAACGTTAGTCTTTCAATTTAGATTTTGGGTGTTTTTTGTTATATATAACAGTTATAGCTTCAAGAGAATATCTCAAATATTTTCATAAGTCAAGAATGAACCTTGGTCTATATTTTGTTCTTAGTTTCATTTCCGGACAAACTACCGACGATGGTTTAGTAAATTTAAAAATGGAACGTTAACCATTCAATTTATACTTGGAGTGATTATCGTCAGATCTAACGCTCTTAGCTCCAAGAGAATGAATGACGGAAATGACGGAAATTCGTATAATATTAAATTTATTTGCAACGATTGCGTAAACATTCGCTGCAATCATCAACAATTATTACAATCTCTGATGATCCAACTAAGTGAGATTGGCAACTCGCTGACAAAAATGCTTGCTGATTTTCAGGTAGTATCTAGTAAGTTGTTAGCTGGTACATCGGCGAATAGTGTTAACACCACCGCTTTGGGAAATGTTCACTCGAGGATATTGGATGGTCTGCAAACTGTGATTGCTGGTACCGATGTCCAACAGTCCGAGTTGGAGATAGTGAAGCCCAAAAAGTACTTGCACGTCTCTAACTTCAAACCTACGTGCGACGATATAAAAAACCACATTTATTCAAATTTATACAAATTCCTACTGGAAATGTTGAATGCCACGAACTTGTTGCAAGGGGAGTGGATAAAAGCCGTCTGAACTTTATTTTTTTTAAAATTGGCCTGGATTCTGACAGTTTTGATAAAGTTTTTGATGGAAGCATTTGGCCCTTAGAATGTGCGATTAAACCATTCATCAACTTACGCCGCTCAGGAAAGGGTTGTATTACGGCATCATTACCAGCATAATAATAATAACAATATTAATAATAGTAATAATAATAATAATAATAATAATAATAATAATAATAATAATAATAATAATAATAATAATAATAATAATAATAATAATAATAATAATAATAATAATAATAATAATAATAATAATAATAATAATAATAATAACAATAATAATAATCATCGTAATATAACTACCTACATAATAACCACTTTAGCACCAGTATTACTCCGTCGAATATCTAACAAGAATTCAATTGTGACAACCGCAACAGTATTATCATAAGCCACTTGAACACTAAACTGATGGCATTTATGTCGATTTATTACCACAATGCATCCAGCATTCGGGGCAAAGCTAAAGCCTTTCGGTTTGGGGTTCTTGACAATGATTACGACATTATAACTATTGGTGAGACCTGGCTTACAGCCAGGAATATTTTCCATCCAACTATGTCGTCCATAGGAAAGATCGTTATAACTTCCTAACCAGCATGAAAGGTGGAGGAGTGCTGATTGCTGTAAAGTGTTCGACTTTGAACGAGATGATCGCTTGTCATTCTTAACTAAATATTATGGCAGTCCGTTTAAAGGTCGCCCATTCCTCCGTGATCGTGGTCGCTGTATATATTCCTAGTGGCTCAAACTTGGATTATTTTGTGGAGATTACTAATTTTGTTGATTCAATTGTGTTACTTTTGGTAGGAGCTGGCGAACACCTTATGTTTGTTGGCGACTTTAATCTTCGTGATGCTATTTGGTTCGATGTTGATGGAGTTTTTACTTCGTCTTCTACAGACGAAAGAGTGCTACATACGATAGAATATTTTGCGGGCATTGCTACCACTCAACAGAACAGAGTGTCCAACAGCTGGATCAATTTTTTGGACCTGGTTTTCGCTACTGATGTTTTACATTCGGAGATTTCATCTTGTGAAGATTTCACTGGCTGTGCGAGCATTTACCATAGGTACTCCTATTTTGATAAATATATTTCATGAAAAGTGTGTTACTAATTTTACTTACAATAACTTTCAGAAAACCCTAAAATCTTATTTAATCCCAAATTGTCACCAAGAATTAAGCAAAGAATTAATTTAACTTTGATGTATTTTGGATGGTTAATGCTTATGCCAATATTTTGTAAGTGGTTTAATTGCTTAATGAGAGGCGCAAAAATACGTTTATTACCATTTAACTGGAATTCCTTACGATCTGCCATAAAAAGGAGCATTGCTAGATACATTTGAGATAGTTTAGATTGCATATAAAGTGGAATGCAAGAAATCATTATGTAAACTGCACCATTTTTTTTATTTATTGCCAGCAGAACCTAGCGGATTGTTTGGTTCGAAATCATCAAAATAAATAAAAATGGTTAATAAGAGAACGTTATTTGGTTCATTGATTTTTTTTACTTTGCTATGCCAGCTTAAACTTTGGATGTAATTTGACACATATGTGTTATTACTATTGTTTAATTCATCAATATAATTTATAATATCATCTAACAAATTGGTCATATTAAAAAGTTTAGAAAATAAATCGATTAAATTAATTAATTGAATTGTTACTTTTTTTTCTTATAATTATGTTCCCATTAGTTGAATTTTTTAAATGAACTTTTGTTCTTATTACATGAGTTTCTGGAAAATTTAATTAATTTGCTTCTTTTAGTTCTTTAAAAAATTTGTATTCCGACCCAATCGTGCAACTATTGGATAGGATTTGAAAATATTCGATTACTTCAATTGAATTTTAATTTAATTTAGTTATAACAATATTTATGTGGTGTTGGAAAATACTAAAGTTTTGTTTTAACATTTGTAACATTTTTTTTTTTGATACTGAGTTTTCATTATAGATATTTACGATTAATTTCAGAATATCACGTTTTATGCCGTAAACATCGTTTTCAAAATTATATAATAATACAGAAGGATTATGAACAGTGACAGTATCGCCCGTTTTAACATCAACAGATTCAGTTATATCAGTTCCAAGTAATTCATTTTTATTTTTTGAATCTGGTTATGATATCTATTTAAATGAGATTTTAAAGAAAATGTATCTGAGTATTTTCTGGCACATTTACTAAATGGACATTTAAGTTCCACTGAATTGTGATTGTTCAAATGATTTATATACAAATTAACTGTCGGAAATGCTACCTTGCAAATATTACAAGTGATCATTGTAAATTAGGGTGTTTTAGGCGCCTTTTAAAGATTTGATTAGTAACTCGATGTTAGGAAAAACTGTTTTGGAAATATTCAAATTAAAAAAGAGTTGTTCAACAAGTATATAAATATGTTGTGATTTTTCGGGGTAAGAAATGTTTAAACCGCACAAAAATATTAAAACATATCTTAAATGCGACTAACGTACCCTCTGTGTAAATCGTTTTACCAGCAAGTGAGATTGCTGCCGTGGGATTTATAAGATCACCCAATAATAAAATCCTTGGTTGCTTGAATTTTCCCTAAGTTTTTTCAGCTTCGGCTTCAGACTGTAATAAGAAAATTTATTTAAAATAATAAATGATAAATTTCATGGATTTATAATTGTACCTGAAAATGTTGAACAAAACTCTCTTGTGCCTCTAATTTGCTGGGTTTTTTCTTTCCGGCAATAAAATAAGTTGAAGTAACGTGTGGTAACAGTAATAAAGAAATTGCTCTTTTTGCTTGTAAATCTATTCAGTAAATAAAAAAAATAAAAAATTGTTGATATTAACTCGAAATAACTTAAAAACTTAGTAAAATGTTTTACATACTTTTTGTCAATATGTCCAGATATTTTATAACAGTTGGACTTTTGAAACCTTTAGCCTTTGTTATAATTTTGTCCACTATTTCCCCAAACTCATCTGCGTTGAACTTTATTTCGGGATATCTTAGCTTCGTATCAATCTCAAGTCATCATTGAATTTAAAACAAAAAAAAAAATTAGCATAAACATTTATTGTTAGTTTGTTATACATAAATATACCAATTCCAATCCTTTAAGTTCAAGCAAACATAAAAATTTATTTAAATATTCCACTGTGCTAATTTTTGAGTTTAGTATTAAAATTCGCGTTTTGTGTGTATTTTTCCAATGTTGTACCACTTCATTCCACGGACTGACATTATTTTCTAAAAATTCAGTACTGTTGCTTTCGTCTTTTGTTGGCTCACTTTCAGATTCTTGTGGTAATTCATCTTTATTTTTGAAAGATAACTTCCTCCTAGTTATTACACCAGCTTGAGATAACAAATTTTTCTTGTTATAATATGCGTCGAATAACTTTCCTCTTGACGCACGTCCCTTTTAAGCTGGGGTGTAGTACACATTTTTGCATTTAGTGCATTTATTGAAAATATCCAACAAGTTATCAGTTAAGTTGTTGAAATCAGCTCTACTCAACCTTAAACGTATAGTTCAATAATTAACAAAAAATAATAATACTAGATCTATAAATTATAATTTCTATACACTTTCACAGTTTGAGGGCTATTATCCAAAATATTGTGTATGATGATTTTGGAGATCTTGACTCTGTCGCTATCATCCAAAGAAGCTGGGTTTTTGATATATTTTGCAATAACTTCTGGTGCTGACTTGGAAAGGAGAGCACGGATCTCCTATATAAAATTTATATACATATACAATTTTTAATAGGAAATAGTGGATTAAATAATTAATGCTCTTAATTACATTATTATTGTATTTGTCGTTGTTAATTATGGCATTATTTTTGTGAAAATCTAAAAATTCAATTTCACCTAAGCAAGATATAGTTCTTTGAATTTTTGATCCAAGGCCTTCATTGCCTAAATCTAAAACAAGGGAATCTCAATCAACGATGATGTTTGTAATTTGATTTTTTCGCATATGACAATTGCACCGAAATTATCCGAATTTGCAGTTGTTTCTGAAACAACATTCTGTGTAATTTCTTGATTAGCAATTTCAGAAAAACTTCTTTATTCTTCTAAAATGTGATTTTCAGAAACTGCTAATATCAAATTCTGTTTGTACCTCTGTACATACGATACGAAAAATACAGGTTTTATTTCAGGGCCACTTTCGAGTGTAAATTTAAATTTATTTGTGATATTAAAGTGAGACCGAACTAGAGAAAAATTTGTTTATTTAATTAGGAAACCATTCCAAAAAATTTAAGTTATTTAAAATACCCGCATTATGAAATATTTCATAAGTAAATGTACCTACTCCGGAAACCGGTTTTATTTCTAGTTTTTGGTTCTGTAAGACCTGTATCGCCTCGAAATACTCCATTTTATGAAACACTTATATATTTTACTATAATTATAATTTTACTAATCCCGAGAATTAGCCTTTCACATATAATTTTCGGTCTCATTACAAAATCAATGCACAATAGTACTGTAGACAATATTCTAAATAAATTAATTGAATTTCAAAATATCTAACATAATGCACACAAAATTATTTTATGAAAACAAACCTATTACTAATCATATCAATTACAATTATTTGTAATCTACCAAATATAATTCAAATAGAATAAAACACTGAAAATGAAATATTAAATCGAAACCTTAATTCTTATTTACGATGACTTGTTAAAATTATTATTGTTATTATTGTGTTTGTAGATATTCACGATATTAATTCTAAATATCTAACTAAAATAAAATTTCTTGTTGATGTTGTTAATTTTATCAAACCTCCCTAACCTCTAGGAACTAAACAAAAAAAAAAAAATCTTGACAATCACTCACAATAAATCAATTCATCTATCACTAAATGCATTTACTTTATATGTATATAACACGATAGCATAAAAAAATTAAGTTAGATTATGACTTGCTATAATTCCGTCCTAAAATACAAATGGACAAACACAAACTTGATATAGACAATATTCTAGATTCATATAATTATAATCATGAATATTAGAAGTTTCGTACAGTTTTTAATGCAATCAGGAAGTGAATTTGATTTGTCATCATCATTGTGTGATTTGATAAGTCATGATAGTAATTTTGAGTGTCCATATGGGCATGTTTTTGTATTTTATATGAATGATTTTATCATATTGTTATAGAAAAGGAAATGCAAAGTGGATTTTTCCTGCACAAGTGAAAACAGATACAAATATTACGAGGGTGGAAGGACGATATTTGTACAAAAAATTGTTGTAAAACAACATACTATAGAACTGCAAACATTTTAGCGCGTTACCCTAATTTCACCTAAGGGCAAAGTATATTTCTTACAAACTGAAAACATTTTATTAATTTAAATTCAAATTTATACATTATACGTGTACGGCTAATAAATAATAATAAATAAAAGAAAAAATATTTGCTATAAATAAAAATTCAATAAATCACATGACACAATAATCATAATCATAACAATAAAAAAAAAATCCTTTATTTCTGGAAAAGGATTCCTGCCGTATGGCAAAAAAAATATTACCCGGCATATATGCATACGAAATTAGGAAAATAAAAAAATTTAAATAAAAAAAAAAATTCTTCATTTTCCCTCCCTCATCAACATGTGTATCAAACCAAGATGTTTTAAGATTTGGGTATAGCAAATTGAAAATTATTTTGGGGAATCGAATTTATTCCTTATACGAGTACAAACATATTACATACATAGGAAGGCAAAATATTATGATTTTCTTTTAAATTCGAATTTATGCAAAACAGTTGTAAAGTACAGTAGTTTTTTTTCCGTTAAATTGGAAAGTTCTGTGATTTATGCATCAGTTGATTTGAAGTTGGAAGAAAATATGATATAAATAAAAATGTTAACGCAATACAATTTAAAATTGGCGTATAAATCATCATGATATGCAATATGCACCGTGGTTGAGTGATACTTTAATATTTTGCACGGTAATAGAAATCGACTGACGCAAACGGCGCAGTGGAGCTGCGACGTTTGGATCAGAAGGTACCGGGTTCGAATCCCGATAGGGTAAGGGGCTGGATGCAAAAGAGATTTCTCATCATCTGATTACTATCGGTGATGATGATGAACACAACTGAATAAAGAATAATATATTATTATTGAAGAAATTGTAACGTAATAACAAATATATACTTCATCTTGCATTTGAATTATTGTACAGTGAAACCTCACTTTAACGACTTCCTCATAAACGGACACCCCGCTTAAACTATAATTCCCACTTACAAAATCATTAACATTGCATTGATGTGGTGACACAACAAATGTCATGTAAAAATCATAAATAGAATTATGTCTATTAGTCGGTTTCGTTGAATCACTGTTCGTAAATACTAATATACTTCTCGTGTTAATCGAAACACACTTAAAATGGTCTAACCACCGGTAGCATATTAGAAATTACATGAATTAATTAACATTCAACAAAAAAATTAATAAAAAGTAAAAATTAGCTTACACACAGAGCAGTGTGAATATCGTAAAGAAGAAAAAAAAATTATAAGAGAATTCATCTGTATTAGTACGATTCGCTAGTACCTAAAGCACAGCACATTCTGTATATTTAGAATGTAAATTGTGGTATAATCAGTCCAGTCGCCGCGGCCTGATGAGAAGATTGATTTTTTCATAATCATAAGTTCATTAGTTCGAAACTGGATTGAATTCTCTTACAATCTTCGAAACATATTAAAAATCATTTAATTGAAAGTAATTGTGTTTTGAAAATATATCAAAATCCTGAAAAAAAATTCAGCACGCGAATAGTTTGCTCGTTTGTGCTCTGGACATTTTGATGTTAAAACAGAAGGCGCTTTGGTCGACCAATCCCTAAAAATGTCGATAAAATTCTCCAAAAAATTTAGAAAGACTGCCACATTTCATTTAATGTCATCGCACTTGTATCACTTTCAATTTTGAACCATTTGTATAAGGGTGGACACAAAATAAAGGTCGATATTTAGGTACTACTTTTTTTTTTTTATTTTTATACGGGGTGAGATATAGCCCTGTGCACCACGATCATTGAGGTCTATTGTGGTTTCACATAAAGTGGAGGCTCAAGTCCTTGATAAACGCCACCAGCTCATGCATATTTAAAGGACCGGCGTTAGGCCACTGTATTATGTATGCATATAGGAATTTAAGTCTTGTATGGATTGTAGCATTACACGTGGATAGTAGATGTTGGGATGTTTCCCTTTCCAGGTTGCAGAATCTACAACGGTCTGTAGGGGACTTTCCCATTTTCTCCAGATGTCCATTAAAAGATCCATGTCCTGTTAAGTACCAGATGAGGTATTTTAGAGACTGTCTATCCATCTTGATTGCCTGATCTAAACGTCTAATATCATAGCTTAATAGTTTTGGGTCTGTCTCATCCCAATGGACGACGCCCAGAATATTTTCGTATGTTTTTGTTACCAATTCCTTATGCCATTTGCCAGATGGCTCTTGGAGTAACCAATACTAGGCTCGGGCCAAGGAAAGCACTCTCCGCTGCCTCTTTTGCACAGCGGTCTGCCGCCTTGCTTTCCTGTATTTTGGAATGGCCGGGGGACCACGAAAGAGTTACTTTATTTTCCGTGCTGAGTTCTAGAAGGTCGCGATAGCAGCTCCAGATTATTTTGGAATAGAAGACAGATGCACCTAAGGCAAGCAATGCGGCCTGGCTGTCCGATATTACGTAAATCTCAGTTTTTCTATATTGTTTTGTGAGACATCGAAGCACACATACCTCGATCGCAAATATCTGTGCCTGGAGATCTGTGGAGGTTTTATCCAATGGAACAGTGTTCGAGACCCGGCCCGATTATACCCGCACCCGTACCCACCCCTGATTTTGAACCGTCAATGTACCATATGGAGGCGTGACGGGGTAAGGAGGAGATGATACTCCCCGGTTGTTCCCTGGCGGGTATCTCAATCGTGAAATTCCTCCGGCAGTCAATAGTTTTAACCATCATGTCTTATAGTTAGATTATTTAATCGTTCAGATTCAATTTGTCCAGGATGCTATTATGTCCTGGTCTAATAGTTTTAATTTGAAATGTTATTTTAGATTGACTGCCCTTGAACCAACTACTCTTTTAAGGTGTAAGTGTAGTGGTGAGGGCCGCTAAAGCTTCTCAAGAGCAGCTGTAAGGCAGATTTTCATTGTTCCCGTTACACTCAAATAAACTAATCGTTGGGTCCAATCCAATATTGAGCAGTCATCACTTTGCTCTTTCTTAGGCCACCACACAAACGCCGCATAAAAGATTCTTGGTCTTACGATGGTTGAGTATAACCAAAGCGCCATTTGGGGATTCAGACCTCACGTTTTGCCAATCATTCTTTGGCAAGTGAAATGCGCCCTATTTGCCTTGTTTGTGGAATATTTTAAAAACAGTTCCATGTCAGTTTCTGATCAACTTAACCTCCGTCGCCATTTGGAGAATTCCCCCATATAGAGATAGAGGTGGAAGAATTGTTTTCCTCCGATATGTAAAGAAAGTACAAATAATTTTGTTGGGGTTTACTCTATGGCCGGTCTTAATACACCAGACGCTTACCAAACTCGAGGGCATATTGCATACGTTCCGCTATTGTACTCTCGAATTTCCCCCTGACCATTAAGACTAGATCGTCCGCGTAGGTGATATTCGAGAAGTAAGAGTTTTTTAATCTTATAAGTAGTCCATTCATCACGAGTAGCTACAAAAGGGATGATAGAACTCCCCCTGGGGACTAACCCCTGGTAGCCGCAATCGTGATGGTTTTATCACCAAAGGAGGCCGTTATCCTCCTGTTCCTAAGCATATTGATTATCCACCCTATTGTGGAGGAGTCTATTCCCCTTGCATGTGCTTGTACTTGAATCATTGCGAACTTGGTATTGTCGAAATCTCCATAAATATCAATTAAGGAGCATAACAAAACCTCTTTGTTCCGAAGTGTATCTTCGATATTTGTTTTCAGCTCGTGGAGCGCTGTTTCTGTCGATCTCCCAGTCTGATACGCATGTTGGCTGGGGTCTACAGGATGCCTTAGGAGGGCATTGGATCTAATATATAGGCCCAGTATCATCTTAATGGTTATCAGAATAAATGATGTGAGGCTAATGGGTCTATAAGTCCCGATGTCCTCTGCCGATCTTCTTCCCGTTTTCGGGATAAAAATCACCTGCACCTCCCTCCAGCTTGTTGGATCATATTGTAAGCTGTAGCTGGTTCTAAAGAGTCTAATTAAATAAGGCAACAGTATTTGTAGGCCTTGCTGTAAAAATGCAGGATATATAAAATTCCCTCCCGGCGATTTAAAGGGACCAAAGGAATTGACGGGCCATTTTATTTTTCCGGGAGTAAAGATATCTTTTGAGAACCCGTAAGCTTCCCTTGGAATCAGGTTTTCGATACACACTGTCTAAATCAAGGTCTTCCTGGGCTCCAAGGACAGTACACTCTGGGAAGTGGCCTTTCACCAGACATTCGAGAGTTTCCTTCCTGGATGTAGTTGTCTCTATATTCGGTTTGCTTACAGATCCCAACGGATTTCTGTGGTCCAAGGAGAGTGCCTTCTGGAGTCGACAAATCACAGGCAGCCTATCTATTTTTTCACAGAAGTCTCTCCAGCTCGACCTCTTGCTTTTCCTAAGAGCGACGTTATACTGGGTAAGAGTCATTCGATAGGTTGTCCAATCGTCTTTAGCCCTGTTGAAAAGTTTACGAACCTCTCGTCTTTTGGTTTCCAGGGTGTGGTTTCACCAAGGAACGTCCCTTGTCCCCCTAATAAGAACCAGGGGTGCGCTTGAGTGGTAGGCATCAATAATTGCCTCGGTAACATTGCTTGAAACTCTATCGAGATCCTTAATAGAGTTTATGTTGGTCTGTAGACTAGATACGTTATCATAAATTCTTTCATTATAGACTGGCCAATTAGTACGTTTTGGTATTCTTACTACCGATTCGTTTTTTTTAGGGGTTTTAATATCAAACCTGATATACATGTGATCCGAGAAGGATGCTTTCTTTAACAAATGCTAGTCCAGAATTGTACCAGAGGTACCCATGTCAGACAGGGTAAGATCTAGCACCTCTTTCCTGACTGCACTCACAAAAGTATTTGTTATTAAAGATTATATTTTTTGTTAAACAAAATTCAAAAAGTTGCTTACCTCTGATGTTGGTGTCACTACTTCCCCAGACTATGTAGTGTGAATTTGCATCGCAACCGATGATGAATTTTTGGTTATGAGTCGTGCAATAGTTAACGAATCTCTGTACCGGTTCTGAAGGTAGGTCGGTTTCGTCGCCGAAAAAATATGCCGAAGCACAGTTGAGCGTGCTTCGGCCTCCTTTGGGTAAGGGCGTCTCTATGGAGATCGCTGTTATGTCCATGGAAATAAATTCATTAATGGAGAATATATTAAGTGTCGAGCGACAACGAATTGCTGTCCTTGGCCTATCCACTTCCGTGTTGTAAATTATCTTACCTGTTTAACTCGGCAAACCTTAAATTTTTTCGTTGTGGGCCATTCCATGTCCCAGTTCTCTATAAAGCGGCTTAGGTTATAAGTGGCTGCCTTGGATCGATAAAGATTTATCTGCACACATCTCAAGGATGTGTGGTATTTTGAATTGTGCAGCATCTTCCTGTTTATTTTGCCATGGGCTCTGAATAGCCCTGTTCTCCCTTTTTGGGCTGTCTTGGGCTCAAAACGTGGCTTTTCCCCTTCTTACTCTGGCTCGGTCTTGGCCTTGTCACACCTGATGTGCTAGGCCTATTCGTCCTGCCATGCTCAGGGGCAGCTCTAACCCGTTCCACGTCTTTCGCCGCCGCCATCTTTGGTGGTTCCGGTCCCCTCCGCACGACCGCTTTGGTGGTACACCCATCCCTTGCTTTCTCCTTTTTAGGGCGAAAGTGTACAGCACCGAACATCCAATTTACCCTATAATTGGAGCCTTTAAGGATCTCTGCCGTTTTGTGGGAAACGGACATCGTCACCTAGAGGAGGTCGCCCTTCCGCTCCTTCCTCGCCACAACCTTCCAGTCCGCTCCTTTAAACTCTTTATTCTGAATCGCCAACCGGCGAAGTACCTTCTCATCCGTCTCCTTGCCACAGCATGGAGAGTATACGAAAAAGATCTTGGGGCGAGGAAGCTCGTCCTCTCTGACAACTTTGAGGGTTGCCCCCGCCCATAGCTTTAGTTTAAGTAAGAAGGCTTGAAGCCACGCCGCCGTGTCTTTGTCCGCACAGTTTACTGTGAGCCATCCGTTCCTAGTACGGCAGCCCAGGAAGTTGGGGCTAACTCCGTCTAGCAGCAGATCTGACATTGTTTCCGTAATGGCATCCTGGATTTCCAGGATCTGGTTGATACCCAGTTTGACATCCGGGAAGAAATGGTCGATGATTTCCAACGTGTTTGGTTTGGTTGTTTCACTGTAGCTGGGTACGGTCGTATTTTTACGACCCAAACTCGCCTCGGGGACGACTTCCGCTCATTTTGGTGAGGGGTTAGATCTCTTCTCCCGTTTTGGTGCCTAACCCTTACGGGTAAATCCGTCTGACCAGCTCCGCTTGTTCGTCCTATTTGGATCTCTGTCCTTTACCTTCGTTCGGCACTGTTTCACGGCGACATCGTGAGGCACACCTAACTGTTTTAAGTGGGCCAGGCGCTTTTTTGCGACATCGCTAAGGCGTGGCCTTGTGTTGGTTTCGAGCTCCAGGCCCGCGAGATTATCTCTGACCTCTGTTGTTGTTGAGGTAAATTGGGTCTCAACCTGTACTGGCAAATGAGTGCCATGAGTCGGTGAGCCAAATACGGTATCCATGCTAGAGCAATTGCTCTCGCTATCTGAATTTTTTTTCTTGGAGTAGGCCTTTGTTATCGACCGAGATTGGTGCGTTTAGAGAAGCACCGCCCTCATTATTTTTTATATTATTTGTGTCCATACAATAAATCTTGATTGAGGAAAGAAGGTCTACTACAGCAGCGCCTCTTACTGTGGTAAGGCTAATTGAAATCGGAGGTCGCCAGGTATGCGGAGTTCCGTGCTAGAGACAAAATAACCCATGATCATTCATCCCTTGGCGCACGTGTCTCACCTTGGATTTAGGATTTTTTATCAAGGTTATTCCTTTCTTTAGCGTCGTACTATAGCCTGTTGTTCGGTAAACAAAAACAAACAGTTACCGGTGGCCACCACGGGGAGGTAGCACGTACACTTGCGAATCACAATTAGGTTACCCCTCAAGCGATCGTGAGCCCCAGGCAGGACTGCCTAAAACATGACCAGAACAGCCTGCTGGAGCTCACTCTACTGATAGTTACAGAGCTGGTAATTACTACACAGCTTTGTTTCCCCCTTTACGAGACGCCTAGATGACCAAGGTCGGAGGTAGGTTCTACTAATAAACAGTGAAAAATTCAATGGACCGAATTTTCATCTGCGAATCGCTTCTGAAATGAAACAAATCGAGTCATTTTTGAAAAGATTGATAACGGGCAATAAGAAGTGGGTCACAAACGATTACTAAGCCCGGATGACTAGACCACAAACGTTCTAATAACTCGGTAAAATTTGAGAGAGCTTTGCTGGCAAGTTTTGACGCATTCATCGTATAACTCGGATTTGTGCTATCCGGCTACCATTTGTTGCTCTCGCAAAGGTGTTCTACCATGATGGCATCATAATTTATTGCGGCTCACTCATCCGTTTTCCGCCGCAATATATCAAATAATTACATTGGCGTCCGACCTCCCTTAAACACAACTATAGCGTTCACTTCACTCAACGTTTTCACCATCATTATTTCTGGTGTATTCGGTTTACTTCCCGTTCGCGCTCTTCTGGACCACTCGCAGCACGACAAACACATACACAGTACATAGAACAAATTAAAATTAAACATATTTTTCAAAATGCTCTCGATTTTCAACCTTTCATTTTAGAGGATCTCACTGTTTTAACAAAGTAATATTTTATGGGGCAACCCGTATAAAAGGCTTCTAAACCAAACTAGATTTCTTGGAGCCGAAATATACAAGTCAGACAAAAAGAACGTTCTCACTAAAATGTTACGCTTGTTGTATAAAAGACCACATTGGCAGTAAATGCCTCAATATATAACAGAGCCATAAATAACCTGTATGAAAAAAGCAGCTGGAATTAGAGGTATTGACTTGTATGCGATGCTGGATAGTGGAGGCGACCTTAATCTGATGCCGGGGAGCTGGTTCAGTTGGGTTGTTTACAATTGAGAAGATTTTATACAGAGCTTGACATAAACGGTAAACCATTTTCTTACACTTTTCCACATCGTTCAAGACAAAATTTTGCCAGTGAATATAATTTTGGGGAAAGAACTAATAAATCAAACAATAACGCCTTGTAACCTTACAATATAACAATGAAGAAATTTGTACCGGACAATTATTCAATTGTCATCCAACATGAACATGGCTTTTCTAATATGTCCAACATTATCAATAAGGAAATAAAAGCAAACAAAAATGGCATGATTTTTAATTACAACCATAAAACTAGTCGCAAAGTTTCAGGCATACAGATGAAAGTTATTTGGAAGCATTAACGACCAATATATCAGATGCCATGGAGGTCATCACCATATGAAGCCGAGGCTGTAAGGAAATAGATAAAGATGATTGGACTGCGGAAGCCATTATACGGCTATGTCAACAGGAATATGTTAGTCCGACAGGATTGTGTGTTGACTTTAGGAAACTAAATGATGAATGATGGATCAGATTGACCTACTTCTGAAAATAAAGATTTTCCGAACTTTTACCTCACTATCAAATATCCGGCTTTTTGTGTTTCAGTAACTCAGTAATTTATAAACAACGTTTTTGAGCAGCTGGCGTAGGAGAAACAGGCTGATGATGAAGCGTTGTCGAAGCTCCCTACCATATTAAATGTAAATGATAAGAACGGGTTACAAATAAAATGGAAAAATCAGAGTTTTCATCCAAGTCTATCCAATATTTAGGTTAAGAAATAGAAGATATGCATTTGAAGCCGTAAAATTGAAGGAAAACTGCAATTACTATTGCTCAGAACCAAACAATACAACTAAAGAGCTGAGTTGTCTAGGACAGAAAGGTAAGCATTAAGCTAACCGTCTACGAAAAGATTTCAGATTTTTTTGGAGCTGTACAAAAAGAGGCTTTCGAATAACTAAAAAACACTCTAACTAGCGAACCGGTTCTAAGAAATTATTCTCCCATGGCAGAAACGGAACTACACACTGATGCAGACAAAATTGAACTAGGTGCAATCCTAATTCAAAAGGCTGAAGTAGATGAAAATGTTGTATTTTGTATGCTGCTGTATCAAAAAACCTCACTACGAAGAGAAATTCGATAGCTACAATTTGGAAGTGTTAGGGATTGTATCAGCTTTAAAGAATTTCAGGGTGTATCTGCTAGGGTTAACATTTAAAATTAATACCGAAGCGCCGCGTTTAAGGAAACAGTGGAGTAAAAAGACCTGGGATCAAGGGTAACAGAATGGGTGTTCCAACTTATACTTACGCAGCCCAGTTATACTTACTATGGAACAAAATGCGTTAAAAAAATTAGAGCAGGTTACTGGAATTAGGTCAGTATGATGAATACATTACTAATAGTGGTATTCTTTCTAAATCAGTTAAAGCACGCTTATATGTTAATAGTACCGGAATTGATGAAATCAGATGTAATAACATCTTACCATGAGCAGAATAATTTAGGGTTTTTTTTTTTTTTGTTTATTTATTATGGCACTAGCTCCAAAAAAAGGAGCCTTCTGGCCCGATTTCAAATTTTCAATTTTTACTTTTTTTTCCCCTTTCAATCAACTTTCATACAGCGATCCACTTTCATACCGTTATACCACTCAGCTTGATAAATTCATACATTATCTTGTACTCATTTTTCCCATTTGTAATAATTTATTCAAGTTTCTTGCATTCATAAGAACATCGAATTTTCCTCTATTTTGGCTAAATTTGGAACATTTTAGAATTAAATGTTCGATGTCCTCCACAACCAAACAGCTTTCACATAAATCATCCTCACTCAAATGATGCTTCTTTACGCATTCTTTCCAATTACCATGATTCAATCTCATCCGTTCCATCGTTTGTGTCATTGAAGTGTCTCCTTTGATTTCTTTAAAACTGATTTTCTCAAAGGAGCACTACACCATTCAAAGTACTTCTTTCCTTTTTCCCTACTCTTTTCCATAAATTCATTCTCCCATTTTCTCCACAGATTCTTCTGAAACATCCATATCGGCTCTTTCATTACCTTCAATCTGTAGGTGTGGAGGTATCCATTTTAGAATCACCTCACTCCCACAAGATTGAAGGTACTCATACATCATTTCCACAAACACACTGCCCTGAGTACCCCATCCCTGTTTTATCAATTCTAAACCACTCATGAAATCGGATAATACAACTACTTTCCTCGTCCCTTCATTCATTGCCAATTTGATTCCTTTCATAATTTCAATCAATTCTGCATTCATTATACAGATGCTACCATTCAATCTTAACATTTTCTCTTTTTTCATTGCCGGAATGTAAATTCCTATACCCACTCGATCCTCATTAACGCTAGCATCTGTATATACTTCCACATGTGCAAAATAATTCAGTTGCATTCTTCGAAATTCTCTCTTAACCGATAACTCGTTCATCATCGCTTTTGTTATGCCTTCAAAATTCAAGCACACAGCAAGATTTTCGGTAGGAACTTTTGAACTCACTTGTCTAATTTCGCGCATTTCGTGATCCATTTCCTCTTATATTTAAAAGGTGAATCACCCATTTCGGACCATAGAGTTAGAATCAATCGCACCCCAATACAAACTCTAGCATATGCATTCTCAGCTTTCATTAATTTTTCAAACCCGACCCGATCCATCACCATCACACTCAACCCATAAGCAATTTTGGAAAACACTAGCGTCTTTCGCAGCATATCAGTCACGCTAGGGTGAGCCCCCCATTTTGGTTTACTCGCCTTTTTGATCACATTTAAGCTGCTCTTACAATTATCGGCTAATTTTTCCATGTGCACTTTAAAACTCAATCGATTGTCGATCCAGATTCCCAAATACCTAATCAATCTTGAATACTCAATTATCTCATCATATATTCGCACATCAATTCTTTGATTCGTTCTAAATGCCATACTGTTACATTTTCTCGAATTCACCCGCTGATTTAAATCATTTAAACATTGTGTTACCTGAAGCACACTATACTGAGCTCGATTTAGGGCCTCGCCGATGGTTTTTCCCTTGCCGATTAATATAAAGTCATCTGCAAATTGCAAGATAACTTTGTCGGGGGCATTATACCTATGTATTGAGCTCGTATACAGATTGAACAGGGTCGGAAAAATTTTGGAGCCCAAAATTCACCGCTTCCTCCAATCTATAACCTCTTCCATACAAAACAAACTTACGCTCACTCATAAACTCATACACCCATTTACACATTTTTCCAGGAAATCCCAGGTTCAAAAGAACCTGATATAGTTTCCTTGGCGCTGGAACCACATAGTCATACGCTCTTTCAATATCCAAAAATACCGCCACAACAAACTTCTTTTCCTTTCGTACTTCCCACGCAAATTTTTCCACACATTCGTTTGCAGAATGGTTACGTCGGAAACCAAAAGTGCGTCTCTGGCAATCAACTATTTTCATTTATAAACTATTCAAGCCTGCCTTTCATCATCCTATTTACCATTTTAATAAAAACATTCAACATACATATTCCTCTATAGTTTATTACCAGATTTGTGTCGCGATCCCTTTTGGGAATTGGAACCACTCTGCAATCCTTCCATCTTTCCGGTATCTGAACACTCATCCATACCCTATTGAGAATTCCAAGCAAGATTTCCTTTGCTTCAACGCTCAACAGCCCGATCATTTTATAACTCACTCTATTTATTCCTGGGGTCGTATATTTTGCCGTTTCTAAAACCCTCAGGAACTCATTCCATTCAAATTGCACACACATTTTATTCAAATTTTCACTAACATCTTTAAATAACACCCAATCGTTACTATCACCTACATTATTCTGAACATCCGTCATCATTTGTAAGAATTGATTTCCTTTTTTAGGATCATCCATTACAACGTTTCTTTCATTCCTCATTTTACCTCTCACTGTATTAAATTTATTCCATACATCTTTAGTTGTGGTTCTGTGTGTCATTTCTGACACATAGTTCCGCCAACTTCTCCTTTTTGCTCTACGGATAGCCTTTTTAAATTTTCCATTTACCCATTCATAATTTCGTCTACAATCACGACAAATACACCTGTTAAATTCACGCAAAGCTATCCGTTTCCTTTCACGCCAATACTGAATCTCCATGTTCCACAACAGTTTACTTTATTTTCATTCGCTCTTATTTCAAAACTGCACATTTCATTAACTCTCTCTATTTCACACTCAAGCTGGTTTGCATCATTTATTTCATTTGTTATGAAAATCTCATTTATATGTTCAACCCATTTCTTATTAATCAGCAAGACCTTTTTCTCAATATCCACATTTACACCACCCAAACACGGAATGATCATAAAATGATCACTACTCAAATTCTCATCTGTTACATTCCAAGTGACTTGGGCCGCCAGTCCGCTGGGCACTTAAGTGATGTCTATTGCACTGGCTGTGGCCCCAACATACGCCATCCTTGCTGGCCTACCATCGTTCAGAATCACGAGATCAGAATCCAGAACGAGGTCCGCCAATAAGTTTCCCTAAGCATCATTCCTTTTGCACCCCCAAAACACGCGAATGTGCATCCATATCACCCCCCAGAATCATGTCACTTTTCCCAAGCACCCAGTCAAATACTTTTTTAAAATCCCTCAGGCCTTTATCCCTATCACCCACAGTTTTAATTGAAGAATTCTGTGTTGAAAATTGTACCCATTCACTCGAAACGTTTGGTTCTTACGCTCCCACGTCTCACTTAAAAGTATTACATTCATACAGTCATTGGCCAGATAAGTCCGCAGCATATCGCTTTTGGCATACATGCTTTGGATATTTATCTGACCAATTCTGAAGCATTCAATTCCATCCTTTCTCCATCTGCATCCATCGCAATACTTAGCTCGTTCGGGTTCAAATATGAATATTTGCTCCTGCTAGTATATTGTGTTGTTCTGCTTTCCTTTGTTGTTGTTGTTTTACTGTTATTAACAGCAGTCGTTGAACTGCCTGGCAAATTTTCAATTGTTGTTGTGTTGTTCCTTCATTCTTATTTTTTCAGTTGTTTGTTTAATTGAATTGTTGTTGTTCTGTGTTTTACTATTATTATTGTTTGTAATGTCTCAATAAGAAATGGTGACACTCCATTAAAACTTTTTTTTTCGGAATCAACTCTCTTTATTACCACATACTTTTGTGATTCTTTACCATCCTCGAAGTAGTTTCGACGTCTCTTATTTTTATTTTTGTCAAGTTTAGCAAAACCTCTCGCATCAACGAGCGTTGCAAACCAGCTCCCAAACATGTTGGCAACCTGCCCGTAGGCAGTTACCTTAATACGGTTTACCACTACTTTTGTTGTTTACTGTCTCTTTAATAAACACAAAATTAAACCAATATTTAATAAAAAAACGGAAAAAATTTGAAAAAAATTTAAAAAAATTTGAATACCCTTTTATAGCTGTCAAAATTGTTTACGTGATTCGTCTATGAAATACGATTTAGGACTGGCATTTTGCGGTTAGAAATACTTAAGGGCTGATTGAAAGGCGGGGTTATTTTGCGGTTTGAAATATTTAAGGATTGATTTATCTTCCGTTTTTAGCTGAACGAATAAAACTGAAACAGGATTCGCGATACATCACACAAAACATACTATATCAGCCATTTGGGTCATTTATCGGTTGGAAAAAGCAGTATATACGTTTGTAATTGATGGATTTTCTAAATTACTTTGGCTGTATAAATGCAAGTCTACAATATCAAACGAGGTAACACAAAACTTAATATCCAACAGGCAATGTGGTGTGTTGGCAACGCGTAGAATATTTAATAAGTGATAAAGGAATTACAAGACTATTAGCAATTCGAAGGCATAGAGCATTCCATAATTACTAAGGAAATGCCAACGGGAAATGATCAACCGTATTATCATTCCCGCTCTAAGTAAAATGCCAATAAAGAAGAGTAATACAAATGTATACACAAATTGCAGCGATACCTTAATGATACTTGTCAACGTAGTATCGCAAAGTCACCATTCAATCTATTGGTTGCGATTAGAATGCGTTGCCTGCAAAAAAATATAAGTCTAGGAAGGAAATAGGAGAAATACAACAAAAGAAGAAAAATAACACGGGTGCTTAGGGTAGGCAAAGTGGTACAAGTAAAAAAGAAGCTATTTATTCTTAGATCCATATCAAGTGAAGGAGGGAGATCGTTACGATTTACAAAAAGTTGGGTATTTAGAAGGGCCAAATAAAACATTTACATGTGCAGATTACTCGAGGGCGTTTTACCTATATGAAATTGCACTGCGAAGTGTATTATCAAACAGTAATCTCGTACATTTTTAATTTCAAATAGCTTAAGCGATTCTTGCCAAATAAACAACATTTAGCCAGATAAAGCTTAATTGAAATAAATTCGGTTTAACAATAATTACTTGAGTCATATTAGGGCCCAAAATAACATATATCAAAAGAATCAGGGATATACACAAATTTATCAAATTTATTGACTTTCTTGTGGAAGTCGTAATAGTTAATAAGAACAATGAGACTTATGGGCTTAATTAAATTAAATATTTGTATAATTGTTAAATTGTAAATATGTACATAGTAAACATACATACAAGTAAACATCGCCCAAATAAGCGATAAGATTACCAAAAAAAATTTTCATTGTTACGATAATTTAATATAATTTATACCTAAATCATGAAATCTCTGTATTTCGCGATAACACTGCTTCACATAATAATTGAATCCACTTCAAATTCGTAATAAGAATACCTAATTGGATGTACTTCACTGTAATCAATCTAAACAAAGCAAATTTGAACTACATACGTCAATAAAATCTGGCAAAACGGAAATTGTGTCTGCGCCTGCACAAATCAAAGTTATGCGCTACGATAAAAATACAGCCGCACGCACACACAGTAATAAACATAAACATTGTAATTCTTATCATTATTTATCAGCTCACAGTAATTGATTATAAATATTTATTAATTGACATTTTAATACAAACAAAAAACTGAATATATGTACTATATGAGTAGTATACGTGAAACTCTTGGGAAGTTATGGTGATAAGCTTTTTGATAACCGATAAGATAAAAGAAATTTACAAATTTTTATTAAATGCAAATCAATTTTGATTGCTAAATTACGTTTTAGTTGTCATTTGAAAAGCATTAGAGGCATTACGGCCTAAAAGAATTTTTTTTAGTTTAACACATATTTGTGTCTGTGATTTTTAATTGTGAATTTAATAAGTTAGTGTACCGTTTAATTTTTTTTATTATTATTTATTGTGAATGTTGGCTGTACCTGGAATATAACAATGTACCGCAAAGGCGGTGGTTACTATGATGATACGTCGTCAGACGACGAAGTTGATTATCAGAAACAAAAATCAACGTAAGTATTATTTAAAACTGATCTGTTGACACTACAAGTGTAGCCTAAAGAAGGTAACTTATTACACAGTTGACGAATCTGCACACGAATCTAAAGCAGGATGAATTAAAAGGGTATCCTTCTGTTTATTGCAAATGAAATTTTTAATTATATCGGACCCTATTTTAATTAATTTATTAATTTATTGGTACTTTCAATTACCAATCAGGGTTTCATAATCAATTTTTTTTTGTTGATGCTTGAAACGCAATCTATTAAAATGATAGCAATTATTGTACACTATACAGGATGTATCTGAAGTGAACGATCATATGAAGTGAGGTGATAAAGGAGGGCATTTCCAACCACGAAAAAGTCATTTGACTTTTTAGTCATTTTAGTGTTACTAATTTCAGAATAAATTTTCTGTTTAACCTGTCACCTCTTGAAAAGACCATTTTTCTCCGGTACGGAATATTGTCAGCTTAGAGAAGATTCACTGTATACGTGGCCTTACCGAATTATTGCATGCACAAAAATTTAACTAACTTCTGAAACATCAAAACTGGCTATTATGGTTGGGTACCCTGTATATTACTGTGACAGTATTTTCTAATTTTTATAGCTCAAGTTGTACATATATCGGACTGTCATGATTTCAAGTTTTATGATTGTATTTCTGGGAAAATCGGTAGCTGTATAAAATGCCTTTGTTATCTGCGAAATTATTTTGATTAACAAGTACGTTTTAATTAATTAATTGTTTTGATTAAGTCAAAATTTTAGAAAATAACGGAATACTTGAAATATCTGCGATAAAAATAGGGTGGTGCGGAAATACGCAAACCAGGTTTTAATTTTTAGCATTTCCTTTTGTTTCTACGATGTATAGTGGAATGATAAAAATTAATTTTGACGATAATTGATTGATATTTTGCAATTATTGCTTCTTGGTATTTGTAATTCTGGCTAACGATATAGAACATTTTTTTTAATTAGCTAATAGGACAGCGATAACACATTTTGTTTAGCGAAATATGCATGAATGTATATTTCACAAACATTTGTAATATAACAAAACATATTTTTTGCCATATTGCCGAAATGTAAAACCATTTTAGTCGTTCGTTCTTAGCTAAAATGGTATTTTAAGAATATAATAATCATTTCAGTTTTAGACACCTAACGCCGTTAACAGATGTGCGCGCAATTCCGCACCCAAAGCGCAGGTGCTTCTGAAATCGTATTTTTTATCGTTTATTTTACCCGTAACACACAATAGAAGGCCCGATTTATTAAAAAATATTCTGGGTTCGTACGAATCCGAGTGTTTCATAACGATAATTTTGAAAAATGTTGATTTCTTATTTTATAATTGCAACAATTAAGGAATATCAATCCAATCGGAATATATACATCTATACAATAATAATAGTCGAGTTGCCAGTTTTGATACTAGCAGCAATAATGCCATAACAGGAATGGAATGCAATAAGTTCATTAAATATTGTCTTATTGACCTGCAACTAATATCTTTCTATCCTTGAGATTGGTGCAAACGTTGCAGGGAAAGTATTCCGCGGAGTGGAAACTTTTAAAAAGCCTCGTGTCACAAATAACAAAGTGAGTTATGGTGCTTTAGATTTATCACGAATACTTGAAGCATTATGGGAGTACAAAGAAGTATGGCCTTCTCCTCATGAAATGTACGTTGACATTCGATACACATAAGCAGTTTTAGTTAATTATCCGCAGTAAATTTCGAGTTCGGACAATCGACGTAAAAATCCTGATTGCGCAAGGACCAAAACAGCGGAAAAATTCCTTGCTTCGCTAGTGATTATTGTATTTCGCACAAGTTTCTGACATGACAGCTGGCTAATTTGTTTTATTTAATTATTGCCAGTATACCAATTCCTAACTAACATTTAACACTTTAATAGTTTTTAACTCAACAGACTTAATAATAAGGCAAACGTAACGGTGTGTTATACAACTGACCATAACACCTATTCGAATGTAACTTGGTTTTGATATCACTAGAACTTGATTTGCGATGTGGCGATGAACTGAACAAGGGCCAAGATTAGACCAATTCAGTTCCACTTTTAATAGTTTAATGGTTTCACAATTCTAATGTGAAAGCAGGGGTTTGGGGCGGCAGCTTCCGTCTACTAAGGTATATACAACGAATTAAAATAACTTTTGAAATACTAGTTACTATTAAAAACTTTAATTTTTTGGGATTTTATTTGTTTGTCAAACCGCGAGATCCATAATCAAGCTACTTTTTGACAATATTTATTTTTTCGGGATGAAACAAAAAAAAAATGCGTTTGTAGTAGAAAAAATTCGAGGCAGCAGCATCCAAGAAAAATTCCGGGCGGAATTCTAGGCTAACTTTATGTAGGGTAAGGTAAGGCACAGTCGCCACTTTTTTTTCGAGCTCTATTCAAGAAGAAACTATTTTTGATTAAACGAATGCATCAGCTGAATATGAATTTAATCATCAAACGGGGTTCGGCAGAGAAAGATAAAAAGAAAAAAAATTGAGGGGAACAGGTGAATGAGAGATTGAAATTTTGGCAAGTTTTAGAGCAAAAGCTGAAAGGGAAAAACCTATTTTTTGAAAAGACGAGATTAGGAGGCAAAAAGGTACTGGCAGCAATCAAGCGAGATTATTTAATTCCAAAATTGCTTGAGAAATCCGAAAGATGGCCGCATAATTGGTTTCTATGTATACTGGCGGAACACAAAATTGGGAAGCAAGAGAAAGACCTTTGCCCGATCAATAAAAATAATCACGCACATAACTTACCATATTGACCAATTAGATCCTAGGAAAGAAACCCCAAAAAAATACAAATTTCTTTTTTCTCGATCTCGAAAAAAGGAACATTTATGCTGAGGTGATCGTGAAACCCCAAGATCAAAAAACTAACTTTTAAAATCCGAGAAGAATGGTGGAGGCCAGTGGAACGGCATTTACATCCAAAGAGATTACCAATTATTGTGACGGAAATCAAATCCAGTTGCACCTGATAACAAGTTGCATCTCAAAAGGAAATGGGCAAGAAGAAGAAATCAACCGAAATTTTTTATTATTCCAGCGCTGACGAAGGTGTATTGGGACACCTGCGAATTGTTTGGACAGACTGATCAATGGCAGCGATTAATAAACTGATATTGGCAGAGCAGTATTTCTACTATGTCCTTCGAAATAAAGTGTGGGATTTTACTCTAAACGGGATGGCAAATTGAAAGCGGCATAAGAAAGTATTCTTTAAGTATAGAATGGAACCGAAAGTATTTCAATAAGGAACGAAAGAAGCCAAAAGAGGATGTGGTAGGTGACTTGGTGGCAGTAAAGAGGACACAGTTCCACGGTGGATTAAAAATTACACCAAAATTGTTGGAGACGTACAAAGTAGTCGAAGTTAAAAGTAACGAGATTGTGTCTATGTTTACTCCGAAGAAGATGAATCCCGTCTAGAAGAAGAAAAAAATTAGAATTAAAATTTATTTTTATATAATGGTTCTGGCACTTAAGCTTATCGGGCGGTTTGGTAAGACTCTTTTTTTGTTTATTTATAGCCCACCTTCTTCTTGTACTGAGGATGTTAATAATTTACAAAAAAAGTTTCTGAATATTTGTCACAATATGAAAAACTTATTTGCTAATAATTTCTATTTCTATTATGCTGGAGTGTCTCAAGGATCTCTTTAATGTTCTTTGCTTTTTTCCATTTATATTAACGATGTACCTTGGTATATTGGTGACTTTTCTTTTTTTGTATTGCAGGAGTTAAAACTTTGAAAAAGCCAACGCCAAGTGATGATGGTCCTGAGCCCAGACTGGAACCGCTTTTGCATTACTTCGGTCTGGTCCGCACTGCTACCCATTTTGATCCTCCATTTAAATTCCACACCGTACTTTGTTAGGGGTCCGCCAGACAACCATCGCTTCGCTTCTGCCGCAGTACTGACCCAACGTAGTCTGGGAAAGCTCGCCACGCTATCAGGTGTGACTCCGCCCAATAATAAAGCGAGCCGTCTTCTTTCTTCAATGAACCTACCGCACCGAAAGAATGTATGACAAACGTCATCACACTCTTCTGGGCAGTATCGACATTAAGGTGACATCAGTTTTCCCATCTTATGCAAATAGGCCCTAAAATAGCCATGCCCAGTAAAAAACTGGCATGTGAAGAAATCGAGCTCTCGGTTGTCACGATTAATCCAGGAACCAAGGTCCCGAATCAATCAAGCCGTCCATCGACGAATATTCAACCTATCCCATCGATCCTGCCACGCCACAAGCGTATTGCTGCGGGCTCTCACCGTAAAATCCTTTCTTCCAAATTCAGCGCTCAACCGATGGATCTCCCGACGCTCCAGCGCCAGCAAATCTATCGGGATGACTCCGGCGATAACTAAGGCTGCAGCTTCGGATACTGTGCGATAAGCGCATGCAATTCTTAGTGCCCCGCGTATTTGAATCGATATCATCCTCGTGCGGTATTTTTTGACCTACATCGCGCCGGCCCAAATCTCAGCTCCATACAATAGGATTGACTGTACTGTTGACATTATAAGTCTTCGTTGCTAGGGCGGGGCCCCCTATGTTTTCCATCAATCTGCTAAGCGATACAGTCACTTTTGATGTTCGGTCACAAGTTCTCCGGATATGCTTCCAGTAAGTTAGACGATTATGTAAAGTAATCCTCAGATATTTCGTCATTCCCTTCGACATTACCTCTTCTGTCCCAATCTTTATAGGTATAATGGTTGAAATTCTCCGCCTAGTAAGCATGACGATCTCCGTTTTTGAGATGGCCAACCGTAGCCCGTGCTTATCCATCCAATCGTCTACCCTCCTCATCACTTGGTTTAACCTGTACTAAGCCAAAACTGCACTTCTAACTGTTATCACAATAGCCACATCGTCTGCATACCCAACCAGGAATACTTCGTCAGGCATCTCTAGTCGCAACAGGCTGTCGTATATAGCGTGCCTTAGATCGGGACCAAGAATCGAGCCCTGGGCCACTCCAGCAGTAATTTCCTTCACTTTTTCACGGTCAGACGTCTCATATACCAATTTTCGATTCCACAAATAGTCCCGAATCATTAGCAGAAGATAATTCGGGATAGCGAAGGATCGTTGATCATATCTTTCCATTTCGCCGAGTTGAAAGCATTTCGCACATCCAATGTCGCTAGAAGCACCAAAGGCCTCGCTAGGTGACAAGAACTTTCGGATCTTTTAACTGCGTTAATTACTTCTTCTATTGCATTTATAGTTGGTCGTCCTTTCCGAAAACCATATTGCCTCGGAGAAAAGTCACCGGCAACCGATATGGCGTCTTCTAGCCTAGGCCATAATAACTTTTTCAACAACTTCCCCATTGTGTCCAGCATACAAAGAGATCTTTATGATGACGGGGAGTTTGGACCACCACGTTTGCCTTTGTTTATCAGCAACAGACGGGTCATCTTGCATCTTGAAGGAAATACTCCTGCTGGTAAACATTCATTGTACAATTTGAGTAGTAATTGCGGATATATACCAGCAACCACTTTCAACACCTCCATTGGGATGCCGTCATGCCCAGGTGCCTTATTATTTTTCAGGCTGGTCACCTTATATGCCAACTCCCCCTCGGTAAATGTGGGATTTTCTCCGACTTCATTTCACTATCGTCTTCTACTCTCAGCAAGTGTGTTGGAAAGAGAGAATCAACAATATTTGACATTGTTTTTGCATCCAACGCGACGTGTGTACTCAATAGACCCAGCTTTCGAGTAGCAAGCTTCTATTCTCTGCCCCATGGATCGCTACCCACCTCGTTGTACGTGTTTCTCCAGCATTGCGCTTTGCTCGCACGGATAGCCATGCCGAGCTCTTACTTCGCCGCTTTGTGTTGAGCTGACTTTTCAATTGCTTCTTCTCTACCTTGTGCTCGTTGCGCCCTTCGCCTATGCTGCAGAGCTTTCCTTCTTAACTCTGCGATCTCTTTTGTCCACCAGTAAGCCTGCTTCCTGCCGTTCCACTGTTTTCTTCGTGGCATAGAAGAATAGCAAGCTTGTTGAACTAGCCGTGTAATGCTGTCAACAGCCGCCTCAATCTCGACTCTATTCGTAATATCTTGCAAAGCCAGTGGATTGCTCGCAAGGCTAACCACAACAGACGCAACGAGCTTTTCGCCGTCTAACTTGGTAGTGTTCGAGTTCAATGGATTTCGATACATCGCTCGCTGTACTTTTCGCTCATCGTCGTGCAATTTAAAGCTGATGTAATTATGATCGCTGGCGGTGTAATCATCCATCACTCTCTAGTCTTTCGCCCATGATGCTAGTCGCGCATATCAACGTTATGTCTGGCCTTCTGTATGTTGGCGTAGATTCCTCGTTTAACATGCATAGATCCAGTCTTGAGACCATCTTCAGTATATGTCTCCCCCTGGCATCTTGGTGTGGCATGCCCTATTATAATGCACAGGCATTGAAATTTCCGGCTAGCACCAGTTCTCCTGATACATCACGAGCAGAGTCCTCCAGGTTATTCAATTTGGATTTAAACTCTGAGATCGCATCGTTCGGTGAAAGAGACACACTAAAGAAGTAGCCATTTCCAGAGCCATGGGCATCGATGCGTACTTTATCGTTATCATCCACCCATATTGCTGCAGTTCCCGAAGGATCTAAAAACCAATTTGTACGGAATCTGTTCTGGTATTGCTCGCAAACGACTGCTAACTGGACTTCTGCCTCACATACAAGCTTCGGCAATAGGTCTTGCGCAGCGCTAAATCCGTTCAAGTTTCCTTGAAGGACTTCCATGTGCGATTATTACCTTCCTTCGCTCGCCGCAGGAACCTTTAGAAGGTCTCACAGCTGCCTGATCCTTGTACATGGTTGTTACCACCAGGTTTTCCAGTACATGTATAGCATTTTTGTTGCTATTCGCACACCGCGGCCTTATGCCCACTTTCGCCACACTTCCAACACTTATTGCTGCGGTGAGGACCAGTGCAGTTATTCCTGATATATCCATATCCTTGGCAATTGCAGAATTTCTGTACCTCGGCTCTCATCCTAATGCGTACAAAGACTTAGCCAATCTTAATACGCCCTCGAGCAAGCAGTTTTTAGCGGCTAGATCATCTAGTTCAATGACCGCTTTCCTTTGCTCCCGCTTATCAGCTTTGAATGGCGATACTTTGACGTCACCTGTAGCTAAATCAACAGAATCGCGCTTAACTGCCGTCATCACCTCTTGTTCGGTGGTAAGCCTATCCAAGTCAAGTACTTCAATTTTCAGCCGAGGTATCAGGCCGTGTACCACTCCATCGTTTCCTACCGCCGCTTGTACAGTGTTCTTCTGTTTATCGAGATTTACACAGCGGTCTTACTCGAGGAGCACTCTTCGCTCCACGACCACCGCGGTATTTTGCGTTCTTTTTATTGGTCGCCTCCTTCTTCTCGGTCTCCGTCCTCCACTTCTTCCCTGTTCCAAAGGTGCACCGGATGCAATTATGACAGCATCGCTCCCTCGCGGTGGTAAAGTGGTGCTTTTAGCATCGCCTTATGGATCCGTTTTCTGCCGTATACGCACCGTTTCCAAAGGGGGTATTGCGGCCATTTCTTCCTCGGTCACTTTTCGGGATCTGGTACCTCGAGCAGGCTTCTCCGAGCTAGAGGCCGTGTCTCTCCCTCTCTTCAGGTTGATCGACTGTATTTCCAACCTCTCTTGGTTAAGGTTGGTTCTCGCTCTCGGACCTGATTCTTGGAGCTGCGCCTATCCCTTCTTTCAGTTGGTGCGACATGTGACTGTCGCATCCAACAACTCCTCCATTTTTACTAGGTCATTCGTCACAGTCCTTTTTATAGTTGGCTAAATTTTTGACTCCATTTGAATTATTTTCAGGAGTGCCAGTCCTTTGTGTAATGTCCTCCTCCTCTTTCATCAGACCAATGTGGTCTCTGATTCATCTCTCTATCCGGCGTCTATCTTCCTCTTCATTTCTATACTTCCGGATGAGGTCATCGATCTTCTGCTGCGACGTTAAATCCTCTCGCATTTCCACCTCGTTCTCAACACTTGTGACTTTATTTGAATTAGAGGTCAAGTGGACCACCTCTAAGTCACCGTAAGTCATATCTAAAAAAATGAAAAATTTACAGAAAAACTATTAGACAAAAACGAGACAAATAAGTAAGAACTTTACTTAATAAGGTTCTCAAAATTCTCCATTCGTAAAAGCGTGTGTTTTCCACACCTCCATTTAAAATTTTTTTAAAACGAACAGAATGTGAACAGAAAAACTAAAGAGTAGTTTTGAACGCTGTTATTTAGTAATACTACTGTGAAGTAGTACAATCATCTTGTGATGTACTTCTGACCTTTCTCTCTCTCTACCCTATCTCTCTCTCTCTCTCTTGACACTCTATCCGATTAGTGGCTCCTGTTTTTTAGGGTTTTGTGACCATCACTTTTTTCAGGTAGATATAATGACGTTTTTCTGATATTTTAACTTTGTCGTGTATTCTGCCATGATACATAACTTTCAAAATTTTTTTATGTACCTAGAGTCTATTCTCTATTGAAGGATTTTTGTTCTAGTCACTTCCTCATATATTCCGTATAATGAGTTTTCTCGCCAATACAAATATGGTTAGTAAGTTGCTCTCGAAAGTTGCTTTACTCAAGAAATTAATTAATTTAGAATAATTTGTAAAAAGTAAATGTAACCTTTTCAGAAATGTAGTAGTACTTTAATCATTGTTTTTGCTTTATTCAACTATTGGACTTACTATAATCTGGCTGAACATTACTTTTTGCCTCATTATAGATAAAATCATCATCGCTGGCTTTTTGAAGTTGGTTTCAACTATGATCTGCTGAATTATTGCGGTCACGGCTCTAAAACAGTTTGCTTATCAAGATGCAGTAGACATATTTAACAGCAGCTCTAATATTTTACAACCCGATATACCATTTTTGTCCGGAAACTAAATTGATTTCATCGTCAATTGATAATTAGCCACTCTAATTGTCAAGTTTTACTGCATTTATTAATTGCCTAATAAAATTTAACAGTCTTAACCCAAAAATTATACGGAGCATAAAGATAAAGCCTGCGATTTTTGACTGTTTTATGACAATTGGACTACCCTAAAATCTAAATTTACGGTCATCGCAATAAATAAAGCGATAAAGTAAAACGTTAAATTAAAATTTCGTTTGTTTAATTGCAGAGTCATCCGAGATGAAAAATTATGGGATTCCTTTCAGGATCCACCGAGCACAAAGAAAGTTGGCTCATCCGCCGAACAAACAGAACGCTTCGAATCATTTATACGAATCGTAAAATTTGTAGTTTGCTTTATCGTATTCATTTTGATTCTTGCCTCAAGTGTTGTATCCAAAATGTCTTTATTGTTTATGACGTCACACGTTGGAAAAGATCGAAAAGTACCGTTTTGTAATATACATTGTAAGTATATGCATCAGTTAAACTAAATCTATAATATTTAATATTTATATTTTGTTCATAATTTTAGTGCCAGAAAAATCATTTGAAGCTATAATTCCAACACCACAACGAATAGCATGGATATGGGCTATTGTTTTTGCATTCGCTATACCCGAGCTTGGCACATTCCTACGAGCTGGTCGTATGTGTTTCTTTCGAACAATGGAACGGCCAAAAGTGATTGAATTTTTTATAGTATTTTGTGCTGAGACGCTACATGTTATAGGAATGGCAGCTCTAATGTTTATGGTACTACCAAATTTAGATGTAATTCAAGGTGTTATGTTGACAAATTGTTTATGCTTTGTGCCGGCTGTATTAAATTTATTTTCGGATTATCAAGACAGTCCGGATATCAATGGCCGCCTTATAACAAAGCTTAAAATTCCTCTTAATTTACTTGCAATTTGTGCCCAATTAACCGGATTTGTTGTATGGCCCTTATTGCACGACGATAATGAGATGTGGGTGATACCAGCCGCTATACTATGCATATCGTTTCATTGGTGGGAGAATTTTGTGTCGGAAAAAAGTCGATTTTCATTTATCGTATACTTGAATGACGTAAAGAAATCGCTTGCCCACACCAGATACCTAACATATCTGTACATTTCAATGTGGAAAATTGTTGCATTTTTGTTAAGTGCAATTTTCCTATCAAAAATTGAATTTACGCATTTTTTCACTGATTTCATTGAAGGATTTGGTAACCACAGTATACCCGTTTCAGAAACAATTCCAATCTTAACCGATTATGAACGATTCCCGGAATTAAGAAATATAACCGCCGACTTATTTGATTCGGAACAATTTTCGTGGTCAGGAACAATCTGGTGGACTATTTTCATACAAGTGGCCGCTTCATATGCATGCTATGTATTCACCAAATTTTCATGTAAAATTCAAATACAATCATTCAGTTTTGGACTTCCGATAAATCTAACGGTTCCCGTGTCAGTCTCAATTTTGTTGATACTATGCGGTTTACGTGCAACAGATATATGTGCTTTTCACGATTTACTTCCCGATTATTTATTTTTTGCCCCGCCTCCCGTACACAATTTAGATGTATATGTTGTGGATGAATTTGCTTGGATTTCGATAATATGGATTCTATCACAAACATGGATAACACGACATATTTGGACACCAAAATCGGATAAAAATGCCTCAACCGACAGTTTATTTATTACACCATTGTACAATGGGCTGCTTATTGATCAGTCATTGCCATTAAATCGCAGGCGCGAAGATTTATCAGATGCTATAAAGAAAAAAGATCTTGATCTTAAAGAAAAGATTTACAATGAGTATGCAGATGAAGAATCCGGATCTGGATCTTCAGGAACAACTGTGCGGCCAGAAGATAAGATACCACAAATATTTATCTGTGCGACTATGTGGCACGAGAATAAAGATGAAATGATGGAGTTTTTAAAATCGATTATACGTTTAGACGAGGATCAAAGTGCACGGCGCCTCGCACGTAACTACATTCAAACCGAAACAGATTACATTGATCCTGAATATTATGACCTGGAAACGCATATTTTCTTTGACGATGCATTCATTACGGCTAAAAACAAAAAGGAAGACGCTGAAGCCAACCCAATAAATGAATATGTCAAATTGTTGATTACAAGTATTTCGGAAGCCGCACGGGAAGTGCACAAAACTGAAATGAAAATACGCGATCCACAGAAATATGTTACACCATATGGGGGACGACTGGTATGGACATTGCCCGGAAAAACGAAAATGATTGCCCATTTAAAACATGCGGATAAAATTCGTAAGAAGAAACGATGGTCTCAGGTTATGTACATGTATTACTTACTTGGATACCGAATAATGCAACTCGACATATCGGATGAACGCAAGCTGGTCATTTCGAAGAATACTTTCCTGTTAGCCCTCGATGGAGACATTGATTTCCAGCCCAATGCCGTCCAATTGCTTATTAGTCGAATGAAAATAGATGAAAATTTGGGAGCAGCTTGTGGCCGTATTCATCCAATAGGTGGTGGCCCAATGGTATGGTATCAGAAATTTGAATATGCTATAGGGCATTGGCTACAAAAAGCAACGGAACATGTCATTGGCTGTGTACTTTGTTCCCCTGGATGCTTTTCATTGTTTAGAGGACGTGCTTTAATGGAGAATAGCGTTATGAAAAAATACACGACAACGTCAGAGGATGCACGACATTTCGTTCAATACGATCAGGGAGAAGATCGTTGGCTATGTACGTTACTATTAAAACAACGGTTTCGTGTTGAATATTCAGCCGCTTCAGATGCGTACACTCATAGCCCTGAAGGATTTAATGAATTTTATAATCAACGTCGTCGATGGGTTCCATCAACTATGGCTAATATTTTGGATTTGCTAATGGATGCCAAAGAAATTGTAAAGACTAATGACAGTATTTCTATGCCGTATATTGTGTATCAGAGTATGTTAATGGTTGGCACAATCCTTGGTCCAGGTACCATATTTTTGATGATGATTGGAGCTTTGACTGCAGTTTTTGCGATTGACATATGGACCGCATTTTTATGGAATTTTATACCGTTAGTTGTATTTATGGTTATTTGCTATCGTTTTAAACAAAAATATCAGTTAGATGCGGCATTTGCGATTACCGCGGTTTACACCTTGGTTATGATGGCGGTCCTGATTGGTATTGTAATTCAATTTATGGAGGACGGGCTTGTCTCACCTACGTCTATGTTTTTCTTTGCTGTGGCCGGACAAATTTGTATTGCTGGTATTTTACATCCACAAGAAATAAGTTGCCTATTTCATGGTATCATTTACTACATTACCATACCATCTATGTACATGTTACTCGTGATATACTCACTATTCAATATGAATGATGTGTCATGGGGTACACGTGAAACCCCAAAAGCTGCGGAACCGGTTAAAGCAAAAACTGAAGGTCCTGGCGGAAAATTTATTACACAAGGGAAAAAGGAGGAGGATGGCTCTGTTGATATATCATTATTTGGAATATTCCGTTGTATGCTTTGTACCCATCCAAAACCATCAGAAGTTCAAGATCAACTAGTCAAAGTAACCGAAAAGCTAAATGAAATTACAACTCAAATTCGGGAACTAGAAATGTAAGTATATATGCAAAATGTATTCGGTGTTTTCGTTACACTCATAACAAAAAATATATTTTTAGGAAGGCCTATGCTAATACAGCAAGAAAATCAGAGATGGGACCACGGCCGTCCGATTTTAACCGTTTGGAAACCGATTCAATCATTTCGTCGCACACTGCTTCCACTAACAATGATACAACAATTGAGGAGGAACAGGCAGAAAGATCAGTTAACACTCTTCCCGATTGGCTGTACGATCCAGATATTAGGAATGGAGAGGTGCGCACGTTAGGTCAGTCAGAACAAAAATTCTGGGTCGAAATGATTGAGAAATATTTAAAACCGCTCGATTTAAGTGAAAAACAGTTGGCCGATAATAAGGAGAAATTAAAGGTTTTACGCGATATTTCAGTATTTGCGTTCGTTATGGTAAACGCTCTATTTGTACTCATTGTATTTCTGCTGCAATTGAACAAAGAGCAACTGCATTTGAAATGGCCATGGGGAGGGGAAAATGAAATATTTTTTGATGAGAGTGTCATGGAAATAACGATAAGACATCAGTATCTGGAATTGGAGCCAATTGGATTACTCTTTGTCTTATTCTTTGGTGTTATTTTAGGGGTTCAATTTATTGCCATGCTGATGCATCGTTTTGGTACCATATCGCAAATATTAGCGGCAACCGATTTAGATTGGTATTGTGGCAAGAAGGCGGAAGAAATGTCACCCGAGGCAGATATGCGTGGCAAGGCGGTTACGATTGCAAAAAAATTACAAAAACCGAAGGCGCAATGGGATGAAGAAGAATTGGATGACGAACAACAGAAGGCTCAAAGTCGTCGTGATACAATCAAAAAGATTATAATACAACAGTTGAAAAGGAAACAGGATTACAGTGATTTGGAGCGTAATTTCAAAGAAGCGTTTCTCGGTGTTGATTCACTCAGTGCCAGTTTGGGTAATATCAAATTAAAACGTAAGACGACGGCCATGTTAGAAAAACGTCGATCAACAATAAAAGCTCGCCAATCTATGTCACAACCTGCTGGTGCGGTATTCAATCCAGCCGGTATTCTGATGAATAATCCAAGACCGTCGCTAATTAATCAAGGCAATCAGGCGACATACCCGCGGTCCTACGATAATCGATCATTTGAACCAGACTCATTTGATATCATGGAAATGGATGATATCTCGGAAGATAATAAATATGATGATAATACTGGGCCTAGACGTCGTCCAAGTCATCGACCAAGTCATCGACCAAGCCATCGACCTAGCATTCGACCATCTGTCACATTTGCGTAATATGATTTTCTTATTTGTGTATTATTAAAATGAATAAAATTATCTGGTACAACATATTTTAATTTTATTGCTATGAATGTTTGTATTCCATTCGCTACATGCAAACTCTTGCTTTAGGAAGAAGCTAGAAGAGCAGCGAACTGGCCAAAACTAGATCAGGTAAGAACTGGAGAGCTGTTAACAGTTAGGTGTCGTCATATTAGTAAAGTCGTGGAACTGTTGACAGACACTGTCTCAGCGTTAACAGATGGACGTTTTTAGGAACTCCTCTCCTCAGCAAGCTAGCGAATCTCAAAGAGATGGCCAAGAGGTGTATTTAACGCTATACGTTGTAAACTCTAGATTGTTTAATGAGTAGAGTTGAGAAAAATTTTATGTAGTATGTTTACGGACTTTTTTTGTGGATTTGACGGTCTTTGGGACAGGTACCCTGACTTAGCCTAATCTGAGAGTAGCGAATGTATAACGATGAGGCGAAATAGTGGCCAACACTAAATTTTGAGAGAGGGCAGCACATGACAAACAAAACCATCAAAATAGAGCCGAAAGATCGAATATCGAAATGCCGAATGTCGAAATGCCTATAATGTCAGAAGGCCGAATGTCGAAAGACCGAATGTGTCAAAAGGCCGATTGTGTCGAAATGCCGAATGTGTCCAAAGGCCAAATGAAAATGAATGGAATTAGGTGCAATAAAATTGTCTAAAGAGAAGGATGGTTTTATTAGATGAAGGAGAATTCTATTAAGTGAGTAAATTTCAGTTTAATCAGTTGAGAAATAGCCAAGTTTGACCTTAATCGACCATACTGCAGAATTTTATCAACGCAGAATTTCATCAAGCTGTACCTTTTCAACATCTTGTGTTTTTGGTAGGTCATGGAATCTATTTATATGGGAGCTGTTGCTGTAATTAGATTGCTGTAATGAATGTAACTTGTGAAAGTGTAGCTGGCTAGCCGGTATGGTTATTGTTGTTCCTCTTAGATATAGCCAGAGAATAAAATTTAATATGCCGGTATTTTATTAGTTTTGGTCGTTATGATCCCATATATCTTCCGGTATCTTCCATCTTGGTATGCCGCATCTTGTTACCTGTACTTCCAAATATTTCACAAGCAAAGTTTCCTCTGTGGCTTTTATTCAAGTTTGTAAAGTTCTGTTCTTTATATGAATAAAAACTACAGTTAGTTTCTCTACACAGCGTCGGTAACCATTTAGTCCTGTATAATAGTTTGTAAAATTGTAGTAAACTATAAAATTCCAAAAGTTTTTATTCAAAATTTCGCTTTTATTAAAATTTGTGATATTGATGATGTACATATGCTCATTATATGTTGAATGGTTTTGATTGCAGATCATCCTTCTCCTTATATTGCTTGTTAGTTGTTTGTTTTGGTTTTGATTATCTCCCGTTGGAAGAAGACTAATCTTCGTGATAGGTCTCTTCATTTTTCCGTTCTTGGGACCTTTCATGGATATCACTTAGGTAAGCCACCAACTAAATTGTGGGAGGCATTCATCCTGAATTAGTACTAACTTCCCAATCGCGTTTTTGGTGCTGTCCACATTTTTTTCCATTGATTATATTTTCCAAAATGTTTTCCATTAATGTTGGATATATCCGATCTCAGATAAGAGAGCAGTGATTTACCTAGATGATGGGGTATCAAGTATACAATTTCGTCCAAATCGTTTGACATTGGAAGAATATATTTAGAGTTTAAGCATGCCTTCACTTGTGCTAGTAGTCTGCTAAATACTTTAAATACTTCAATACCTCACTTTTTTTATGTGGTGCTTTGTTGATTTGGTACCAGCCTCCCAAATCTTTCGAATGAAGAGCATTTCCTTCCATTATTGGCAATTTGTTCAGCTGCACTGTAATTGGTTTGCTGTATGACTAGTTGTAACTACTTGTTTAATTTAGTCCGAACTCGAAAATATTGGTACCGTTGTTACTGTAAATAAGGGGTTCCTCTCCTTGCTATGAAACGTTTAAATGCGGATAGAGAAACTACTGTTATTAGTCACTCAACTAGTCACAAACAAACAAATAGGGCGGCGTATTCTTTATATGATTTAGTACCGCTACCTTTTGATAGAGCGTTTTGTTTGAGGACTGCATAGTCGATGCCTGTTTTGGAAAATTCCGGACAGAGATTGATTTAATCTCAAGGTAGTATACCCATTAATTGTTCTGATTTTGCTCTTTTTTCTGGAACTTGCTAGCAAGTACGTTTATTGTTGTTCCTCTTAGACACAGCCAAAGCCTTAATTTAATATGCCGGTAGTTTATTAGTTTTGGTCGTTATGATCTGATGTAACGCTAATATATCATCGGTATCTTCCATGTTGGGCATCATGACTATACCATTGGTAGGATTCCAATTATTATATCTACAATATACGGGCGGTAGCTACAGTGTGTGTATCCAGTGATACTTACCGTTTCTTGAATTTCTTTGGATGAGATCATTAGTATGTACTAATGAAGCTAGAAAAATTTTGTTCGCCTTGCTATTCTCTAGCGCTTCTCCTAACAGCTTAGTTTTACCTAGTCCCTTTTTCTCTAGTACCCATGATAGAAGTTTCGTTTTTTGTTCAGTGCTAACAGATGTTCATTCATTATTCAGCTTTAGTTCCTCAATTTGTTGTTCTTAGCATGCCGCGTCTTGTTATCTATACTCCAAATAAATCACACGCAACTCTCCTATAATATTAAAACCCATGTTTGCTTCTTCCTCACCAGACTGCTTTCTTGTAGTGAAGCAGTTCATTTTTGTGCTCAACTTCTAGTCAAGACTGTTTAAGTTTTTGAGTTTTGCTTGAGATCAAAACCCATCTTTGTGTTACATTAATGTTGGATATATCCGATCCCGGATGTGACCGGGTGTCAATGATTCAATTTCGTCTAACTCCTTGGACATTGGAAGAATAGATTTAGATTTTTAACAAGCCTTCACTTGTGCTAGTAGTCTGCTAAATACTTTAAATACTTCAATACTTCATTATTTTTTGGTGCTTTGTTGATTTTGTACCAGCTTCCCAATATCTTTCGAATGGAGAGCATTTCCTTTCATTATTGGCTATTTGTTCAGCTACACTGTAATTGGCTTGCTGTATGACTAGTTGTAAGTGCTTATTTAAATAAGTACCAGCTCGAACAAAGTTGATACTGTTCTTACTGTAAATAAGGGGTTCCTCTCCTTGCCTTGAAACGTTTAAATATGGCTAGAAAAGCTGCTGTTGCTAGACCACGCATTAGTTCCAGATAAACTGCTTTTCTGCTTTTTTTGCAGAACAAACAAATAAAGCGGCGTATCTTTTAGATGATTTAGTACCTTACCTTTTGATATAGCTGTTTGTGGCCTCAAGCCTCCGTAGTCGATGCCTGTTTTGAAAAATTGCATACGGGGATTGATTTAATGTTAAGGTAGTATATCGATTAATCGTTCAGATGTTGCTCTTTTGAATCTAAACCATTTTAAACAGCTGTTGCTGCTTGTGCGCACAAGACTCTTTCCCTTCAGTATTTAAAATTTAGTTCAGTGTTGCTCGAATACTTCAGTTAAGTGTTATCTCATGTTATATGATCAGTTGGAATGATATCAAAGGGCCGAATGTCGAAGGGCCGAATGTCGAAGGGCCGAATTTCGAAGGGCCGAATGTGTCGAAGGGCCGAATGTCGAAGGGCCGAATGTCGAAGGGCCGAATTTGTCGAAGGGCCGAATGTGTCGAAGGGCCGAATGTCGAAGGGCCGAATGTCGAAGGGCCGAATGGGTCGAAGGGCCGAACGGGTCGAAGGGCCGAATGGGTCGAAGGGCCGAATGGGTCGAAGGGCCGAATTTTTTTTTTTTTGTTTTTCTTTAGAAATATAATTTTTAAAATTTGTTGTTTTAAGAAATATTTGGTAATTTTTTTTTTGTCAAATATAAATTAATTTTTTATGAGTTTATGTATTTTATTATATTTGATCTTTGGATATTCTATCGACAAAAATATTGCATTAATTGAGGTTGTTTATATTTTGCGTTCGTTTTGGTATTATCAAGTGAAAAAATATTTGTACATAATAGGTATTTTACCAAAACCAAGTCTTATTATATCAATATAAATGGAATATATATGTAGGTATACACATATGTATTACTTTTGTAGTATAACCCGCTCGTATATAATAACAAAAGGCGAAGGTTATTTTTTTCTAATATGCGTACCAAATGTAAATAGATTTTAAATAAGAAAAAGGAATTTTGTCATAAAATGTCATAAAAATTCTTTCATTTACCAACGATGTTATTTTCGAGAACATTATATAGTTTATTACTATTGTTTTAGAAAAAAAAAAAGTAAATAATGAATCCTAATTATCGGTCGGCTTTCTTTCAATCTCACTATACGATGTTTTTTTTTTCTCTGCACGACGAACACATAACAAACAAAGGGATGGAAAGATTTTTAAAGGGTGGATCTACAAAAAAGAGTTTTATTGGTGTTTTCCATTCATCCAATCATAAATTACAACATTATGTATTTGGGTAATCCTTTTATTCTATATAATCCGCTCCTACGTGCGGCACGCAGTGCGACATGTTTGCTGATCCCGGCTCCTACGTCCCCCGAAGCTCAAATCTAAAACCCCTCGGAGGGCTAAGCGGGGGGGAGCGCAGCGACCTCCCACGTGCCCGTGAGAGTTACCGAAGCCGTTAGCCTCTACAATTCCAAGTTAAATTAGTCGATGTCATTTTTCTTCAATTTATTTTCCTCAGAATAAAGAAAAAATAGTACGGGAAATTGTTATGCAATATTTTATAATTGCAACTTTTTGTAATTGCAATATGTTGTAATGCAAAATTTACATACCAAAGTCAATTTTCCTATGTCCCTTATTTTAAGTTGATTTTTTATATGAGTAGGCATTTATCTACTTACATCAAGATGGTTCAGATTCAATTAATAAAAAACAAATTGTAATAATTACACAAATTTTATTTAAAATTATAATTCCGGAAGTTAGTTTCTCTTCTTGAGCTTTTCTTCTTTTTCTAGATATTTTTGTTAACTTTCTCTTGTCTTTTCTTTTCTAGATATATTTGTCCATGATGCAAATAGGTATATAGAATAACCAAAACACATAATACAACATTATTTATTTATGATTATGTTCATGGACACATCAATAAAACTCTTTTTTGTAGATCCACACTTGAAAAATTTTTACATCCCTTTTTTTTATGTATTTATCGTGTAGAGCAAAATAATGCATTTTCGTATAGTGAGGTTGAAAGAAAGCCGACCGATAATTAGGATTCTTTGTTCCAATAGACAAATTCCACCACTTACTTTTTTTTTCTAAAACAATAGCAATAAACTATATAATGGTCTAGAAAATAACATCGTTCGAAAAGAATAAATATTATCATCAGTTTAAAGAACAGAAGTAAATTGAATTTTTATGATATTTTATGACAAAATTCCGTTTTCTTATTTAAAATCTATTTACATTTGGTACGCGTATTAGAAAAAAATAACCTTCGCCTTTTGTTGTTATATACGAGCGGGTTATACTACAAAAGTAATACATATGTGTATACCTACATATATATTCCATTTATATTGTTATAATAAGACTTGGTTTTGGTAAAATACCTATTATGTACAAATATTTTTTCACTTGATAATTCCAAAAGGAACGCAAAATATAAACAACCTCAATTAATGCAATATTTTTGTCGATAGGAATATCCAAAGATCAAATATAATAAAATACATAAATTCATAAGAAATTAATTTATATTTGACAAAAAAAAATTACCAAATATTCCTTAAAACAACAAATTTTAAAAATTATATTTCTAAAAACAAAACAAAAAAAAAAAAAATTCGGCCCTTCGACCCATTCGGCCCTTCGACCCATTCGGCCCTTCGACCTATTCGGCCCTTCGATATTCGGCCCTTTGACACTTTCGGCCCTTCGACACATTCGGCCCTTCGACATTCGGCCCTTCGACATTCGGCCCTTCGACACATTCGGCCCTTCGACCCATTCGGCCCTTTGACATTCGGCCCTTCGACATTCGGCCCTTCGACATTCGGCCCTTTGAAATTCGGCCCTTCGTACCCATTCCGATCAGTTAATGCTTTTGCTTGTATTTAAGTTAAGAGTTGTGTTGCATTCTGCAACCAACTCTTAGAGGGCCATTATCGTCGATAAATTGATTTAACTGTAGCAAGCAACTCTGGCAAATTGTTTTGTAAGCTATCTATATTTCGTCTGTTATTAGATAACTTGGTAGATCTTCAGAATTTTTGTGTACCCGCTTTTTAAGGATTATGATAAATTTAAAACAATACAATATTGTCCTTTTGATCGTAAGACCCGACGGAAATTTTCCGAAGGCTATTAATTCTGGAACATGTTTCGTGTTGGTGATTAAGCAATTTTTTTTATTTCTTCGTCCTTTACTTCTTGCATAGGTTCAGTTATAAAAAAATAATTTGTATTTTACAACCTATCTGGCACTTCCTACCAAAGTTTAGCGCTTTCTAATTGAAGAACGCTCGCAACTCGGGCAGCTACATCTGCTGGATTACAGGTGGAGTTTACATAGTGCCATTGGATATGTTGGATGAGCGACTGAATTTCAGCTATCTCTTTCGCTATCAATGTTTTATATCTGTTGGGCTCATCCTTTATCCATGGCCGCGTGATCATAACATCAGTTTATGCATAAACGGCTGCTAATTCCAGGTTTTTGGCATCTAGTACTGTTTTTATTAGTTTTGCTAATTGTAGCGCCCCGCTTAGTTCCAATCGTAATACAATTTTATTTTTTAGATGGTTGATCTTAGTTTTTGCAGCAACTCAATGTGGCTTATATACCTTTGCTATTTGTAGTTTTATATTATAGAGGTATCTACTGCTTGAAACGCTTTTTCTGAGGCATCGCTGAAACCATATAGTTCATTTTCTCCTTTTTGTTTATGTTCAAACTATTCATCTGATTGTTTTTTATCTCATCCGATATCAGCTAACAAAAAATATTCCATTAATAATTTCGCTTCGATAACTACAGGTGCAAACCACCCCCATTTTTGTGTCATCTTTTTCTTTGATTAAATCCGCCAGATCGGAGAATATCTTTGTGTTGGAATTGATTTTCGACTGCTTCAACCATAGTGTGTCTGCTATTGACAAAAGGTTGTTTACATAAAAATATCTTACAGCAATTGTTAACGCAGCTGGATACTGATTTTTGTCCTCTTGTGCTAATTGACATACAAAATCTTTGTGACCATAGGTATGTTGCTGCTGTAGTGTCACTTTTTTCAGTTTAAATGTTTTAATTTCTTTGTTTGGTGATTCTCTTCTTAGAATATGTTGATAATTGTGATCATTCTCGTTTACCAGGATCTGGCGAAATATTTTGAATACCAATTCATGTTTCCTTCAGGGATTATGATAGATAATATGCCAGGGGTAGTTTTTGCTATATTTGTCAACTTTCTGTTTAGAATTTTCTTAAGAAAATCCATATCTTAAGATTTTTAATATTTATCACTAACGCCACTATGACTACAAGCATGCCCAGCCATTTGAAAATCTAATGCCTTACACATGGTCAACTTGCCGTCTTTGTAAACGTGCTGTTTATTTTTTTTCTTAAGAATGGCAATTTAACCATGTGAAAGTCATTAGCTTTTCAAACGGTTTGGCATGCTTGAAGTCTTAGTCCTGGCCTAGCAGAAACTAGCACTGATATTTATGATAAATATAGAAAATCTTAAAATAGGATCAACTGTAAATTTAGAAATATGGCAATTGGGCCTGTGTGAAAGGCATAAGCTTTTCATAATGTTTGGCATGATTCAAGCCTTAGAATAGACCTATCAAAAAATCATAGTGACGTTGGTGATAAATATGGAACATCTTAAGATACCGACATTTGTTTTCAAATGTGGCAGTTAGATAAAAAAATAACATAAGCTTTTAAAGTGGTTAAACAGGCACACACTAATTTAGTTTAACTATTTTATAGTTCTGTATTTATTTAGGTTAATCTGGCTTATTTCTCGAAAGTTCTCAATTGAAACGTAGTAACGTAAGGTTCGCTTCGGACTTTAAGGCATACATAGATTATAGCATTTATAAAATGTATCGAACTATTTAGAATTAATAGAATTAATCGAATTTATTAAATTTACAAAATTTACAGAATTTATATGAATGTTGATAATAAGTAAAATTTGTAGTAATTTGGGAATCTATATATATATATATATATATATATATATATATATATATATATATATATATATATATATATATATATATATATATATATATATATATATATATATATATATATTTATATATATATATATATATATATATATATATATATATATATATATATATATATATATATATATATAGATATATATTTATATATATAGATATATATATATATATATATATATATATATATATATATATATATACATATATAAATATATATATATATATATATATATATATATATATATATATATATATATATATATATATATATATATATATATATATATATATATATATATATATATAAATCAATTGCCACATGTATGACGGAGCATCACTTGAGAGCGGCTCGGTTAGTCAATGAGACCGATGAAAAGCGTAGGCAGCGTTTAGAAGAGAATCGAATAAGAATTTCTCAAGCGCGATCAATTATGACCCCGGAATAACGGATACAGTCGAGTTCGAGTCGCTCAGTTGGAGTTAACTTACAAAATAATTTGGAACGTAGACAAAACAGACGGCCAAATGTAACAATTCGACATGGACGGCGCGATCCAACCATCGATTACGCTCTGTTTTTCAACATTGCAATGGTTTGAGATTTCGACATGAACCGCCAGGATTATGTTGTACAGGCGGAAAGATCAAATTACCACAATTGGCACTGTCACCAGAGCCACTAGTATCATTGCTTTCTAGCCAAGAACCTCAATCGAAGCAATTTTTGCAGAATATCCAAAAATACAACAGCACCTTCCAAATGACATCATTTGGAGAGAATTTGGAGTCTCGCGATATTGTTATTCGATGGCTTGATGGTAATAAACTTCAGCGTATCAGTGAAACCCATCGTTCGCTGATATTTTTCCGAGGAGAGGATGAATATCATTTTTTGATCAATATGATTAATCCTTTAACCGGTACGTATCAATGTTGTTAAGTTTTCAATCGTTATATTTTTTTTTATGTATTATTGTTAATCAACATCTCTGCCGTTTGTGAACCGACTTTAAAATTAATATTTTTTTTGGAAATCCTACATCTCACAGGTCGTCCTATTTAAATTTGGTGAAACCATTCTCCCCCTAAGGGTGGGAAAATGCATTGATTTTTATATATATAGATAGATAAAAATGTTCATTAATCATTATTCACAACAGGTCAGGAAACAAACAAAAAGGTAAGCTCGATGAATTTTTATGCCTACCGTTTGATGATTAGTTGAAACGAGGACAATCACATATTGAAATACCGCAGACTGTTTCATCGGTTCGTCGTTGATATGTATGTCAAAATCGAGACGGAACGTCTGACATTTATACGTTTAAATCAACAAAAATTGCATTCGGAAGAATACATCCATCTGCATGATACAATGAATGTAGATGGAAATGCAAACAATTTCGGCCGACCTACTATTTTGCCAGCGACGTTTGTTGGAAGTCGGAGGCACAAGCACGAACATGCGCAGGATGCAATGACCTACGTGCGCCAATACGGTCGATCAGACTTATTCGTCACTTTCACTTGCAACCCAAAATGGATCGAAATCACACAGCTGTTATTACCCGGTCAATCATAAAGTGATCGTCATGACATTACAGCACGAGTATTCAAGCTGAATCTAAATATGCTAAAGGACTTCATTCTGTAGTATCATGTCTTCGGAGATGTGCGATGTTGGATATATTCTGTGGAGTGGCAGAAAAGAGGGCTGCCTCACATGAAATTGACGCGATCATTTGCGCAAAAATTCCAGATCAGGAAACAGATCCAGAGTTGTATGAAGTTGTGACGACGAATATGATTCATGGACCATATGGAAATCACAACATCGCCATGTATGATCATGTTATATCCGGCCGATATCGTAGGTTCTCCACTGTATATTAATTTCCTCTACTGTACAATTAATGTGACGTTTACCAATTTCATGTTGTATAATTTCTCTTTGGGTATTCGTCCAATATCTTGTGTGCGCTCGACTCATCAACAACGTCTCCGGTTACTTAATTATTATTAGTGCTGTAACAGTTAATTGTATACAATATAGTTATTATTATAATAGTGTGTTTTGGTGTTTATCAATAATCATCCTCCATCCCTTAAATATTGCAGATCAATAACAAATGCTCCAAACGTTATCCCCGTGCATTGTTGGCTGGCATATTCACAGGTAATGACGGTTACCCCCTGTATATGGTCGTCGCTCTGCAGAGGTAAACGGTAGAACTATAACGTTAAAAGTCAAAAATGAGGACGTTATAGCCGATAACAGCTGGATTGTTCCGTATTCGCCGCTTCTTTCCAAAACCTTCAAAGCGCATTGCAATGTCGAGTTCTGCAATTCTATCAAGTCAATCAAATATGTTTGCAAGTACATCACAAAAGGAAGTGACATCGCTGTATTTGGTATGGCATCTCCTGATGCCAACGATGAAGTTTCGCAAATATCAAATAGGAAGATATGTCAGCAGCAATAACGCAATTTGGAGAATATTTTCATTCGCCATTCACGTACGGTATCCCACTGTAGTCCATTCAGCTGTGCACCTGAAGAATGGACAACGAGTTTATTTTACAGTAGCAAACGCAGCGCAGGGAGCTGAGTGACTACCAGTGACAATGCTGACAAGTTTCTTCGCGACATGCGCAAGTGATCCATTTGCAAGAACACTGCTTAACTCGGAGATGCCGAGATATAACGTGCCAAAGTAACGTGAATGTATAACCGATGCATTGGGGTACATTTACACAATTCATCCGAGCAATGACGAATGTTTTTATCTGCGTTTGTTATTGGTTAATGTTCGTGGACTGACTTCATTTGAATTTCTACGAACTGTCAACGTTTACATTTGCTCGAAGATGACATTTATTGGGATCATACACTTGCTGATGCTGTTATTTCGTCTACTGCGCTCCTCAAATTAGATCACTTTTTGCCAACATCATTTCAACGTATTTTCCATCTAACCCACTTCATTTATGAATAAATACAAAGACAATATGGCTGAAGATAATTTGCAACATTTCCGTTTTTTTCTATAGAGGATTTGTGCCTGATAAAGTTCGGCAAGATGTTGCACAAATTAGGAATGCCACCGCCAAATCGCCCCTTCCATGCATGATGAATTCAATCGAGAATTTGAACGAGAACGGCAATACGATCGAGATGCTTTGAGTCAATCAGTACGAACAAAAGTCCCACTTTTGAATTAGCAGCAGATAACCGCGTATAATACATTGATGATAGCAGTCAACGACTGATACGGAGGAATATTTTTCCTTGATGCACCTGGCGGAACTGGTAAAACGTTAGTAATTTCATAGATTTTAGCTTCGATTCGCGCACAAGGTCAAATAGCGCTGGAGGACCAACAGCCCATTCAGCCCTAAGGCTGCCATTGAATTTGCAAACAATAGATGAACCGACGTGCAAAATTGCCAAAAAATCACCAATTGCGAAAGTACTACAGAATTGCAAAAAAATCATTTGGGATGAAAGTACAAACGGGCATTGGGGGCGCTCAATTTAACGTTGAAAGATTTGCGCAATTATCAGGACCTCTTTGGAGGTACAATGATTCTACTGGCCGGTGATTTTCGGCAAACGCTGCCAGTCATTCCAAAATCAATAGCTGCTGATGAAATAAACGCTTGCTTAAAGTCATCAAATTTGTGGAGATACGAGAAAACTCTAAAGTTAACAACGAATATACGAGTCACGTTACAAAATGACGAATCGGCGGAAGTGTTTTCCATACAATTATTAGACATTGGCAATGGAAAAATTCCGGTTGATCATGTTTTGGTGAATGAACGAGCTATTTTGGCAGCGAAAAAAATGGACGTAGACGATTTGAACATAAAAATTCAAAGTCAAATCGCTGGCCAATTGCATTCATTTAAGTCGATCGATTCAATTACCAATCCAGATGAAATCGTCAATTATCCAGTTGAATTTCTGAATTCATTAGATTTGCCAGGAATGCCGCCGCATAATTTGCAGCTCAAGACTGGCTCGCTGATAATCATGTTACGCAATCTGAACCAACCGAAGCTATGTAATGGAACAAGACTCGCTGTTAAGAAGCTGATGAACAATGTGATTGGAGCAATGATAATCACAGGAAAGTTCAGAGGCGATTATGTTCTGATTCCAAGAATACCACTGATTACAACCGATTTGCAGTTTCAATTTAAGCGTGTCCAGTATTTTGTTGGCCTTGCATTTACTTTAATTTTTGTAAATTCATTTTTCTATTTATCTATTTGTGGAATTGAAATTGGATTAAAATGTGATTTTTTAACCAATGTGTTCTTTGCCAATTAAGATGAAATTTGATATTTATGTTAATTGAAATTAATTATTTGTACAGATCAAAATTATTTTTCAGGCGTAGCAGCGCAAGCCACCCCCGCTAGTTTAATATAAACTTAAAAAAAAAAAAAAAAAAAAAAAAAAAAAATGTAATTTATAAAACTGATAGGATTAACAGAATTTATAGGAATTAAGAAATTTTTGGCATAGTAAAATTTTTAGAATTTCATTAATTTATTATTGAATTTATGTAATACAAAAGTTATGGTTTTTGTTGCATATTTTACGGTATTCAGTGCATAGTTAAATGTTTTTTAATGCATATTTCCATACATATTTTTAGAGCATAAACATCCGGCCCCTATTTATAATTCAACAAAATTTGATTTAAGCTGATAACCATTTATTTCGTGAATCTAACGAAAACCGGCTACATTCCTTATAAATTCTAACAAGAGTGTGAGTTGATTTGTGAAATTAACAAATGCATTTTTACAGATTGGCCGACATTTGCAATAAATGGCATTAATATAGCTATTGAATTTTATTTAAATTATGGAGATGCCTTGGTAGATTCTTACTAGTATAATTTCAATATTTATTCGTATAAACAAGAACATCTGTGTCAATTATCACAAAGAATAATTTTGCGGTGCAGCATACAAAACAATAAAGATAAACAACAAATTCATTAAAAACTAAAACCGTTGCCAAAGTGGATTTAACGAATTTCATGTGGGGCTGTTTAGAGTGACCGTATTTGTAATGTGTACATATAACATATAAAGTGACAGGCGACGAAAAAGATACTAGCAAATCGATTGGTGATTCTGAAAGCAATACCAACGAGGAAAGGGCTGCAGTCACTGTTTAATTACCATCATTTTTGGTCAGAAATTGAACTTTGGTTTGCCTAATTCGATCGCTTCATGAGTCGGAAAACAAAATGTAAAGTCAATGATGATATTAAATTTGACAAAGCTATTTCAAAACTACCATCTGTCGTAATCCAAATAGTCGCAGATATAATTAAAAGTCCGCCCGAATAAAACAAATATCAAAAGCTTAAAGACGAAATAATAAGACGGAAGTCATTAACGGAAAATCAAAAATTGGAAAAACTCCTAGCTCCAATCAGCTGGGTAATCAAGCACTCTCTGATTTTTATCGAAAATTAGAAGCATTAGATAGAAAATCTAATATAATAACTTGGTTAAATAAATTAGGCTTAAAAGTTTATCAAACAATATTTCATCCGTATTGGCTACTCATTTAGACAGTCTACTAACAAAATTACTGCAGATGGCCGATAAAATTTGAGAAATAGGTGGCTCAAATATGTCAACTATGATAAATCATACAGCGTCTCAATCAAGTAACTCAGTTTGATTGAAAAATTCTCATTTTAGTAATTCCGCTGGTTCAACAGAAAATTCATTAGTGCATTTTATTAATGAACTACAAAAAGCTGTTGCTGAAATTTAAAAAGATATGAGTAAAAGTAATACTACTAATCAAAATTACAATAGCAATCGAAGTCGAGAACAAAGCCAAACAGTATATAGTAGAAATAAGTTCAGGTCAAGATCCTCGCCGAAGAACACAGTCGTTTAGATGAGTTTATTTCGGATCCCAAAAATATTAGACTGAATAGTAACAATTCTGACTAGGGAAACTAATAAAACCCGATATAATGACGACGAATGTTGGTTCTTTCTGAGTCGTCTCATCATTAATTATACTAAAACTAATTTACGATTTTTAATTGACACTGAGGCTGCTGTTTCTGTTGTTACACATTCTGATTTTGGTATTTTCTCAAAAACCCCATCTTCATTCTTAGCAGCTACCAATAATTCTAACATTTCAACATATGGTACACAAAAATTAAATATCGATTTAGGACTGCGTCGCGAATTTGAACATTTGTTTATAATTGGCGACATTACAAGTCCAATAATAGGCGCAGATTTTGTAATAAAATTCGAATTGTCGGTAGACCTTAAAAACCAAAGATTAATAGATAGTCGTACCATCGCGATTTAAGTAAGAGAAGAAGTTCCAACACCTTTAAAATTTAATATAAAAGGAATTTATGGTTGTTTACTGGAAGAATTTCCGACACTTATACAAAAACCGAGGTATGATATACCAGTTAAGCACAGTGTGAAATATAAAATTGAAACAAGTGGTATTCTTCCTTATTGCAAACCAATGCGTTTAGATCCAAACAAATTAAGAATAGCTAAAACTGAATTCCAGTTTATGATTCATCAAGGACTTTGTCGACCTTCAAATTCATCAACGTGTTCTCTACTGTTGTAATCCGACCCAAAAATTTAATATAGTTTAAGTAACACTGCAATTAAATGAATTGTATATTATATTTTCATTTGTGTATGATATTGTTAAGACATAGAAAAATGGTATAGATATAATTGCAATTGATATACATACATTGATGTACGATCTGAAAAAACAACAATTGTTGAACAGGAGACAAAAAGCAGAACATTCGATTATTTGGGCAAACATGGAAACTATAAATCTGTCTGCAAAATTTATGTAAATTCTGATGAAACAAGTGGAAATTGCAACGATTCCAGTTATTCGTAGCGGATAAAGGTCATCACATCACCTGAATAAAATTCCAGAGCAAGGTCAGATTATCACCTGATTAAATTCAGTCGTCATCATATTTAATCAAATCAAAAATACCCTGGGCAATATTCTATTGTATTTTTTACTTTTCTAATTTTCTAATTATTTAATTTTTACTTTTTATAAAAAACCATACTTTATTTCGCAGTTATCAATCAATTGTATGCAAAGTGAGAAGAAACCTAAGGACTAGAGAAATTTCTAGTAGTCGAACGTCGTTGGATTTAAGAAGTCGGAAATTTGTATTTGCACCTACATCTCCTAAAACCGTGAGTACTAATTATTGTGAATAACCGATCATGTCAAGCGCATTAAATAAAAATTGCCGTAACTTAGATTGCAAAACTCAGTGTATTTTCGACATTTTTCCTTTTGATTTGTTTGATGATTCTCCTCTGAAAAAGGAAAAACCCATAATGGCTTTTAATATTAGTACTGCATTAAAGCTTATTCCAGAATTTGATGGTACACTATCACTTTTACATAAATTTATAGTTTGTTGTGAAATTATTTTGAGGCCATTAAAAGAAACTCCAGTAGCAAAATTGCAACTCAAGTTGCAATTTTGCTACTACCGAGTAAACATTTAATTAATTTAATTATTACTTGTGTGAAAAGTTGAATCAGCAGTTTAAATATTTTATTTTTTTTTTTTTTAAATATTGTGATGTGAAAAATAAGTGAAATCGTGATGTTCTCATCTCCGCCTCAAATAAAAAAGGCTGGGCAAAATCAGCAGACAGCGATGTCCGCAAGCGATTTGCCACCGAACGTCACGACCTCAGATATTTTTAATAAAAATACAAAAGTGCAGCATAGTCCAAAGCGACAACAAATTTTAAATGTTCAAAAAATTACCTTACCAGGCAATTTAAATCAAAGTGAAGTTATTAATTTAAATAACATTGGTGTGTTGAACCATAACGAAACCAAAAGTGCATCGTCGCCAAATATTGACGATAAAACAAACAATGACAGTGCATCGACATCAGATGACATTAAAATAAACAGTGATGTAGGTCAGTGTTTAGTGCAAACGGTAATAGACCGGTATATTACTGTTCGATCAAAACGAAGAAGAAGCCCTAGATCAGCGGCCAGTGCAAGCGCTAATAAATTCACTAAGCTAGCTAGCGTTGAAATTTCAAAAGCTGAGAAGCCGCCACCAATCTATTTGAGGGAAGAATCAAATAGAGAACTTGCTAAAACGATCGAGTTTATTACTGAAGGTGCATTTTATATTTCCGGGAGCAAAAGAGGAGATATAAAAGAAACAAAAATTCAACCGCTCAATATTGATGCTTACAGAGCGTTAATTAAACATTTTGACCAAGTTGGTAAACATTACTACGTACGTATCAACTAAAGAGCTAAAACGGATTGGTCGTTATCCTAAAAGGAATAGAGAGTTACGTGGATGCAACCGAAATTCAAGCTGCTCTCGCTGAAAAAAGTTTCCAGTGCAAAACTATCACCAATATTTTTAATCGGGAGAAGGTTCCTCAGCCATTGTTTCGTCTGGAATTAGAACCAGACAGTAAAAAGGTTAAAGGCAACCATGCAATATTTGACCTAAAATATCTACTGCACAGAAGGGTTACCATCGAGGAACCCAGGAAAAGAAATGGGCCGGTACAGTGCATTAAGTGCCAAGAATATGGGCACACTAGAGCTTATTGCACTTTGAACGATGTGTGTCTTATATGTGGTGAACTCCATAATTCAAAGGTTTGCAATAAAGCAAAAAAGGAAGCATCAGTGAGAAAATGCAGCAACTGCGATGGAAATCACACAGCTAATTATAGATAGTGCCCAATTTATCTAGAATTGAAAAGGAGAATCAATCCAAAGCAGCGAGCAGAGCAGCGAATCTTTAATCTTCATTCTTCGGCTAGAAAAGAAGCACGACCAGAAATTCTAAACACAAACGCTCAAAATGTAAAACAGTACGCAAATATAAACGGCAGCGTGCACGAAGGGGTTTCATACGCAAGTGTTCTTAAAGGTACCGCTCCTAAAGTTCAAACAAGTGAAGAGGGAAACATCTCAACGGCTTTAAATAAATTGACCAATATGATGCAAAGCTTCATGGCGATGATGGAGAGAACCATGGATCTAATGATGCAGAATATGAGCACGCTGATGCAGATAGTCGTAAAAAGCCAGAAATGACCATCATCAAAATAGCCATATGGAATGCAAACGGCCTAGCACAACATAAAGCGGAGGTACATGCATTTCTCACTGAGCACAATATTGACATAATGTTAATATCAGAAACACGCTTCACCAAAAATAGCTATTTCAAAATTAATGGGGACTATATTTACGACACCAAGCACCCATATGGTAAAGCACATGGAGGCACTACTGTATTGATAAAGCGAAGATTAAAACACTACGAACTTCCGAAATATGAGAAAGAACTTATACAATCAACGAGCGTCTGTCTGCAGGAGTGGTCTGGAAACTGCGTCATATCGGCAGTGTACTGCCCTCCAAAACATGCTATAAAAAAACTCCAGTTCTTGGATTATTTCAGCCAGCTGGGTAATAAATTTCTTGCGGGGGGTGATTACAACGCTAAACATACTCATTGGGGTTCCAGATTAACATCGCCGAAAGGCAAACAACTTTATGATGCTATAGAGGAACAGTCGCTGGATTATTTATCTGCCGGTAACCCAACTTACTGGCCCACGGATAAAAAGAAAATTCCTGATCTAATTGACTTTTGTGTAACTAAAGGCATTCCACGTACATACGCTAAGGCCACCGATTGCTATGATCTGTCTTCTGATCACTCACCGGTAATAGTAATATTGAGTACCGATGTCCTAAGGAACGAAATACCGAATCGTCTTACAAACAAGAAAACTAATTGGGATCAATGTGGGAGGCTAGTCGAACAAAAGTGTCTACTTAATATTCCTCTGATCACACCAGCTGATATTGATGCGGCGGCAGAAAATCTAAAAGATGTCATGACATTATCCGCTGAAAGGGCTACACCCGGCATAAGTAGTTCGGAAAAAGTTAATAAACTGTCACATAATATACAGGAACTAATCCAGGAAAAGCAAAAATTTCGCCGACAATGGCAGCAAACAAAATCACAGTTATTGAAATGGAAATTAAATCGAGCTATTAAGGGCCTAAGATTTGCTTTGAGGGAAGAAGAAAACCAGCGCTTAAAGAACTATTTAAGTGATCTCTCGGCAACCGAGAGGACAGATTATTCTTTGTGGAAGGCAACACAAAATTTAAAAAGGTCAACAAATTCGAATCCACCGATTAGACTACCAACAGGAAATTAGGCGAGAAGTGAAGAAAAAAAAGCCAATGCTTTTGCTACTCATCTAGCAACAGTATTCGTCCCACACGAAGAATATAATTATTTCGTGCTACCCCAGCCAACGGATGATGGTTTATCCTACAAACCTATAAAGTATAACTGGAAGAAAGTTAAGAATACAATTAAAACTTGCATAAGCCCGAAAAAGGCACCAGGACATGATCTCATTACTGGAAAAATGAGCCAGATAAATGCATAAAACTAATAACATTTGTATTCATCGCGATCATGCGAACCAGCTATATTCCTCAAAAATGGAAGATATCCTTGATCACAATGATACATAAGCCAGGGAAAAATGAAACCCAAATCTCATCATATCGTCCAATAAGCATGCTGCCCACAATCTCAAAGCTATTTGAAAAAATGTTAATAACGAAATTGAAACCAATATTAGAAGAACGGCGCGTTATTCCAGACCATCAATTTCGGTTCCGAAACCAACATGGTACTATAGAGCAAGTACACAGAACTGTAAATGCAATCAAAATCACCTTCGAGGAAAAGAAATATTGTTCTGCTGCCTTTTTGGATATCGCACAAGCTTTTGATAAAGTTTGGCATGATGGACTAATTTACAAAATTAAATAGCTTCTACCGAAGAAATTTCACTCAGTTTTGGTTAACTATCTTCTTCAAAGGCAATACATGGTCAACCAAAACAGCGCAACTACTTGCTTAAATGATATTAATGCAGATGTCCCGCAAGGCAGCGTTCTAGGACTAATATTATACTTGTTGTACACAGCTGATATACCTGTAACTAACAAAATATTAATATCAACATTTGCCGATGACACGGCCATCCTGGTGTCCCACACTAACCCTGAAATTGCCTCAAAGGAACTGCAGAATCATTTAAACAAAGTCGCGGACTGGCTGAAAGCATGGCGAATCTAAGTGAACGAAAACAAATCAACTCATGTCACACTCACGCTGAACAAACGCACCTGCCCACCAGTGAAATTAAACGATAAAAATATTCCTCAACAAACGAAGGTAAAATACTTAGGTTTCCACCTGGATAGAAGATTAACATGGAAAAATCATATTGAAACAAAGCGCAACCAAATAAAAATTACATTTTCTAAAATATATTGGGTGATGGGAAGAAAATCTCAGTTGTCATTAGCTAATAAAATTTTACTTTACAAAGCGATAATCAAACCCATATGGACATACGGTATTCAGTTATGGGGATCCACCAGCACTTCAAACAGAGAACTCCTGCAACGAGCCCAAGCGAAAATACTTCGCAGTATTACCAATGCTCCTTGGTACATTCGAAATAGTAATATACATCACGATCTTGGGATTAAAACCGTTAAAGAAACAATTAAAGAATTCAGTTCGAAATATTATTCAAAACTAGAAGCACATCCCAACGAATTAGCCAGGGAGATACTAAAACAGCCGCGATTTAGGCGACTGAGAAGAACAGATTCACTCGGACTGATGAACCTGTGAACCTGTGAATTTACTAAATGATTATCTTATACTTATAAGTATAATCTAAATTAGTTAAATTGTGAGCACTAACAATAAGTATTAACATTGGTTAAGACTTAAAATATGTAATAATTTTTAGCTTAAGATTTGATTACTTCTTGTGAGTTTCTTATGTAGAAAGATTCAAGAATAAAGCCATTGGCAACATTTAAAAAAAAAAAAAAAAAAATTAAAAGAAACTAGTGATATTCGTTGTTAGTTGTTTAGAGATTATTAAAACTAAGTTATCTGGCACTGCTTATAACGTAGTTTGTTATGAAGACTTTGACACATGGCTGTAAAGATCAGAACTTGAAGAACAATTTTCCGATCGTCGTCCTATTGAGCAACTGCAAGTCGAGCTTGTGCAAATTCGGCAGGATCGTAACGAAAATGTAAGGGCTTTTGCAAACAGAGTTGAACGCCTACATTCTGATTTAAATGACGCATGTATTTTGCGAAAAGGTAAGGACTCCGCGAAAATCGTTACAAATTTGAATTCTACCACAGCTCTTAAACCGTTCCAAGAAGGTCTTCGGGAACCGATAAAATTAATTATAAAAGCGTGTCGATTCACAAATTTAAAGGATGCCATTTCAAAAGTAATTGAAGAAGGGACCAGCACGAGTAATTAATCAAATAATTTTGAAACCCAATCAAAACCAATCATTCATTGCTAATTATGTCATAAGCTTGGTCATACTTCTCGAAATTGCTATTCACTAAACCAAACCAATATAAACAAATCGCAACCAGGTACCTACTCTAACGCATACAGCCGCTCTATTCCACAAAAGTATCCTTTAGCTGTACGACCGGTTGGTGTAATATGCAATTACTGCAAAAACTAAACTAAAGTTCACTATATAAAGGATTGTAGGAAACGCATGTATAACGAGCGAAGACATCAAGATGTTAATGCAAATCAATCGAAGCAAACAATTCCGGACAGTCGTGAATTTTTATTTTCTTAAAAAAAAAATTTTTATTTCTTACTATAACTAATTTGTCGAATTTAAAGATGTATCCAATGTAATGAGTTTTGCTCTTCATACGAATTGATGCCCTGCTATTAATGAGCTCATACTCAAAATGAATCAAAAAAATGCTTCAACCTTGGCTGGAGACCATCGAGTCACTTGAAGCTACAAAAGCATTCTAGATGGAACGTGAAAATTTAATGGTGCTGCCGGTTTTATCCTGTAATTTTAAAGCCACAATTTTTTTTTAATTCATTGTTATGTTACTACCTACTTTATTCAATCTTTTGTAAATGAGCTTCGTGCTCAAAATAGATTGTTTAAGTATGGTTGCTCCTAACACAAAATTATTGTAAATAAATAAATAAATAAATAAATAAATAAATAAATATAATCGGAAAACTCGAAGCTCCGTGAACTAAATTCAAGGGATGCAGTAGTTCGAGCGGAAGAAATATAAAGCTGCATCCAAATTTAATAAAAACGTCAGCAATAGAAAAGTTAACTGAAGAATCATTTTCTCCAAATTTAAATGATTCATTCGAAAAACCATTGAAAGAAATAGCATACCAAATTTCTAATTTCAATGACTTGGGTATTTTAGATGGTCCTGAAGCTTATTTTTTAATCGGTACCATAAAGATGTAAATTGTCATATAAATCGAAAGTGCAAAATTCATAGTATCACTTCAGAAAGTATCGGAACTTTATTTAGCGTTATGTAAATCACAAATTTTTCTTCCAAACAATATTTTCGTTTCGCATGAATTCCAAATTATACCAAATAATTTTCCAATTCCCTAGGCTGGTATAATTGGGAACGATTTTTTAGAAAGGTATCAGTGTAACATAGATTTTTCCAAAAAAAAAACACTTGAAATTAAAATACCAAATTCCAATTCAATCACATTTCCAATTTGTAGTTTGTCGTTGAAAGTTTAAACCATTCGTTGCGATAAGATAATTTTACCCGAACGTGCCGAAAAAATAATACAATTTGTAAACTCTACTAATTTTGACAAAGATTATATTATTTTATACGAAAAAATCAATTCTGGTGTTTTAATTGCCAATTCTGCTGTAAAATTCAAAAATGACACGATTCCTGTTTGTTTCTTACATTCCAATGAAAACCCAGAATTTTTAGACAATCTTACCATATATCATTGTATCCCATTTCGGATTATAATATTTTTAACCTTCAAATTTGGGATGATGAAATCAAAAATCAATTAGATCTTCTGCGAAAGGAAATAAATATGACACATCTTAATGGCCAAGAGCAAAAGTCAATAATAAAAATTTGTGAAGATTTCAATGATGTATTTTTTTTACCTAACGATAAACTTTCCATTACTGACGCGTGTTTACATAAAATACCATTAAATTCCAATTCACGGCCTATAAATATAAAACCGTACCGTTTGCCAGAATCTACCAAAATTGTGATCAATAAACAGGTTGATCAAATGCATCATGATGGTATTATTGAACATAGCGTGAGTCCGTGGAATACACCTCTAGTAATTGTACCAAAAAAATCAACTAAAGACGAAAAAAATGGCGAATTGTGGTCGATTTTAGAAAACTTAATTCAATTACAATAGACGATGTGCGCATATACTCTCTTCCGAATATTACTGAAATACTAGATCAACTGGGAAAGTCGTCGTATTTTTCTACTTTAGATCTGGCCAACGGGTAACACCAAGTTCCACTGTTGGTGATAAAGTCATGTTAAAAAATGAAACAGTTAAAAATAAGTTCGACCCATTACGGTTTGGACCATATGTCATCACAAGGGTAAATTCTGCGCAAAATTCAACTATTAAAATTAAAGAAAAGAATAAGGTTGTTCACAATAATAGAATCAAACAGTTTTCAGAGTAAATATATTTTAATTAATCTACAAAAAATTATTCAACATCTTGAATAACATTGATTGATACTACTTCCAAAATAAAAAAAATAAAAATATCTATGTAAAATAAAGAAATAAGTAAAAATAAATAAATTTGTTTAAAATTTTTGAATTAAGCTATATAAATCTGAAAATTTACTATTTGTATATGTATTTTTCCTTTAGAATTAAATTTAATACATTTATAGAATTAGGTATTTAAACAAAAATATTATTAATTAACATCTGAATTAACACCTCGTACACAAAAATGATTCAAACGATTGGCGTCCTTGCGGAGTCTACAGGCAACTTAATCTGGTTACAATTGGCGACCGTTATCCGTTGCCTCAAATCCGAAATTTCACGAATAATTTGCATGGATCAACAATTTTTAGTGAAGTAGATTTAGTTAGAGCTTTCCACCATATTCCGGTAGCTGAGGAGGATATTTTTAAAACAGCAATTACCACACCATTCGGTATGTATGAATTTACTCGATTGCCTTATGGGTTACGTAGTGCGGCACAATCTTTCCAAAGATTTATGGATGAAGAGACTCGAGGGTTAGAATTTTTATATGCGTATGTAGATGATATTCTAGTAGGAAGTCGCAATCAGACCGAACATTTAACGCTATAACTTATGGTATTAACTTTAAGGCAATAAATGTGTTTTTGGCGTAGATAAATTGGATTTTTTAAGTCATGAGATCACTCAGAAGGGCATTTTACCATCTATAAACATTACCATGGCAATTCAAATTTATCAATCACCTATATCACTAAAAACAACTTAAAGTTTTGTCGGCATGGTGAACTTTTATCACCGTTTTATTCCCAATTTAGCTGCTTTAGTCGCACGCTGATTTAGTAGCATACAAAATCTAAATTTCATTGGCCTAGTGAGTGCGAAATTGCATTGACAAATATGTTAAATTTTCTATGTAGTAATGCTGATTTTGTTTTAACTACCGACGCATCTAGTATGGCAGTAGGCGGTGTTTTGGAACAAATAGTAAATGGTGAACGACAACCACTCTCATATTTTTCAAGAAAACTCTTAAAACCTGAACTAAACTATTAAACTATTTTCTTGAAGGTCGTGAATTTACGATCCTCGCGGATCATAAACCAGAAACAGGGGCATTGTACACCAAAACTAATCGTAAACTAGTCGAAACACTTCAATTATAATACAGAGTTTATGTACAAGATTCAACACATAACAGGTTCAAGTAATGTACTCGCAGATGTCCTATATAGATCCAAATTGGAAGTAGTTGACGAAATCCAAATATTGCAGAATATTAATTTTGATTTGAAACAATTTGTTAATTCTCAAGTTAGCGATCAAGAATTAAAGTTATTGTTAGATAGTACGAAACAAATTAACTCATCAGTTCAACTTAATCTGATTCATGATAGCATTTCAAATTTAGATATTTGGTGTAAAATATCTAGAACTATTCCTAGACCATATGTGTCATTTAGAAGCAAACCGGTGTCTATTCCATTTTTAAAAAAAATGGAGATAGTGATTGGGTTTTGTTGAATGGATAAAAATATATAATCTAACATAGTTTAGTTGGCACAAAATTGGTTTATTCCTTAAAAAAAATACTTGAAAACCATATTTGGACGCAAAGCGATTCTATTCCAAGTACTACTTAGGAACAAAATCAATCTATTTATTATATTAAGGAAAATAAGAAGAATCTTTTGGACCATATCCGGGAGTGAGGACATCTTACCAGTGTCGTGATCCAGTAAAACAAGTGGCGCAAACGTCGCGATTATTAGATATTTCAGCTAGATATTTCAGAAGTACACAAATACAACCCAAATCCTCAAACTTTTTGATGTATGCAACGGAGATCGCAAAGCATTTACAAAACTATCATCCCATGTACTTCGAGCTTCATCCAAATAATTGGGTACACTCATAAATGATTTGTTCATGGTACTCGATCAACAAGCCGTCCGTTGTAAAGGCAACCTCTAAATGTTGCAAAAGTTACATACAGGTGAACAAACTATTACACTAGGAAAAGAAGGTATTGGAAGCCTTATGACCACATAGAATGGTGATACTTGTGCAAACACCTTTTTGGTATTACCCGCTTTAAAAAAACGCAGGAAGCCTAGATAGATGTGATAACTGGTCTTCCCAAAGGCCTGTGAACAGAAGACTAATCTCTACAGAACAACTCAGAGAAGAATTGCGCTAGTTTAAGTTCTCGAGTATCAGAAACACTGGATTCATAGTTTTGAGTTGAATACAACCCATCTTTAATGTATTTTTTCTAACTTTGTCGATATTTGTGTATCAGTTTGTGCTGTTATAGTCCCTTAAAGTCAGAAAATATTTGTTGGCCGGCTCAGATGATTTTCGAATTAGACAGATGTTGCTTTAATGCATTTGTTTTAATTGTAATTTTTTTAGAATTTTTATATATCTAAGAACCGTAATATTGTCCTTTGCATTCAGAAAATATTCCAGATACACACAGCGTGAGATAGAGGATGGTGTAGTGCATTTGTTGTAAACTCTAAATATACAAATACAAACCTTTCTTATAGTTTATAAGAAATGCAATAAACCATGCTCTATATCATGCTGCATTCATCTGGGCCGGTCAACAAATATTTTCTAATTGTAAGGGATCACATTACAGCCCACCAACCTGCAAAAATTTTAAAAACTTTTCAACAAGTACATTAAACCAACCTCTGTCTTATTCCAGAGTCATCTAAGCCTGCCAACAAGTATTTTCTGATTTCAAAGGACTTCATCACAGTCCATCGACAGTCAAAAATTCTAAAAAGTTACCAAGAAATGCATTTAACCATACTCTGTCTAATTCCACAATCATCTGAATTTGCCAACCAATATTTTCTATTACTTTGGTCTAAAAAGACTAAAGTATTGAAATCCTGTCAAAAATGAGCAAATATTTGGTTGGTCTAAAACCACTTTTTTCGACGTTTTGAAACGCCCTGAATCCGAAAAAACTACAACAAAAAAATGTCCATTTGTCTGTCTGAACGTCTGGATGTCTAGATGTTTTGATGGCTGGGTGTCTGTACCCATGATATCTCGAGAATGGCTTGTCCGATTTGGATTTTTTTTTTCGAGAGGATTGAGTTGAGCGTTGAGTTTGCCGTTAAGTTGAGTATTGAGTTGGGTTCCAATTGCAAGTTGAATTCAGGCTGAGTTGGAGTTGAGTTTGGGTTGAATTAGGGTTTAGTGAGCAGTTGAGAAATCATGCGGATGGTAATGGTAATGGTATAATGGTATAATAATAAAATGGTATAATTATAATGGTATAATGGTAATTGTATAATGACAATGGCATAATGGTAATAATGTAATGATTTTATGGTGTAATGGTGTAATGGTATAATAGTATAATATTATAATGGTATAAGACATACCATTATACTATTATACTATTATACCATTACACCATTAAATCATTACACCATTACCATTATACCATTACAATTATACCATTAAACCATTACCATTACCATCCACATCGAGTGTGGATTTGTTTACATATTGTTCATACATACATACATGTATGGATATACAAACTCTCATTTTTATATATATAGATTTCTGAACTGCTCCCTAAACCCTAATCCAACCCAAACTCAATTCCAACTCTCCAAGTATGTATCAAGAAGCAAAACCAGCCTATTACGCATAATTAATTTGTAAAATCAGTCTATTTCTTTACCTTCGTAACAAAACGAGCCTATTGTATATGAATGTAGCGAATTCCCGATGATGAATGACGCTGAATTCGCTTAAGTAAAATTTATTCCTTGTAAACTGTTCCAATCAGCGGTTGAATAATGAGGAGATGAAAATAAAACTCGCAATCCAAGATGATACCAAACAATTTTGTTTTATTTTTTAATTTGCAAATAATTTTTTGATTTTAATGAGATGTTTTTCGATCAAACGCCAAAATAAAAAGAGAATGATGTTAGCTTTCGTCTAACTTAAGTTAGCTTTTTTGCTTAAATTTAAGAAAAGTTAATTTATGGTAATATTCAAAATTTGTGCAATTATGGCATTAGTACTAAAGTCGCATCGATCGCACTCTTCTTAATTGACTATATAATCTATTACAATTTGAGAGCAAGATTGACATTTGATTGATGTTGACAATTTGTGTTTACAATGTTTACGGCTAATCTGTATTGTTTTTAAAGTTATAATGATTTAAATTCAGAAAGCTAAGTATAATAATATATAATAATAAACTTAATAATTAATATTTACATATTTTTAGGTTACTACAGTGAGTTTACGTAATAATAAATTATATTGTAAGTATGGTTTGGTTATTTCAGATAGCTATACATCAACAAAAATTATTTTAAATAAAGTGTTTTAAAGCTATGTGTGCGTGTTTCATTTATTTTTGCCAAACACCTATTCCATTTTTATTTCTATAATTTACCTAACACCAATAGTTTTCTATTTTCAGCTTTTCAGATATTATTAATTCTTAAATCATATTTTTACAATTTAAAGAACAAAAACAAAATATAATCCTTAAAACGTTAAAGTAATAACAAGAAATCATAACTAAGACGGAATAGACACCGGTTTGCTTCTAAACGACACATATGAATATACTCGTATGTGTCGTTTAGAAGCAAACCGGTGTCTATTCCGTCTTAGTTATGATTTCTTGTTATTACTTTAACGTTTTAGAGAGTTTATGAAAATAGTTTTTAGGGAATTTCATAATTTATCCCATAGTGGATCGAAGTCAACGAAGAAAAAATTACCAACTAAAAATTTGTGGCCGCGAATGGCAAGTAACATGAACGAATGGGTTAAGAACTGTATTGGTTACCAAACGTCAAAAATAACACGTCACACCAAAATCAGAATTTTAACAAATTGCTCAAGTAAATGAGAGATTTAAACACATTCATATAAACTTAGTCGGGCCCTTACCCCCTTCAAAAGGTTATACATATAGTTTAAGAACCGTAGATCGTTTTACTAGGTGGCCTGAAGCTATTCCAATACCAGATATGAAAATAACCACTGTAATTAAAGTCATTATTGATAATTACATTTCTAGATTCGGCGTTCATAACCGACCAAGGTCAGCAATTTGAAAGTGATTTATTTTTAGAGTTCAATAACTTAATTGGAACGTTTCACTGATCTTGACTGTTCATCCGCAGAATAAGTTTATGGACAGAATTTACGTATTCCTAAAAAATTAGTTGTCGAAGTGTCCCAATCAAAATCTCACATAGATCCTCTCTCATTTGTAAATAAATTGCGTAACGCTATGTCGAATGTTAAACCGGTCCAACCAAGGGTTAGAATTCGAAAAGATATATTTGTCCCAAATGATCTAGATACTTGTAAATTGGTGTTATTGCGTATGATGCAGTAAGGATGCAGTAAGAGTGGGTCTCACACTTTCATATGAAGGCACTTATGAGGTTATTAACAGATTCAGAAAACAAATTGTAAATAAAAATGGAAAAAAGATATCCTATATATGGTATACTATATTAGCTATGGAATGTATTGGTAGATTTTTCCTTTTTCGTCACAAAAATAGAACGAAAAAACTGCTCTTTTGCTGCACCACTCATCATATTATTGTGGATACTTATGATTTAATAAAATAATTATTAATAATTAAAAAACTGGTATTTTAGCATATTTTTTCAAAAACGTTTATTCAGCTTACGTTTCAAACAGAATTCCTGTTCATCTTCAGAGCTTCTAAAATTTTTTTTTGATATAAAATATGGTATAAGCACAACTCAAAAACTACTTACAAATTGTTATTTTTAAATAAAATTATTAAATTAAACAATATTAAAAGTTAAATATTATTTAAAAATATGTATTATACACATATGTAAACGCGGAAAAAAAATGTATATAAAAATATTTTATCCATGTATATAAAAATATTTTTATAATAAAAATAATTAACTCCATTGCTTCAATATACTGAACTTAACGGAAGCGAATTTAGAAATGTTCAATCCTAACTAGCTGTTCCCCTAGATTTCGGAAAATCTGTATGGTTTTCCTTTAGAGTAGATCCACAGTAACTCATGTTTGGTTTCCGTTAGAATGCGTGCTTTTCAGGAACAGGAGGAAAATTTTGGAAATTCGATATACAACCATAGTGGAAGCGAATTTAGAAATGTTCAATCCTATAACTACCTCTTCAACTAATTTCGGCAAATCTGTATGGTTTTCCTTTAGAATTGGTCCACAGTAACTCAAAATTGGTTTCCGTTAGAATGCGCGCTTTTCAGGAACATAAGGAAAACTTTGAAAATTCGATATACAACCATGGTTGAAGCGAATTTAGAAATGGTTAATCATAACTACCTGTTCCCCTAGATTTCGGAAAATCTATATTTTTTTCCTTTAGAGTAGGTCCACAGTAACTCAAAATTGATTTCCGTTAGAATGCGCGCTTATCAGTAACAGGAGGAACATTTTGGAAATTCGATATACAATCATAGTGGAAACCAATTCAAAAATGTTCAATCCTAACTACCTGTTCTCCTTTATTTCAGAAAATCGGTATGGTTTTCCTTAAGAGTAGGTCACAGTAACTCATATTTAGTTTTCGTTATAGTTGCTGTAAATTATGTGAAGCCGAAACAGTTTTAATTTTAAAATAATTTATTTTACCAAATAATTTTATTTTGAAATACTATATTTATTAGTTTGAAATAAAATTGTATTGTTATATTTTAGGGAGATAAAATTTTTGTTCAATTTTTGTATGGTTAAAAGAATTTTGTTTAAATATATTCGTAATATGAATTTTTTGTTTATAAGTAGTTTTTTATTGCGAGGTTTTTACACATACATTCAAATTTGTTATTTTTAGGAAACTTAGGAAAAACTTGCCAATCGTGTTTTTTAATTACTAATAAATAAATGCCTAATAATCTTCGTTAAAATAATTATAATAATAATCATAATAAATGTTATATTAAAAATAATTAAAATTCTGTGTCTATTAATGAATAGTTGAATGAGAATTTAGACGAGAACACAACAAGCCTTTTCTGTTTTTTAAACAATAATTATTTTGAACCACTATATTTTGTGTAGTCACTAATATCTGCAACTTTTAATATTACAAAATCTTATCGTGTTCTTGTTAACCACACATATTTATCATAACATGTTATCCATATTTCCGCTTAAATATAAACCCTCCAGGCGAAAGATATCTGTATCTACATATATATACTCGCTTAATATATAACTTTATAATTATCAAAAAAATAAAATTTCGATTAATAATTTCTTAAGTTTTAACCACATAAGAAACACATTAGCATAAATTGAAAACACATTACACATACAGAATTTTAAAACCCGAATTGTAGATCAAAGAAGTAATTTTCTTAAAAGTCATTTACTTAAATTAAAAACCATGTTTATAGGCAAAAACAAACTTGTTAGTTTTTGATAAATTTTTTGCCACAAAAATTAAATTATAATAAATATATTGTGTTATATTTGTGTGTGTGTGTAATTTTAATTATAGATGATGATGAGGATATGTAAATTTTTTGAAACCCTAATACAAAATAAAAGAAAACTTTATTTAGTTAAGCTTTCTTCTAAGAAAAACTATTAGAGTTTGTGGTTCACATGTTACAACAAAAAAAAAAAAATTAATTTACTTTTTGGTCACACAAAGAAACACTTCTTAAATATACAAAAAAAACACCTTATTTGTTACTTTTAACCCTTTTCCTAATTAAAGATGCTTGCATTTCAAAGGTCTGTATATGAACATCTTAGCTTTACAAATTCAATTTTCTTCTGTTCAGTCACCCGTTAAATTTAATAATAAAGTAATGGAAAACCATAAAAACCAAAAAATAAATAAATAAATTCAATAATCTACCTTTTTTGTTACTTATTTGTCTGTATATAATCCTTTTGGAGTAAAATCTCCCTAATTTTCAAATTTTCTTCCAAAATATAAAAAAAAATGCAAAGTGGGAACATAAAAGTCGACTCGAGAAAAGATTTTTTTTTGTTCGATCGTCACCCTTTTTGTTGTACATAAATATATATGCATAATGCAGTTGTTATATTTGTTCGAGAAAGAAAATTTTCTCGCCTATTTTATTTCCAGGATATTAAACGAAAGGATAATAAAAAAAAAATCTTGAATTTTTCCACACATGTGATCATGACACGATTTAGCTAATTTTGACCGCCAATTTTATTTATATTTCTCTGGTTTTGTTCTGTTATCGATAATATTTTTTATCCTTTCGTTTGTGATAAGGGGTGAAATTTATTTGTGTATCCTGATTATGATATCTCATTATAAAAAATAAAAAAAAAAATGTATTTCTGTTTTTTATACTTTCCTTTGGGTATCCTTGGTTGCACATTCACCATCACCGCACGCTAAAAGCGAACAAAATAACAAAACGTGATTTGACAAATTCGAAAAAAAAAAAAATAAATAAATTGACAGGTTTGTTAAAAAATTTTATTATCCTTTTGTGATTTAATTTTTATTTTTATTTTTTTTCAACATCCTTAAAAATATAAAACGTAAGTTTAAGATAATAAAGGAGACTCACAACGCCAAATAAAAATATTGCATGGTTATGATATCAATTTCGATAAAAAAAAAAATAAGCAAACAAATAATAGCAAAACGAAAAAGGATAAAAGAATTGGGAGGGATGTTTGGTCAAAATTTTTATATTTCTGTTTGATCATTTTGGATTTTAAATTGAAAATAAAAAATCCGAGCAGTAATAATAATAATAATAATAAGGAAAATTGATGTATTGTTTATTTAAGGATCCGTCTATATTTTTATTTTATTTTACAAAAGAGGATTTTTTTTTTTTTGCTAAATTTGTAGAAGGAGATTACGGGAGATTTTTATTTTATTTTTTAAGTAAATGTAATTTTATTACGTTTGATTTTATTCTTTTTGGTTAAATTTTTATTTATTTTAGGAAAGTTATTTGCTTAGTTGAGTTAAAAAAGGATTTTAAAATTTTGCTTTTAGAAATTGTTTGTTTGTCTTATATTTTGTGAGGAGCGTGCAGGTTAAATTTGTGATACGTAATATTTTTTAAATCATTTCACTGATTTCTCTAGCTCTAGTTTATTTGCACTATGAAGGAAACACATTTCGTATAATTTCAATGACATATCGGAGGAGAGTTTAAATTTTTACGAAGAGTTGTGTTGTTAAGAGTTCTGCAATTCAGTGTCGATCTGACGAGTATTGTTCGACATTATGATGATCACCCATTTCTAAGCCAAGTTAAGGCCATCATCAAAATTGTATTTGTTGTTGTATGAAATCCAAAACTAACCTAAAATGAAATAATTGTATTAAAATTGAACTCCATTTAAAAACTTATTTAATTATTTAATTGTATATTTATCTTAATAGCATCAAAATTATGATTTTCTGAATTATCCAATCTGAAATAAGTAATTTAAATTAATTAATTTATCTAAATTTAATTTGATTTTTGTAAATATTTACTTTTCTGAATTTGTTTATATTCTATAGTGACAGCTAAAATTAAATGTACACATAGAACATTACAAATGTTAATTTATATGAAACTTCCAAAGCTTTATAATGTTGTGTAGATTTTTGGCTATCTGCCAGCATCCAAAAAAATTAAGAAAATGCTATGTATTGCTACTATAATACGAGTAACTTTGTTAAAATAAAGAAAAAATTCTTCTCTTTTCCAATGAACAACCGAAGTGTTCACATCGAAGAACAAGAAAGGTTAAATAAAAATTAGATTATGAAATCAATTAAAGTAAAACATTTAAACCAGAAATATTTTATTTGTGTAATACCAAACCTACCAAATTTGAGTTTATCGCACCGTAAATCTGTACCAAATTTTGAAATTAAATTGTGGAAAACGACCTGTTGGTAAAGATCAAGTATTGTGAAATATTAATCAACTTTCAATCATCTCATTAGGCTGTATCGACCCAACTGCTAATTTATTACCCTGATTTTTTCCTGTATATAGGAATCCTCCACTTGTAGTACTAGCGAATTTTACAATTCCCCTTAAAAACTGGTAACAATATAAATTTTATTGTATTTAACGCATACATGTGGGTTCTGTTTGTACCATTCCAGGTTATTTCGGAGTTTGCCAGATAGATAATTATTTTTTACGAAGAGCAGAAATTATTAAGAGTTCTGCAAATTGTATGGTTGGAAAAAATTAGGGTAAAAATTAGCAGCTTTTGTCTAAATTAAAACCTTCAATTTGTTTGTGAATAAAAATTATAAAATTGTAAATCTAACTTGGGAAAACAATATACATAAGTGTATTGCTTTGGGCCAAATGGATTAGATTTAGGTTTGGATTTATAAATTTACCAAAACAACAGCTTTGGATTTAGTTTCTGTTTTATGTAAATTCACATTTTTAGATATTTCATAATAAAATTGGTAGACAATAATTCACACTGAGTTATTTTTACAATATTGTACTTATACAAATTATTCGATAAAGTATTTTGAAGTTGCCCAAAGCATAAACTACTGGTTCTTTGAAGTCATATAAGATATAAATTAACGAGCACGGCTTGGTATAGATTTTGTAGGCCATGAATACAGCTTGCTTATGGCCACAGTAAAAAAAATTGTATTAGCCGTTAGGTATGTCTCTTGAAGTCATATAAGATATCAATTAACGAGCACGGCTTGGTATAGATTTTGTAGGCCATGAATACAGCTTGCTTATGACCACAGTGGTCATTTTTATTCGTGTTAATTGCTTTTGTTTATGTTTTTGTTTCGAAAAAAAGAAAAAATGATTAATAAAAAAAGTTAAATGTTTAATGAGGCTATCTCTAGAAATTTACTACCCTTGGATATTTTTTGAAAGCGATGTCCCTTATAGATTATAATTTATTTGGTACTTAAGCGGACAAAAATGGAATTTGTGACTCGATACAACTTTCTTCTCTTTCGTTGGATATGATATATGCAAAATTTTAATAGTAGTAGTATGGTTTACATATCTACATTTTTGGCCAAATTGAGCTATTGGTGCCAATGTAAAAATAAACTTCATTATTAATATTTTTTTACTGTGGTCATAAGCAAGCTATATCTATGGCCTACGAAACCTATACCAAGCAGTGCTCATTAATTGATATCTTATATGACTTCAAGGGACTATATCTACCTAACGGCTAATACATTTTTTTTTACTGTGGCCATTAGCAAGCTGTATTCATGGCCTACGAAACCTATACCAAGCCGTGCTCTTTAATTGATATTTTATATGAATTCAGGGGACTATATCTGCCTAACGGCTAATACAACTTTTTTTTATTGTGGCCATAAGCAAGCTGTATTCATAGCCTACAAAATCTATAGCAAGCCGTTCTCGTTAATTGATATCTTATATGACTTCAAGAGACTATATCTGCCTAACGGCTAATGCAATTTTTTTTTACTATGGTCATAAGCAAGCTGTATTCGTGGCCTACAAAACCTATACCAAGCCGTGCTCGTTAATTGATATTTTATATGACTTTTAAGAATCCTAGTTGGATCTAGAATTTTTATACTTGTGCTTGTGATGGTTTCTTGCACCAATTCTTCAAATTAAAACTTACGTTTAACTATAGCTCCGCTTTTCGTATTGAAAATGTGCAGCTATTGGCTAGAAAACACAAAAAATATTCGTATTAATTTATCCCAAAAAATATTTTTACATGTTATTAACTCATATATCTTGTAAAAATATTTTTTCAGGATAAATACTGTCATGATAGTTTTTTCGAGATGACATAAAAATAGCATGATATTTTTTTCCGGGCTTACACTAAATATTGTGAGGATAGATATATTTTTCTGGGATGACAGGTAAAATATCGTGATATTGTTGTATCATTATATATTAGTGATGCCAACACACTTTTCTGGGATAATTTTCGGGCTAACTTCACTGACATCATAATCCGTCAATAATGCAGAGCAGATACATCGGTGATATTCGATGACATTATTGAAGTAAGTATTCCAGAATCTTAGGGGAAACGAGAGAATAAAGCAAAAACGAGTAGGAAAAGGAAAATATACCAGGATTTGTATCGGGAATCAAAGTTGAAGCTGCAGAAAACAAAAGAGAAGGTCGAGAAAGACGAGAAATATAAAAGCAGGTTAGACGCGAAGAGAAGCTAAAAAACGGTAACGGTATTTTTGTATTTAATTTTTATATAGAATTGTTGAACTATTTAAAAAATAAATGATTTTAGATTAATATTTATTTTTATAAAATTAAAATTTTTTACTGTATTTATGAATTAGTGAAATAAAATAAAATCCATTCCATTTTTTTGTTTATTTGTCTAAATCTACACTAGATTTTTTCTACAAGTTTATTTACGACGTCTTGGTGGCATTCTACTAGACTATCGGGCACAATTTCTACGAATCATTGTGATTTAGGCACATGTTATGTAACATACAACAAGCAACAGTAACGTTTTTCACTGTTCCCAAATCCGACTGTTCGGTGAAATTTAGGAGTTTGTGGAACCGGCTTTTCATCAAACTGAATGCATCATCCACCACCAGAGGAATGCATCATTTTAAACTTCTTTTGCATATTGGTGAAAGTGCCTGTATCCTTGTACGGTGGAACGAGCCAGGGATTCAACGGATAGGACGAATAACAAAAATTTATTGTTAAAGAATAAAATGTTCTGCGGGGCTTGTCTTAATAAGTGCCATCGCCTTCAAACCCGAGCATCGTGCATGGCGCCTAGTTCGATGCAGTAGACTTTAGTAAAACGATTCACCGAATCCACCACCGCCTGTAGCGTATTTTGATTTTAATAAGGCTTCCGTCTATAGCTCCAACAATACCAACAATATTTGTGCATGTTTCGAACGTGGCGGTTATTTGTACCTGTTGATAGAAGCCATATGATGTATCCATTGGATATACCGATCATCCATAATGCTACTCTTTTGACCACCTTCCTGTAGAAACTATAGATCTACTTTAATTGCGTAATCTATTTGCCAGCTGTAATTAGTTTAAGTAAAATAAAAGGAAACCGAAATGCTTTAATATAAATGTATAACTGCTTTATTAGCTGTATTACAATAAAGTGAAAAAACAATATGAGTTTGACGTTTAGATATTAGCATGAGTTGATTCAATATTAAATTGGTCTGATCATTTCCCAATGAGCATTTCAACACTCCTCCTCAATTTAATAGTTGTAATTGCTTGACGAACTTCACGTGTTTTGATGTTGGCAACGGTTTTGTCATGATATCCGCCAGCATTTCGTCTGTTGGACAGTACGTACACCTTATGATTCCCTTTTCGATGTAGTCTTTAACAAAGTTTGCATCCGCATAGCCATACAACAGTTCACCGTCATGTTTGCTGTTACCAAGTACTAATTTCAAACTTGCTGTAGATTTCAAGTACTTGACAACGCGTTTCAATTCGTTCCAATCGTCTTGTGTTGGTGCGCTCATCTTCTGCGCCAGTATTGAAAAACTTGCTGAAATTGCTGGACGAGTGTTTACCGAAAAAAATAGCATACACCCAATTAAGCTTTGATAATTTTTGTTGTCGATCAGCAAATTATCTTTGCTCACTGCTTTTCCGTAATCAACGCCCATTGGTACTTTTGAATTTTTAGCGTCCTTCAAACCGAAATCCGATGTGATCTTTAGAATGTACCTCGATTGACTTAAACAATAAAAGCCGTTTGCTGTTCTTCCGACTTCTATGCCCAAGCATTTCCTTATATCTCCCAGGTATTCGATGTCAAATTTCGATGATAAAATTTGTATTACCTCATTGATTGCTTCCATTGTTTTTCCGAGAACAATACCGTCATCGACGTAAAGCAACAAAAAACACCATTCACCGTTGATGTTTCCTCGGTACAAACATCGATCTGCTGTGCTGTATTCAAAACTTGCATCGACCAAGACCGCATGGATTGCCTCATTCTATGACCTAGCTGCTTGCTTCAGCCCGTAGAGACTTTTCTTCAACCAACAAACCTTATTTTCGCCCCTTTCAAAGCCTGGAGGTTGCTTCATGTAGATTGTTTCCTTTAAATTTCCATTTAGAAATGCTGTTGTGGCATCGATGTGACGAACGATGTAATTGTTTCTGGATGCTAATGCCAACAATACTCTAAATGTCGTCTGCTTTCCCACTAGAGCGAACACTTGATCGTAGTCGGTGCCGAACTTCTGCGGAAAAACCTTGAGCCACCAGTCGTGCTTTGAAACGAGTAACACGACCGTCAGCATCTGTTTTCAATTTAAAAACCCATTTGCATCCGACTGCTTCACGACCATCTGGCAATTCGCACAATTGCCACATGCCATTTTTATGCAATGACTTCATTTCTTCTTCCATTGCAAGCTTCCATTGTTCGCATTCTTTACTTTTTAGCGCCTGTGATAACATCTTCGGTTCGATGATGTCTTGTTCTACCATGTGAATCTCTTCAATTAATCTCTTTGGTGGAACACCTTTATTTGATCGCTGTGAAACGCGCCGTTGCTGTTGTTGTGCCCCAACAGCCAAATTGTCTTCGGACCCTTTTTCGTTTTCGTCGAAACATCTGTATGCTTTCGAGTTTTCATCATACCCAACAAAAACCATTTGCGCTGACGTATTGTCCAATTTTCGTCGCTTTTCTGATGGAATATGAACGAAACATTTAGAACCAAACGTAACGCAATGCTTCATACCTGGTTTTTTGTTGTTCCATAGCTTGAATGGTGTAGTTTCGATCGTTCTTGATGGTAAACGATTTTGCAAATAATTAGACGTATTCACCGCCTCAGCCCAAAACATGTTTGGCAAATTAGCATCCACCAACATGTATCGAGCCATTTCAATCAACGTGCGATTCTTACGTTCAGCAACGCCATTTTGAAAACTTGAGTACGGTGCTGTGTATTGCATCTGAACAACGTTGTCCTGTAAACATTTCTTTACCGCAGCGCCGGTGTATTCTCCTCCTCGATCCGATCGGAGAATAACTGGCTTTCTACCGAACTTGTTGTGAACCACTGCCACGTACAGTTGCAGCTTTTCGAAGACTTCCGACTTTTCCTTTAACAGATATACGACTGTATATTTCGAAAAATCATCGATCATCGTCAACAAGTAGCGTCGTCCACTCGGCGATTCCGTTTGCATTGGCCCACAGACGTCCATGTGAACCAAATCCAAAACATTCTTTGATTTGCTTATTGACTGTTTTGGAATCGGCGACCGAGTCTGTTTTGCCTTTAAACAAACTTCGCATTTTTCCTTGATGCCGCAATCAACGATTTCGATACCATCAACCATTTGCTTCGAACACATTTCCCTGATTGCTTCTGGATCACGATGACCAAAAATTCGATGCAAATTGTGAATACAATTCGCTTTGTGCTCAAGCCTTTGAACAACTGCGTTGACTTTATTCGGTTGACGTAACACATACAAATCGTTGATTTCGTCTGCGATTGCGATTTGCACGTTTCCCTTGATGATTACGCACATTTTGTCGTAGAAGATCACCTTAAAACCTTTTGCTGCTAATTTCTTAACCCAAATTAGATTTCCCTTAATTCCTGGCACATACAAAACGTCCGTAAGTGTAGCTGCATTGATTTGCCCATCGCTGTTGACAAATTCGATTTTGCATGCACCTTTTCCTTCGACGTGAACCCTTTCACCGTTTGCAACAGTCAAGCTGCTGCCGGCCGCGCCCCACTCAACAAAGAAACCTTTATTGCCCATCACGTGACTTGTTGCAGCGCTGTCGGCCACCCAAGTGTTGATGTCACTGGTCGATGTAGTGAACAAGAATTCGTCGCCATTTTGCTTTACTGTATTCGCTTTATATTTTGAACCCTTTTCTGGATTGTTCTTTTTCCACTGTGCGTATTTTCTGCAGTCTCGCTTTAGATGACCTTTAGATTTACAAAAATAGCACTCCAAATGGCTGGTAGTCGTCTTTAAAATCGATTCCTTAGTTTCGCCTGAATTTTCGATGCGTCGATGATATTCGGCAATCAACTTGGCTTTGACAAATATCATCGTCAAATCAGCTTTGTCCCTTGATTCAAGCGCTGTAATCAATGCATCATAGCTGGTTGGCAAACTGCTCAAAAGCATCGCCACTCGCCATGCTTCCATCACCGTCTTACCATGCTCGACCAATTGTTGAAACAAATCGTTCATATCATTTATGTGCGTTTCAACATTGCCGCCGTCAGCCATCCTTTTCTTGCAAATACGCCGTATAATTGTAATTCGATTTTCGAGTGTCCTACCTTGGAAATGGTCTCCCAATGCTTTCCAAGCTTCAATTGCGGTTTTCGCCTATCGAGTGATACTGTGAAGTGGCCGCGATGTGTTCAAAACGATTTTTGCATGAGCCTTTTGATCGTTCACTTCCCATTCCTTGATTTCAGCATCTTTTGCAGTGGTTTCAGTAGCGACCAGTTTTGCTTCCGTCAAAATCGACCAACATTTAATTCCTTTCAAGAAATGCTCCATTTCATACTTCCAGTTGAAGTAATTTTCACCGTTCAATGGATGCACATCGTAGATTCTTTTTATTTCTGGACTTGCCATTTTTTTTTTTTTTTTTTTTTTTTTTTTTAAACTTTAACTTTATATGGCTTCTTTATTTTCACCTTTCGGCAAACGATATTTACTGGGCCTATAACCTGTAGAAACTATAGATCTACTTTAACTGCGTAATCTATTTGCCAGCTGTAATTAGTTTAAGTAAAATAAAAGGAAACCGAAATGCTTTAATATAAATGTATAACTGCTTTATTAGCTGTATTACAATAAAGTGAAAAAACAATATGAGTTTGACGTTTAGATATTAGCATGAGTTGATTCAATATTAAATTGGTCTGATCATTTCCCAATGAGCATTTCAACACTTCCATGTGGTTATATCGTTCACACCAAATAAATTACCCAGCTGCCTATGTGTTATAGTGTTGGAAACATATACGAAGATATGTATCTATTTCCTGGCGCCAACTTTTTGACGACCTCCATCTTTTTAGCTTGGGCAAATCTTTGATCTGTAATATAAATCTAGAAGTAAAACATATACAGTAAAATATTTAAAGAATCCATTATTTGATTCGAAGTGGTGGTACAAATGATTAATTTGTAAATACACTAGTTGGGACTTTGATTGGAATTGAAATCTAAATTCAAGTATACTTATGAATTAGAAATTAGCTGAAGATTTAATTAGCAATACTATAAGAATTAACATTAGTAAAGTTATTGAAACTAATATTAGTAATAATACGTACACTGTACATTTTATTAAAATTCAATAAATAGTAGTTAAAACAATAATTATTTCTAATTAAAATCGGCATCACTAGATTGACTAACAGTTTCCATAAAATTGGTAATTCGTGCACGCTTATTAATATCTTGGTACCTTTGAGGAGTCAGAAGATTATGATGAGGAAGTCCTTCTGGAACTGGTGGTACATTAATGTTATCTGAAAGAGTCTAAACAAAATATTGAAGTTTTATTTTCCTAATTCTAATGTACTTCTAATTATATATTTTCTATTTTCTTGTAAGTCGAAAAAATTAATTGTGTTGTAGTGTATAAAATTAATAATTCCGAAGTAGTGAAAATCTAATTGAAGAAGAATAACCATCATCGTATTGTCAAATAACAGCAAAGTATTTACCGAGTACGTAAGTGGCTTGCTTTATTCATAATCCAGTGATTCGAACCTTGAGTGACAAAAGCGAAAACGTAGCAATATAATTGCCCCATTAAGTTTCAGCAAGCTTTGCTGATTCCAGGATCACCATACATCATGCCGGTACTCAAACTTAGACGTGCTTCACCCCAGTTAGTAACAGATATCACCAAGAATCTCCTTCACGCCCAAAAAAAAAACCGAATGGTTTGCTTTATCAGCCAAAGGGTGTTGTGGTGGTAGCTAGAGGAAATTTAACTTCTCTTTAAAGTGCTTGATGAATTATTTCTCATAAATCCAAAATACTTTTTCTTATTGGGCTATTTAAATGTTTAAGTGTACGTAGAACGTTAAAAATCCAGAGAATTTGAATGATTCCGAAAATATAATTCAAACCAAAATTAATGAAATATTCAAATATTAATGAAATTAATTCATGAGCTCTCTTCTTATCGGAGTAACCTAGGGCTTTCCAATAAAGTGTATAAAAAATTGTCAGTGTTTGACGTACTATTCAACTGTTATTCAAATCTATTTACAGACGTATCCCTTAGTTCGTTTCTTCAATGGTTTCTTTTTGATTTACTGAAAATTGGTCTAGTTACGTTTTAAACGAAACACCTTATACAATAATCTTAATTAATTATAAGCAAAATATTCTTGAAATTTCCTAGTTGATCGCGTCATTTAATTTTCAAGAAGTATAATGGACGAGTACAACAGTGGTAAATTGTAAAACTGTCATTGTGTTGATTAACTGAAACGAAGTTGAAAAAACTCCACTAAAAACCGTTATTGCTTGTTATTATTAAATTTCTTGCGGCTAAGACTTGACTTTAATGAAACTGCTGCTTTAAATGAATAACGATTTAACTACAACAAAACTTTCACTACTTCTGATTAGGCAAAATGGAGTCCCGTCCCTTAAATATTTCACACGGTTCTAGGTTTAAATGTCGTGTCGCTCTCTATATTTTGTCATAAAAAATATTTTTGTATATATAACTGAAAATTTAAGCAACAATTTTACACAGTCAAAATGAAAAATGTCTTTTTGTAAATTACACTGTGTAAAAAACTGTGTAAATTACATAGTATAATTAACTCGTTCAACATTGCTTTTGAAGACCTCTTCTTTTTTCGAGAATTGATTGCTATAGAATAAGAAAAATAAAATGGTGGAGAATTAATTAAACACCTGGTTTAATTAATAATCGATAGTTTTTTGCCTGTTAAAACTAATGTACACTGCTGTCACAATACACTTCGCCCGCATCGGTTTTACAATTTGTTTAGGCCAACCAAAAATAGGATTTCAACCCTGCAAGACAGGCCTCTATTTCGCCGGTAGTCTCCTTGTTTGATGTGAGCAGCTTTTTGGCGAGCCATTTTGTCGTGTTTGGAAACAGAAAAAAATCGTAGGAGCCAAATGTGAACAATACTTTTAAGGCAGCAATTTCAGAAGGCGACCGTAATGAGCAGATGCATATCGTGGTAAAAGTGCATTATTTTCTTTGGAAAATCTGGACGATATTTGCTCTATTCTTGTCGAATCGGCTCAATAAATTAACGAAGGACTGCCCAATCGCTCTTAGCGAGTTCACTTAAATTTGTGTAAATGCTCTTTCGGAATGGATTTGCAATTTTGACTGACGGTGGACAAAATGTAAAATGTTTTTGTATCCTTTCTTGAGATTCACCGAGCTACGTTTGTGAACGAATATAAGGCCAACAATTCAATACAAACCATGGTGAATTCTTCCTGTTTCCCAGACTCTAATTTCTACTCTGTGGAACCCGTTTTGACTCCGTTGAAGCCATAAAACAAAATTTGGCGCGCGAACTGAAGGTCCTCCAGAAAAGTGTCTATAAAAAATGTTTCGATAATAGGAAAAATGCTGCCATATGTGTATATCCTCGAAGGGGAAATACTTTTATTTAACAATTCCCGATACTTTTTTGACAGAATGTATTTGCTTTACTCTAAAATCAATATGGCCTGAAAAATTACAAAGGTGTACAACAACTCAATTGAAATAATTTTGAATTTACCAAAACTCAAACAGCCAAATAAATCCCTAACTGAACTGTTTACTTAATCCTTACCCAACCCCAAGTCAACAACAACTCAATAAAACACAACCCGCAAATCAACCTCCTCACTTGAACCTTCTACTCAACAGTTAGATCTGAGTTGAGACTCAATCCTCAAACCAGCTTATACAACTGTTCAATATAGATCAAAAACCACATAGTAACAACAAGTCTTAATCATCACATGATTTGGGTCAATACACTGGGATGGTAACAATCCTCTTGAGGTACAAGTTCCAAAAACTGTTCAATTATCCCCTTGAGAAATAAAAACAAAATGGCGACAATGTAATTCCAAATCGAACCAACCATTTTTGAGATATTGTTTAGTACAAACATCTTAACATCCAAATAACCAGTTAGACGAACGGGAATGTTTTTCTTATTTTGCGGACTTAGGGATTTTTTAAACGTTACGAAAATTAATTGTTTGGTCATTTTTTGCAGAATTCAATAACATTGGTCTTTGACGATCGAAGTTAACTAAAAAATGTCCCTTACTATGCTTACCTAAAAAGCAAAAGCTAAATGAAAAAATGGCGTATTGTTGTTGATTATATTGGAGACTACATCATGTTATTATTAACGAAATTTTTCTTCTCATCAGATCTCTATTCATTTAGGAGTTCGCGAAAAAACAGCCTTCTACTGAAAACCCGTATAACTCTCCTGAGATCGATATAACGTCTTGTGTGTGGCCTAATGGAATACAAAGCCTAGGTTACTTTAGCGATATTGTTATTTTTGGTATAGAAGTCTCATTTATGGTATTTAATAACGCAAAGAGCGACTAGTGCGTATATCGTTCGAAGACAAATAAGGGTTGAACGTAGGCATAAAACTCTAAAAAAAAATTTAAGAAAATATGCTCAAAATGATCTATTTGAATGAGGTTTCTGGCTCCAGTATGCAACATTTTCAAATACGACAACTCCTACCGCAAGTACAAGGAATACTGTTTAAAAATATGTGAATCTGCTCTATAACTACAACCATCATTTAAATAATCCTGTGGTTTAAATGTACTCACGTGGCTTGTAAAATCCTACCGAACGATCTTATTAGCTTTAGAATTGCCCCACAGTATAGCTATTGCTATAGTCTTATTTGGACGCAAAAATAGCACCGATCCTCCGCTAATGTACCGGAATTCGAGATTTAGTAGTAATACTCACTGAATTCACTGTCATAATAGTGAAGTTAACTGGATTGAAATAACCGAACTTTTTTACACTCAAAAATATCTACCTGGCCTGAAACAACTATAATCATCTCACCCGAAGAAAAACATCTAATTTGAACATTAATATGAATTAAAAGAGTTATCACTTGAATTTAAACAGCTCATTAAAAATAAATTTCTGTTACCAAGTTGTTGTTTCTTATTTTTTTAACGGACATCCCTTAATCTTTAAACCGATATTTAAAATATACAATAAGAAGGGTTCCAACCCTTTTATATCACCTTTACATTTTTTATTTTTATTTTTGTAATGGATGTAATTATTAATTTCGTTCGAGGTCATTTCACTTGAAGACGGCGACAATAAATGTAAATCTAACAGCATCAAAATACAATAAAGATTTCGGTGAACAAAGCAAATTTTCCGTTTGTCCTTATGTACATATACACCACATTATACCATTCTCATATCCATATGTAAGTAGAAAAGATGCATCATGTTGATGGTGATTTAATGATTTCAATTCAAAAAATATAAGGAGAAAGATGTTCTCGTTTGCAGTTTTATTGTTTGGTTCTATTATGCAATTCTATATGATGTCAATGAACGGAGAGAATAATTTATTATATTGGTGGTCTGTTAGAAGATTTTTTGTTTGCTTCCTTTTCAATTCAGGTATAGCACACAACCACAAAAAATAAACTGGAACATACAAGCACACATGAATGGAGATTAATTGAATGATTTTTCCAAATGAAAAATCGAACTGAATGATAACGACGACACTATTAGTTTGGTTCGTGTTTTTTTTTGTTAGTCTGAATATGTACAAATAGCACTAAGACAATACGGTATTGTGTTTAAAAATTGAAATACCAAGATTTGCTTAAAAATTTTAAAATAAGACGCGTGCCATACCAAAATCAAATTACTGCGATATTTTTGCTATTTATTTATGGTCACTCAAATCGATTGGAAATTATTATTCCGATTATTTGGATTAGATGTTGACAAGCGAATGACATTCCAATTAAATTTAAAAAAATTCGATAAAATTTTAAATCGGTAAGAATTTAATGCGTATCGCAAAAAAAAAAAAAACCTGCAATAAAATACTTTTATGATAATTGCATTTGGTTCAACAGCCAAAAAATATGATAGGGATAAATACAGCCAACTCAACACGTGCTCGTTGAATTAATGAATAAAATCTGATAAATTTTTTAGTTTGTGTCCATAACACCAAAACCAAAAAAGCTAACCCCTTAATTTTGGTTCGATTTTGGGTTATTGTTCGTTTGTTTGCACAGAGTTTGAGTATTATGTATTGTTTTAAATGCATCAAATGCATCTCTATAAATTGCAATTTTATATATTATGTTTGTGTAGTGGACTAGGGTTGATTTTACTACATATTACCATAAATTTTACTTAACAACAAACATAAATACTCTTCACATTTTCCTGTGTCCGTACATACATACGGTTGAATGATAGGTGTCGAATTTTTGTTTTTTAATTAATTTAAATCGAAATCCATCTGTTTGCCTGATTGCATATAATTTGCATTTTACAGCAACAATAGAAAATAAAATGCATTTCTCGGATGCATTTACCAAAACAAAAAATTTATTATGTACATAGTTTTTGATTACGTTATGTAGGTACATAAAATATGTGCACATATTTCGGTTGCTTTGGACAACTGCTGGATAAACTAGGAATGCATTTTTCCAATTACTGTGTATAGTGTGTAGATATTTTTTAATTAAATCAAAATTATACAAAAAAAGGGTTAAATAAAAAGTCAATTTATCAATAGATGTACAGAAAAGTGTTTGATTAATTGACTTGAGTACCGGAAAACAAAAAATGCATTAAACAATTTTATTTTAAAATAAATAGACCAAACATAATCATTCAAGGATAATGAGATATTATTATTGCCTCTCTGCATAATGCTAAAACAATCTAAGTAGATTCAATATTCGAAAACGTTGGTAGCTAAGCCGTTTGGTCGTCCAAAACCAAAGTTCATCTTCAGAAAGTCAAATCAGAATATCAAGACAATAAAATATCCTACACGAAAAACAAAAATTTAGAATCCAAACTAAAAAACTAATAAACTGCAATGAATAAACTGATTTTTACGAATATTTGTATCTTGTGAACCAACTCACCAGACCAATGCATGAACCCACGAACGAAAATAAATCGGTGTATCTAATGAAGAATCATAGAAAATCCAAAATTAAAGCAGTCACTCAATGGTACACTGATCCAAAATTGTATTCAGTTTAAATGTGTAGCCCAGTTAGCGGTTAGTGATAACATCTCTTCAGTTGTTTTATTAAACTCACCTGAAAAAGGTAGAAATATTTCGAAAAAATTGGGGGCAACAAACAGAGCAATTTTATGTTTTTATTTCATGAGGAAAATTGACTCATTGAGAGAACTTAATATAAATTCTATTTACGAGACGAAGGCAATATTTTTTTTTTTGTATTTTATAGCAAAATTTTATAGAAAATGTTGACAGAAATTGTAACAGAACCAACAAAAAATCATAAATTTGAATTTCTTGTTAGGCAAGATTTTAGAAATTTTTTAACTATGATAAATGCTATTATAAATATGGTTGATAAATATCAAATACAGTTTCATTCGTATTGGCATAAAAAATATATGAATATAATGCACTGTATCTGGCAACAGGGAACCACAAACCAGGTTGGCAGTAGCTTGCCAATGCTTCTAAACAAGCATACATTCGTTGCTGAAATGACGGAATGTATAACAACCGTTCTCAAAACCAAGGTGTAGAAATTTCCTCATTGCATAGGGGCAATTGACGGAAGACACGTCAAAATTCAGGTAAAGTAATTTCAAAAATTTATAACTTCAATTTTACAATTTAATTTTCAGTGAGACCAATTTTGGCCAACATTTTTATGAAATAAGCTTCCGTATTGCTTTCAAAATATTAAGTCAGAAAATGTGAAATATTAGCAATTCTACAAAATTTCCGTAATTCTGCGATTAAATAGCCATATTAACCGAAAAGTTTCTAGCTTTAAATTTGTAATAAAAATTTTAGGATCCCTGAACCAAGCGATGAGAGAGGGAATTTTACAAACTACCTTATATTTTTGTGACCAATGATGCGTTAGCATTAACACAAAAATACAAAATTGGTATTTATCGGCAAAGTCGGTGAAATGGAGAATATTCAGAACGACATACAACAATCGTATTACACGAGATCTTATAGATCATGATGTATAAGATGAGTTATTGTACCAGGTAAAATTTTTTCACACTTTTGATAAGTTTAAAATATATTTAAAGGCAATATTATTATTTATTTTTAGGTTCTTGGAATAACCACACCAAAACCTTCACGCTTCTTCAGGAAATAAATGGGAACTCGACAAATTTAGCCAAATTGCTACGAGAAAGGTTTTCGCGATTGCTTTTCTGCTGAGGGACAAGTAGTATATGTCGGCAAATCTGTAGTAATAACAAAACTTAAGTAGATCTCCATGCATTTTTTTGTACTGCTTGACTATCAAAGCGTTCGGTACTCGTATAACGCTCCCTTTTGTGGTATACAATTTTTTTTAGCTGATGCTGATTGCTTACGAGGTTTTTTTTTTGATTAAATTATTGATACTATGTAAGACATGTTTGAAGGTATGCTTTTTAAAAACTCAAAATAAGTACACTTAAGGTAATTTAATTGAACGATCAATAAGGTGTGAGTGATCATAAAAGTTAGAATTGTTTTATGATCTGATTTTTTTCGGTTAAATGAAATTAAAAATTAATTCGGTTTACAAAGTTAAAAACCGTGGTTGCCTACCGCCATAAATACCGGCATATACAACCTTGTTCCGCAGTTTTTATTTGTGCAACAATATTTCATCTTCCACATACATCTAACATGCAACATGACTTTCATCTCATAACAAACAATTTTTCTTTCTAAGTTTTTTTTCATAATTCTTTTCATCCTGATTATTTTAATCAAGATTTCTATCCTTCTTAAATTGAACTACCTACATATTTAGGGGAATGAATATTACTAATTTATAATATGTTTTAAGGTAGTAGGGTGTAGCTTAGGATTAGGTGATAATTATTTATAATTTACTGTTCAATTATTCTTATTGGTTAATGGCTATTAATTTTTCGTTTTTACTTTAACTTTTGGAACTTACATTTTATTGATTGTTGGTATTATATGAGAAATTAAAAGTATTCTCGAACTGAGAGTGAGGTAAAATGTGGATATACTCGCGGTAGGTTGATCATTGTTGAAGTTGTGGTATGTTCTTATATTGTTTCCGATTTTTTTCCTTGGTTTAATACAGACATAGGCGCCTTACGGAAAACCCCACCCCATTGCCCTGGAACGTTGCCGGATTAAGTCAGCCGTCTGTAAGCTCTGCATGCGTACATTCTGTTCACCTACTAAGTAGGTACCACAATAGAGTTTCAGTAGAGTGGCAGCTAACTACAACAAAATTTGGTTAATCGGATTTATTATTTACGCCGTTCTTCACAGACGTGAAGAGTGTTATGTATGTTGTAAACACATTCTGTCAGTTTGAAAATTGGTATTGCAGTCTTTTATTTTCGTATTTTTTATTTTAATTTGTATTAAGTATTTCAAGTCGTTTGTCAGAAGACATGGTCGGTTGCTAATCACATCTTAGGTGATAGTGTTTATAATTATGTTGATATAATTATGTCCAGTGATTCAGTGATTCTTACGGATTTTAAATCGTTATATTTTTTTAATATTGTATCTCTGTATCTCTATTGTAATTTTCTTTATTAATCCTGTGGACGTTACTGAAATTGTTGGTATAATAAATGGTGTAAAATGTAGTAACATTATAGATATTCTTGGTATAAGTCATACATTACTACATTTTGTAATCAAAGTTTTTTGAATGGCAGTGTTCCTGATTGCTTGAAAACAGTAGTTGTAGTTCCGTTGTTTAAAATGGGTGATAAACTGCTTAAGGATAATTATCGTCCTATATCCTTACAGCCCAAAATTATGAAAATTCTGGAAAATGCTTAAAAATTACGCGTTGATGCCTTCTTTTCTAAACATAATATTTTAAATAATTGTCAATATTGTTTTAGGTCTGGAAAAAAAACTGAGTCAGCTTTAATTGATTTTTTGAATGAGGTTCAAATTAATTTAAATGGGGAAAAGTGTGTTGGTGCTGTTTTTATTCATATTAAGAGGGTATTTGACATGGTGGATCACAATTTACTTTTACGAAAACTTTACAAGTGTGGTTTCACAGGTTTACCATTTCTATGGCTTAAATCATATCTTCGTAACAGGTTTTTTAAAGTAAAAATTGATAATTGCTTTAGCATGCTGTTTAAGGCTGATTTTGGAGTTCCACAATGTTCGATCATCGGTCCCGTGTTATTTTTAGTTTAAATAAATTCTATATTTAATTTGGATTTGAAAGGCACAATTATTGGTTTTGTTGATGATATGGCACTGAGCTGTTATGGTTGAAGTACTTCAGAAAAATTCAGCCATATTAATTCTGTTATGAATACATTGCGATCTTGGTTTTTTTAGATTGGCCGTTCCAATTAAACCTGTTTATAATTTTAAGTATCTAGGTTTGCATCTGGAAGATCAAGGAGCAATTAAATTTTTCTTTACGTGCCATGTATTTACTGCGTCAGTTTTGTCCACCCGAAGTTTTATTAAATTTTTATCATGAATGTGTTGAATCTATAGGCTTTTCTATGAACACATTGGAACCTTATACATTTTGCAAAAATACATTGTTTTTGTTAAGTTTTTTAGGGTTCTTGGCCAAATTTTTGTGGCTTGTCAAATATAACCATTGCAATACCTTTATGTATTTAAAGTTGTAAAATTATTTTTCTCTAGAAGTGAGCACCGTATTCTGAGATTAAGTGCTTGTTACGACATAATTTAAACAAATGTTAAATAAATATTTATTTACTGGTTTTTTAAACTCATCGCTTACGACATTCAGTATGCTGCACTTGTCAATATGGCTACACCAAATGGACTAATTATTGCACCTAAAAAAAAAATTACGTTAATCCGGTAGTTATTTTGTCGTAAAGCCGAGCTTCTGTAACTTTATTTTTATATAGAAGATCCCGGATGTTCCAAATAGCTGGTGGGTTTCAGCTTCTATAATTAATCCCGAAATAAAAATTTTTGATTTTTTTATCAAAATGATTCGCTTGATACGATAAATAGTTGTGTAGTGATTGAAAGTATTTCGCTCAGTTTCAAAGTCAAATAACAGCACGTCCTCCAAAACAGTAAGTTTTTATTACCTGAAATTGAAATTGTATTTTATTATCGGAAATATGGATAAAGGGAATGTTTATTAGATTTTAATATAGGCACAATAGCAATTCAAAGAAACTTACCGTAATCCTTAGCATAATGGGTATAACCCATTGTTTTAAATAAAAAGTTTTTCTCAGTAAATTTTACAACCATAGTCTGGAATTGGAGACAGTAAACCATAGTAAATAATGAATTTGCTTATTTTATTCATTTTTTATAATTTAATTAAATTGAAATTTTAATATTTATAATAAACAAAAAAAAAATCAGTGTGGGCTGTGTCGTCTACACGGCCGAAGGCGTTTTGCAAGATAAAGTTTATATCTACTACTTTCTGCTGTATACGCACGTACAGAGGTGGTGTTTAAATGATTAAGTACTGGCGTTTGGTAGGCAGGTGCCTCTAAAATTGGTTAGTGGGTTGAAAACGCAGTCTATAGCATAGCGCAGTCTATGTTAGGGGTTTTCTCGCTATAGTGGGCTCAAGCATTGTCAATCGCTATTTCTAATTTGTGATTTAAATTAATTATTTTGATTTAAAATAAATTATGCGACATTATGCGTGAGACATGAAGCCTAAGCAATACTATATTTAAATTTAAATTAAAGCTTGATGTTAATCAGTAATGCATGATGTTTGTACCAAACATTTCGTGTCACTCACTTTCTGAACATGCGGCTATGAGGTGTAAGGTGTTATTACATAAAAATTATGTACGTTACTAAGTTTATGACAATTTCGAACTTCACTACAAATTTATCAAAACTATAAAATTATTTGAGTACGCGAGAAAACCTTCTCATCTTACACACATTTTACAACACATTTACAATCCAACAAAACGTACTAGAATTGCTACTTTTACGAGAGTCACACTACAATAAACACAACTTTCCAGTGAAGTTTGACTCGAGGATGATGGTATAGCTATACAAAAACCGTAAAAATGGCGAAGCCAAATAACAATGAATATTAAACGAATAAAGTTATTTAAATTAATATATATTAACAGTTATATATGATATAGTTCTCTATTTGGCCTGACAAAGTTGTGTAGCATAGTAGAATATTATGCAGTTTCAAGTCTCGATATACTTCTTACTTCAACCATTGTTTAATTAAATTTTAAGATGAAACTAATTTTTCGAATTTCTTTATTTCATAAAACCAAATAATTCTCCGATTAAACATTTTTTATAAATATTTTATTTTTTCAAAACAATATTTCACATACTTCGTCGCAGATCGATTTTAAAACTTGGCAGAAAATTTGCCCGCCACCTAATAATATAATATATCATGTCGTACATTTTATGTACATATATTAAAATTATTCCACTTCAAAAACGCTAAATTACTCATCACCTAATTAATACAATTTTCTATACTTAAAGCAAACTTATTTGTCTCAAAATAGTAATAAGAATTTTGACGCCAAAATACTTCATTGTGTACGACGATTTTCTATTATCTTCCGATTTGATTCAATTTTTGGATCGCACAATAAAAACATATTTCTTATTGTTTTCTCGAGACCAAAAAAAAAACACTTGTGTTTCCGAAAAACTTTTATTACTTTTTAACACATTTTAAGTTGCAACAGCAAAAATTATAAAAACAAAAACTCAATCATAAAAATTAATTAAGAAAAATAATAAAAATTTTCGTTTAGTTTTTGTTTTTGACCAAACTATATAAATTTTATCTTTTATCTTAATTTTTATCGTACATATATAAATGAAAAATCGAAAAATTTTTAACATCCTCTCCCAAAGGTGTTGTAATATTTAATTTTTCCAAACATTTAAGTATGTATGTTAAGAGGTACATACATTCTACTAGTTCGTAAACTATTTTATAAAACAACAAAAAAAAAACTTATTAAAATTAGAATATTACAATGTATGATCCTACAATAGTGAAAAGGATATTAATTTGTTACAATATAATATACTAAAAATATGCTCAAAATCAAAGACCACCTACAATGTTATATAAAACATTAAGTTTAGTTTAGTAAAAATGTTCAACAAAACAAAAAAAAACTTTAAAATGGTAAAGTTTTATTGTATTATGGTTGTAGGGGGGTGAGAATTTTTTTTATTTTTTATTTACCATAACAATTTTTCACCCCCTCAATATTTATATACATACATAATAAAGCGAGAATACACAATAATTTTTGAAATTAGAAATATGAAAATAAAATTAGGAATCAATAAACACGCGACTACTTAAGATGAAAAATTAACTGAAGTGACATGTGGCAGCTCAGTATGAGCGGACATGACGATGTGTGTACATATAGACGAAATATGTTTTTGGTCATGTTTTATTTTCCCATTACCGAGAAGAACTGTAAATATTTATTTCGATTTGATTGCATAAGTGGCAATTTTACTATTTAATTGGATTTAATTTCATACAGCAGAGAGTCGTTGTTGAATTTTTGTTTCACAAGGTACAATATTAATTTTCTTAAAGTCATAAGTTCCCCCACTAAAATAAAACAATATGGCTATTTTCGAAACGAAAACTTATTTGGGGAATCTAACATATTTAAATTACTTATTTAGGCAGGATGGTTTACTTTTGATCTCATCCTTACAGAAAACCTTAAACATAAAAACCTATCTAACAAAATAATAAATTTTCCATATGGTTGTAAAAAAAACTAAAGATTTCGACGTTTTGTAGAAAACAACGTTTTTCCAAAATTCGGTTACATTCGGTTTATTTGAGTAAAAATTTGCTAGGTTCAATAATCATACGGTTCCGTTATAATTAATTTTTGGTTTTCTTGTTTGATTTTCAAGTTTAGTCGCTGAAAATGTATTTTTACGAATTTTTTTAATAAACTTATGTAGGTATGTAGGTATAACTAAATGCGCGAATTTTGCCAAAATGCTGAATGAAAAAGCTCAATTTGCTGAAATGCTAAACAATTTTCGTTTTAATACATGTATTTGTTTTATTTTTGACGACTTTTGAGTACAAAATCCTTGACTTCCTTGATGTGGTGTTTAACGGTAAACGTCTAAGGACGGCAAGACGTTCATCGTCTTTAACTCATTCTCTGCCTTCTTCATTGATGAAAAGTTGCCATCTTTTGTTTATGTTTGGCTGTATCACTGAAACGTTGTGTGGTTTAAGGACAATCAAGAAGTTTAATAGTATTAGAAAGTCAAAATTATCCTCAACCTTGACTGTATTTACGTGAGTGTATTTATCCCAATGGTTATCCTTAGATGAATTTTCACCGGTTGAATTACATGTTTCCTAAGTGTGCCAAAGCAGTATGCCAATTGAAGGGCACATGAACATCAACAATTTGTTTCTATTTTAAAATTTGACCTACTAAATACGACCAATCTGAACACAATATTCTGTAGGACAATTTTGTTTGCCTGTTTCAAAAAATTTGGAAGGAGCATGAACATTGAATTCTTCGATTTAAGTCCCATCAATAATGTATGCTAGAAGACTTGCTTGGCGCAGAACTAATGCCTTCAGATTAATATGCTTCAATCACTAGTAGTGTCACGATTCAGAAATAAAAAAAGGATGGAACGCTGAAACTAAAAGTGCTCAATATGAAAAAGTTTTACCGTTGAATCACAGGTATTGACTTGTCTGGAAATTACTATGCTTTCTATTTTGTCTTGAATCTTTGTTTTGATTTGCACCGAAAAACTCCATGATCACCACTTAAACAATTGAAACAGCGATTGCAAAGCTTTGCTATTTTTCTGTCTCTTCTAGCAAAGCCAACTTAATAAATAAAGCCTCCATGTTGACGATATTTTTTTAAAAGCTTTTTTTAAGGTATCAAAAAATCCAAAAGAAAATGTTAATTCCATAGTTTTTATATGGAGAGATATGACCTCAGTTTATTCAAAATATATTAATGAAAATTGACTCGAAATTAATTTTATTTTGATTCAATTGAAACTATAAACTTTATTTTCCACCTGACTTGGACGATTTTTTTGTGAGCTTTTCCAATTTACGGTAATAATGATAACAAAATAAGATATTTTATATCTGAAAAAGCTTAAAAATAGAGTACATGCATGTAAAAAAGAGATATAAATATAAAGGAAAAGGCGCGACGTTTACAATAATAAACATGACAAACAATATAGAAACAAGGTAAACATAAGAGAAATGAAGCAAATACATAATATGAAGCATATTATCAGATGACAGCAAATAAAAAGCAAAGCCTACTTAATAAATAATAAAAATATTATTTTCAAAATTTGTTGTTTTTTTTGTTTGTCATCCGCTCATCATACTTCGTCAGTGTTTTTTTCCCTTTACGTGTTGACATTGTTCGTATATTTTATGTTATTTTATTATTGTAAATGTCGTGAATTTCCTATTTCATATGTTTATCTCTTTTTTATATTTGCGTACCTACTCTATTTTTAAGCTTTTTTAGAAAATCAAATATTTTATTTCATTATTCCTGGCGGGAAATTGTCAATTATTTACCCAATAAAGCCTGAATTCCATTGCGAATAAAAGTTTGTCAGTCAAAATAAAGCGAGATAAAAATATAAAATCGGTGGTTGTGTGAAAGAAACACAAAACGAAGTCAGTCAAGATTTTACTTACATAAAATGTGTGTTTGTATTAGTGGATCGCCATAATTATCCTCAAAAATTATCAAAATCAAGGTCATTTTATGGTTATCCAACTAATATACGCACACAAATTTTGTGTACGAACGCAAATTTTTTTCCGCACACTAAGATAATTAAAAGTTTGTTAGTTTTATGGTAATTGTCATAAGTTTTTTTGGTGGTTGCTTCTAAAATAGCTGTGATAATAAAAAATATAAAGTTTGTGTACAGTTAAATTGTGAAAAATTGGGATCAATTGTGATAATATCGCTAAATACTATTATTGGCAATTTAATAAAGTAATCGTCTTTTTTTAAATAATTTATTGGTGGTGAAAAAGCCAAATTACCACTCCAAGTGATAACATTTTTATTTTTTATTTTTTGCTGTCGCTGTCAAAATTTATCAAGATATTTGTGCTATAAAAAAAATAAAAAAAACATGCTTTATCTTTGTCACTCCAATGGATTTTTCTTTTTTTGTCTTCTTTCGACTTGAAGTCAGTTCAGTCAATTATTCACAATGGAATTCAGGCTTAATTCGACAAGAAACATTTTGGTGTACATACAACTAAATGTTTCTTGTCGAATTATTGGGTAAATAATTGACAATTTCCCGCCAGGAATAATGAAATAAAATATTTGATTTTCTAAAAAAGCTTAAAAATAGAGTAGGTACGCAAATATAAAAAAAGAGATAAACATATGAAATAGGAAATTCACGAGATTTACAATAATAAAATAACAAAAAATATACGAACAATGTCAACACGTAAAGGGAAAAAACACTGACGAAGTATGATGAGCGGATGACAAACAAAAAAAACAACAAATTTTGAAAATAATATTTTTATTATTTATTAAGTAGGCTTTGCTTTTTATTTGCTGTCATCTGATAATATGCTTCATATTATGTATTTGCTTCATTTCTCTTATGTTTACCTTGTTTCTATATTGTTTGTCATGTTTATTATTGTAAACGTCGCGCCTTTTCCTTTATATTTATATCTCTTTTTTACATTCATGTACTCTAGTTTTAAGCGTTTTCAGATATAAAATATCTTATTTTGTTATCATTATTACCGTAAATTGGAAAAGCTCACGAAAAAATCGTCCAAATCAGGTGGAAAATAAAGTTTATAGTTTCAATTGAATCAAAATAAAATTAATTTCGAGTCAATTTTCATTAATATATTTTGAATAAGCTGAGGTCATATCTCTCCATATAAAAACTATGGAATAAACATTTCCTTTTGGATTTCTTGATACCTTAAAAAAGCTTGTTTTCATCAAGTAGACTTTGCTTCTAGCTATATAGCATTAAATTTTGGACATTTGTAAGTCATAATTGACTGTGTCGTTACATAAACCGCATTTAAAGCTATTTAAAACAACATTTCAAGTGTTGCTCTTTAGTAGAAATATTTCGTCTAAATAAACCACTCAACGACGCCAAGGCATCCGCTCTGCGCAATAAAAACTTCAATAGTTCATCGACCTGTAAACAAAATCATTTATAATTTCAATTAGGAAAATAAACAATGCCTGTTATAGGTGTATAATACATCTAAGCTATATTTGATTATTCACTTCAAAGTAAAGTAAACAAAGTGGCATAATATTAGCCATGTTTTTTTATAGATCTGTATAAATCTTTTGTCCAGATTAAGTCGAAATTAATTACCTTATAGCTAGGTTAATTAAAATGTTAAAAGACGGTTAGATAGATCTTAAGTGCTTCTACCCATAATCACAAAATTATAACAAAATATTTGTCAGACTTTTAGAAGGAGTCTGTACTTGGATAAGCTCTTCTATTAGAGAGTTTTATTATGCTCAGGTGACCTAAAAATGGGCTACGAAACACATTCGGCGAGAAGTGACTAAATGGATTGGCATTATTAATTATGACGGTGTTCTCTGTGAATTGGCCTTACCCTCATACACTATTATTATTATTATTGGGGGGCCATGCGGGCGATCAGCCAATTCGCACTGCGACCTAAAAGATCTATTGTGCTGGCCCCTGCTTAATTATCCGTCCAGTCAATATTCAGGTTCTTAATGAACCTGACAATACTGCCTCCCAGTACGTGACACATACTATCTGGGCTAATAGCTCTCCCTCCTAGATGTTCACTACAGCATGTAGTTCCGCTAGAAAGACGGTAGCATTGGAGCTCAAGGACACCGAGAGGGTTGTCCCACTCCCGTGTATTCCTACTCCTGCCTTGTATTCCGTTTGATTTTACTCTTACGAGTTGCTGGGAATTGCAAATCACCTGTAGGTCACCCAGCTTTACTGCAGGAAGGCTAAATAAAACTGGAGGGTGCCTGGTATCCAGAGTCCGCATATTTTGGACTGATTAACCTATTAGCCATTCATCTTTCGGCATATGCTGTTCCACCTTAGATTAGGGTTTTTTGTCAAGGTTTTCTCCTTTAGCGCCGTACTTTAGCCTGTGCCAAATGCCAAAAATGTGCCAAGTGGCCTTAGTTAACAGTGGTTGCCACGAGGAGGCAGTAGGTACACTTGCGAATTGTGAAGATGTTACCCCTTACACAATTGTACCCATCACGCAGCTGCCTAATGACAAGACCAGAACAGCTCACGTGATGCGCACCCTACTGGAAGGTTACGGAGCTGGTAGATTAATTTACTCAACTTTGATCCCCCCTCCAATAGACGCTAACTCCTTCCCCCCCCCCCTCATACACTAAATTGGTTCACAAAATATTGTGAATTTAAAACGAATTTGTCACAAAATTAATCTAAATTGTCCAACTTACCTATCACTATCGATTCAATTTCGATTGTAATATATCTTGTTGATCTCATTAATAAAACTTTTAAATATCATGCATCTTATGAGTGGTGTGAGTCTTATGAATCTTATTTATCTTACAATTACCTACCATATGAATATATTGGGTCTTATACGAATCTTATGAAACCTATTTATCTTCAGATCTTATGAATCTTGAAAGTCTAACTTATCTTATAAATCCTATGTATCTTAAAAATCTTATGAATCTCCCCAATCTTAGCAATCTTACAAACGTTATGAATCTTATTAAACCTTTAATAATCCTATGAATCTTATGAGTCGTGAAAACGAAGATATTGATGAATCAGCAGAAGTGGATGGTCTTCCAAATTGGGCGTGATGACCAATTAATGATGGGTTGAAATTTGGTTGAAGAGAAGGAAAGTAATTAAGGCGGATATGCAACCTTATTGGTTTTTCTAGCAAAATGTCACAAAATCAACACTTTTATGAAAATTATTACTTGAAATCCTTATTTTAATTAAGTGTTGGATCGCTTTTTAATATTTGTTGGTTTTATTTCACTTTTAAAGAAAAGACTTATTTTTTCGAAGGCTCGATTTGAATTAATATAAAATGTTTACAATTATTTGGAAGTTTTCACATTTGTAAAGTAAACAAATATGGCAGTAATAGTGAATGTTTGTGGGATTATTTAAAAAATGGTAAGCGATTTTATTTTGAATAAGAACGACCTTAATCGAATTATTCTTTTCCAGATTTTAGCTGAATTTAAACAAATCGTTTGAATCTCAAGAATTTACTAATTTTATTAATTTTATGAATATTATAAACCTTATGAATCTTATGAATATCACGAATCATATAAGTCGTAAAATCGTATAAATTCTATTAATCTCTTTAATATTATGAATCTTATTAATCTTATGGATCTAACGAATCATATGAATCTTGTGCGTCCAACGAGCCTTACGAATTTCAAGTATTTTATTAATCTCACGAATCCTATAAAACTTGTGGATCAACTAATTCTTATGAATCTTCTAAATTTTAAGAATATTTGGAATGTTATTGATTTTTGAATTCTATAAACTTATCTAAACGAATCTTATAAAACATAGGAACTAATCCTATAAATCTGATCAATTTATGAACCTTATGAGTCTTATAAGTCATTTGAATCTTGCGAACTTACTAGTTTTAATAATTTGATTATGAATCTTATGAATAAATCTTTTGAACCTTATGAATCTAATGACTCTTAAGAATCTTATGAATCTCACGAATTTTATTAATCTGACGAATTTTTGAATTCCTTGAATTTAAACAATTCTTATGAATCATAGGAATCTTATGAAACTTATTAGTTTCATGAATCTTATAAATCTTATGATTGTTTTGAATTTTAAAAGCCTTATATGAATATCGTGAGTCTTACGAATCTTATGAAACTTATGAATCTGATGAATCTTATGAATCTTTTGAATCTTATGAATCTTATGAACCTTAAGAATCTTAAGAATCTTATGAAACTTATGAATCTTATGAATATTATGAATCTCATGGATCTTACGAATCTTATGAATAATATGACTCCTATGAATCCTATGAACCTTATGAGTATTTTAAATCTTATGAATCTTATGAATCTTATAAATCTTATGAATCATATGAATCTTATGAATCTTGTGAATCTTATGAATCTTATGAATCTTATGAATCTTATGAATCTTATGAATCGTATGAATCTTATGAATCCTATGAATCTTATGAATCTGATGAATCTTATAAGTCTTATGACTCTTATGAATTTTATGAACCTGACGAATTTTATGAATCCTATGAATCTGATGAATCTTACAAATCTTATGAATTTTATGAATCTTACGAATCTTATTAATCTTAAGAATCTTAGGAATCGTATGACTCTTAAGAATTTTGAATCTTATGAATTTTATTAATCTGCCGATTTTTTGAATACATTGAATATAAACAATTCTTATGAATCATAGGAATCTTGTGAATCTTATTAATTTCTTGAATCGTATAAATCTGATGATTGTTTTGAATCTTATAAGCCTTATATGAATATCGTAAGTCTTACGAATCTTATGAATTTTATGAATCTTATGAATCTTATGAATCTTATGAATCTAATGAATCTTATGAATCTTATGAATCTTATGAATCTTATGAATCTTTTGAATCTTATGAATCTTATGTGTCTTATGCATCTTATGAATCTTATGAATATTATGAATCTTATGAATTTTATGATCATATGAATCTTATGAATCTTATGAATCTTATGAATCTTATGAATCTTATGAATATTATGAATCTTATAAATCTTATGAATATTATGAATCTTATAAATCTTATGAATCTTATGAATTTTATTAATCTGCCGATTTTTTGAATACATTGAATATAAACAATTCTTATGAATCATAGGAATCTTGTGAATCTTATTAATTTCTTGAATCGTATAAATCTGATGATTGTTTTGAATCTTATAAGCCTTATATGAATATCGTAAGTCTTACGAATCTTATGAATTTTATGAATCTTATGAATCTTATGAATCTCATGAATCTAATGAACCTTATGAATCTTATGAATCTTATGAATCTTATGAATCTTTTGAATCTTATGAATCTTATGAATCTTATGTGTCTTATGAATCTTATGAATCTTATGAATATTATGAATCTTATGAATTTTATGATCATATGAATCTTATGAATCTTATGAATCTTATGAATCTTATGAATCTTATGAATATTATGAATCTTATGAATCTTATGAATCTTATGAATCTTATGAATCTTATGAATCTTATGAACCTTATGAATCTTATGAATCTTATGAATCTTATGAATCTTATGAATCTTATGAATCTTTTGAATCTTATGAATCATATGACTCTTATGAATCTTATGAACTTTATGAATTTTATGAATCGTATGAATCTGATGAATCTTATAAGTCTTATGAATTTTATGAATCTTATTAATCTTAAGAATCTTATGAATCTTAGGAACCTTAAGAATCGTATGACTCTTAAGAATCTTGAATCCTATGAATTTTATTAAATTGCCGATTTTTTGAATACATTGATTTTAAACCCCTCTTATGAATCATAGGAATCTTATGAATCTTATTTTTAAGCCTTATATGAATATCTTGAATCTTACGAATCTAAAGAATCCTATATCTTCAAATCTTATAAATTCTGTGAGTCTAGTGAATCTTAAAAATCCTGTGGATCTTAAAAATCTTATGAATCTTATGAATCTCACGAGTCTTCTGAATCATCGCGTGATCATTCCAATCCTACAAACCTTAAGCATTTTATAAAACTTTTATTAATCTTATGAAACTTATGAGTCGTTCGAATCTAGTGATTAATTTTCTAATTTTATTAATTTGTGAATTTTATGAATTTTACGAATTTTATGAATATTACAAATTTTATAAGTCATATAAATCTTATGAATTCTACAAATCTCTTAAATAATATGAATTTCCTGAATCCTAAGGATCTCATGAAGCTTGTTTTTTAATTTTTTTTAAATATATTTTTACAATATCTGAAAACACTACAATAAGATTAGTAATAAATTTTTTAAATATTTAAATTTATATAAATTGTAAGAAACTAAACTCAACTAAATTCCTATGGAAGCTCAGTCGCTTGAACCGAAGATGGTTATAACGCAACTGCACAATTTCTTTATTTATTCATTAATTTTATTTAATTCTTTAATGGTCTACTTTTAATACATAATTTACGGTACATTATTTTCCGATTGATTTAATTTATTAATTTTACAAAATATTAAGAAACAATTCATTTAACTCATTTATAATAAGCTAGTTCTAATAATACCATTAAATAAAATACCCATCAGTTTAGTTTTCAAACTTAAAATCAAAATTTTTGTTCACACGTTGTTGTTCAATCTTATAAAACTTTTGAATCTTGTGCATCTTACGAATCTTGAGATTCTTATGAATTTATGAATCTCGAATATCTTACTACTGGACGGATAATTAAACAGAGTCCGAGCATAAAAATCTTTTATCTTTTCTTCAACAATAATAACTATATCTTGTTAGTCTTACGAAACCTATGAGCCTTGTGGATCAACTAAATTTTATGAATCTTTGGAATCTCAATAATCTTTTGTTTGTTATTAATTTTGTAATTCTACGAACTTAAACAAAGCTTATAAAACATTAGCCGTGCTTTCCATAAGAACCGCACTAGAACTCGATAAACTATGTATAATTTAATTTTATTTTATGTACGCCGTAAAAAATTAATTTCATAAATCAGGAATATGTAGTGTATTTGACATAAATACATATTTTAAGTTTAAAAATTTCTCAATTCAGTTATTTCATCAATATTTTCTTATTTCTTACTGACGTCATTACATGCAACTACACTCAATAAATTCATGGGTTTATCAAGTGTAACTAAAAAATAAGCTATAATTGTAATTATTTGTTACTGTAACAATTAAAAATCTGTATTTATGTTAAATGCACTACATATTGGCACTTTAAGAATTTCTTTTTTTTTCTATTTACATAGAATATAAGGAATTTAAAATTTATCGAGTTCTAGTGCAGTTCTCATGGAAAACACGACTATAGGAATCTTATGAACTTTATTAATTTTATGAATCTTTCCAATCTTATCAATCTTACAAACTTTAAGAATCTTAAAAAACTTTTATGAATCTTAAGAAGATATGAACTTATAAGTTATTTGTATCTAGTGAACTAACTAGTTTTATTAGTTTGATTAATCAAATTTAATTTGATTTCAAGTTTGATTTTATGAATCGTATAAATCTGATTCGAGGAACATCTGATCCGATAAAACAAATCACGTCGACATGTAAACAATTTAGTTCTGCTTTACAGACCAAGCGCGGAAAGTGGTCTTTTTATATATAACAAAAGTTTCAATTGTTTCTTATTCAAAGTTAGAAATCAATTAAATTCTTACAAGTATTTACATTTTGTTAGTAGATAGTATAGTGCCTCACTCAATAATAGCCTCTAACTTTAAAAGTCATTAAACAACGGAATTACCAAATGGCCTTGATCAATCGGTGAAAAAAATCAGATCTTTAATGTCTGCTACTAAAACAAATAACAACGATGCTTCACTCCTGTTTTCATATGGCTTTCCTACCAGCAATCAAGTTCAAGGCATTTTACAAGGGGTAATTAAAACATCAATAACTTGAATAATAAAAATGCAAATACATAAAAAATTCGGAAATTTCCTCATATTATTTTAAAGTTAAAATCTTCTGAAGTTAGGGTGATTATGAATGAGCTCATAATTTCAAAATCTGAGATAAAACTAATATCAATTGGCTTAAAAGTTTTCGTATACGATCCAAACCACTGCACTCTACTGAAGGATAAGTCAAAGGAGAAGAAGTCCGCATTCTTCTCATTCAATTTGGATGAGAATGAAACTTCGCGATTCATTCTATTTGGTCTACCATCCCTTCCAGTTAATGAAGTTCAACAGTATGTCAAAGACTCGGGGCTTACTCCGACAAAATTGTCCAAGGTTGCTCCAAAGAACAGATCTGACGACTGCGCCCTATATTTTGTTTCTTTTTGAAAAATTACATCATTATATCACGGAGATTTTAATTGTCGTCATTCCTATGGAAATTTTAGTAGATCTAACAAGGGTAGACGCATTACAACGTTACCTGTCAAATTCCATCGTTCTAATGGATCCAATAGCACATTAGATTTTAATTTAGCTAGTTCATCGTGCCCCGTTGGCTTCATTGTAACAAAATAATGAGATAAACTACGTCCATCTGCCTGTTCTGTGTTTTGTCAATACAGACAATTTTCACACCTCCACGACTTCAAAGAGATACAACTACAAAGTCGCTGAGTGGTCTTCTTTAACAAACAATATTGAGTCAAATTCTAAAGCAACTGATTTTTAAGACAGTGAACAAAATGCAGATAAAACTGATGAATCCATAAATCAATCATAGATTGTATTCAACAAGCGGCGGATATCTCTGTCCCTACTATCTCTTCATCATCAAAATATCAACTTATACTCTCGGATAAAGTGATATCTTTAATCAAACTATGCGTAATGTTAGGCGGAGACAATGGATGAGACATTGTGACATGAGAAATCGTGACCCTTTCTTCAAAAATATGGTAAAGCTATTAAATCAGGTTATAAGGCAAAACATCTATGAAATTGTTAACTCCAAATGGCAAAGTAAACTAAGAAAATATTCAGTGTATTAGCGATTCCATTAAACCCGATGTTTCTAAGTTTAATGTATCAGTTAAAGAGGTTAAATATATTATAAAATCGAGTCGCCCTTTCAAAGCTACATGTACAGATACAATTCCAAACATTCTCATAAAACATCCCCCGGAATCTGGGTTTGTCTATATGACCCAATTCCTTTCCAGCTGTTTTAAGCTGTCCTATTTTCCCAGTTCGTGGAAAACGGCCAAAGTGGTGGCGGTTCTGAAACCTGAAAAACCCATATCAGATGTCAATAGCTATCGAGCAATCAATTTATTGGATTGTGTAAGCAAAATTTTTGAATTCGTTATCAAAAACAGGCTCAATGACCACATCGAAACTAATGGATTGCCAATTCCTTAACAATTAGGTTTTCGTCACCAGCATTCCTTAATACATGAGGTTGATCGTATTATTCAACATGTGAAATATAAAAGACAGTCAAATAAATCTACAGGTATGGTGCTTCTGGATCTTGAAAAAGCTTTTGATTCCAGATGACTGAAGATGACAATTGATTGAATATAGAAAATTCTACGTACAGATTCTGAATTCGACTTCGCCTTTTATGCATACTTACTCGGGAGTTCCACAATGTTGATATACTGTTCTGTTCTGAATAATATACCTCAGTTGGAGGGTTGTGAAATTGCTCTTTTGCTGACGACACAATCGTGTATACCTCGGATGCTTACTCTCACGATATAATTTATAGACTAAATACATATTTGAATTTGGTTGCACTTTATTTTCAAAAATGAGGTCTTAATTATTAATGGTCACTCGTCAAACTGGGAGGAATAGAATAAATATCTGGGTATCCTCTTGGATCAAAAAGTCACTTTTTAAAATCTTCTTAATTTTATAGGTAGTTAAAAGTATTTCATTTTGTGTTTTATTGAATTCACGTTTCTTTCCATTCATATGATGAGGTTGTCAAACGGATTGTACATTTAATTAGGAAGTAAAACAGTCGTGAGTATATTTCAAATTTAGTAGGGCCTTTATCCTGAAAATGTAAGAGAAAATAAAATTGCTGTTTATTATAATTTATATCAATTATTCATATTCTATTAATTTTGTTGTAAATAAATCAAATATGTATTCTCAAAATACAATTCTAAATACATGACACATGTCTTAGTTAAAGCTCCTTCAAAGAATATTCAATCCACCTTCGCACAAAAAAAAATACAAAACCTTTTTCATTTAAACAACACTATATTCAATGTACAAATATAATCCCCCTGACATTATCATCCTCGCACATTATATTATTGGTCGAAACAATGCCAGAACCTCGTAAGATATATAGTAGAGACTCAATAACACATTTTTAATGTATTATTTATTAAATTTACTTGTCATTATAATTTAAGTTGATTTATTTCAGGGTAACTTACAATAACATTTTTTATTTATAATATATGTACACATATTTTCTTACAGCACTATTATTCAGGTTAAAACATTACAACAAAAAAAAAAAAAACGACCCGACAAAAGATGCTGCAATGTGTACGATATGAAATGGTCAGAATTGCTCTTTCTCTATTTATATAAACAGAAATGATTTAATTCTATTTACAATTCAATTGAGTTGTGTATTGGAAAATATATTTATCCCTTGTTAATTCAATTTCACTGTTGTTGTGCTGGAAAATTTATTGGATTTTCTTTATATTCTTTGCCTCTGTTTATAAATTGTATTTATGGTATATATCTACAGATGAATAGGCTATCATTTTTTTAGATTAGACTAGAGGGTATAAAATAGTTGATGTGACTTTAAAAAAAAAATAAAAGCTGAAATATTGATGAAATTTGTATAATCTTAAGATTTATTAAAGTGTTAAGGTATAAGAATAGCTGACTACATAAATACAATTATAATATTCTGCGGCAACCATGAATTCCGGTTAAAATTTATTTAATCAGTTAGAATAAATGATGTGTAGACGTACATCAAAAATTATTTACACAGGACAAATCCAGCATCCCTTCTATTTGGATTTTTTTTTTTCGTTTGCTTATCTATAATTTTTGTATTACATATTAATTTAATTTATTTATTAGTTGGTTTATCGAGAATTCTGTATTTGCATTTCTTTCATAACCATAAAACAAAGTTATGTTTTTAATGGTCAAATATATTTTACCCGCACAAAAAATTACCCCTCAAGAAGTAACAACATCGCAGTCCCAAAATATGCTTGTAATTATAGTAAAAGGGTTATGCTATTTATTTATGAAAATTTTGTTTGTTGTTCTTTTGCCAAAAAATGACATAAATTATTAAATTTTTCTAGTTAATTAAATCAAGTAAATGTTTATTTAATTTGATCAAAGCCAACGTTTTAACCAACGGCATAATGTCCATCATAACCAACAGAGTCTAATCAAATTACTTGGGTTGGCTAACATATTTTAGGAACTGGACCCAACGGCAGATAATATCTTTTTAGAGCAAATTATAACGACTATGTCAGATGGTTATGATCTTTAATGTTATTTTATAGCGTTTCATTTACTCCATTAATTTTGTTATACATAAAGTTGATAGCCATAAATTATTATGAAACAATTCCTACTTAATCATATTTCTGTTAAAAATCACATTAAAAATCCACTTCATTGAATATCAAACACCTGCTATCATATAACAACAAAAAATTGACCAGATATTTAATTATTTTCACCACAATAGAAAAAAAGCATAAATTTTCATCACCACAATCCATCCCTTATATAAATAATATTTACTCGTAGATAAAACATAAAATTTACATAAACAATCGTCTATCAATTTTGTGGGTCTCCTCGCTTTATTGTATTTTTGGCAGTTTCCGCATAAATATCGTACATATACACCATCATATATAAACTAATTATTTGTGTTCGATTTAATCATAATTTGTAAAAATATTATTTTTATTTCGATCATCACATCCCTAAATTATATCCGAAATACAATATTTTACCATTTAATATTTATTTGTACGAATATAGTGGTTTGTGCATAATGATGATGACACCAAATAAAAATTTATATTACATTAACATAATCTGATTTGAATTAAAATGAACCAAATAAAAAATTATTATTATAATAATATTAAATAAATGGATTTATGTTATTTTAATAAATTGATTTTAACATTTAAAAATAATAATAATTATAATTAAATTAAAATTTGCTATCGCTTTTATGATTATATCCGATTTTATAGGCTATTTATTGACTTAGCAGATTATTTTGGTTCCATCATGGACTAGAATGTTTCATCTAAGCAGCGAAAAATCATTCAAATAAAAATTAAAAATTAAATAAAATTTTTAACACTTCTTTGTTTTACAAGGAAACTGTTTCTATTTCATATTTTACCTCTTTTGAGTCCACTATCCAAATCACTTGTGCAACACGTTTAACTTCTTCCACTCAAAAATGGTCAGTTTCGACTTAAAAATATAAATAAGACCTAATATTCAATACAGGAAACACAAGCACTTGGAGTAGATCCCGAGTGAAATTCACGAACACATGGGTTTCTTTATGTCATTGCAAAACATGTTGGCGTGGCATCAAATTATTATTATTTAACCATCACCAGTATTTGTCATTTTATTTTTATTACATATGGTATTTTCACATTAAAATCTAGTTTACTAACTATTTTAATATTTATTGTAGAAGTTCAGTACAAAATAATTCATTTAAAACATAAAAACAATTAAAAAAATATTTATTTATACAGTTACTGCAAATCACGACTTTCTCCTAGTGTTCAGAACAAACATTTTTCGTACAGCTCCCGCACAGTTTTAGTACTTACATTTTTAGGTACAGGTTCAATATTCCGAATTTCTGATTCTAACTACTTGTTGCACAACATCTATGCTTAATTTGGAGAGACGCGCAGAACTATTACTTTGAATATTGCGTATTACCAAAGGTTTGCTCTAAAGCTTATATTCTGAATGGAAGATTATTGTTCCTAATTGTTTCAAATAATTTTTATTCGGTCACAATGGAAGTTCTATACAAAATTTAAATATATGTATTCTCTTCCTGCATGTAACTCTTAACTTGGATGACCAATTGTGCCTTCCTAAGTTCAAATGACAAAACTTAATGAATTTACTGTGCAAATATTGTGGATGTTATAGAATAAATTCAAATTTACATATTCTCTTCCTGCATGTAATAAAAAACACGGATAACCTATTGTGCTTTTCTAAGCTTTAAAGGTAATATTTTACGATTTTATTATTATCGCGTATCGTGTAGATTGTTATTTATTATTCCTAATTGTTATGCATCATTTCTGTACCGTAGTGCAAGTTAAAGAATAAATTCTATAAATGAGGCCTCACTCATAACTTGGATAAACAATTGTGCTTTCCTTTCTACCCTCAAATGACAATATTTTACGATTTTATCTGTATCGCAAATTGTGTTTGATGCCATCTATTATGCCAAATTGTTTCAAATAATTTTTATTCGGTTACAATAGAAGTTCTATACTAAATTTAAATATATGTATTCTCTTCCTGCATGTAACTCTTAACTTGATTGACCAATTGTGCCTTCCTACGCTCAAATGACAATACTTAATGAATTTATTGTTCGCTTATTGTGGATGTTATAGAACAAATCCAAATTTACATATTCTCTTCCTGCATGTAATAAAAAACATGTATAATCTATTGTGCTTTTCTAAGCTTTAAAAATAATATTTTACGAATTTATTATTATTGCTTGTCGTGTAGATTGTTATTTATTATTTTTAATTGTTATGTATCATTTCTGTACCGTTGTGCAAGTTATAGAATAAATTCTATAAATGAGGCCTCACTCATAACTTGGATAAACAATTGTGCTGACCTTTCTACCCTTAAATGACAATATTTTACGATTTTATCTGTATCGCAAATTGTGTTCGATGCCATCTATGGTTCCTAATTGTTTCAAATAATTTTTATTGGGTCACAATGGAACTTATATAAAAAATTTAAATTTATATTCTCTTCCTGCATGTAACTTTTAACTTGGATGACCAATTGGGCCTTCCTACGCTCAAATGACAATACTTAATGAATTTATTGTTCGCGTATTGTGGATGTTATAAAATAAATTTAAATTTACATATTCTCTTCCTGCATGTAATAAAAAACATGGATAACATATTGTGCTTTTCTAAGCTTTAAAGGTAATAGTTTACGATTTTATTATTATCGCGTATTGTATAGCTTGTTATTTATTATTCCTAATTGTTATGTATCATTTCAGTACCGTAGTGCAAGTTATAGAATAAATTTTATAAATAAGGCCTCACTCATAACTTGGATAAACAATTCTTGATTTCTACCCTCTAATGACAATATTTTTCGATTTTATCTGTATCGCAAATTGTGTTCAATGCCCTTTAATGTTCCTAATTGTTTCAAATAATTTTTATTGGGTCACAATGGTAGTTATACACCAAATTTAAATTTATGTATTCCCTTTCTGCATGTAACTTTTAACTTGGATAACCAATTGTGCCTTTCTACGCTCAAATGACAATACTTAATGGATTTATTCGTGTATTGTGGATATTATAGAATAAATTCTATTGTACATATTCTCTTCCTGCATGTAATAAAAAACATGTGTAACCTATTGTGCTTTTCTAAGCTTTAAAGGTAATATTTTACGATTTTATTATTATCGCGTATCGTGTAGATTATTATTTATTATTCCTAATTGTTCTGTAAATTTCCTGGATCGTGGTCCAAGTTATAGAATAAATTCTATAAATGAGGCCTCACTCATAACATGGATAAACAATTGTGCTTTCCTTTCTATCCTCAAATGATAATATTTTACGATTTTATCTGTATCGCAAATTGTGTTCGATGCCATCTATTCTTCCTAAATATTTCAAATAATTTTTATTCGGTCACAATAGAAGTTCTATACCAAATTTAAATTTATGTATTCTCTTCCTGCATGTAACTCTTAACTTGGATGACCAATTGTGCCTACCTACGCTCAAATGACAATACTTAATGAGTTTGTTGTTCGCGTATTGTGTATGTTATAGTATAAATTCAAATTTACATATTCTCTTCCTGCATGTAATAAAATACATGGATAACCTATTGTGCTTTTCTAAGCTTTAAAGGTAATATTTTACGATTTTATTATTATCGCGTATCGTGTTGATTGTTGTTTATTATTCCTAATTGTTATGTATCATCTCTGTACCGTAGTGCCAGTTACAGAATAAATTCTATAAATAAGGCCTCACTCATAACTTGAATAAACAATTGTGCTTTCCTTTCTACCCTCAAATGACAATATTTTATGATTTTATCTGCATCGCAAATTGTGTTCGATGCCATCTATTGTTCCTAATTGTTTCAAATAATTTTTATTCGGTCACCATGGAAGTTCTATGACTAACTTAAATTTATGTATTCTCTTCCTGCATGTAACTCTTAACTTGAGCTACGCTCAAATGACAATACTTAATGAATTTATTGTTCGTGTATTGTGTATGTTATAGAATAAATTCAAATTTACCTATTCTCTTCCTCCTTCCGTTTCTGAACCTATTATGATGAAATTCAGCATGTAAGTTAAAATGGGATTTAAAAACGATTTTTATGAAACCGACAAAAAACCGAATTTAAAAAAAATTCTGGAATAGGGCGTCTTAATGGCCATATTCCAGAACATCATCTTAAACTCATTTTAGAATTCCATTTCAATCATTCGAGTTCATTCAAAATCGGCCAGAATTCGAGTTGGAAGCGCTATTGATGAAAAAACTTCTATACGGAATATTTAAACTTTCTACATTCGGGTCTAATGAACAATTGGAAATCAGAGGTAGGCCAATCCCTGATTTGGCTCTTAAACCGATGTTTTACGATCACGTTTCTGAGACAAAAACTATATTGCAAGTACGAACGAATGAACGGTGATTTCGATGAACCGACAGTTAGGCTGACATTTATTATGCATATATTTCTTTATTCGTTGCACCATATCGTCATTTGTTCAATAACATTTTTAAGCATCTAAGCATCTGTGCGAATTTCGAAACAATTTTGAGTTTTTAAATAATTTTTTTACAATTGAGCCCTGTAAACATCGACCAGGAATGCGGACTACAGTTTCTATTTTACCAAATCAAATTTTTTGTAACTTAAAGATACTTTTAACAAATTCTGCATGTGGATGTTTCCTTAGGAAAATTCCATTCCAATCTCTTCGGCAAGTTAATTGAAATTTTGGCTTTGAAGTTTTGTTTGGAAATTTTTGGTTTGGAATATTAGACTTAAATTTTTAGCCAATCCCATAAAAAAACTTAGTATGGACCACTATTTAAAATTATTAGCTTTTTGTCCTATAAATTGTTGTAAAAATTGTTTGTACTTGGCTTGATGTTAAGATTTTACCAGAATCAGCTAGACATGTGAACACAAGCATACATTTCAAATTAGAGAAAAAGTAATTAACAACAAAAAAATAAAATATTAGCTAAAAACATTTTTTTTGTGTTTTAAGGATTTCATTTCTATATCGAATTTTTAATAATAGGCATTCACGAATAATAGTATGTTAAAAGCATGTATCGATACAAATAAGCAAAAATAAACAAAATCTGCTCGTCCATTAACGAACAGCAAAAAAAAAAAAAATATTTAGAAAATTCAAAAACTGATACTGAATCCGCTGAATTCATCGTCTCGAGGCTATTTAACATTGATATCGCATACAAAGCATTTTATATTTTTGAATTATTATCAAAATATAATAACAATGAATTTAACAACAAATATTTATTTATTTATTCGAAAATAGATTTTATATTTTTAAAGTTAATTTAATTGATATAAATACTCGTATATGAATGTATACGCGGGAGTGAAATTTAATATCTTGTTATGCTTATGGTATACATCTCGGTTGTTGAATTGTGTCTTATTGGTTTATTTTAAAATAATAATTCTGACGTCGAATATCTGTTGTTGGGTTTTTTTTTTTGTAAATATCACGAAATTATAATACGCGTATAACAACAGATTGTACATCGAAATTATTCACCCTTTTTTTGGTTTTTGAATATCCTGAGTGATGGAAAAGTCAAATATACAATATTTTCCAGTATAGGTATGGTTGTGAGGATGACACGAAACATTACATCTATACAACAAAAAATTAATCGCGAAACCCCATCACAATTTTTAGAGATAGGTAAGATTGGTCTAGGGTTGGCGAAAATGCTCCGATTATACCGAATTTGTTTGTTTGGTAAATAAAACACGAGATTTAGGATGAGTATCACATTGTGTACTCTGTTTATATATAACTCAAAATAGATAGCATTCAAATATTGTAATATTTTTGTTCAAATTAAATAACAAAACATTTTACATTTACGGTCTAGCGTCGACAAAAAAAACATAAAATCATATTCCGTTGCAAAAGGATGAGCAATTGTGGTGAATGAAAATTGATTTCACTATTGCGAAACCAGAGTAGCGAATATGTTGAATTATATCAACATTATTATCTTGAAGCGTTGTTAAGTTGAATTTTTATTTTGTATTTTTGTATTTTTTTTTTGTGCAAGACATATTATGTTATTTATGTTTAAAAATACATGCATATTGTTAAATTGCCTTAAGAGATTGTTATTTTTTTTGTTTTGCGATCAACGTTTTGCTAAATTATGATATTAATCACGGAGTTGTTTTGTTTTAGGCTTATATACGGCTTATTATTTCCATATAGCTGCTAAATGATATAAAAATCTTCAAAACTATTTCTTGCGCCAATGATGCACTTGACTTTCAGTCTGACCTGACAAACTTGAAGGCTTGGTGTACATCGCATAATTTGACTCTAAACATCTCCAAATGCAAAACAATGTGTTTCACCCGCGTAGTCTTACCCACTAGTTACGATTACTTCTTTGATGGTTGTAGTATTGAAACTGTTGATACTTTTAAAGATTTAGGTATAACCTTTACTTCGAATTTATCGTTTCATAAACATGTTGAAGGTTGCATTTCCAAAGCGAATTCTATTCTTGGGTTTGTTAAAAGGTTTGCTAAGGATTTTCATGATCCTTACGTGATTAAAACTTTATATGTCTCTTTTGTTCGTTCATTGTTGGAATATGGTGTTGTAATATGGAATCCGTTTTATATTAACTATTCAGATCGCATAGAAAGGGTTCAGAAGCGATTCTTAATGTACGCACTACGAAGGTTGCCTAGAGATGCGAATGTACCTGCTTTCATACTCCCAGCGTATCGAGGTAGATGTAAATTAATAAATATGGAGCCGCTATTTATTCGTAGAATTGAAATTAGCGCAATGTTTGTTCGAGATTTATTGGTGTCTAAAATCGATTGTTCGGAAATTTTGAGTTTGCTTGATATATATACTCCATTACGTGTGCTGCGCGATAAAGATTTCCAAATTAAGTTGCCGTTTTGTAGGCAAAACTACGGTAAATGTGAGCCGGTTTATCATTCTTCTGCTTCCTTTAATAAAGTACGGCCGGCTTTTGACTTTAATCTGTCTAGAAATGCATTTAAGGAATTGATGTCGAAGCTTCTTTTGATTTATTTGTAATCTTTACATTATATAATTTTATTCAATTTTTTATTAAGTGATGTAACCAGTTATATATAAGTTGGTAATAAATAAATAAATAAATTAATAAATAAAAATGAAAGTTTATGTTCCTTGATTACAATAAAAGGAAGCCTGTCTTAAATCGGATACAAATTAATTGTTATGTTTTAAATTGTGATTTAAGTTTTAATCCAAACTATTAAATTTTTGTAAATATGTTTTTGAATATCAATATCGCATTACTATTCCATTCACCCACAACTAAAATTCCGAGCCATATACACAATTTTATCGTTGTAACAGACCATTCCCTTGAGATAAATTCCAAATACTATTTCACATCCTGCTAAATAAATTGATCCTTCATATACGAACTTCTAATATCCTATTTCACCATTTTTATGGTCAATTTAAATATTTTTTTTTTATCAATATTTAATCATTACATGTCCATTTCAATTGATGTATTACTATACTCTGAGGATATATTGGATTTGGATGTTATTTATTTTTGAAAATGAATAATTTTGTGTAGTTTATTTACCATTTAAGAGACGTATAAATATTTATGGAAAATTAGAATGTTGAAATATAAAAATCCTACCTATGTACTTTACGGTTGTACATATTATACAGAATCGTACCCAATTTAATTGACCAAAATATTAATGGCTTGCAATATTGTATAACGCGATAAATTTTTATCACAAAGCTATAAATTTTAGTGAATAATTTAAAATTGATTTTAGAATTTAAATGCAATTATAATTTATAATTAGAAAGCATTCATATGTATTTAAAATAATCGTACAATATTTTATTATGCTCAATGTGGTTTTAATATTCGAATTTTGTTTATACATATTTGGTGGTGTAATTTATTATGTTTTATCGAAAGCTTTTTTTAATTAAAATACATTGTACTAATAAATTTATGAGTAGGATTAATAATTAGTTTATGTTTTTTGGTGTATTATAATTTGTGTTGAATATTATTGCTTTGTATCGGCATCAACATTTTTTATAAAAGTTTATGCTTTTAAAATAATTATTTACTGTTTCCCAGGTCTTCTTAAATGACTCCATTTTCAAACAGCTGGCTGAAAATGTTAAAATCAGAAATCTGTCAGCCGAAAAAAATCAGGAAAAAAAAGAATGAGAAAAAAAAACGCCGCCTTCATTTATGCATATCAAAGAGAAAGTTCAAACGTTTTGCTTTAAAAACCGTTCGCGGCTTTTGCCCCACTATTAAAAATGTGATACAAAAAAGTGCTGGTTGACTATGTAGTGACATGGGACTGAGAGACGTAGAATTACATTTTCGAGCGACCAATGGCGTAGTTACAAACTTCGGGCTCCCGCAACATTTTTTCTAAACATGTTTCTTGTACATATGAACAAATAAAGCTTTTATTGAAAAAGTTATTTCTTCCTACCGATTTCGAGAGTATAGATGACATGAAACATCTTGCAACTCAATGCTCTGACGATTTCTAAATATCAATACAAATTTCGAATATAATTTGAAAAATATCAAGAATTTCGAATTTTCAAAGTATCTTGAATATTCTTGAAAGCTCTCAATTATCGAATTATCAGTAATTTTTCTTAAAAAATTGTCTAAGCATAAAATATGTATTGGCAAAAATTATCATTTACTTTTAAGTTTGATAATTAATTTAAACAAGTTTGGATTTTAACTTAACTTTTAACGTTGAGCCTTTTTCATACTTTTAGGTTTTTGATAAAAAGTTTTATGTATTTACAAAAAAATCAAAAACTAGTAATTTTATAAGCTTTCAATTCAAAGAGAAATATGATTTCACAAAGGGTGATGGAATTTTGGCTACAATTTAAAATTTTTGTGCTCAAAGTAGATCGTCGATGAACAAAAGCTTAGAAACTTGATATTATAAAGGAAAGTGGTATTTTCAGAAAAAAATTGAAAATTTCTTTCCAATAAGCTTTAAGCTTGACAATTATTCCATACATTTTGGGTTTAAACCCAACATTTTTGAGCTTATTTGAGCATCAGTAGCTTTAGTTTTAAGAGCTTTGACTTATCGAAGCTTTCTAAACTGACTATTTTGCTTCGAAATTTGATATTACAAGGGATGACGGAACTTTAGGCAGCATTAAGAATATTTGGATTAATATTTATGCTCAATGTAAATTATTAAGAGCTTTCCAAACCAAACCTTTTGAATTTTAAATTTGATATTGTAAATGCAGGTGGTATTTTGGGGTTAATTTAGAGTATCGTTTCTCAATGAGCTTTAAGCTTGATAATTTATTTATACTTTCTCGGTAATTTTTGTGCTTTTTCATAAATTATGTCTTTCGTTTTATGAGCATAAATCTTGTATTTGCAACCAATGTCGAGAAATTTTAGATCTAAGAGCTTGCACTTATCGAAGGTTTTCAACTCAAATCATTTTACTCAAAAATTTGATATTACAAAGGGAATTTTTTGGAAAAAATTCAGAATATTTGTTCTCAATGTAAGTATCCTTCATCCAAAATGTGTTTTAATTTTCGAGCGTTCCATGTGTAAGAAAACCAATTGGTTTACTCAGATTTAATTTTCAAAAAAGTAGATGAAACAGAACGTGTGTCATTTAAATGACGTCAAATAAAACGAAACATCTTCCAACTATATGTTTTGACGAGTTCTGTCGATAAAGCATTACAGATTTCGAATATAATCTCAAAATGTCAAATTTTCAAAGTATCTTGAATATTCCTGCAAGTTCTCAAAACTGAAATTATCTGTAAGTATGTAAAACCAAAGGGAATCCTATGCGTGCTAATCACCGCCATGTAAAAGGTAAATATTCAGAGAAATATCGAAATTTTGGCTAAATCTCAAAAGCTTTTTTAAATATCACCATTTACATTTATATATGTAACTCTGCAATTTCTTACTACTCAAAGCTAAGCGCAGAACATTGTCTTACAAAATTTGAATAAATTCGAAAATCGTTAAAAATCTCAAATAATTTTAGGAATGTCGAACATCTTAAGAAATCGAAATTGAACCGCGGAATACCTTCAATTACCCCAGAAAAATTCGAAAATCTCTATATTATATAAATATCGATACAATTTCAATAATACCGAGCAATCTGGATATTAATGAATAATATGGGAAAGAATGTAAAAATCTAGAAGCCCACGAAAATTTTGGAAAATTCCGGAAACTCGTGTAAATATGGAATTATTTATCAAGTTAAAGCTAAGCTCAACAAAACCATATGCAATAGGTATAGAACCCTCGAATCTTATCATATTCTTCGAATAGGCTGTAAAATTCAGGAATAACATTGAACTATCAAATACACCCTACTACAATCCAAAACATACACGAATATAATGTTTCATAACACCGAATCACCAATTAAGTTTCAAACATCACGCATCTCGTTTCCATGATTAACTCCAAAAATCTCGAGAAATTTTAAAAAGTGATCAAAAGCTGAAACCTGAGGCAAGCGGATATGAAATCGGGAAGCGAAAATTTTCAAATTCAGGAGAACCCCACCAAAAGCAACCCAAACAAAAGCACCATCACTGGCTGCAAAATTAAGTTGGTATTTGCATTTTTCTTGTATTTAAAATAGTTTTTTAAAATAAACCTGTAAATTTTGTTTTTATTTACCTTAACTGGCAATCAAAAAATCCGCTAAATCAGGAATTATAAGTCGAACGAACGCTAATTGATTATAGAGACTGACTTTGGTTTGGTTCAAGTGTGGCAAACAAGAACTTATTTTCAGTCGCAGTTATGTATTTTTCTAGTTTTCATCGCAAGCTGCTAACATCCACAAATTGCTATACCTAAGCTCTCGGTTTTAAATCATATTTAACCTTTTGCAAAATAAATTTTATCTGTTGACAAATCGAATATGTAATTAAATATTGTTTGAAAAGGTTGATTTTTAAATGCAATAAGGATAAACTTGAACTTGCGCAAAACGTATACGAGTAATATAAATAAATCAACCAAGCAAACATTAAAATCGTTGTCGTTTGATGTCGAAAACTTTGATTTCAAACGAGTTTAGCTAATTTTCTTCTAAATCTAAATATCGGTTAGAACCAAAAGGCATTTTAAATTCTCTGGAGTTACTATCGGGAGGAAATTGTTAAGAATGTCTTGAAAAAGAAGAAATTGTTTCTCTTGCTATTAAATATTTTCTTAAGACAGGCTCAACCATTTATTCTCGGTTCTGACCGTTATTTAGATTAAGAAGAAAATCAGCTATAATCGCTTAAAATAAAAGCATTCGACATCAAACAACAACGATTTTTGTGTTTGCTGGGTTAATTTATTTGTATTATACGTTTTGCGTAACTCCAAGTTTACCCATCAAAATTCAACCTTTTACAAATTAAATTAAGCATTTAGCTAAACAAATTCTGAGTAGCCATGGGTTTGATGTCCAGGGCTATGCGGATGATGAGGCTATCATAATAAGAGGCAAGTTTGATGAGGTCATTTCTGATCGCATATAAAATGCACTCAATATAATATGGCAGTGGTGTTACCAGGAAGGACTCAGTGTCAATCCATACAAAACTGTCATTGTTCCTTTTACGAGGAGGACAAAGCTTGCGCTTAGAGCTCCCTCGTTAAACGGTACTACTGTTCCTTTTTCCAGCGAGGTTAAATATCTAGGGGTTATCCTAGATCAAAGACTGAACTGGAACCAACATTTGTTGAAAGTTCAAAATAGAGCCATCAAGGCTCTCTGAGCCTGTCAAAGACTCGATGGGCGTACTTGGGGACTACAACCAAAAATGATCTACTAGTCATTTCTTACAATCATTAGGCCTATGGTCACCTACGCATCGGTTGTATGGTGGCCTAAAACTGAGCAGAAGACAACGCAAACCTTATTGAAAAAGGTTCAGCGTGTAGCCTGCATCGGTGTTACGGGCTCAATGAAGTCATGTCCAACCGCGGGGGTGGAGACACTTCTAGGACTGACACCGTTACACCTGCATATTAAAAAGGACGCTGCAAGTATGGCCCTGAAAATGCAGGCGGAAGGAAATATCAAGCCAGGCAATATGGTGGGTCATATGGAAATCCTTAAGGAATTTCAGACAGACCCTACCATAGGAATGCCTTCCGACTGTATGCCAGCTAAACTAGACTTCCACAAACCATTCTGTGTTAGGTTACCTGACCGGGATGTGTGGAGGGCAGGTGGACCATCATTTGAGCGAGGGTCCATGGTATGGTTTACAGATGGATCAAAAACGGAAGATGGGCGGGGATAGGAATACACGGGAGTGGCACTACCCTCTGGAAGTCCTTGGGTACCAATGCTAAGGTTTTTCAAGCAAAAGTACATGCTATAGAACTTTGCGCTAGGATAGGCATAGCAAAAAGCCTAAACGATGCAAAGGTTTATATTGTATCAGACAGCCAATCAGCCTTAAAAGCTCTTAGGTCTTGTACCGTTGAGTCAAGGCTGGTATGGGATTGTCTGAAGGTTATTAAACATCTGGCAGGCTCAAATAAGGTAACACTTATGTGGGTGCCAGGACATACTGGAATCGAAGGAAACGAGGCAGCTGATGGCCTCGCCCGTGAGGGTTCTGCCTCTCCATTTTTTGGACCAGAACCCTTCTGCGGTGTCACTAAGGGACACCTTAGAGCAGCGGTAAAACGCTGGGAGGATGTTCAAAAGTCCTCCTACTGGCGCAGAATTCCAGGTTTACGGCAGGCGAAGAAATTTATATCACCTTCGTCTGTCAGGGTTAAGGAGTGTCTTGAACTTAGGAAACCTGAGTTGAGGCTGCTTACTGGCTTCCTCACAGGTCATGTCCCCTTAAGGTATCACCTTAAGAAGATGGGCCTAAGTACGACAGATGGATGCCGCTTCTGCGGTCTGGAAGCGGAATCAGCGGAACATGTTCTGTGCCATTGCCCAGCCATTTTCCAGCAAAGACTGCAACATCTAGGAGGGAGAACAATGAGCCCGGATAGTATGTATCTTATACCGGCCAGTAGTATTGTCAGATTCATTAAGAGCCTGAATATTGACTGGACGGATTATTAAGTAGGGTCCGGCACAATAGATCTTTTAGGTCGCGGTGCGAGGTGGCTTATCGCCCACATGGCCCTCCAGTAAATAATAATAATAATAGCTAAACAAATTCAAATTTTTTTCAAATCAAGTTTTGATTAGAAAAAGTTGAATTTGATTTTCCAACAGATAAAATTTCTTTTGCAAAATGTTGAATTTGATTGGAAAAAGGATGCTTATAGTAGGTAATCTGCTGGTGTTAGCAGCTTGCGATGTGTCATTATGATGCTCATAAAAATCAAGAAGAAACCAGAAAAATAAATAACCGCGACTGGAAATAAATTCTTGTTTCCCTCACTTGAACCAAACCAGTCAGTCTCTATTCTTGATATTTTTCAAATTATATTCAACATTTGTGATGTATTATCAATATATTTAGAACTCGTCATAACATAGAGTCGCAAGATGTTTCGTTTTATTTGAGGCCATTCAAATGAATCACGTTCTGTTTCATTTAGTATTTTCTTCTTTTGAACGATCCCCTGAATATGTTCACAAAATTAAATGTAAATAAACCAATTGGTTTTCTTACATTTGTATATATTGCTCAAAAATGCAAACCCATTTTGGATGAAGGATATTTACATTGAGAAAAAATATTTTGAATTTTTCCCAAAAAATACTCTTTTTAATATCAAATTTCCGAATAAAATGATTTTAGTTGAAAAGCTTCGATAAGTGAAGCTCTTAAAACTAAAAGTTCTTAACATTTCTTGCAAATACATGATTTATGCTCGTAAAACATTTTAACGAAAAACAGAATTTATGGAAAAGCACAAAAATCACCGAGAAAATATAAATAAATTATCAAGCTTAAAGCTCATTGAAAATAAATACTATAAATTAATCCCAAAATACCACCGTTCTTTATAATATCAAAGTTAAAAGTCAGGTGGTTTCGTTTGAAAAGATCTTAAAACTATAAGCTCTTAATAGTTTACATTGAGTACAAATATGCTAAATCCTAACCAAAATTCCGTCATCCCTTGCAGTATAAAATTTCGTAGAAAAATGGTTTGTTTGATTAAACATTTGACTAAAAACTTGAAATTATTAAAAAGCTCAAAAATGTTAAGTTCAAACCCAAAACGTATGAATTAAATATCAAGCTTAAAGCTCATTGGAAACCATTATTCCAAATTTATCACAAAATTCCGTTGCCTTTTTCAATACCTTATTTCGGAGAAGAAACTTATATAAAATACCAAGTTTCCTAGTAAAATGGTTTGGTTTGACTACAAGCTTTTTATAATTTACACTGAGAACAATTATACTAAATTGTCCCTAAATTCTGGTACCTTTATCAAGTTACATTTCTGAGTAAAATTGTTTGATTAAGAAAGCTTTTCTAATTGAAAGCTCTTATAACTAATGGTTCTTGACATTTTTTGCAAAATATAATTTTTTCTCATTCAATTTTTTAATAAAAATCTGAAATTATGAAAAGGCTCACAAATGTTAAGTTTACACCCAAAAGGTATGATTTAATTATCTAGCTTAAAGCTCATTGAACACAAATTTTCTAAATTTATCCTAGAATACCAACTTCCTTAATAACATCAAATTTTAGAGGTAAATGGTTCAGTTTGGAAACCTCTTAAAACTAAAATCTTTTGATGATTGATGATAAACTTTGAGAACAAATATTCTAAATTTTAGCCAAAATTTCGTCACCCTTTGTAAAATCATATTTCTGAGTAAAATAGTTTGTATACCTAAAACATTTTAGCGAAAACTTGAAGTATGAAAAAGGTTCAAAGGTAAAGTTAAGTTAAAATTCAAACTTGTTTAAATTAATTATCAAACTTAAAACTAATTGACAATTTTTTTTATTTCAAATACATATTTCATTAAAATAAATTTGTTATGCTCTATCAAAATATTTAGAAATCGTCAGAGCATTGAGTTGCAAGAAGATTCTTGTCGTCTACTCTCTAAGTCAGATACTTATAATTAATGCGAGACTAGACAATAGGAAGAAATAACTTTTTCACTAAAAGCTTTGCTTTTTCATAGCAGCAGACAAAGATTGGAATGATAGTCCTTTAAGTTCAACGTTATCAATGTTTTGTATTACAGTTAAGTCAATAAATTCTGGTTTTCCGGTAAATCGGAGAGCATTGGAGTAAAGCAAGCTGAAAGCCTTTTGCTAGACCATGAATTTTCAAGTCAGAAAACATCGGAAGGAAGGAATATTAAATCAGAGCCAGTCACTTGGCCATTTGTTTTGCTGGCTTCGTTGACAGTATTGTAAATGATACGCACTGCAAATCGTTTTAGCGCGGCTGATTCAACAATTCCTAAGTTTGGCAGTCGTCGATATAAAAGGAAAATTAACCTGAACTAAACCGTTAGGTTGGCAACAAAATCTTTGCAATCACAATAATTATCTAACACGATTGGCATTTGACGAGTTGGCATATCAAGTTTAAAAGTGTTATGGGTGAATTTAATGTAAAACTTGTTTGAATACACAATTAAATACCCAATTTGGGCCACCCAAACAAACTAATTATTCTATGACGAGGCTACGAAGCAATGCCACATGAAAACGAAAAACGTAACTGTCTTTACGAACATAGGGAGCAGGTTTGATGACTATGCACAAAAAACGCTCCAGCGAAGATGGAAAGACAAACCTACCTTTCATCGGATGAATCAGCAATAGTGATCAAACAATGTGAGAGCAACGAGAAATAGTTTGCTGCGCAAAACGTAGATTTGAGGAACGCTTACTTTATCATTTTGGAAAGAAGGAGAAAGGAGAACAATTTCATTCAAAAAATGATATCGATGTGTTTTAAGGCAGCGGAGACCCTAAGTTCTCTAATTAAAAGCAAACCGGTCCTGCGGAGCAGCTCATTCGTCGCCTCCAGAAAAAACGGATATAGGTGTGAAATCAAAGGGATGGCGATCATGACCTTGGTCTTAAAGACGGCTGTGGCAAAAACAATGGCAAAGAATCAAAAAATTGCGTTGCTAGCTCACATGATATAGTATGAGCAATCAGTAACACAAACATCAGGGATGAGGAACCTCTTGAAATCTGTTAAAAAAATAATTGACCATAAATTATATGGGGGAATTATGCGACATTTGTTAGTATCTTTAGGAGCGTTGTACTAGGTCCTACCCTGTCTGACAAGTTTTCCTACACTGCTATTCAGGACTGATTTGTGGCAGGAAAGGCATTATGCTTAAATCTTAACAACTGATTTAAGATTCGAACACCAAAACAAAACTTGGTTATAAGAATACCAAAAGGAACCATTTGGCCAGTCTATAAGAAAAAAATTCACGAATATATAACAGGTATACAGGCCACTATCACCTCTGTTGAGAATTAAGAGATAAAGCTAGATAAATAGTAAAGGAGGCTAAATATCTTGGATCAAAAACTGACACAACAAATAAGGCTAGCAAAAGGAGCATGTGGTTTATTGGCATGGGGTTAATTAGACCTTATATCAAACACCTTCCAAGCAGAGGCTTTCGTTGTGGACTTAAAAGCGTCAGGTTAAATGTAAGAACACCGATGTATATGTATATCTTTGATTATACCAGCTTGAGTTGTTAATTCCAATTTCATATGTAGCTGCCATATCAACCTTAAAGAACTGTCCAGGTTTAACAAAGTTATTTTTTTGTGGTTCCGGCCACTTTTCCTTACAGAGGAATGGGTCAGCGGAACGTTCTATAAAAATAGGAGCTAGGCTGCTAAACAGCTATCTTGAATTAGGAACAGGAATGCAAGAACAAGCTATTTTATATAATATAACAAAATTATTTTGGTTTTGTCAGTTACTTTATTACCTTAGTATTTGTTTTTGTTTGATAGTTGAAATTATGTTCGTTTCGGATATAACTCCCTTGCCAAATTTCTAACAAACTCTAACTAAACTCTCATTAAAAACTGCTTTTATGTCCTACTGTTTTTTGTGTCTACTTGATTGTGAATCACCTTTCCCCTCCATTTAATTTTTTTGAATCATTTATTTAAGAAAAGAGGTGATTCTGCTCTTCCTTTTTGTAGGAAAAACGAGAAGCATAAAATAAAACAGAAAAAGAATTTGTTGAACATCTGTTGTTTGTGTTTATGTTATATTCAGAAAAAAGAGCGGTTACCACCATCTTTTCTTTTAGAAATGATAGGTAAAAACAAAATATAGGGGAGAGGAGATTCACAATTAAAGTAGGCACAAGAAAAAATAAATTGGATAAAATGCAGTTTTTAATAAAAGTTTAGTTAGTGTTTGTTAGAAATTTGACAATGGAATAACATCCGAAACGATCATAACTTCAATTTGCAAACACAAAAATAAATAGCACAATAAGAATGTAACTGACAAAACCCAAATAATTCTGTTTGAATATATAAAAATTCCCGATATAGTAGTAACGTAGTTGGACCGAACCTATAGTTAATGCAAACTACGGAAATTACAATGGAAACTGTTGTATATTGTAATCGTAACTACTACAGTAGATGAAGCACCAGCTTCAAGTATGAGAACAAGACTGAAGTTTTTTTATTAAAAGTAAAATAATCGTAGGCTATGTATGTATCAATACTGATTCATAGACCATCTACAATACGAATAGGCTTTATATAAATAGGTCATGTAGAAATAAGTACATGTTTAAATTAGTGTGGTCATGTACATAACATTTTCCTTCTTCTAATAAAAATTCAATTTCAAAATTGACAAAATTTGAAGGCTTTAGTTTAAACAAAACCGTTTAATATTGCAATCTTTCAAGAGGTCTTCGTATTCTGGCTGAACGTCGTAGTTCCACTTCGTGATTGCTTAGAGAGGGACTGTCTTCTCCGTTGACTGCGTAATTTTCATTTGGTAGTATAGATTTTCGGGTACTAGTTGGTTGTTGCAATTCCGATGTTGTTATTAATTCTCCTCTGAGTGGTATAGTACCGTAGATGAATTCATAAGGGACGGCTGTCAATAGTTACCCGTTCCACCAGGCAAAGCACGTGGACGTAATTGTCGTTGGTGTACTATTCTCAGTTTGCCTTCGTACGTGGTGATATAACGATTTCAACTGATAGGCTTCTGGAATGTTGCTGACTCTCAAAATGGTTTGTTAAGCTTTACTAAACGAAGCCTTTAGATTCGAATATTTTTGAGGGAAACGTCGAGTTTTTTGGACCGGGTATAATCTGTGAATCTCCATATTACGAACGCAATTGACTTAATAACGTTCTAGGCGAATACTTAAGTACAAATTCCGCTGGACTTTTTGAAGTACTTGGTGTAGGTGTGGTGCGGTATGTAAAAAAGAAATTCTGAACGTGTTTCTTCAAATCGGCTTTAGTTGATTTTAAACTGTCTAATGACTTCTTGAAGCTTTGCTTTACGATCTGAACGGCTCGTTCTACTATTCCGTTAGCTTGTGGTAAATATAGTGGACTCTTTATTGGCTTGAATCCATTACACATTAAAAACTTTAAAAATCGATTGAATGAAAACGGCTGACCATTGTCCGTTCCTAACTGATGCGGTATGTCAAAATAACTAAAGGATTGTCGCAATTTGTCAATAACATCCACTGCTGCTGTTTGTTCCATTAGGTACAAATCAATCCACTTTGACGTTGAGTAGCGATCAGTAAAAGAAACGTAGTATCATTAAAGTAGAAGAAATCTGCTTGCCGTCTGGTCCAAGGACGTTGTAATTTTGGTCAGCCTATATAGGTTTCGTCCATTTTGTTGTTTGTGCAGGAGCATTCGCACAGGTCACATTTACGCACCAATTCCTCGATTTCTGGATCTAGACCTGGCCACCATAGCGTAGACCCAGCTAATAGTTTCATCATGACCACGCCAGGATGGTTTTTCGTGTAGAACTTTCCATACATGATGTCTTAGAGCAGTCGGTATGATAACTCGGTTAACCCAAATTATACATCCTTTTTCTACCATCAGTTCGAAACGTCAAAAAAATATATGGTTTCCAGTGAGGGTCTTCGCAAAGTATTAGACCAACCATTAGTTATTGTTGTTACTAGTCTCGACGTTAATAGGTCAGAATTGGTGTTTTTGGCAACATCTTCCGCTGATATGGGCAATTCATCACAGTCTGTGAACAGATTGATAAGACTAGTTGTAGTGTCGATGCTTTGTGTAGATGGCAAGGCTAAATGCGAAAACGCGTCAGTACCAAATTTTCTCAGCCTCGTTTATAACTAATGGATTAGTAATGTGCCGATAAAATTATGGTCCAACGATTTAATCTGGATGCAGCTGTTATTGAAATGGCTTTCCGTGGGTTTAAAATACTAACCAAAGGCTGATGATCTGTATAAATTAATAAGGACCTGCCAAGTGGAAATTTATTATAATTTTTAAAGCCAAAAATTATACTTAACGCCTCCTTTTCCAGTTGCGAATACTTTCGCTCAGCTTCCAACAACGTTGCTGAAGCAAATTTCACGGGCTGCTTTACTTTGTTGCACATCTGGCTTAAGACTGCTCCTACACCTGTAGAACTTGCATCACATAATACCGCAATAAACTTTTTTTCGAGATAATTGTTTTCTATAAATCAAACGCCTGCTGACTTTCTGCATCCGACATAAAATCGTATTTTTGGTTAAGACGTCTTTTTGGTTAAGACGGCACAGTGGTGTCAACACATCTGCTTGCATTAATGAAAATTTTCTATAATAGTTGACCAATCCTAACTATGATTTAAATTTTGTGAGTTGGTGTTCGCGCTTTTTTGATAGCCACCACTTTCTTCGGTCACGGTTGCACTGCGTCTTTATTGATCAGATCGATAGGACCTTTTCTTTATTGGCAGCACATTCTTCCATAGTATAACCCGTTATAATTACGTCATCTAAGTAGCAAAACGTTTGAGGACTTCGTTTAAAATATGGTCCATTGTGTGCTGGAAAATGGCAGGAGCCGATGATATTCCAAATGTGAAACGGTTTAAATGAAACAATCCCAAATGCGTGTTGAAATGGTTTCGATTTTTCATCAATCTCCAAATACTAGTTAGGCTACACAGATCCAATACAGTAAATTTTTGACCTGCCGTTAAACTAGCTAGAATTTTATCTCATTGTGGTAATGGATACGAATCAATTTATAAACCGGTTAACTAGTGCTGGCTGTCTTTCTTCAATGTTGTAACAATTGGACTAGCCCACACTTGTATGTACAGGGATTATTGTATTAATTAGCTTGCATTTTTCGAAGTTCCTCCTCCAGTACAGTATACGGCTTGCAGAACACCGGCATCCAAATATCTTTTAATTCAATTGATGCTTTGTGCAATTTAATTGATAAATTTTCTTCTAAAAACACATATGGAAATTTGACCTTGTACGAGTCTACAAGTACTTGAGGGTCATTATCGCCGTTGCTTTTAACATCCACGTGGCCCACAAGAATTGTTGTTCCAAGTTGCTTGGGTAACAGTATGCTTAACCAAGTATACCCCAATAAGGATAAAAATTGTCTGTTTTCATTTACTGTAAAACCATTAACCGCTATCGTTTCTCCACAAACGGTTTTCAAACTATTATGTGGCTGTAGATGGAACGTGTGTTCATGTACATAATAGAAACTAATATTATTGTGTTGGTATTTTAGTTTACCCCACGCCAACGCATTTTGATCACGTAGAATGAAGTATTCCTTACTATATCCAACAAAAAAAGTTACCGGCCTTATAAAGCAACACCAAATCTCTAAAGTGGTACAACATTTTCATTTGCTTATCAAAATTAAATTCCAACTAAACTATGTATCCAATTTCGATAAAATTAGTAAACATTTTTTTTTGCTGCTATTCCTGCTGCTTCAACTAAAATTTGCATTTTAATATTCAATTTGCTATATTGCATGTACATAGGGTTTTCAAAAATGTATGTACATTTTTTTGTTTAGCTGCTACATGCTATATTATTATCGGTTATCAGTTTTTTTTTGCTTCTCCATATCAAAAAAAGTGCAAACCGATGTTATTTTTATTTAATTTAATTTAAACGTTTATTTTATTTATTCAGTTTTTATTTTAAATTAAATTGAATTGAATTGAAATGATTTAATTTGTTTATTATGTTAAATAAACACGGACTAAGGTGTTGTTTATAATATGTATGTTTATATACTATATGTATCTGTATATTTAAATTCTAAATATTTAGGTTTTTTATTTGGAAATATTCAGTATTTTTGCGACGATAGATAGCAAATTTAATTTTAGATTACATTGGGCCAATTTATTAGAGTAACGAGCTCTAACACAACTTGAGCTTACAAATTTATTTTGTTCCCTTAATTGTGTTTGAAACTTATAAATAATTTTTAAACTTTTTCTTATTTAAATTTAAAAAGAGCAAAAGCACACAAACCTCCCCACCTTCAAAACCATAATAAAATAAAGTACATTATCTCAATTTGTATCTTATTTTATTTAGCTTTTAAATTAACTTTTCATTATCATCAAAACTATTTCGTTAAATAAAACTTTATTTGTTGTTGTTGTTTGCCTTATTTTAAATTCATAAACTAAATAGTTAAAAATTATAAGAATACAAACAATAATTAAAAAAAAAAGGATATATAATTTATTTAAATTTATTTGTATCCTGTATGGGTGTGTGTATGTGTGTGGGATACATATTTATACTCGTACGTACGTACGTATAATAATTTAAAACGAGAAGATGTACTTTTAAATATCTTGAGGGTGTTTTTTGAATTGGAACTAAAATAAAAACTACTTTGTTGATAAGCGCAATTATAGGAGTATCTATGTAGGAGAAAAGAAGGATCAATATTTGATTAAATTTATTATTATGTATTTAATTTATTAGAAGAAAAAAAATGACAATATTTTTTTGTTATATTTGATTATGATGATGATGATGAAATGATATAGAAAAAAAGGTTGATTAGACTACAGATCAACTTATACATTGCTTCAGGGTGCTTTTAAGGATAATTATATATTGTTTTAATTATATAGAATTATATGATGTATATGAAGAATATAATTTATTAGGGAAGAAAATATTTTATATATTCGTACATACACATTTTATATACACAATGAATTATAAATATCTGAAGAATATATTTATGGTTTGTATAATGTATTATGATTGATGAAATAAGGGATCAAAAATAGGTTAAGTGGAAATACATTTTTTTGCATACTATAAAGACATTCAGTTTTAAATTGCCCATAGACAAATATATGGTAATGTAGAGATGCAATTATTATTCCAGCAAAGATTATGACATTTTTAAAAATAATTAGAATTAAAATTCAACCCCTCGATCTGTACAGTATTCCGAAATCTATATATACTCAAAATCAAATTCATAACGTTTACATTCCATTCAATTTCACTTGATTTGATATTTTTATTAACCGTCCTTATCAATTTTTTTTTCTTCTTGTAAACCATTTCTCTTATAACACAAAATCACCATTTAACTGATATATCTATATGAGGGGGAGGAGATCATCATCATTTATTTTTCAAAAATAAATTATCCCAGTATTTGAAACAAGTTGGGTATCCAAAATTAAGAAAATCAAATTAAACAAAACAAAAAAAAAACAGAAAACAATTTATTTATTTTAATTTAATAATTTTCTTCTGGGATTTTTATCATTTTCGGGAAGACATAATGCTAAAATATGATAATGAAGGGAAAACGAGAAATGTTTCATAAATTCTTGGTCTAACCACACCGAAAACTTAACTACTAGTGTAATAATAATAACAATAAAGTATGCAGATGATTTGAGATTACAATTTTTTGTTTTTTTTTGTTTTTTTTGTTTTGTTGATTTGAGTTAAAGCAGGAAGAAAATTGAAATAAAAATGTTTCCTTTTTCTTGTTGTTCAGTTTTTGAGGAAAATATTAATTTGATTTAGTTTTTTGTTTTTCACAAATTGGAATGAATATATTTGATATTATAAAATCGTGGCATAAATGAGGTGGAACTATTTAATAGCAAGGATAAATAATAAATTTGCTCATTTACTGCTGAAAGTCATTATCATTCTTTTCAATAAAAGCTTTACATCACACTACCAGACCACCCATCCAATAGGCACAGTAATATAACGATAAAAGACCTTTATCTTTGAAGCAAGCTGGTCGAATTTTTAAATGCTGCCCTCGATTGAAAGCTTAAATCATTTTTTTCAAGAAAAGTCTAATTGTTGACATAATTTAAAAAGTTTTTTGTCATATTAATTAAACATTTTTTAATTTTCCAAACTTTCAAAGCCAAATTATGCATTCAAAGGCTTTTATTTGTTGGCTATAGACATCTTAAAATATGAAAAATGCTTTCTTTAGACATTTGGAAAAGCTCTAAAATATGTAAATAACACAATGAAAAATTTCACACGAGTTACTGCAATCCAATTATTCTTCTAACGTCCAGTACAAAAAAGAAACTGTTTTAATTTTGCGTGCTTTTAATTAACGTCAACCCAGGAGACTCAGCATTCAAAAGTATTTTACTAATATATGCAACTAAAATGGCAAAATATATGATTAAAATCAAAAATTTGGAAAAGAACGCCATATCTGGAACCTATCATAGGAGTATTTAAATTTACTCATTAAAAACAGATGTATCTGAGATTTTGGCTCTAAAGTAGAACCAACTAACTAACTTCACAGTATTACAAAGAGCTAGAAGGTAGTCTAAAAATGGTTCCACATCTCCAAACGCTTAAAAATTTTACTTGACCCAGGACTGTTCAAAGTTTCATTAAAAAACAGATGGTTCAATTTGAAGTTTACCGCTCCAATTATTTAAAACATGCATTTGTTGCCAGCAAATGTATAGTTGTATTATTGAATGTTACATTTCAAATGTTTTATGCCGCCTATCATTTTTATAGTATTTCCAATGCTACAACATATAAAATAAAAATTAAATCCATAGATCGATCTACCGGCCTAATAGTTAACTTTTTATCTTTTAAGAGCATTGGAAGTATACTGTTAACATGACAGGGAGTATACAAAATTTTACATGTAGCACTGAATAATGCAACTTTACATTCGCCTTGCGACAGGTCAGGTCAATAACAAATCATCTGCTAATTTGCTTTATCGCTTAAATAGGTCTAAACTATATGGTATAAAAAATTGAAGCGATCTTCTTCACTTTGAACTGCCTATGTTTTAATACAATTTTAAACAATTCCCGGACCAACAGAAAGCGTTCATTCGCCTTTATTTGTTCTAAATCGAATTCCAACAAACATCCAACAAATTTTTTTTTTGGATTCCAAAAAAAAATATTTCTTTACCTAGAATCCTAAAGTCCAATGATCATAAATATGACAAACTATAGGTTACCAAAAGCACAGACTAATGGATCACCCAGATTAAAATGTCTTTTGCTGCCACTGCTTTTTCAATAATAAAAGCTTCCGAAAACCAATTTTATTGTTGAATGCTTTCTTTTAATATCAGAAAATATTCATTGATCTATAGTTTCGCTTAATGAAGGGCTTAATGAAATATTTTCTGGGACTTGTTCAACCACTATGCCGTATGGAGAGCAGGACCTACCTTCTAAATGATTATCGCTTGTAATTTCTTAATTTTGATAAGTATTCAATATTGATTTTTAAGCAGGCTACTACAATACATTGTTTGGCGATAATTTATATTGAGGATGTCTGTACACACCAGAACGGATCGAAACATTTAATTTTATTAATTTCTGAGAAAATCGATAACTGCGAATGTTTATTTATCAGCAAATATCTGTCTTTGATTTTCTAGCAGGCCTATGTAAGAACTTTAACTATGCTAATCGTTTAAAAATCAATATGGGTTTCGAAAATTTAAAAAATGTAATCTTATTCGTATAAGAAAATCGATATCTCAAAATTTTCATCTATCGACAAACATCTGACTATGATTCTCTGGCAGGCCTTTGTGTGTACTTGAACTATGCTCAGCCGGTCAAAAATATATAAAAAACCAAGCAGAATTAAAACTTTTGTCCCGCGATACAGTTAATAGTTATTAATTTGAAACTATAGTGATGGACTTAAAGCTCAGTTAAGGTACGCCTTTGTCTTGATGGTGGCTTTTCGTTTCGTTAAAAATTCAATTTCAATAGAAGCGATTTTAACGTGTCAGGTTTTGCACCCATTTGGGCTCTCTTTTCAATATCTTACACTCTGCAACGATGGGCTTCGGTTGGTTTGATAATTACTAGAATCTTGCTTCGTTGCTGTTTAGCTGGAATTTTAAAATTTCGAAATAGTTATTTTTAAGTGACACAATTTTTATGTCAAAGAGATAAATTTACCCGAACTTAAATTTTTTATCTTTATTCAGTAAAGCTTGACGTAATCGTTCGATATACACCTCAAACCTCGTATCGGTCGATCTTTATTTTATATTGGGTCATTTATTTCTTAATTACTCGATAGATCTTGCCGGGCTTGTTTAATCTTAACCTTAAACATCTTTAGTAGTTTAGATTTGGATTAGAATTGGACTTCTTTAACTACAAGGTGGATTACCTTACCTAATGTTTATTTGTTCAAGAATTAGGAGCGATTCATTTCAGTTCCGCACGATTTACTTTTGGACTGTGACAAAACAGCCATAAATTTGTTGATATTTGAAGAGTGTAAACCATTAAAAATTATTGGACAACATATACAGGAGGCTACAACCCTGCCTTATAATTTGTTAATATTCAGTTCATATGAAGTAAAGTAAAATTTGTATCGTTCATTTTTTGATCAACATCATGGGTTTTATTGGAAATTTGAAACAAAAACTTCCTAGGATTCTAAATAACGTACTACGAATAATTTACTTATTAAGACAAAAATTAATTCAACTTCAATTGTTAACAATTATTTACAAAATCACTTCGCAATATTTTACTAACACTTGTAATTTTTATATCGCACTAAACCACTTTTTAAATCGCTCGGGTTAATCTTTACACTATTGCGTTCCAAATACGAATAATCCTATTTCATTTCATTCGCCTCATTATATACAACTCAACCCAAACTTCTGGAGCTTTCATGATTTTTCCGGTAAGAGTAGTCTAGTAAAATTGTAGATAGTTGTAGCGTGGAAAATTTCCATTTAAGAATAGTAAACTTTACGCTATTAATTAACCTATTCTGTTTTACCCTATGGGGCACCGTAACAATATATTTTTCACAGCTGTTTAATCTTCAGGATAAAGGTGAAGCTAAATTTTAACATTTCCTAATTTTTGCTCAGTGTTTTATTGATATTTTCAGTCGTATTATGGCTATTGTAAAATTATGAGAATTTTTTTTAAAATATAGAAATCATGAACTAGCTACACGTAAACTGTAACGCAACTATAGTAAACGTGCCATCCACGCTCTTGCGGGGAATAGAAAATATGGATTACAGGAATTTATACCATCTCTAGTATAAACACAAATACTTAGCTTGAGCAATATACCGAACCTAACATTCAGGTCATTATTGTGTAGAATACGAGAATTACGTGTTATTAAAAAAGCAATTTTGTGCAGGATTTCTTGAAGCTCTCAATGATCTAGTTCTTACTTCTCGAATAGGTACATAATGAGATTACTCTCTTTACAGCATGTCGAACCTCCTGTACAACCATTTTTAAATGAATGACCAGCAAAAGCTGCCGAGGCATTCGTCCACATAATGTTGATCAACTATTGCTTTCACTGCTCGCGGATGTGTTTTTTCATAGATTTTGGCATTTTTATTTTTAATTAACTTCGCCGACGACGGTGAGCATGCAGCTCAAAAGGCCATCACATCCATCTCAAAAACATCTGGTTTCCATGTGGTAAATGTTATCTAGTTTAACGTGGCACGTTCCATGGTTGTTGTCTCAACTGAGGTCATCAATGTGTGTACACTCCATAATAGCACATCAATTTTCTTGTAACTGGTGACGAAAACTACGCCTACCTTCTTCACCTAGCCAGCAAATGCACTGCAGTCACCAATATGTAGAGTTACAACCATTTGAGTTGTTGCATCTTGATCGCACGCTAGTTGAAACTAAGTCGCTTTATTACAAGGTCAAAAGTTAAATCTAGGTCAAAGTAAAAATCAAAAGCTGAATCAAGGGTCAAGGCAAAACTCAAGTCAAAAGTCAAAGCAAAAACCAAAACAACAATTAAATCAAAAATAAGGTCAAAGGTCAAGTCAAAAGTCTACTGCAATATCAAGTCAAAAGTTAATTCAAAAGTAAAGTAAAATAGTCAAAAGTCAAGTCAAAAGTTAAGTCAAAATTTAAGTCAAAAATCAAGTCTTTTTGACATATCAAAAGTTAAGTCAAAAGTCAAGTAAAAAGTCAAGTCAAAAGTCAAGGGAAAAGGCAAGTAAAAAGTCAATTCAAACGTCTTGTCAAAAATAAATTGGAAAAACAAATCAAAACTAAAATTAAATCAAGTTAACAGTCAAGTCAAAAGTTAAGTGAAATGTTAAGCCAAAAAGTCAAATCATAAGTGAAATCTAGGATCAAGTCAAAAGTCAAGCCAAATATCCGGTCATAAATCAAGGTGAAATTAAAGTTAAAAGTCAAAGCAAAAGTCGAGACAAAATAAAATGAAAAAGAAGGTCAAAGTTCAAGTCAAAAGTCTAGTCAAATGTTAAGTTAAAAGTCAATTCAAAAGTCAAGTAAAAGGTCAAATCAAAAGTCAAGTCAAAGTTAAGTCAAAAATCAAGTCAAAGTCAAGTTATTTTGACATATCAAAAATAAACTGAAAAATTGATTCAAAAGATAAGTCAAAAGTCAAGTAAAATGTCAAGTCAAAAGTCAAGTCAAAAGTCAATGCAAAAGGCAAGTAAAAAGGCAATTCAAACGTCTTCTCAAAAATAAAGTGAAAAGACAAATCAAAATTACAATAAAATCTAGTTATCAGTCAAGTCAAAAGTGAAGTGAAATGTATAGCCAAAAAGTCCCAAGTTAAGTCGTGAAATCGAGATTAAAGTCAAAAGTCAAGCCAAAACCCCGGTCAAAAATCAAGGTGAAAGTCAAGTTAAAAGTCAAAGCAAATGTCGAGATAAAAATGAAATGAAAAAGAAGGTCAAAGTTCAAGTCAAAAGTCTAGTGAAATGTCAAGTCAAAAGTTAATTCAAAAGTCAAGTAAAATAGTCAAAAGTCAAGTCAAAAATTAAGTCAAAATTCAAGTCAAAAATTAAGTCTTTAGGAAATATCAAAAGTTACGTCAAAAGTCAAGTCAAAAGTCAAGTCAAAAGTCAAGTCAAAAGTCAAGTCAAAAGTCAAGTCAAAAGTCAAGTCAAAAGTCAAGTCAAAAGTCAAGTCAAAAGTCAAGTCAAAAGTCAAGTCAAAAGTCAAGTCAAAAGTCAAGGGAAAAGCCAAGTAAAAAGTCAATTCAAACGTCTTCTCAAAAATAAATTGGAAAAACAAATCAAAATTAAAGCCAAATCAAGTTAACAGTCAAGTCAAAAGTTAAGTGAAATGTCAAGCCAAAAAGTCAAAAGTAAAATCGTAAGTGAAATCGAGGATCAAGTCAAAAGTCAAGCCAAAAACCCGGTCAAAAATCAAGGTAAAATTAAAGTCAAAAGTCAAAGCAAAAGTCGAAACAAAAATTAAATCAAAAATAAGGTCAAAGGTCATGTCAAAAGTCTAGTGAAATGTTAAGTCAAAAGTCAATTCAAAAGGTCTAGCCAAAAGTCCAAAGTTAAATCAAAAGTGACATTGAGGTTCAAGTCAAAAGTCAAGCCAAAACCGAGTCAAAAATCAAGGTGAAAGCCAAGTCTAAAGTCAAAGTACAAGTCAAGACAAAAATGAGATGAAAAAGAAGGTCAAAGGTCAAGTAAAAAGTCTAGTGAAATATCAATTAAAAAGTCAAGTAAAATGTCAAATCAAAAGTCAATTCAAAAGTCAAGTCGATAGTTAAGGCAAAACGTGAAGTAAAAAATTATCAATAAGATTTTTTATGAAAGATAGAAGCAATCGAAAAGGCAAAATTCGTGTACTCAATGATCTAGTTCTTATTTATCGAATAGGGTACAGAGTGTAAAAATAAATGATTTTGTTAGTCAAAGTTTAGTAATTAATGATGGAGTTCCACAGGAGTCTGTAATAGGACCATTGCTGTTCTTGATTTATCCAAACCCTTTTTTATATTTAGTTTAATTCTGTGGTGTTTGCTTTTGTGGAATAGTTAGTATTCATATAGGATTAACACTACAGTAACCGTATTCATTTTGACTTAGCATTGCTCAGGACCGCATTCTATGTTGCTGAGCACGAAAACCAAAGCCATGTTTTATAGTTTTAATGGTGCTTTTTTTAGGATCCTAACATTATATGTCACGAATTGGAATGAAAACAGGCGGCATGTTCAAATTCATGTCTTAAAATTGAATGTGAACCAAAATTTAAATACCTTGGAGCTTGGACTATCTATTGATAGCACTTTTAATTGGAAGTGTCTGGTAACGGTGGTACGTAAATGTATTTTGCACTTGTTAACTCGAATTTGTCTCGTGGTATAGTTTGTTGGGGAAGTACGTATTCTGTTAGGATCCAGCCAACAGTTACTCTCCAGAAACAAATATTGAGAATTATGATGAATAAGCTAAAATTAACTGAGTCTTTTCGGCCATTATTTCAGTTTTTAGAAATTTTTTCAGTTAGAAATTTGTTCGTATTTAAAGCATTGACCAGTTTTATTTAAATACAGGTAGTAATACCAGTGGTAAGATGGCGAATTATAACCACCATACATTTACCACTAGCAGCTCCAACAATTATATCCTAGTCTTCCAAATGATGTAAAAATATGTACGAAATTGAATATATTCACTTCGCGAAATCCGCGAGTGAAATCTATTTTAAATCTGGTTTTCATTTATTTATTCGAACATGATTCCTAACTCTTTTATAGTTTGGAAGAATAGTTAACGAATGACCATACCTAAACCTCAGAAGACTTCATGTCAGAATCGTATATTGTTCTAAAATAATAGACTGATAGACCAATTTTAAGTGATGTGAATGTAATCGAAGTGTCATAATTCATATCCTTGGGAAACATTAATCTGTAATCCAACTGGGCAAATAGAGTTGCTATTGTGTGAACTATAGATGGATATTGCATTAAGAGGATGATCATTTTTAAGAGAAGTTGAAGCGGTAAATCTCAGCATTTGAAGACAAGTAATTTCAACTGTGTTGAACAAATCAATAATCCGTGAACAAGGGTCCTTTATTCAAAAACCTTTGAATTTAATTGGCAGAATACAGTGAGACGACTTTTGGAACTGGAGCATCACCGAAAAACACCAAACGAAGAAACTGAGTATTTATGATGCAGTCCTGTTTGTCCTATCTATTTTAAAAAAGAGCTTTGGGCAGCAAAGACCATCTATAGAGGACACAACGAAGGTTTCCTTGCAAAAACTTTAAAAATTGGATAAATTGCTCAACGAAAAGAGGTTAATACAGAAGTTAAGGCAAAATCGGTTTCTTAGATATAAAGTACATTAGAAATCAATAGGTTCGTAAGCGATTTCCGTAGCAGATGTCCGGCGGTTACCTAAGATATTTTAACCAAAATTGCCAAACTGTTGAACAAATCGTCTTCTTTGTAGAGAATAGTGGCAGAAATGAATAGTTAAATCGTCAAATTAAATCTTAAAACATGAGTGCCCCAATTATCATTTTTAAATCAGAAAGATGACCGAAAACATTCAGGTCATTTTTATCTTTTATAAATATCAATACCTTATGTACTTTTTACCGTACATAAAGGAACTTATCACAACATTTTTATCCCGAGGCCAAATATTATTTTAATTTAATTGCAGAGCTCCAATTAAATTATATAAAGCGACGTAATAAAATCATAAATATATTTGTAGAATCAGTTGTGCACGAGGTACAAACAAATAAAATAATTCCATTAAAAAAACCATTACACAAGGATTACAGCGATGGAATGGATGCTGTACATAAAATTGTAGCAAACAAACACAAGACAATTTTGATTCTAAATCCAAATTTTATGATTATTATATTTGCACTTTTTATTTAACATTTCTACCCTTATTAGATTTAGCTCGCATACCAAAATATGTCTTTTCAACTCTTAAATATTTAGATCCTAATCAAATCGTAATGTAATTATAAAGAGATTGACCACAAGATGGGCCAACCTCATAATATTCTAAATACCCTTTAATGTTGATATCCGGGATAGAACCACCACGTGTCCCTTTTATATGTTTTTTGGTACATTATTGATCATAATTTAATTATTTAATCTTTATAAAGAAAATATGAATGTTATGCTGCCCGTAAAGAACCCTTTATTTAAATATATTTTGTACGTTTAATCCATCACTCAGTATCATCGACACTCCTTTCAATCAAAAAAAAAAAACCTAACAAAAACACTTGCACACACATGAAATTCAATTTTGACGAAATTTTAAAAGCAGTCAAAATCTCTCACTAATCCATCTCGTAATTTACAATAATCGTTTTTTATTACAAAATTGTTGTCGTATTTACAATATTACAAATAAAACAAAAAACTTTTTTGGTTGTAATCATAAAATATGACGCCGTTTAGGATATACAAACACATTTTGGATACACGCAAGTGAAAAACGAGAGTTCACATGTGCGTGTTCATTAGAGAATATATATGACTCGGCGTATAACAGTGTGACTGTAATAATCATAAAAATTTATTGTTTAAAATACAAAATACACATATTACGATTTTATTAAATGAGGTTTAGTTTTCATTAGAATAAAAAAAAAAAAACATTTTTTTGTTATAAAATTTGATGGTTGATGATGGTGGAATAAGCCAGGATGAAATGTAGGCATACAAAAGGATGTATTTCGAACAACAAAAAAGGGGTGAAATTGATTAAATCTAATGCCAACGCTTATAGACGATTTACCGACTGTACGAGTGAAAATGAAATAATCATGGATTTTCATTTGTAATAATTTTGATATTTTATTAGCTTGATCAGGTGGTTGATTTCAGTCAATACAATAATAAATTATTTAATTTAATGAATTTGTGTACGGATATTTTTATATAAACTTGGTGTACTCGATTTCACAATATACACGGTTAAAAAAAATGGGATGAAAACTATCCTTTTCGTATCCTTTTGCGGAATAACTATACGTCCATCCTTTTTTTAGATGTAAAATTATACTTTATCAAAGTATGCAATTCATTTTTGTAATTAACAAAACATATTATCCAATTTTTCTTAATTATTACACTTATCCAAAAGGGCGAAAATTGCGTAGAACTAACATAATTATTATATTAAGCCAGAGTATAAAAATGTTTATATGAAAATACCTAAAGGTATCCTATCGCAGGTAAATTATCTTTTTTTTTAAAGAGTAAAATCTATGCTTTTTAAACAAAATATATTTTTACGAAACATAATTCGTTTTAAATCGCTGCTGTATTTTAATTTTATTTGGATTGAATTGATCCACTTACAAGATAAATCTCGATATATCTGAAGCATAGTAACAAACAATTCTGGAGTAAAATTTTGAGAAAAATTAAAATGTTTAATACATTTTTAACGTTTTTTATTATTATTTAGAATAGGTTTCATTACTTTTAGTGTAAAAATCTTTAAGAAAAAAATTTTAATCAACCTATATGAGACAAGATAACTTCATTTCAGAAGAATAAACATTTTTTAAAGGTTAAAATGTATATTTATAAAGGGTGAATTAATCTTTTAGAAGCACATAAATCGATAGGCTACAGTAATATTAACCATTCATTTTGTAACCAAATTTAGTGGAAAAAGAAAAATAACCATACAAATTTAGATGTTGTTAAACATATTTTTATTATTATTTCGCACATAATTCATTATTATGTTTTGTAAAATTTGTACAAAAATAGATGAAATGTATTAGAATAAAAAAGACAAAAAAAAATATGTAAATATATATTTATATATATATATATATATATATATATATATATATATATATATATATATGTTTATATATATATATATATATATATATATATATATATATATATATATATGTATATATATATATATATATATATATATATATATATATATATATATATATATATATATATAAATATATATATATTATATATATATATATACATATATATATATATATATATATATATATATATATATATATATATATATATATATATATATATATATATATATATATATATATATATATATATATATATATATATATATATTTTAGATTATAAAATTGCTTGTACATTATAAGATATATAAAATAATCACACTATATATTCAAAAATATCCTGATTAATCCAATCAGATAATTGGACAATAAATAATAATTAAATAATTAAAAATTAAGTAAAAATAATTCATATTGTACATTTCAATTTAAAACAAAATCTAGAAAAATAATAATACTTATACAATAATATTAAACATTTACTTAAAATAAACCCTATAGGCAACAGTTTTATCTCAATCTGGCTATAATACTGAACAAAATTCGGCAACTGTGTCTGAGCTGGATCGTATAATGAATTTGCATTACAAAATGTAGTTTTAAAAAAAATCGATTGCATCGTCAATGTTCGTTATTGTTTTTGGGAACAATAAAAGCGTATCATCAACTTTTAACCCGAAATATGAAATGGCCTTTTTATTTGGTCCAAATGCAATTAACTGTAGTTGACACATACAAATATCTACTATTTCAGCTTCGGGGATCGTTAGGGTACAAAAAACAATAAAAGTTTCTACCGAATTTAAAGTTGTACATCTTTTTTGTCTTCCTCCTTTTGAGTTAACTGGTGGTAGCAAGCTCAATAGCTTCAAGTATAACTGTATGTCATCACTCCATTCTATTAGTAAAACAATAAAACAGTAATATATTTAATACATAATTCAACATTTAAAATTATTGTGATATAAAGATATTATGATATTTATGTATGTAAGAAGTTTACCTAATATTTTAGCGATGACTGCTTCGGTTGACTGTTTAAAGTTTTTTTTAAAGATGGCATCTATCTTGTAAGCATGTTGTCTCCATTTCTCTTTGAAATTCTGAAGCATCTTGAAATTGTTGTGTTCTGCAATTACTTGAAAATCAGTAAGTATCTGCAAAATAAAAAGATTTTTAGTTTTCCGATTTAATAAAAAAAAAAAAATTAATAATACCAATTCTGGCAGCGCCTTTATTATTGGAATATCCTCCAATATTCTTTTTATATTCAAACTTCTAATTTTAAAAGTATTTTGAAATTTTTCAAAAATCGATGTTTTTCGCGTCAATGCACAGGCACTCTTTAAAAAGGAAATATCCGCCAAATTATCAAAATCATCCGGCTCTTCTTCTGATTCCGGGCCGTCTGGAATGCTCAACAAATCCGTCTGGTTGCGCACGTCTTTGCCGTTTTTAAGTTTGTTGGTCAATTTCCTTTTTAGGGATTGACAGGTTTTCATTCTATCATGCAACCAACCAGAATGTGATTCAGGGTCAAAAAATAAATTCTGTTCAGATGGAAAATAATAAAAAGAAATATTAAATATTAAAAACATAATAAACATACGAATAAATAAAAAAAACACCATATGTAAATATGTGACAAAAATAATACATATACGTATACGCATAATAGTTTCTTAATCTTACCCATTCGTTCTCAGATTTTAAATTTTTGTACGATGATAATAATTGAATATGAATTATGAATTCAGCCGACGTAGGATAATACCCACATGTCAATATCATGTGCTGGCACACCAGCCGATTAAATGCATTTCTCTCTTTGGTAGAAAGAAGGTTGTTTTCTTTATAGAAATTTGAAATGTATTCCCCTTGGTCTTGTCCCCTAATATATGATTCCAATTTCTAAAATGAAAAATTACAGTGTTAATCATTATTTTAAAAAAACACAATCAAAGAATTTTTATTGTTTATTTACCTCTGCTGGTAAGTCGACGAAGAGGTTCTCTCGAAGTGTTATGGCCTAGGGGTCCGCAAACTCTGATTTGTCCGAATTAGTACATGATAATAGTATAGATGGTGCGGTCGAGCTTCCTGCAATATTACAAAATGAATATGTTAATAAATTTAATTTATTTACTAAACGATTATTAAATTATTATTGAACAAACCTTCGCTAAAACTTTGCGAAACACTCTCTGGTGGAATTATTTCACTTAATGGAGAGCACCGAATCTCATTAAATGTTGATGGTATGTTTGAACCTGTAAAAGTTTGTTCAAAATCATTTTATTTGGTCGGTAAGCTATTTACAAAATATTGTATAACAAACCTCCTATATCGGCGGTTATGTGATGGCTACTTTGAATGTGTAGCTCAAAGCTCGTATCGCTTTTGTATTGTGTTAAATACTCCAATAAAATTTCGGTCCAATGCACGTGTTATTTTTATCGTAAAAAGATATTGGTTCATTTAGGGAAAATCCAGTTTGAGCTAAACTAAAAATTCGAAATAAATTTATATGAAAAATTTTATTTTTGTGACATTTACAAGAAAATACATTTCTGGAAAAATACAAGGAAAATACATTTCTGGAACCGTCGAATAATAACGAATAAAAATTATATTAAAAATAATATAAATAAACGCGATATGAGAGCCTAGAATCAATTTCTCTCAATTAAAATAAAAAATCAAGAACAAGTCAAATCAGAATAATTAAACTATTCAGATTACACGTGATGCTTTTGGTTTTAAGGTTATATTTCACATTTATAAAAATTATGTGATTACTGTCGCAAAATCAATCATGGTTAAATGCCAAATTTATGAAAATTGAAAAACAAGCAAATGTAATCCTTTGATTGAATAAATTTAATACTTTACAACTTAAACACCGTTATATTATCGAAAACGCGTTGATGGGAATAGTAATCGGCATACATTTTGTATAATTATCACCATTAATTTGATAAAAATAAATTTCACTTTAAACATTTTAATAAAATAATAATAAATATATTTTGCAAAGCAAAACCTTTGTATTGTAAATTGGGTTTTACTATCACTTAATATTATTCTTATGATCGAGAACGTTTAAAACCAAAAACACTAGTAATATTTAATTAATTATCAATTTATTTGAAAACTTACCGCACAACACAAAATCATCGTAAGTAAAAATATCTCCTACAAAACTATTCACTTTTAATAATTTTGAACGATTAAGGTACACGAACTTTAATATCATTTTAAATAACATATTAAAAACCTGTATCCACGGATGAACGCCACTTGCCTACTGAAGTTATAATTCAATTTCAAACGTAATTTCAAAAAACGATTATAACTATCTCTTTCTTTTCCCACACATGAAGTACAAACGAGAAAGACAGAAAATGCAGAAAATAAAAAACACCTTAATCTTAAAAGAATAAAAATTATCCTTTTTCGTTCAACATCATGTTCATTAGCTTTTTATGCAAAAAAGAATACAAATTGAAATAATGCAATTTTATTCTAAAAAGTATGAAATATAAATTAGATTTTTGCGGTGTTCTACAGAAGTTAGGAATTTGAGAAAGAGAAATTGGCCGATCGTTTTTTAGTTTATTTTTAAAATATATCTATTGCAAATAAATGAGTATGTTCTACACTTCATTTCGGTTATAATATAAAATATATTTGTAAGTATCAAAATAAAGGATCACTACTGACTACATAAATTAAACAGTTCACCGAAGTGGAAAAAAATAATGTCGTATCGAAATTTGGAACCAGTTGTACACCTATATACTAATGCCTAAATCTTTCATGTAAATAACCAACTTGTCTCTCGGTGCGTTGGCTTAACAGACTAATTTACATATTTTAGAAATAAAATTTAACCCTTAACGGTCGCAACTCACCTCTGACATGACAACAGTAGTTGGTCGTTGCGGTCGTTTGATACGTGTGAGGTGACAAGACGGATCATGTCGAAATTCGTTGTCTGTGGAATGTATGCACAATCTTCTTGTCAATTGAACATTAAAAACTAAGCAATTAACATCTCCAGTGATATAGCAGTGTCTTTTTTAATCGAGTTTCAATATTTTTGCCCAAAAAAATGAATAAAGAAAATTTTATGAATTTGAATTGGAGAAATTCATAAATAATAAAACATGTGTCTTTAGCTAGTAAAACTATTCCTTATATACCATTAAAATAAACACAAACTACCTGGCCCATGTGCTAAAATACAAAAAAAAAAACTAATTAAGAAATACCTATGTAGGTATGTAAAACCAATTTTTTTTATATATGTACTGCAATAAAAATGAGATAAACAATATGTTTTTTTAAGAATTCCTAATGAGTGGAAATTTTCCAATATTATTTTGTATTTACATTTTTTTTTATAATATTTTTAATTTTTTTAGAATAAGATTCATAGGAAATTGTTTTTTGTCAAGAACAGTGAGAATCATGTATGAAAACCGCGACGATGTATGAAAATGAGCGACCGTCATGAGTTAAAATTAAATTATTCTTTCTAAAATAAATGCAGAAAATTCAAGATTTCTACTTGAAATATCCTGTTTTGAATGTTTAAGTCACAATTATGTTTATCATTTCCCATTCTGAAGTATTTCGTAATAATTTGAATTGCTTAGTTTCAAGTTCACCAAGCTGTGCTGCTTGGTATTAGGCAAATAAACTTTATTTAAGAAACAAGCATAACCAATTAAAATAAATGGATTTCTGTTACGATGGAATCTTGTGTTTACGATGTTATGTACAAACGTCTACTTCCGGATTCTTCAGCTGTACATGATATATTCAATTATCCATACACGTTTCATGATCACGACTGACAGGTTGTCGTTAAAAAACATTATACACAAGTTGATTTCCTTGTTTGGGTGGACGATTGATTGGGCAGGCTGATCTAACCTAATCTTATGCAAAGGTGATAAAGAACAATAAATTATTTTCCGCTTGGTTGCAAATTTAGAATTGATCAGTTCTGTGAAGTTCACAAAAATAAAATAAAATAACATGTTAATGTTTTCATTGCCTAACTTTTAATCCATGGCTACCTAGCTGCTGTTTATTTGGGTAGCCTACAGTTTACATGGTTGCGTAGACAAATTTATTACCGATATGTATTTTTTATATGTATACTATACATGTGAAAAAATTTAAAACAGATTGCGATCATTCGCAAAGGCATCTCAAGTGGAAACCCACAGTTAGACTGCAATTCCTTGAACCGGAAATTAAAAATTTTTCAAGAACATATTCTTGCGATTGGTTTTGTCGATTAATCGATTTTCACGTTTTTCGCGTTCAATTATTATATTTTACGTCAAAGAACACTACGGATTGATACCGCATGTAATATGAGTATTGCAGTCGCGATTATGCAACGATGCGATTTTCTGTCCGTGAATTTTATTTCGTATTAAACGAGCAGGGTATTATAAAAGAAATTAGAAATACTTCATCACAAGAGTTTAGTAAGGGCGTAAACAGCAGTGACGCAATGCAGGAATGAAATTCCTGAATTTTCTTATCTCTGTTTACCAATCAAATTTTCGAATGTGTACATTTATACTTTTGTAATTTCTTTTAAAACGTCAATCAATGATAAATTTATCAATTTATATCATATTTATATTATTAAAAACTGCTCGCAAATTCATCAACAAACTTTTATAAAATACAAAGACACCGTTTTTTGAACTAGTAGCTAGCGGTTCTTAATAGTTTATTACATATCTACACACTTTTATTTGGTAAACGTTAAAGCTCTTTACAAAATGTACTCAACGATAACCATCCTAATTTATACTTTTTTGAATAAATCTGGGTTATTAGAGCAATGTTTTACTCTTTTTAGATTAAAATAGTCATGATCCATATTATTGTCCTTTATTGCATAAAATGTGAATAACAATTCACATCTTTTGCAATAAAGGACAATAATATGGATCATGATGATTTTAATCTAAAAAGAATAAAATATGGATCTAATAACGCAGATTCATTTCCTTGCGTAATTTTCTAGCGTAGACATACAACAAAAAGGAGCTTTAACCATTTTAAATAAAATAATCTGGTTAAACTACGGCTTCTATGATGATGATATAGATATGATTAAGTACACGGAATATAATTCTTATAAATTATATTCAAGGAAATAAATATATTACAGAGATGCGGTTACTTCATTTTGAAAGTTATACATTTATTTAGCAATCTTAATTTACACAAATTTACTTATTTAACAAACTACAACAATTTATATTTGACAATTATATAATAAAGTGAATTTTCGGTATAATCAATATGTTTTTCATGAGGAATTTTGATTTTCAAAGATTTGAAATCGATAACATTACACTCTTCAGTAATCATAATTCTGTAAGAATGGCGACTACTACTAAATGAATCAGTAGATCATATTTTTGTGAGAAAATATGTGTTATTTCTTATATTAAAAATTTCAATAATTTCTTGGAAAACAGGATAGTTATTCTTGTTAAATGAATTGCACACGAACATCCCTCTTTTATAAAAGTAATTGCATTTCATCCAAGAGGCTACTTGTATTTCAGTATTTATTGAAATTTTTAAATATTTTGCGATTTTTCCACCTGAATCTATAAAGAAATTCAACTTTTTGGGTTTTAAAATACCATATTCATGTTCGATACCCAATATGATTTGTTGATCTGCCATAAATTGTTGATGTCTAATGGTAAGTGTTTTACAAATATTTATAAAATTATTTATTTTGGATGATAATTTTATAAAAAAATAGTGTTTGGATTCGGATCTCAAACACGAAAAATGTGCTGACGGTCCCAATTTTGTTATAATTGTCGGATAATGAATAAGCATGTGCTGCTTTGGTGTTAATTTTAGACCATATTGTCCAGTTGAGAGAGTATTTATCTCATCAGGTACATACTCGTATGACACAACACTATCATTCGGCATAAGTGAATTATCACGTTCGACATTTCGATCCTCTGAATTTTTAATAGTTTCAAAGTAGACAATTAATGTAAAAATAACCGCAACGCTCAACGATACTAACGTTTCTCTAGTTGCGCAGTCGCAACAAAAATGTGATTTCTCTGTCTATTTGTATAATTGTTCCATCATTCGCCAAACATTATTAACATTACTAAAGTAAACAAAACATTTTACGTCTAATAAGTACAGAAACTTATAACAAATGGATAAATTTTGCTGCATTCAAAGATTAATTAAAAGAATAAAATAAATTTTAACGAAAATAATAAATTTCATCCAAATTAATAATGAAAAACAATCTTTTAGTCGAAACAAATTTTAGGTTTCGGGAAAGAATAAATTTAATCTTACAAATTTACCAAAGTTTATCCAAAATGATTTTATCCTTAGGGTAAAAATGGTTTTTATCCTATCATTTTTAACCGTGTACAATGTGATTTTCCCACCCGCATTACCATGAAAACTGTAAAAATTATTTTGATGTCTATAACAAATTTCAAAGCATTCAATCATAGTACATACATAATAAAATATCACCATAAAATTGAATAACATTTTTTTTTTTTAATAATGAATCCTTACAAAATAAGATTTAAAAGAAATCAGATAATCAAAGGGTTAATTTATACCGCATTTTATTATTCGGCCAACAAGAGTAACGAAAGGGTTTCAAATATACATATACATTTATGTGATTGATTAGAAATTTAATTTTATGACAACCGCGAAATTTATAGAGTTTTGTGAGAAAATTTATAAAAAAACATAAAACTCGTTACAATAAGATATGATTACAACGTTTCTCATTTAACCCTTTCATAAACACAATTATACAAAATTTTAAAGTATATTTATTAATTCCACCCTTTTCTTGTACAAAATAATCTTCCAATTAGTAAGTATCACCAACAGATTTTTGCTGTTGTTGTAAATTTTGTAACAATCGGTTTGATACATAAAAAAAAAATAAAAAATTGAATCGAAAAGGTTTCTGTTTTCATATTTTAACAAGAAGTGCCTGTTTGTTCTTAAATGTATACTATAATGCGAGTGCACACAAAAAGCAGGGAGATTAAGTTATTATTTACACTTTTATCTGAAGACATATCTTTTGATCTTTTTTTTTTGTTGATAACGCGAAAATCTTTTGTTTGCTTTTATTAATTAAAATTTAATTTGAAATTCGCTGGATTAATGAAACAACGGAAAATATGTTTTCTTGTTTAACGTAAATATCCTTAAGGATTTGTTAGTGCATTTTTTTTTTGTTTTTGTAATTATTGGAGTGAAAACTATTAGGAAACCATCTGTGAAATATTTCTATTAAAATATCATTATCAGGAAATATTCAGGTTTCTTAGATGCTTCAAAGTAAGAATAACCATCGTAATGTCTAACAAAACAAAACGGTCATGTCTTTCAATAAAAATTATGTCCGGTTATGCCAAATTACAGAATATGCCAAAATATGAAATTTTGCCACTGAACCGAGGTAGTTTTCCATTGACCCATACCCTGATTAAGGGATAAAAATTGCAATAGCCAATTTGCATTATACGTCATAAATACTCTAAACTATTGACTCCTGCAGGAAGTATAGCAATTTTTAGCAGTTGGGAAGATCGATGTAAAACCGCCGAAACTTATGTTCCCTGACCCTGAGAGGTGAATCATTGAAAAATATTTTTCTAAGCATATAATCTAAAGCTCAATTTGTTGAATTGTCCTGTAAGCTTTTATAATCGTTTGAAAACGATTAAAGATTATAAATTCTTACGTTAAGTTGGTTCAGGCTTAGAGTGATAAAAGCAAAAAATTGTTTGATTCTCAAATCAAATATTGTAAGCATTATTAAAACATTTTCTATTGGTACCGGTTCTTACTAAAGTCACAACTCTCGTACCTAGGTTTCTCTCATAGATGTTGATAAGTACTTTGACTGAAACACTCGTATATCGGAATTCACCAATAAAGTCAAGACACATTTACTATAAGGTTAGTATAAATTAGAGCGACCGCACGGAAATATATATAGAGAAGAAAATTCATGATGATACCTTTTTGCCTTGCGGAAACTGGCTACTATTCAATGGAACAATCGTTCGTTAATTTAAAATACAAATAATTAAATATTGAAAATTAGAACACAAAAAACATAATAATGCAGCAAACACAAATATCAATATAATGGGGCAGATTAATAGACTGTGTCACAAATCAGCTATTCATGTGCTACTATAGCGGTAACTTCCAAACAAAATTTTTTTCGTGATCTACTTTTTGATTTCCAAAGTACTAATTACTAGTATAAAGGTGCACTCAAGTATAAATAAGAAAAACGAAACACAACTATACAATCATACAATGGAATTTAATTGGCGAACGACCAAAAATTGACCATTGGATCGCGATCGATCTTATGGATACCTCTGCTGGATAGTGACTACAATTGTATGTATGTATATACTTGGATCCGCTCGAAACGCGATGTTTCAAAACGTCATATTTCAAAACGTTTTGTGACGAAACGAGATAAAGTACAAAACGCGATATTTCAAAAGGCGATATTTAAAAATGCGATATGGTACAAGAAGCGATATTTATTTATTGTATTTACTCGTACATATAAATTCACATTTTATATGATGTTCGCACACTAAATTTTGAGCTATAGCTCATTCATAACACGGCTTGCCAAAACACATAATTAATTTAATTACAACAACAAATTTATGTCAGCGTGTTCTTAATTTCCGCCTATCAATTAGCAAACTTAGCCTGAATTTTCTTTTTTGGCACGGGCCGGACAACCACGGATTATTATTTTCCAGAAACCAGTTTTTTCTTTAAGATGATCTCTCGGGGGATGAGGTTGGGACAGCATAGCTTTGTTCCATTTGAGGCACAATTTCAAATTTGAAGCTTAAAGTTGCACAAAAAAAATCAGAAATAATTTTATAGAAAAAGAAGAAACGTCCAATTGACGTAAAAGTCAAAGCCAATCCCAACTTCGATATGGTACAAAATGCGATATTTCAAAACGCAATATTTCAAAACGCAATTTGATATAAAACGCGATGAAATCAATATCACTTTTGTGCCATATCGCATTTTGAAATATCGCGTTTTGTACCATATCGCGTTTAGTACTGTATCGCGTTTTATCAAATCGCGTTTTAAAATATCGCGTTTCGAACGGGACCCGTATATAATATAGTCATTTGGAGTGGAAAACACAACCAGTTGTTCTCACGACTGACGAAATGAAGTACAAAAAAAAATAATTGTTTTGTATCAAAATTGAATAAATCTCAAAACGTGTTTCATATGATTTCGAATAATATATCGAATATAACCCAAGAAACAGTCACCAAAATGGTATAAGGATAATTTTCACGTACGTTTCCTCAGTTGTGATATCCCAAAAATTCCACGGACTTTGTTCGGTAATCTTTGATTAACTTTATCATCTTCAATTATCTTTTGTTTCACTATCTAAAGAAAATATCTATGTAATTTTATGGGCTTAAACTTTAAATCTAATTAAAATCTGGAAGAAATTTAAAGGAAAAAGTATTTCTCAACAGTCTGACAGGCTCATCTAGTTGGTTGCTTTGAACAAACATTGACGTAATAATATTTCGAGTGAACACGGTACTTGATTATTCGGTTCCGCACAGAAGCAACCAAACGCAATTTCAATAATGCTCCAAAACTTCATTAGCCTTAGTATTTAATATTCTGCAGTCTTAATACAAAACTCTAAAATTTTTACGTTATTACGACAAAGAACACAAACTTTATATCGAAAACTCATCACATTTCTATCGAAACTCTCGTTTTTAGTTTACAAATTTAACAATTTTGACAACAAAGAAAGCTTGTTAGTTAACACTCTTCATATTTAAATAAAGCAGCATACATTTGGTTTTAAACAATAGTTTCTGTTGGTTTTTCCGTTGTAGTTATCTTATCAGGATATAACGACTGCATTTATCTAATTGGCTATTATCCAGAATAACCTAATGTTTTAAATAAAATCCGCAAAATTAAAGTATAATTCGCTAAATCTATAAGTACAAAGTTGCAGGCTGTTGATAAAAATTTATTTCAACAGACTATACCTGTGTAATTCTGCAGTGCTGTATTTTGTGGGCTTTCTGTATACCTTATTTTACAACAAAATAACTGGTCCTAATTTTAGTAGTAATGTCGCATCGGGTTTCGAATTTTATGTCGCTTCTTAAGTTTTAAACATAAATTTATTCATCCATCACGGTTTTCTAAAAAAATTGGTTTATTTAAGAAATTGGAGGAATAAAGCTAACAAATTATATCTGCTTAGCCATAATTATCTTAACGATAAATTGGTATCTGATTTGCTTGCTAATTTCAACAAAGATTTGAATTTCCGCTTTAATGCACACATCGAAAAAAGATGAACATTATCCACGATTAGTAATTTTCCATAAATCTTTTAAGTATTTTCTATTATGGGGAAAGTAGCAATCACTCCCATAGATTTGGGCAAGCTTCGGCTATATAGGTCGTATAAGCCAAGGTATCTGGCAAATTATTCAGAAGTATTTTTTTTCGAAACGAAGGATTTGAAATCTTGTTAATAGCAGCCTTTCAATTAAAATATTGAGAATTTTCAGGTATTGTTTGATATTGGGCCATCAAAAAAATACTCAATATTTTAAGAGGAAAACTGCCATTAACAAGATTCCAAATCCTCCGTTTCGAAAAAACTTCTTTTGGATAATTTGCCAGACACCTTGGCTTATACGACCTATATAGCCGAACCTTGCTAAAATCTCTAGGAGTGCTTGTTAATGTGTTTCTCGTGTGAAAACTAAATTGGCCTTATAACCGATATATTCTATAATAAGAAAACATATAAGAGATCTGTCGTCTTATATAATATAACACTGTTGTAACTAACATTTTTTGACTTTTTGAGTTTTATATGTCTATATACTAATTCACATGCGCTCTTTTTAAATATACACTCCAAATTTTGCTATCTATTTTCGTTTTTTATATAGACAAATAAAAATTGTTGTAAGTAACATAATTTTACCACCGTCTCTTTTTTCATTGAGTAAACAATATTGTATCTACCACTTACAACTTTGTAATTCCAATACAAAATATTTTTCATGTAGATACCATTTTGTAATTTCTCTTTTTGTACATACAACTTTGTTATTCTCTCTTACGTTTTTAAAATGAGTAGTTAGTATTTTGTAATGCTCAAAAACGCTTAATGACAGTTCAAAATTGGCGCTCAAAATAGAAAGACGTGTAAATTCTACTGTAAGTTATTTATTTTTTAATTAATTTTTATATTAGTTCTATAGATTTAATGTTTATTTTACAAAATAGGAATCATGGCAGATCTAGAGTTGAATTTGTATGTACGTGTCAACGAAAATATTGTTTTTTGTGATCAAATTTTACTCGGCGAAGAAATTTTATTAGATCATTCCACGGTTGTATCTGAGGTTGTTAAAGCAGTTGAAGTCGGTTTGGCGCAGAACTGTTTGATTGAACCATTCATTCCTTCCTTAATCGACGTATCAAGCGAACCGTTAAATGATGAACCATCACTATCAACTCCAAAAAAATCTAGGAAACGTAGACGTAATCCTGTAAATTGGATAAGTTCTGTTCGTAAAAAAAAATGTCAGGCAGGTGAGGAATATGTGAATGTTCGAGGGAAAACAGTTCCATGCAAAATGGTTCTTACAAAAAAAGACTGTATCAATAAGTGTAAATATTTGTGTGCCCAAAATGTGACGAAAACAGAAAGAGAAGAACAGTTTAAGTCGTTTTATGCCTTAGATGCTCAAAGAAAGCGGGATTTTATCCTAAAAACTACCACTCGTAATTCACCAGCAAGAGAAACAACGAAAATGCAATCCCGTCGGTCTTTCACCTTTTCCTACTTTATGACGGTTGTTGGCCATACATATACGGTGTGCAAAAATTTTTATCTGGGAACAGCATTTCACAATCACCAGTCTATACAGCGCATCAATATAAATGTGAACAATCTGAGATGTCCAATGGAGATATGCGTGGGCGGAAAAGCAGTAAGAGAACACCACAGGAAAAAATTGTAGACGTCATGGCACACATAAATGCATTTCCTAGAATCACATCTCATTATTGCAGAGCTAAAACAACCCAGCATTACCTAGAGCCAAATTTTAACATTTCCAAGATGTATGACTTATACAAAGAATACACAAAAGATCCAGTGCCAGTGAAGGAAAGTTTTTAACGTCATATTTTTTGTACAAAATTTAATATCGCCTTTCAAAAACCAAAGAGTGATAGATGTGGTTCTTGCGAAAAATATAAAGTTGCTGAGCAGGAACAACTTATCACATCCGAAATGATCTTGGAGAAAGAACAACATGGCGAGTTGAAAATCAACATGAGACAGCAGAAAGCTATTGACAAAGAAGAAGAAGTTCCGATCCTCTGTTTTGATCTACAGAACGTGATAAATTGCCCAAGATCAGAAATTGGCCCGATGTTTTACTATTCTAAATTAAACATCTATAATTTAACTGCGTATTTGAGTAGTAGTAAAAAATCATATTGTTGCTTATGGACGGAATATACATCAGGTAGAACCGGCAATGATTTAGCATCTGCATTGGTTAAAATTTTGAATAGAGTTTTCGAAGATAATAGTGATATCTACAACCTAATTACATGGAATGATTCGTGCGTGCCACAAAACAAAAACTCATTTATGTCGACTGCAATTTTGCATGTCATTAAAGCAAACCCTCAAATAAATTCAATTTGCATGAAATATTCAGTTCCAGGTCACGGAATAATCCAGGAAGTAGACCATATTCATAGTTCAATTGAAAAGGTATTGGCAGTTAACGAATATTTCTCTCCAATAGGGCTTATTCGAATGCTTAAAACAGTGAACCGGAAGAATCCTTTAAATATCATGCAAATGACGGCAACCGATTTTATGGACTTTGGGCAGTATGGGGAAATGTGTTTTGATTTTTCCAAAATTCCCTACACCAAAATAAAAATGTTGAGGTACACTCAACAAAGCAATGAAGTCGAATACTCTTTGGGGTATAGTGAAGGTCAGTTAACCACATAAAGCATAAGGCGTTTAGAGAGATCCAGGAAAATTATGTCTTCATCAGATGTGTGTGAATTACAGCCGCTAAAAAAAAAATCAGAATTATCAGACACAAAAAAGAAACATCTACAAGTTATGTTTCAGTACATGCCCCTTAGTGATATTAAGTATTACAAAGTCATTTTGAAATTAGAAGGACCTTCTGTAATCCAATCTGATGAGACAAATCCGGTCTCAAGTGCCGAAATCGTTCGTACAAATCGGACTGTTTTCACTGAAACGGAAACGTCGCAGACCACATTTACAAGAGCCTCGATATAGAAAATTAGGAAAAGTGATATAAACAAACCGATTTTTCTTGTTTTTAAAGCTTTCAAAACTTTATTTCTTTTTAAATACCAAAATGAATTAATGTATATTTTATTTTAAGTTAATTTAAAAAAAAATGTGATATGAAATGTAATAATAAAAACTAAAATAACTGATAAATTTATAGACTGAAATTATATATTTTTATTTCAAAACATGAATATTACGGTATAACCGTTTAGTTTTATTTCAATAAATTTGAATTCTCTATGTAATATAAAATTATTTAGTTTAATTTTCCATAATTAAAAAGATGTAACTACGAAAGTGGTATATTTTGGTTCATACAAAATAACAATGTTGTATCTGCCAGATACATTGTTGTTATTCCAAGACTAAACGTATCATAGTTCAGTTACAAAGTTGTATCTACTTTTGGAGCTTCAATTATTTCAATAATTATGCACATTTTTAATGTAATAACTACTTTATTTTAAAAATATAAATCAAAACAGTACACTACCACAATTCTATGAAAATTATCCATAAAATGGAAAAGTTCTTCAAATTTCAAACTTCAAATTTTCAAACTTCATTTTCTCAAAACTATGCATCGAGTAGATGCAACATTGTTATTCTAAGGTCGCGTATTATAAAAAACGTTGGCTACTTCGCATTGATCCATTATCAATGAGACGACACATTTCTGATGCATCTTCTGTTGCACATTAAATAAATTGTAAAATTGATTTTTTTAGCATTTTGAGGTGAAATTATATTACCACCGATTTTGAAACTTGATTTCCATCGAACGACATACACATCCAAGAACCCTGTTAACATAATCTTATCCGATTTTAATTAATATTGTAATAAAATAATTAAAAGCTCTGTCTTTAAATTGCGTTTAATAAATTATATTTTTAATAATCTAGCTCAGTTTGAATTAAAGATCGAATTTGTGTTTCTTCCCGAGGTTTCCGCACATTGGCCAACAGTTGTTGCGCCGTATTTTATTTATACATACTTAGAACATATTACACGTCGGTTAACAAATAGTTTTGTTACATTTCAACAGTGAACAATCTAAAATTTGCGTCTAATGATGGACGTTAATTATATTTGTCCAGGGTGTAGGTATTTTAGATGATTAAATAACATCAGTATTTTTGAAAAATTAATGACTTTCAGCGTAGATCTTCTAATCTTCCTCCATTTGTAACAATCTTTAAGAACAATAAATAGATGGAATTATATTATATAACTCTTATTGTGACCTGGTTATAAGCGCAAATTTTTCCTTTATTTTTAAATACTTGATAATTCGAGCCCAATCTGCAATGAATTTGATTAATTTAGAGAGAGATTACTCAGATTAGAGTGATTACTCGGAACATGTCTGTTTGGCCATTCAGTTGAATTATTTCTAAGCCAATCAGACCATTCCAGTAAATATTTAGTCTTAACAATTCTTTTGCTGTAACTGGATTTTCTTATAATTTTGTGTATCGTTATTTTTAGGGTGGAATTAGGGAAATAATATCGGTTAGCGATATAAAGTTTTAACTTGTAAAGTTTATGAGCTGGCCAAGACAAAACAGTTGTAGAATCATTATACATAAACGATTCAATGTTATCGAGTTTCAAGGCGCCTTATAGTTTTTGAATCATCGTCAATATCAATGAATTTTAAGTAAGCATCACTTAGTCCAACTACTTTCATTTTTAGGCAGCATGGTATTTTGAATTTTTCGACTTATTTTCTGTCATCCTAATCTGATTTTTTAATCCATATCGCTTCTAATAATATTTTTAACTTAACTACCACGGGTGAGACCAATCCTATCAGATCGAGTAGTCGTGACACTTCCAACAAAATTGTATTTTTCTTATCTTACCATATGTCAATTGGTGAATATCTGTATTGTAATTTATCTTCTGTCGGGTCTCATTGTAAAACAAATATCTTTGCTATCGGATTATCTTTATAAAAATCTCGTAGCTCCATTCCTTGGTGATCATTAGGAATACATTATAGCAGCTCAAGCGAATTTGATTTTCACTACTGTAAACGGCGAACGCCAGATTCGCAAGTATGAATTACATTTTCATTAATCTAAGCCACTAAGTGATCATATACATAAAAATGCTCTTCGATTATTCTGTTGATATCTTCGACTGTTTATTTGTGCAGTCAATAGCAATTTGATTAGAGATATGTTCCTGTTATTAATTTATAATGGTAAATGAGTTCACTTTTCGATTCACGCCACACAATTCTTTAAAAATTTGTATCACTCGGCTGAATTTACATTTTTCGGTACATATTCTAGATATTTGAAGAAAAGGCGGTTACATAAAGCCGAAATTCTAATAATATTTCTATCACGTTTATTCAGTGCAATGCCATTTGAACTATACGCGGAGAGCCATAAAAAATAACTGTAGTTTTTTTTTGTTACTGACACATTGATCAATTAATATTACTTCATTTGGTTTTCTCAATACGGCCAAGATATTCAAATTCTCGCATTATTAATCATTTGTCAAAACGTTTGTTTTTTTAATCTTCGTTCCTTGGTCCCTGCTACTGAAGCCATTTTCCACTCATGCACCAACAGCCTCACATGAATTATTTCCATAGGTTTCCGGAATGTTTGACTTTTACTTATGAAACATTTTCGTTGATTTTCAGAGATTCCGGCAGTATGGCCTTATTTTAAAAACCAAATTCATTAATTATTGATGAAAATAAATTGTTTGCGTTGAACCGTTGTAAGTGATTTGAATAGTAAACATTCATAAAATCTGTGAGGTCTGTTACATTTAACACAAGCACGTCACTTGAAGTAAATGCGTAAATGCCTACCCACCATTGTTTATTGATTTCATAAACTCAGTAAAAATTTACATTTCGTCTTCAACAATCAAATGAAAATCCGAAAATACTTTGAAACACGCAACTATACATTATAGTATACCTACAGTTGCACTTGTTAAATTTTCTCACAAAATTTACCTCGAAAATATCTAGCCCTGTTTTATAAATTTGATTAAACTCGATTCTATCGGCAATATTACCATATAATTGTACTTCGTTATAACCAGCCAGCGGTCTTAACATTTAACAAACACTGATTCACTTGTTGCCGTATCACCCGTTAGATTGCCGATTATTTTATATTTCAAAATGAAACTCTATCGGGAAGTACTCTCTACAAGTAGGTACTTTTATTTCGTTAGAGCAAAACAAACAACGTTTTTGAAAGTTTTATGAGATTGAAAAAAAGTTCCAAAAGAATTGAGTTTCACTGATGGAAGCAACTGATTATTCCGCTTTCCTTATTTCTCTAAATATACATTGAGTGAAATTTTATCAGTTGCGTATAAATAGAGTTTTGAATACTAGAGCCCCATATTATCCGTATAAACAAAAATATGAAGGAACATAATTTTCAGAAATTAACGTTAATATTTCTAGTAGATTAAAAGTTTAAGTTTAGAATTGAATTTATTAATCAGCTATATCATCAAATAGATGATTTATTATATTATGCAACTAGAACTGTTCTAAAAGTTTGTACAAATACCATTTTTAAAATCAATATTTAAATTCAATTTACTAAACAGATTCCACATCAGTCCTAAATGTCGCATAATATTACCAAAAAAAAAGCCATTTTAAATAAATCATATAAATAAATGATAACAGCATATTTACGATGCAAGGTAATATTACAAGGAGATATAAGCTAAGGTTACTTTATCGTATACATGTGTATTTATATTTTGTTATCAACATCACAAGAAAACCTTATCTCTATAAACTCGTTTATAATATCATATACGAGTAAACAAACATAAAAATCCAAACCATTTTACTTGCGCGCTCTTGAGTATTTAAAGGGATGGAAAATTTTATAGCAAAGAGTAGCAATATTCTGAAGATAAAATAAATACAAATATCTTGTTAAAGGTTGAATTATGATCATCACTGCTTTGAAGGATTATTATGTATGTATGTTGGGGATGTTATCTTTATATTATGAAACAAAATTAACAATAATATCACAAAGTAAATATCATGTTATTAAAATAATAAAAGATACATCATAATGTAAGGCTATCATAACAATATAACAAAGGTTCAAACGAATATTTTATTGTTTATGATTATTAGGCTTAGGATTTTTAGGTTCTAAAAAACCAAAAATATGTTCCTAAAATATGTAACTAAAATTGCAAAATATGTGGTAAAATTTTGAAAAGAAAACCAAAACAAGACCTTAGCTTAAGAGGATTTTGTGAAACAGCCGAAAATAGTTCCACCATTTGGACTGGTATGCGATACTTACTTCAAAAGAACACCGTAACAGTAGAGACTAAAATATTCACGCTACTAAAGCAATTTTTAAAAGAAGAAAAACTAAATTACGCTCATATTTTTGCTCAACTCAAATTGTAATTGAAACTCAATTTTTAATTTAAGTTGCCATCAAGATTTTAATTAGAGTTTGGAATTCATATTCTTTTATACATCGTGCTGATATTAAATAATTTTCTTGTTTTATTGCAATCATGTTTCGTATTGCAATTTTTACTAATTTCAATTAACATTATGTTTGGAATATCAAACTTACACTTCTCAAGTCGAGTCAAATCGAGTTTAGAACTAAGCCCATTTGTATTCAAAATATCACAAAATGTCTATCTAATTGCAACCAAAATTGTTAAATTCAAAAACACCTTTTTCCAGAATTTAGCACCCACTAAACATAAAATTTTGCTCAAACCTATTTTATAATTGTAACTTAATCTTTAATTTTTCTCTTGCCAGTCCAATTCGAAGTACAAACTCAACTTTTAAATTAAAACTACATAAGTCCAAATTACTATAATTTGATACTTACTCAGATTTCTGCTCAAAATTTTAATACAAATTTAACAAACCAAGTTCAACATCCTACCGAATGCAAGAAATCTAAGTGATTTAATGATTGAGGGTAGTTTTTGGCTTATAAGGAAATGTATAAACAACTTATTTGGATGAGTGGGATAACAATTTGATACGAAATAAATACCATCCGACAGAATATGTATAGGGAGTAATCCGGTTCTTTTTAAGAGTAAGGAAAATATTAGGTAAATTAAATTTTGAATTAAAACATATAAATATAAAATTATAAATTTGGATTTTTGGCAATATGGGCTCTTTCGCTCTTTTATGTAGGAGCCAAGCCTAATAATAATAAAAAAAAAAAATTAACAAACTTTTTGACGCAAACTAGGATTTTAAATTCTACTCTAACTCAACCTTTCTAATAAGATTCGAATTTTAAATGCACTTACAACCAAAGCTGAAGTTGTACTCCAAATTTCTAATCAAGCAAATTTAGATAAATCTAGGTTGGAATTTTTATTTAATTTGAAAACAAAATATCATAAAATTTCTAGCTTAATTGCAACCAGAATTTGGTGTTAATTATATTTGGAATTCAAACTCAATTTTTAAATATTTTTTTAATTAAAATTGCATCCAAATTCTTGCTCAAACCTTTGATTGGATTCAAATTGCCTGTTTAGTCCTAACTTTGTTCAATTTTATTTTACCGCGTTCTAAACAAAAATGTTGCTCGAATAATTTTAACTGAATTTTTAAAATTCACTCAAACTGTAATTAAAGGCAGTCCGGAAGTCCAAACTCAAATTTTAAGCTAATTTAAGCTCATGTATTTAAGTTCCTACTTAAGCTGTTATTTAATTACAGTTTCAAATTGAAATGTTTCTATTATAAAATAAAAACCATTCAGATTTTTGCTCGAGTCCTGATTTTCTAGTTAAACTAAATAATTTGTTGAAATCATGTTTAGAATTTAAACTCACTCACATAAAGCGCATTAAATATTTGGCTAAAATTATTTCAAAATGTGTTTCTCAAATGAAATATAAAGAAGATAATTTATACTTAAAATTTAACTCAAACTGATTATATCGAGTTCGTTATCTTAATCAATTTATTCTGTGTTGAATGCAGTTGACCAATTTAGGCTAGATTTATGTTCAAAATTATATTTATCATTTTGTTCAACTCCGAAAATAGCTTGGAACTAAATTTCTGACTAAAAATCTTAATTTTTTTCGAATCAATTTTGATATTTAACTAGGTAACTAGTCTGAATACCACTGACATATTAAAAAGGACATTACAATAATCAATTAGTAGAATACCTAGATACTTGTTAAAACTTTAAATTTCACTCAAGTTTTTATTTCAATTTAATTCAATGAGCGTGATCAAGTAATGTTTTGCAGTTTAACTAAATTTCGGATTAAAATGTCACTCAAAGTTTATTCAAATCCATATGGAATTGTAATCTAATTTCACTCAGTACATCTATTGTGCAATGTAAACTATATTTCTCTCAAAAATTTTGTGAAATAAAACTTCTAGTTGTAACTCAATTCCTATATATAATTTATAGCAAAGATTTTATTTGGTTTGGAATGTCAAAACAATTTTTTAAAATTTAAATTCCTAATTCAAATTTCACTCAAAATTTCCGATTCAAATTTCTAAACTAAATTCTAAGGAAATTTTGTTGGTTATTTGAGATCAAATCTCGTATTGCAACTGAATTCTTACTAAAATTATTTTTAAATCTAGTTTGCAACAACAAATTTACACTCAAATTTTTGCTCAACACCAGAATCTGCCAAATCAATTTTTAACCCAAGTAACACTGTACAACAATGTGTACCATTTAATTCCATGCAAAATGTAGTTTAATCCAGAAACATTTTGTAACTTTCTGTTTTAAATTTCACTCAAAATGTTGTTGGTGTCATAGTTCGAATTGTAATTCAATTAAAATTGTATCTGTTTAATTTTAAACTGATAATTTATGGATTTTAAACTTGCGGTTTTTTTAAATCCACTCAATATTTAAACAAGCATTGGTTGAAATTTTTATTAAAAGAATGGCATTCAAACTCTATTTATAACTAAATTTCTGCTAAAACTACGATAAGCTTTTGTTTCATAATAAACACAAGATGTTGTTCAAACCTAGTTCCTCTTCCTACTCAAGAATTTATTCAATTACATTTCAGAATTCAAATTCTAATTCAGCTTTTTGCTTGAAATTCTGAATGTATATTCGTTAAGTTTATATTCACAAATGTATACTGATCTTTCTCACGTAGGTTAGGTTAGGTTAGGGCCCACTGTGATTCCACAAGATCTAATCTCCCCTTTACCCCTGAAACCATCCAGTGCTACTTATGTAGCGTAAAATATCTCGTACTCCACAGTTCGCGAGTTCCGAAAGGCTGTCCATACCGTACACACCCAAGTATTTATGCCTTCTGTATGATAGTGCCGGACACGAGCGTAGGAAATGATCTTAGTCTCTTTCTTCTCTTCGTCCATGCAACTTCTACAAAAGTCATTTGTCTGTAGACCCAGCCTGCTCGCATATTCCTCAAAAAGGCAGTGTCCTGTTAGTATCCCTAAGACCAATCCTAACTCTCGTCTTCCCAGGGATATCAGTGCCTTGGAGCGCCGCAAGTCCAGTTTTGGCCAAACCTGTTTTGCTACCCTCCACGTGAGAGTGTTGGTCCATCTCTCATTTCTCAAAGCGATTGCCTTTCTACTGAGCGCCAATTTAAGCGCCGACATAGGCCTCCCCAGACCGGCCCTTTCTGTCTGCCTCTGGAGAGTCGTACCGTACCTAGCTAGTTCGTCCGCCCTGCAGTTCCCCGTGATGTCCGAGTGACCAGGGAACCAGATTATCTATATACTGAAATTGTAGCGACCGATTCTAAATATTCAACCGAAATATTTGAATCCTCACTACAATATTATAAACAAACAATTTAAATTTACAATTTTATTTTGAGTTGCTACTACCCTGGGAGTTCCACTGTAGAATAGCAATTTCATTTGCAATATTTATATTATTAATGTGTGTGATACATACGTAGTCAATACCACATGAAAGTTTGTTTATATTTCATTTTTCTCTTACACACATTTCTACTACACCGGCTTCCATTGTAGAATAGAAATGTGCATGTTGTTTTGCGAGATAATACATAAGTATTTCGGACCGCAACAACAACAATCTTTTGTATTTAAAATTTTTGTACAGAACGAATTTTCCTTACAGTTTAGCCTAAGAAATTCGTTTCTGATACATATTAATTATGCGTGTGAAATACCACATTATGCATTTTAATTTACATTATAGTATTCGGTATTTTCTGAAAATGATATTCATTTTTAACGTATTACATTTTAATATTATTCACAAGTCATTTAATTACGATTCGTCATCTTCGGAAAATAATTATATTTTCGACGTTAAAATTCTGTTTAGAAAAATTTTACTAATGACATCTACGGAAAATATTGTGCAACAATATTTTTCGCCTTAAGCATTTTGCTTTTAAAACATTAATATTTTGATTTACGTAGTGCTTCCGGCATTTACGTTTTAAGATTATCAATAGATATGGTTGTCCCTGTTTCGCGCGTGTATGCGGTGAGTAGACAATATGCTAAAAATGAAATTACAATAACAATTGTTCAACGCGAGGTTTTTTAGTTAGTAGAGTAGCGTTTTCCTAGAGGATAATACAGAAGTGTGAAAAATTGTAATAAAAATTTTTTGTTTTTGAAATTATAAAAAAGTGTGTACCTTTGCGTTAGCTAAGCGTAGCTTTCTTATACGGTGATATAAGAATAAAAATTATAATTATTTTTGTGATTTGAAAATAAATTTTAACTAAATAAAAGTTACGTGAAAAATTTAGTTTTATTATCAGTGAAAAAGAAGAAGGAAATAAAATAGGTGGTATGGGCCCACGTGCCATACGCCTATAAGTGGTGACCCCGACGACCCTTTTTAGGGCAAAAACACTTTAAAAAAAGTAGAAACACAAAAATATCGGTATTGTGAAATAAATACACCGGTAAATAATAAAAAAAAAAACAGATAAACGTTCTTTTTCGACTTCAAAATACATTTTTGGAACCGTACAACAAGGATCAAGTGACCAGTGAAGGCATACAGCAATTTTGTACAAACCTCATCGGTTATTTTTCGTTTTTGTGCGTGATACAATATTTGGGCCGGGTGCGAAAATTCGCACCGGCCAGTGGGTAAGTCCGACACACTAAATAAATACAAAGATATCAAATACTTATATGTACTTTTCGTGTACGCCATTTTTTTTTCATATATTGGCGCATACAACGTGGAGGACGTCGATGGTGAAAAATTGTGATAAAAATTCACCAACGGTACCCAACAATTTTAAAACGGACAATTATATACAGCAAGGGCAGCAGCAGCACCAGCAGCGTCATCATCAACAACAACAGTAGCAGCATTATATCAGTTAAACAAACGCAAGTTTTGAGTTTTTTCTTTTTAAATTAACCCTAAATAAACATAAAAATTGTTTTTCTCAAAACAATTAAAGAATATTTTATATATAAAAACATATACATACTAACAATTTTTTTCATAAATATTAACGTAGAATCATTTAAACATTTGTAATTATTTTGTAAATTTTTTTTCACACTCCATCTTTATTGTTTTCGGTTAGAGACCACGCTAAATTTGATAACGGCGTGTATAAACAATTGTTGTTGTATTTTCTTGAAAATATTATGGCGTGATGCCGCCAAGTAACGCATATATAAAAGCCAATAATTAGGCATCTAAAATTTTTGGATACAATAGGGTGTATCTACATTTCGTATAATTTTTTTTTAGTTTTTTGAAATTAAATGCTATTATCGTAAATTATTTTTCTAATTTGAATTAATCATCTTTTTAAACTTGTGTGGACCGGTATATTTTTTTTCATTATATAATTTAATTGTTTAACCTAACCACGAGCCTCCCAATTACAGGGTAATTTAGACCGCGTCCATTCGGAGGCATCTCGTATAGGTAGTAGTTTCATAGTAAGGCAGCACGTGTCTACTCGAAACATTTCCGCCGTGCTGTAATACTGCTTTCTTTAATTTTAGTTACATAATTAATTCAATAAGAAAAATAGTTAGTGTCGCTAGTGATTTAAATAAATTTAGTCATTTTCTAATATTTCCACTATAATTGGAATCTCACTATAACAATTAAGATTATCAAGTTAATCATGAGTGATAACGAGGATAACAAAAGTGGGAACGGCCAAACCGCACAAGCGGATATAGAAATGCCAGATGTAGGTACAGTGGAAATGGACTCTGTACAAATTAAGCTGCAGCCATTTTGGACTGGAACTCCGGCCATATGGTTCAGCACAGCGGAACTACAGTTTAAGTTCAAGGGCATCACTAGCGACAAAACCAAATGCATACATATAATTAATGCATTGTCCCCTGAAACGTGCGCGTTGGTTTCAGATTTTATCAACAATCCTCCGGAGGAACAAGTTTATAAAAAATTAAAAGAAACTTTAATTGACCGTCTTAGTCCATCCAGAGAAAGCCAACTGAATGAGCTTCTGAGTGGACTAGAGATTGGGGACATGCGACCTTCACAGTTGCTTAGACATATTAAGACACTGTCAAAGGATCAGTTTTCTGAGTCCATAATAAAAACTTTGTGGACCAGGCGATTGCCTGAAGTGATCCGAGTCGCATTAATTTCACAATCAGTTTCAATGTCAAGCGACAAATTAGCCGAAATAGCGGACCGGCTCCATGAGGCTGTTAATCGCAATTATAGAATTTCTAGTGTTAATACAAGTTCAAATAAAAATAAAAAAGTAGTTTCCAATATTAATTCGGAACCGCAATCCTCTGGGCAAAAGCCACAATTAACGTTAAAATCGTTACAAGCCACTATGTTGGCGAAGTTTGAGTCATTGGAGGCCCGCATCAACAAGATAAGCGGCCAACCAGAACGTTCGAGATCCGCAACGCGAAATAATGATTTTCGTGGACGTAACTCAAACTACAGAGGTAGTAATTTCATTGCAAATTATCGCAATAGATCCAGCAGTAGCCAAAGGTATGGTGGCCGCGGGTGGTGCTGGATCCACGCCAAGTATGGACCAGGTGCAACATCCTGTGTTCAGCCGTGTAAATTTGAAAAAATTTTAAAACCGGCACAGTCTCATGGCATCAATATTGACCAATTGCCGTCAGGTAGTGGTTCAAAAAACGAGTAAGGTCAAACAGGGTTGAGTCGGCTAAAAATGAATTAAACCGCGCTAGCCGACTTTTTATAAATGATAATCGAAACAAATTAAAATTTTTAGTTGATACGGGAGCTGATTTGTCAGTGATCCCAGTGAATTATTTTAATATTAATGTGAATAATTATAATACCGATTTAGTTCTATCAGCTGCCAATGGATCAATAATTCGTACCTATGGTACAAGGTTGATTAATCTTGATATCGGGTTAAATCGATTATTTCCACATGCTTTTGTTATAGCCTCTGTGAATCGTCCAATTATAGGAGCTGATTTTTTAATTAAATTCGGTCTGTTAGTCGATCTAAAAAGAAAACGTCTAATAGATTCGAAAAGTCTACTGTCAGTCAGTGCATTGATTACGCAGTTTGAAACTCCAACCCCACTGCATTTTTCTGTTGACAATGGTTATGGAACGCTGTTGAGTCGTTTTCCTTCTCTCACAGCGTTGCCAGATTACAATATTCCGGTCCGTCATAATGTTGTACATCATATTGTAACAACTGGTCCTTTACCAATGGCGCGACCGCGTAGGTTAGACCCTAATAGGCACAAGGCAGCTTTTACTGAATTCCAGCATATGTTGGAATTGGGAATTTGTCGCCCATCGGCATCCCCAGTGTCTTGTCCTTTACAAATGGTTAAAAAAAAAGATCTCGATTGGAGACCATGTGGAGATTATCGCAGATTAAATGCGGTAACAACACCGGATAGATATCCAATTCCACATATTCAAAATTTTTCAATGCATTTGCATGGCAAAACCATTTTTTCAAAAATCGATCTAGTCAGAGCATATCATATTATTCCGGTGGCATCTGAAGATATTTTTAAAACGGCTATTACAACCCCTTTTGGGCTCTTTGAGTTCACGAGAATGCCGTTTGGCTTACGTAATGCCGCACAAACGTTTCAACGTTTTATTAACGAAGTAGTCCGCGGACTGGACTTTGTTTTTGTTTATATCGACGACATCTTAGTCGCTTCAGAAACCGAGGATATACACATGCTCCATTTGGAACAATTATTCCAAAGATTGGTGGAGTTTGATGTACACATCAAAACATCCAAGTGTGTTTTTGGTGTGTCCTCATTGGAATTTTTAAGCCACACAATTAAACCTGATGGGATTCGACCTTCCGAAGATCGAATTGTTGCCATCAGGGAATTCCCGGTACCAACTACAATTAAACATATTCAGCGGTATGTCGGTATGATAAATTATTATCACCGATTTATACCAAAATTAGCTGAAATTCTTGCTCCAATTCATGGACATTTGGCGATACTAAATAAGTTGCCAAAACGTCCCAAAAATTTTTCATGGCCTGAGGAATGTCAGCTGGCATTTTCACGGCTTAATAATGAATTAATGAATGTTACGCTCCAAGCACACCCGTGTGAGGATGCGAAAATTAGTATAACTACTGATGCATCCGACTCCGCCGTTGGCGCCGTCCTGCAACAGCTTAGGAAAAATAGCAAGTCAAAATGGGAACCGTTGGGATTTTATTCAAAAAAATTGTCGAGTGCTGAACGAAAGTACTCAGCTTTTGATCGGGAATTACTCGCAATCTATCTTGCAATTAAGCATTTTAGATATTATGTCGAGGGTAGAGACTTTGTCGTTTTTACCGATCATAAGCCATTGACTAAAGCTCTGCAGTCTAAGACGGAGAGGAATCCAAGTCAATCTCGCCATCTGGATTTTATAAGTCAATTTACATCGGATATTAGACATGTTCCTGGTTCAGACAATGTTGTCGCTGATACGTTATCAAGAACCAGTGAAGCAGCCGTTGTCGAAAAATCATTTGATTATAATGATATAATTAAGGCACAGCAATCCGACTCAGAACTTCAGAATTTACTTTCTGGTTCTGGTCGTAAAGCTAACTCGTTATTTAAAATCGAACTTTTTGCTTTGCCAGGTTTTGAAATATACTGCGAAATATCTACGGGCAAAAATCGTCCGTACATAGCAGAACCACTACGTCGTTTAATTTTCGACACGTTGCACAATTTGTCACATCCAGGTATCCGAGCAACACGTAAATTAATTTCGGAACGTTATTTTTGGCCGAGCATAAACAAAGATATAAACCATTTGGCTAGTTCTTGTTTATCATGCCAAAGAGCCAAAGTTCAAAGGCACACTGTTTCTCCACACGGACAATTTAATGTTCCGCAAGGTCGTTTTGAACACATCCATTTAGATATCGTAGGTCCGCTTCCGATATCTAATGGTTGTTCATATATTCTTACATGCGTCGATCGATTCACTCGTTGGCCAGAGGCATACTGCATGACCAACATGACAGCTGCCACCATTGCAACCACCTTTGTAAATAATTACATCAGTCGTTTTGGTGTTCCTTCTCAGATTACCACTGACCAAGGATCACAATTCGAGTCCAAACTTTTTAGTGAATTAACTAATCTGTTAGATGTTCACAGAATTCATACGACAGCATACCACCCGCAAGCAAATGGCATGGTTGAGCGTTTCCATAGGCAACTTAAAGCCGCGCTCATGGCAAGAGGCAATACCATTAATTGGAGTTCGGAAATTCCAATTATTTTATTAGGAATCCGTGCTACAGTAAAATAAGATTTGAAATGCTCTCCAGCTGAGATGGTTTATGGCCAGGCTATTAAACTTCCTGGAGAATTTTTCGTGGACAATCCTCTTTCACCATTGCCCAGTAGTGATATAGTCATCGATCAACTACGTAATGCAATGAAAAATTTAATACCCACACCGACACGACAATCTGTACAAGATAACATCTTTGTTCCAAAATCGTTGGAAAACTGTAATTTTGTTTTCGTGAGGTCGGATAAAGTTAGAGTTGGGCTTTCACCTCCGTACGAAGGGCCTTATAAAGTTATAAGACGTCTTCGAAAACTTTTCATTGTTCTAATTAAAGAGAAAAATTGTAATATTTCAATTGATCGTTTAAAGCCTGCTGTTGGTATTCTCGATTCGGGTGCTCATACTGATATATCCCAAATTCGTAAAGCAGTGCAGTTCTTAGTTTAGGATTCTCAGTTTTTTTAAAAACCGTGAATCAAACTGGAGGGGAGTCCTGTAGCGACCGATTCTAAATATTCAACCGAAATATTTGAATCCTCACTACAATATTATAAACAAACAATTTAAATTTACAATTTTATTTTGAGTTGCTACTACCCTGGGAGTTCCACTGTAGAATAGCAATTTCATTTGCAATATTTATATTATTAATGTGTGTGATACATACGTAGTCAATACCACATGAAAGTTTGTTTATATTTCATTTTTCTCTTACACACATTTCTACTACACCGGCTTCCATTGTAGAATAGAAATGTGCATGTTGTTTTGCGAGATAATACATAAGTATTTCGGACCGCAACAACAACAATCTTTTGTATTTAAAATTTTTGTACAGAACGAATTTTCCTTACAGTTTAGCCTAAGAAATTCGTTTCTGATACATATTAATTATGCGTGTGAAATACCACATTATGCATTTTAATTTACATTATAGTACTCGGTATTTTCTGAAAATGATATTCATTTTCAACGTATTACATTTTAATATTATTCACAAGTCATTTAATTACGATTCGTCATCTTCGGAAAATAATTATATTTTCGACGTTAAAATTCTGTTTAGAAAAATTTTACTAATGACATCTACGGAAAATATTGTGCAACAATATTTTTCGCCTTAAGCATTTTGCTTTTAAAACATTAATATTTTGATTTACGTAGTGCTTCCGGCATTTACGTTTTAAGATTATCAATAGATATGGTTGTCCCTGTTTCGCGCGTGTATGCGGTGAGTAGACAATATGCTAAAAATGAAATTACAATAACAATTGTTCAACGCGAGGTTTTTTAGTTAGTAGAGTAGCGTTTTCCTAGAGGATAATACAGAAGTGTGAAAAATTGTAATAAAAATTTTTTGTTTTTGAAATTATAAAAAAGTGTGTACCTTTGCGTTAGCTAAGCGTAGCTTTCTTATACGGTGATATAAGAATAAAAATTATAATTATTTTTGTGATTTGAAAATAAATTTTAACTAAATAAAAGTTACGTGAAAAATTTAGTTTTATTATCAGTGAAAAAGAAGAAGGAAATAAAATAGGTGGTATGGGCCCACGTGCCATACGCCCATAAAATACTCGCTCTTCTTATTAAGATGTACGGCAATCCAGTGCCACCCGTGACCTCAGGCAAACCGCCTCTAGTGACCTGACCGCCGCACTGTCCACATAAATTGCGATATCCCTTACTGATACCACATTAAGCTTCAACTATGTCACGACTTCCCCGATCGCCACGACTTCAGCTTGGTACATGCTGCAGTAGTCAAGAAGACGAACAGAAATATTAACATCAAGGTTTTTACAGAAGAATTTGGCTCCTACCTTACCATCTAGGTTAGGTTAGGTTAGGTTAAGGTAGCTGCTTACGCACACTTAGACCGGTCACCGTCCATTGTGATACCACAGGATGTATCCCCTTTTACCCCTATTGGAACCATTTCGACCTACTTATGTAGCGTAAGACGTCCCGCACTTTACTGTTTTCGAGATCCGAGAGGCAGTCCATCTTGAACTTACCTAAGTGTTTGTGCCTTATGAGAGCCAATGCTGGACACGAGCAAAGGAAGTGGACCAACGTCTCTTCCTCCTCTTCGTCCAAGCAGCTTCTGCAGAAGTCATTAGCCTCCAGACCCAGCCTTCTTGCATGTTCTCCAAAAATGCAGTGTCCCGTGAGAATTCCTACGACCGTTCTTAATTCACGTCTGCGTAAGGATATTATTGCCCTAGTGCGCCCCAAGTCCAGCTTTGTACCTAAGAATAATCATAATTTTGATTTGATTCTATCAAAATGAAAACAATAATTGAATCATAATAAATTTTTAATAGATTTCTAATTTTAAACAAACACCAATAAAATCCGTTGAAATGAAAAGTGAACCACATTTCTCAATTTTCACAGCGTTATACGCTTAACTTTGAATGAAATACTCAATTTCTAAAATTTAATATTTTATAAAATACCTAAATCACTACTGACTACGAAATTTGACTGAAACATAATTAAAAGATCACAACTCATCAAAATAAAATTACACGATCTGCTGGAAAGTGTTAATTGTCCAAATATGCTAGATACAGATGCCATATGGAACGGTTCACAGGTTTTAAAATTTTGTTTAATTAAAATTCTATGCTAATTTAGTTTGTTTCCTTGTTCGTAAAATCCATTACACCTCTATAAGACTTTAAGATTCACCCTTCTTAATATCCATTCTTCTATATACATATACGTCGTATAAAATACAAGAAAATCTTTTTAATTATCCCCAAGTTTTCCATACACAGTAGTATACATATTTCGACTAATTCTTAGGTCATCAAATTTTATAATAATGTCATCACAAGGCACCTGTGACTACACCAACTATATAGCGTACCAATTTATTCCTTAATTTAAATAGAATTAAAACAAAAGAACAAGAAAACAACCTTTTTTGAACTTCCTCGTTCCACACCAAGAAAAATACGAAAAAAAAACCCAACGATAGAATTTTTTTTTTTAGCTTTCGAGTAAAATTTCGCGGTTTTTTATTACAGTATGGTATAAACAATAAAGGGTTAAATTTAAATTGAATTAAATAAAATTTTATGATTATTTTGTTGTTGCTCTAAATAGCGTAGTGTATATCTATATAGTAAGGACAGTTGTTATTTTTTATGACTTTGCAATAATTTTGATGGGTTTATGTTGATGGTATTGTTTTGTGTTTGGGGAACAAAATATATAACACAATGACTTTACAAAAAAAAAAAAAAAATCGGGAGTAAAATGCCAGAGAGGATTAGATTTTTATCTGTACGAAACAAAATTTGTAATTTTAATTAATCAGATCATATTGCCATATAAATACATAGAACATACAAAATAAATAAAATATTGAAATTTTATACTTTGCATATCGGAATATTTAATTTTAGACTTATCTAGAGACAACGGGCGTCAAATTAAAGTTGAAAGTAATTAAATTGGTATAGATACAATATGACCATCTGTTTGACATTTTTATACCCTGTAATGATATTATGTAAATATAGGATGTGTATACCTACTATCAAAGTACAAAATCTGAACACTGCGTAGAGGGTGTAATAGAACAAGCGTATAATATTTTTGATTGACTGATTTAAATTTTGCCATCCGCACAACAACATACCATCACCAAAAATTGATTACTAATTGTTATGACGAACAAATTCTGTTCATTTCGATGATACCAACAAAATGTAATTTATCAATGCCACATAGCTACTTGCTCTTTATAATCGTTATAAATAAATTAGTTTTTCATTTTTTAAGGAAAATTTGGAAACATTTTTCATTCACCAGAGGTAAATTTGAAGTTAGGATAATTAAAGATACAAAACATAGTTAAATGATAAATTACTTATTGTCATGATTCCATTCAGATTAATTTATTTTCGTTTGTTCGCGAACAGGAAGCTAAAAAGTTGTCTTTTTTTTTATGAAAATCGTATTTAACAAAAAAAAATTGAATTAATATTGATCCACGAACCCCCTAAAAATTGTTTTAATAATATTTTCAACAATGATTCAACTTAGAGTTGTCTGTATATACAGCCTATTTGTAGATTTGTGAAAATTGAAAATTTTTAATTAGAATTTTTGGTTTTGTATTCCGTTCTGATCATCACGATGTTGGGGAATTTATAATTTTTTGCGAAACAATCTAAACGTATTCGAGATGTTGAAATTAGAATAAATTAAAATATTCATTAAATTTAGGTCTCTCGCATTGTGTGTCCATGAAAATTATTCAAGATCAAACACAAACAAAATCCATTAAATTCACTAATCCATAAAAATATTTCTGAAGATCAATGTTAATGCAAATAACAAATGATGAAAAAACTAATTAAATTAAAATTGTATTTTCATAACATTCAATTTTAGAATTCATTTATTGTTTTGTTAATACATAAATTGACTACCGATTTTTTAAAACATTTTTTCTGTTGTTGTACTAATTTACATTATGTAAGTGAAGCGCGAATGCAAAAACTAAAAATAAATGAAACGTGATCGATTATGCACCACAAGTCTATAAAATAATAAAACAAATTAAAATAAATAAATTAATTTATTTTATTATTTATTTATTTTTGCCTTTTGCACATTTTTATTATTTAATTTCCTGCACAAATAAATATTGTTACCGGGAACTATAATAAAGTGAACTTGAGAGAGCGCGCACAACATAATATTTGCTTTGTGTTGTTTAAGTTAATTCGTTGCATTTAAAATTAAGATTTAAATAAAATTAAATTATCAAAAGGAAAACGCATTAAATAAAATTAGTTATTTGCTATGTTTAAATCCAATTCAATTATTGGATAATATATAATTTAATTAAAAAAAAAGCTAATTAAATATTACTACTGCTCTACCTTATTTTTTATGGTTCTATAGTGGAAAATTTGATGAAAATTAATTAAAAGGCTTATAGGTATTTCGCGGTTTTGTTCTATAGGTAGATCATTGTTCTTTATAGATTACATTAGCTAACCAATAACTGAGTCCAATGTGAAACCTAAATTGCTCTTTCATAATTAAATAATTCAAAAAGTCAACGAGGAAGTGGAATAAAACTCTTAAAAACGAATTAAAATTTAATTTCTAATACTTCTACTTAAAATATTATTGATATTCTTGAAAAATATATTCTTCAAAAATTAAATTTTTTTGATTATATAGATAAATAGTTTCATTAAGATTACGATTCCCACTTCGATGAAAAAACTATTTAAGTGCTCCAAAAATATGTTTAAACACCTTTATTCTAAAAAGACTCCTGTTACAAAGAGTAAGCTGGTCTTGCACATTCTTTATATGAATGTTAAACTTTAATCCAATGTCTAAAGTAACCACCAGATATTTATGAAACTCAACAAAATCAATTTTAATACAACTGCTGAGACAGTACCGATCGTTAAAGCTGTATTATGACAATTTGAACAGATAGATGAATGGGAATACAAGTTTGGGAGACTGTTCTGTAATAATCATAGAAAGACAATTGAACCAATGTCTTATAACAGGTTTGTCTCGTTCCAAATAACTTGTGATCTCAGCCTGTGTTTTACCACTGTACACCAAAGCCAGATCATCTGCAAATGCAACAGTGGTATCCGTTAAGTTAGGGTTAAAACATGAATTAGTGTAAATCAAGAATAGTAGCGGCCCTAAAACAGGTCCATAAAGTACAGCACAGTATATTTGTTGGGGAGTTCTAATATTTTCGAGAATATTAACCAAATTGAGATTGGGGGGTAATTTGAAACGAAATCGTTGTCACCTTTTTTATAAATAAAATACGATATACGAATGTTGCGAACGGTTGAAAGAATCAGGCTGCACCATGGAAACTGGAAGGAATGCTTATAAAATCGTCATTTGAGTGAGGACAAAGATTGTGAGTTGTGCGGATGTGTGGAGGATGTTGAACATCTCGTATTGGCTTGTTCTAAAAACAACCAATACAGGTCTAAATTCAGCATCAATCGGAATGCAAAAAACCTAAGTGATTTATGAATGAGTAAATGAGTGAAATATATGAATTTATTGGGATGAGTGGGATTTAATACAAAATAAATACTAGCTGACAAAATATGTGTAGAAAGTTTTCTGGATCCATTTAAATGTTAAGAATTGTTTGTTTAAAAATGAATTATGAATTAAAAATATGTAAATAGAAATTGTACGAATTTGGATTTCTGGCAATATGGCTCTAATTTATGTAGGACCCAGGCCTAATAAAAAAAAAAAAAAAAATGGTAAATTTACTTATTATTCACTACGTATTCTATCATTATTCACTGATTCTTTCATTACTCACTATTCACTTACTACTGATTATTTGACTCAATATTCAAAAATTATTCACTCTTCATTTGCTGAATATTTACTCATTATTCACTAATTATTCAGTAACCACGCACACCACCCAATCATTATTCATATCAATTTATTAATTATTCACTTATTGTTCACAAATTTGCTGACAGATAATGAATTTATGCCTTATACTTTGTTATTCTTAAATTTTAAACTCTTTTATCTCCTATCCTTAAAAAAATTACTCTTGATTTCTCCTTTCAATTTATTTTCTGCTCTAAAAAATTCGCTTACTAAAACTTGTGTCTCGAAGCTACCGAAGTAAAATGCTGCCAGCATATTATATTTAATTTTTAGTTCCGATCGTTTAAAGTTGCATTATGACAATTTGAACAGATAGATGAATGGGAATACAAGTTTGGAAGACAGTTCTGTAATAACCATAAAATGACAATTGAACTAATGTCTTATAACAGGTTTGTCTCGTTCCAAATTACTTGTGATCTCAGACTGTGTTTTCACTGTACACCAAAGCCAAATCAGCTGCAAATGCAACCCATTAAGTTAAGCTTAAAAACTGAATTAGTGTAAACCAAGAATAGCAGCGGCCTTTAAACAGGTCCCTGAGGTACACCACAGTATATTTGTTGAGGAGTTCTAATATTTTTGAGAATATTAACCAAATTGAGATTGGGCGGTAATTTGAAACGAAATCGCTGTTACCTTTTTCTGTTATCATAGCATATCTCAACCTGTTAGGAAAATGTCCACTATTAAAACTTAAATTAAATATATGGCATAAATGATTAGAAATAATATGTGCAAAATGTTTTATGATTGTGGTGCTAGTGCCGTCTGAACTAGTAGAAGAAATATTTTTCAGGGAAACAATATATTGAATAAATTTCATTTTCATCGACGGGAAAGAAGAAAAAATTGATATTTGCACTAACCGAGCGATTGGTGATATTGATTCTATTTTCATTGACACTTATAGAGTTTTTTAGTGAACTACCAACTACAGGAAATTAATTATTAAAAGGTCACGGTAATAAAGTTTTCTCGCCTTATCGCATTCAGACTTAACCATTCTGGCAGCAGCCTTAAGCTTTTGCTTTTATTCAATGTTGTTTGGATACTTTGGAGATACATTAGATAAATAATTCTTTTACGGATTATAGTTAATAAGGATATGTTTAACCCAGGCTTCATTACTCTAGGTGCATTATTAACTATAAAATATTCCGTACACTTTAAAACGTGATCCTCAAATTTTGATAAGAATTTTTCTAAGACTGTGGAATGATCTATCTCACAAAATACTTCCTCCCAATATTATGCATTTAATAATTTTTCCAGTTTAACCAAGTAGATAACCTAATTGAAGTCGTATGATGATCAGATAATTCATAACTAAATACTCTGCTCTATATTGAAAATTAAAATTTAGTTTGTGCCTGATAAACATATGATCCATGCACTTTAGGCTGTTATCAATAATTCTAGTCGGGCAGTTTATCAATGATTCTAGACCGAAAGAAGACATCATCGAATAGTATTTGTATTGGATTGATTCTCCGTATGTTATATTTGAGATATCGACATTCATATCTTCAAGAACAATTAGGTTTTTAGTCCGAATTGACCCCAAGTAATGATCAAGTTCATCAATAAAAGTTACAATCGAACCACAATGCAACCTATAGGCACATACCACACATACCTGAATATTCTCGATTGAAAAGTTTATACGAAGAATATCTGCGGATGGTAAATGAATCCTTGTATGATTATAGTGAACGTTTATTTGAATATACGCAAATTGTAGAATTTTGTTTCATGGCTGTTAATCCAATCTTCCGTTAGAAAAATAATTTGTGGCTCTAAATTGAATGATGCTAAATCTGAAACTAGATTAATACTATTAGCACGCATACTTATAATATTTTGTTAAATAATCCAAAAAAGTTGCTTTTGTTTACACTTGAATCTGTAGGATAACCAGAAGAAAAATCAATTAGATTAATATGACCTTGAAAACTAATGACCTTGATGTTACCAAGATTAGTGTTCATATTATATAAAAGAAATAATAAAAGCTTAATGAAAAATTATCTTTGCTGGATAGCTTTTTAAAGGTCACTGGTACAGTTAATTTTGATCGGGTCACTTCCGCCAATCCTTCGCAAAAAAATGTTGTCATTACGAATCCTCAAATTCATTCTGATGAATCTAATTTAGATATGTGAGATTGTTTGAGAAGATTTTCTTATTTTTCGGTAGCAATAATCTATCTCATCCAAGTGAATATTAATTCCCAATCCATTGCTTAGAACATCAATAACAGTATCATTGACTTTTTCTTCTTCTTGGATAGTTTTTTGATGCTTCTTGATTATAATTCATCTAAGTGCTTTTTCAACTTAAATTTGCATTTACCAAAGCGTCAATTTTATACCCAGATAATTGAAGTAACTTTAATTTGTAGTTAAGTGGGTGTTTTGGGTGGCATAATGTTTTTTTTTTCACTTAGCCCACTATAAATTTTGTTCAGAGCCAAGTTGTTGGGTAACTTCGTAGGTGTGGTAAAGACAAAGCGTCAACCGTTCTATTCTTCTTGAATTTACTTAGGCAACCTTGACACTTCCAAACTCTCTTTTCAGTTCTCTTAAAGTAAACATCTTCGTCTCGCAATTTGTTACACTTGATACAAAAATAGGACGAATACACATTTTTTCGTCCTGATCCTTAAAATTTTCCGCTGAATTTTTTGGGAATATATGAATATAAATAAAACTAAACTTGCTTTAGTGCAGTGTAATGCGCAATTGAACAAATATGATTTATTTGTGGTATTTATTTAACACCCTCGATGACATAAGTATTAATTATTTTTATTAAAGTGTATATACTCGGAGAAAAATGTTTCTCGAAACCTAATTACCCACTGAATTAGTCAGGTAACTTCCCGTATCATAAATAACTCAATGCTTTTTTACAAATATTTTAGTAAATTTTTACATTATTTCGTTTATAAATTTAATATACCTAGGAGCACCCAGGACATAATATGGCATTTTCAATAAAATATAAGTATAACATATAAGTACGCTTGATTAATGTTCGAAAATACACATTCCTAACTTAAATCATTTCATTTCGCAAATATTACATCATTGCAACTGTTTGTTATGGCACTGGAATGGTGAAAAGCGTATTTGAAGTTACCATTTTAATCACGGGTGGACTAACGCTTAGACAGTCTAGGCACGTGCTTAGGGTACGTAAAATTGTAACCCTGTAAATTTCGTGCTCAATAATTAAAAGGAAACCTTTATTTCTTTAGAACCGGCGCACTGTTATGATAGAACAGCTCGTCTGAATTCCTGGAGCTTTTTTTTTTAATACTTGCTCAACTTCTCCCCACAAGTTATCACGATAGCAGCATCAAAATGGCCTTCATGGAATTCGGATCGAATACGAAATGCAGGCAGAGTGATCTATCGGTGAGTAGGAGAGTTATTAGCTTCACTGTAGAAATTGTTATGATGAATTTCGGGTAAGTAAATTCACAACTGGTTATACTGGTATTTCAATAAAAGAAGAATACTATCTACTACTAACTTTTTTGGAAACAACTAAATTTATTTTTAAATTTAATTTAAAAAAATGTTGGTTTCTTGGTTTTGACTGAAAAGGCTGTCACTTCTAGAAAGAAAGAATAATTTATTCAATGCAATTAATTTTAGTTGAGCAATAATAATTCTAGTACAAATTTTCTAGGACATGTAAGAAATATACCTAATATAATATTATCCAGCTTGGACCCAAATTGGAATTTGGATGTCAAAACAACAAGTAAATAAAATAAATTTGGTGGAGGTAAGTTAAATGACTCGATATAATACAAAATTTTAAACTAAATATATTATTTTTGCATTTTCAGCTAACAAGTTTTAAGAAAAAAATACAAAGAAGCGTCTACTGGACAAATTATTTCAGATAAGTCTCTTCTCTTTTTCAGGTTATTATCCGGGATGTCAAAAGTCATATGGAAAAAATATGAATTACAGTATAAACAAGTAAATATAGTATGTAAATGATTTGTAAATATTTCTTATAAGGTTAATAATTAGTATAGGAATTTAACTTCCAGCGTTCGTTTATTTTTTAGGTTGCGAATATTTGAACATACACCATCATTCATTTATAACAGGAATTCGGTGTGGATTCGGAATTAATTACTGCAAGAATTAATTAATTCCGAATACATATCGAATTCCTATTATAAATCAAACGCTAGATCACTTTACCTGCATTTCGTATTCGCTCAAATTTCAAGGCGGTCATTTTAATGAGGTTCCAACTGTTGTTTATCTAATGACCTCCCAGACCGAAAATTATTTCTTTTAATGTGGAAGTAAAAACACAGTAATTTCAATGTTTCCTTCAAAATCTGCTAGAACGCCTCTCCACGAGCGTGCTATATACAACTCATAAAACGGCGGATTTTGACCGTTCCACGTTACATCAACGTTACGCAAGGATGCTCAATCCTCTAATTTCAAACGCTTTGCGTTCAAGAGAGATGACCAACGAGCTGTTGGGGTATAATTTATAAAAATGCAAGTAAAACTCACTTTCTGCAAATAACTAGTAGGAGCGCAACAATAATAAGAAAATGCTTCGACGATAAATCCACGACCGAACTTCAGCTTTTTAATGAAAATCAAGTACTTGCGGGATTTCATATAAATTTTGCCGTCCCGGAGACTGAACCACTTATAAACATTAACTCAGATCGAAATATACCTTATACGAGATGTGGGATAACAACGAAACGATCTTCCAAAGAAAATTGGAAAAGTTAAAGTCTAGGGTATTTATTTGTATCTTATTTTAGCTACAATAAGCTAATAATGTCGATTATCCCGAAAGAGCAATAAACCAATCTGTCATATAAATTATAAATATGTATGTTAACTAATAAATTATCATTCCTTCTTTACACGCCATGTTTACACATCACATTGAGAGTACTAATTGGACTCACTTTTCTTTTTTTTTTTCAATTGAGCAGTTGATGGTTTTTTAAATTAAATATAACGTATGACCAGCTAGTCGATAATGAGGGAAACGAGACGTTTTGGGCATGTAAAACAGAGAAAAAGCCTAATTGTTACCCTTTTTATAGGACGAAATTTTGCTTCTAGAAACGAAAGCTTGCAAAGGGCACGTTTTTTTTGCTACTTTTCTAGAGGGGCCCGAAAACAGAAGCTTGCCTAAGGCCCCGTTTTTTCTGAATCCGCCACTGATTTCAATAAAAAACTAATATTTAAATTGGAAGTTTAATTTGGACTGTCTTTGTAGAAAACACCTGCATTTATTATTCAACCCCACGAAGTATTGTTTTTAATGTTGTGTTTTTTATGTTTTGCATATATTTAAGAATCAGTACCGAGCTTCCCAATTATTTTGTATTTTTTTTTACGTAACTGATTATCCATTCGCTCCAATTTTCGTTTTTGCCTAATTAACACTTCTTGATCCATTTTTCGTTTTTAATTTGTTCCCCCTAATTCAGTTTTCCTTCTCGGTTTCTGCATTTTTTTTTAAGGAATCTTCTTAATCTTTAATTACCTTGGGCACAAGCGTTTCCTTGACCGCGAGAAAGCTTCCAATTTCAACATTTGTATGTTCTATATGTAGAACCGGAACCCTTGTATACCGGAAAATGTCGTTATTTGCCACATTTGTGGGCTTACTTATTATTTCATTTTCAGGAGCGTCACTTTCCCTCTCAAACTAAAAATATTTTAATATTTTTGATTTATGTACAATATTTATGTCCGTTGTGTTCGCGTTTGGAAGAAACATCCGATAAATTTGTAGAAGTAAACAAGTATTTTATAAAGAATTCTCTGGTGGATTTTCAAACTATTTCAGTTTGTCTGAACCAAAAATATTTTCAAATTTCCAAAAATAATTGAACTTTCAATATATTATTCGTAATGATACCTTGTTTATCACTATTAAAGTTATGTTCAACATTTGAAGAATTTTTTCCCAAACACTTTGAGTGTCGATTCCGGGTTGAATGGAAATGCTATAACCATTCAAATTTGAGTATTTTTTTATGTTATTGTCGGCCACTGTTTTTAACATGGGCGCAAAGCATGATTTATTTGATCAATATTTTCTTTCCTGCAATTTAATACTGCTCTTTAATAACCTGATTTAAGTGGCTTGAAAATAGATACATCTGCAGGTTGCAGAAACCTGGTCCAATTTGGGTACAAGCAAATTAGAATTGTTTTTAATTTCTCACATACCTTGTACAACTGCACAGTTAATAAAATATTGCTGATGCAATGTAAGTTGCATTACATATAGATCCAGTGAAAGGCTGTATTATAAAATAATTCAAAGCTTGCAACAAAAAAGATTTAATACAATTTGCATGAATTTGTAATACAGCAATTACATTAAATTTTAGTGCAGTATTCCATTAGAATTTAATGCAAATCCTACAAGAACCGTCAATCAACCGCATTAAAATTTATCAAAGACTGCATTAATAAAACATTTTAAAAGTATTAAATTTTAAAGCAAGTTGCATAAGTTTAACTCTTTTTTTTCTGGGGTTGGTAATTTACTCTTTGTTTTTGGTGCCTTGTGGGTCGAAAAAAACATCCATCTTTCCATTGGCGGGCTAGTTCACTTTATAGTCGGCTAGTAATTAACTATAAATTAAGAACTGAAAAGCTTTACTTTACCGTAATAGATATTTTCGAATTCAGAAAACCCAATTATTTTATTTTTCATTATTTTAGTTGGTTTGATTTAGCGAATATTATATCAATAAACCAGAATACGTGCATGAATTTGTTATTCATATAACATTTAAGTCGGCTTATTTTAGCGAATTATATGTTGGTATAATTTTTCAATTTAAGCAGGTTGCTCAAATTGAATGCCACCTTTAATGCAAATACTGCCTTAGAAATATTCATAATTGCAGTAAAATTATTTTAATACACGGACAAGTTTTCCTTTGCTTGGCTACCATCGATTTCATACACGTTCTTTGAGCCTGTACAATAGGTAGCGCATTTTTTTAATTTCATTTGTCGTAAATTAAATTAAACAAATCTAACCTTACTTTCCCTGTTTTAAGACATATTATTGTTTTCATTTAAGTTGAATATCTTTGATGGAAATCTTTGTTTGTTTGTTTGTTTGTTTATTTTTATCCCTGCAATCTGTTTTGGGGCTCGAGGCACTCCCAGCTCTTTCGCAGTGCGCTTTTTACGTCCTATCTTAACGCAGCAGTAGCCAAATCGTACGGCTATAGACCCGTTTTCGTTTAAACCACCTGCACATTGCATTGCTTCATGCCAACCTATAGTGCTGACATGAAAGGTGGGTCGGCCCATGGATTCCGCACTCTCAACAGGGGGTCATAGATGTGTTCATCTTCATCACCGATCGTAATCAGATAATGAAAAATCCCTTTTGCATCCCGCCCCTATAGGGATTCGAACCCGGTACCTCCCTATCCAACCGCCGCAGCTTTAACCACTACGCCGTTTGCTCGGTGATGGAAATCTTTTGTAAATTAGATAAGTTTTGATTTGATTGAAATATCCACGAATATTTGTCTCGGCTACTTTCAAACTAGGATCGGTTATTGGTTCTGGAGTCTGAACTGTAAAATTTGGATGCCACTTAAGGAAACTCTCGTACCATGAATTGCCTAGTAAATTGTTCTTAAATGGATTATTTAAAGATATTTTGACAGCGTTCTGGAAATCCTGCTTTCGACGTGGGAATCCTATTGCGTGATTCGTGCTAAACCAGTCTACAACATAGACAACATACGCTCCTTACTCTCGCTCCTTACAATTCTATTTTGAATTTTACATCTCGTAATATTATATTTCCGAGAAGCGGCGTTAATCTATAACACATGAGATATCGTAAATCAAAGAATTAAGACTTTTATATGAATTTATATGACAAACACCTTAACCAGGATATGCGAACTTATTAGTGCGCACATTATCTGATTTATGATGTCTCGGTAACAGATAAAGATATTTAGATGTTTAAAATTGGAAATGAGAGGGGAAGAATGGTACTTTACGCTGGAGCCATTGGTTTTTACTGCTGAAATTCCCTAACAATAGAGTAAAATATTCATAACCCATAAAAACCGATTTTTTGCACTTTTAGGGTAGGATATCCCAAAATCCTAACGTGATGTGGTAGTTTTACCAGATTCGGATTCAGCATCGAAAAATACGTCGAAAATGATTATTCCTGTTTCTGTCACTTTTTCTCTGTCGACCAGTTAATTATTATTAATGTAAAATCACTCGATCACGCTATAATTGCAGATCAAGGAAATGCTATAATTGCTGATCAAGGAATATGTGAATCTTGTTGAGAGTCATGAGTCAAAACCAACGTAAACTGTTCAATCAAAATCGGCTAAAACAAAGAAAATATCTTAATGCAAAATTCCAGATCTTTGAGCACACATTTGAAGAAAAAAGTTGATATTCTTACGACGGCATTTTTTGATCGCTTAATAGTATAATAAATAATACCAAATTTACTGGATGTAAAATTATCGAAATTCTAATTTCGAGTATCTACAACTTTGTTGTGTAGACGAACCAAAGAGCAAACAATCACTGGCGGTCGGCTGATTAAATTGAAACCCTCCATTTGGTTTGGTTATTTTTGAATATAAATGCCTTAAAGCTTTTGGAAATACTGATCAATGATAATATGTGAATTTATTCATTATTTAAACATCATTTACCAAAAATTATCTTATACTCTTTATTCATTGATTATTTACTCATTATTCATACACAATTCATTCATTATTCACAAATTATGCGCTCGCTGTTCACAGACTATTCTATCATTATTCACTGATTACTCATTATTCACCTATTACTGATGATTTATTACTCATTATTCAAAAAATATTCAGTCTTCATTTGTTGATTATTTACTCATTATTCACTAACTATTCACTCACCACGCAGTCATTATTCATATTAATTCATTAATTATTCACTTATTCTTCACAAATTTGCTGACAGATAATGAACGTATGCCCTATTTACTTTTTGACGGCTTCGTTCAATTTCACTTGATTTCTCCTTTCAATTTATTTTCTGCTCTAAAAAATTCGCATTCTAAAACTTATGTCTCGAAGCTACCGAAGTAAAATGCTGCCAGAATATCAGATTTAACTAATTTAGCTTCATTTAATAGAGTGAAAATTTACTGTAGGATTTTATCACTGCATTTGTTAAGTTTTGTAACGTATCCGGTGGCTTGTTAAATATTGCTTAAGAATTTCATCAAATTCTTTGGGACCAAAACAACGGCAATATTTAAAAAAAACTGAACCTTATCATTTTCTTCTAAAAAGAGCTGCTTTTATTTTTTATTGAGATCAGCTTTCTGACCTAAATTTGAAATTTTATTGATGGAAAGTTCAACCATTTATTAGTTCAAAATTATTCATGAATTTCTGAAATGGAATCTTCTTAAATCAAGGAAATACTTTAATCTCAATATATGGATAATATAGTGGAGTGTTAATATGTGAGGGGTTGGAAGAGTTCAAATTTGTGGAAAACCCGGGCGTTATCAATTATCTTTTATTTTCTTGGTAGTTAAATACTAAATGTATGATTATAATATATTGGGATGTAACCTCTAAATTAATTCAACTACCAAATCAATCCCTAACTGAGCCTCTTAACTCAATTTATAACCTTACCTTTAACTAAATCGCAACACAATCACCAAATCAACCGCCAGCTCAACATTCTACTCAATCATCAATTCAACACCAAACCAACCCGCAACTCAGCGCTTAACTCACAAATCAATCTTCAAGAAACTCCCCATCCCAACTTCCCATTATTCTCAACGCAAGCTTATGTAACCCCAACTCAACTTCAACTCAACATAGCTCAAACCAAATCTCTCGACACACTCAACACCCTACTCAATTCCAAAATCATTTCGATTTGAAAGCCACATGCGTGTAAAAGTCAATTAAAACCAACTTAACCTAATCTCCCACTAAACCTCCCACGTTTAACTCAAGCTCTATTCAACTGGAATTCGACCTCAACTCAACCCTCAACCCAACTCTAAGCTTATCCATAATTCAACCACAGCTCAACCTTCCAATTAACGCCGAACTCAACGTTCAACTCAAATCATAAATCAACAGTTTTCGAAGACGCCTGCTTACAAAAACTAAACCTAATCTAATATTAATCCTCAAATCAAAGTGGTTCGAGAAGCTACATGAACTTAACTCAAACTAACTCTAATTGAAGCCTTAACCCAACATCATCTCAACTCCAACTAAATCCGCAAATGAAACTCAACAAAATCTGAATTTGAACCGCAAACTCAATCCTCAAACAAGCATATTTCAAAAAATTTAGCTTTACTACTGAATAAATCCTAATCCAACCTCTACTGAACCCCAGCTTAACCATAATTCAATCCACGAATGGAACCAAACTTAAATGCAAACTCAATCCTCAAATCAGGTGATGTTAAAAGAATAACGTGATAATATTACCTCGTGGTTTTGAAAAATTCGTACGACAGGTATCCAATCCTCTTGACGTACAGCTTCCAAAAGTTTTTCATTTCTCCGCCGGTAGGTGGACTTCCGAAACGTCGGGGAAGGTTGTTTCGGACTATTAAAATTTGCTGGCCATTCCTGACGAGATTTAGTGGTTGAGCTTGGGGCTGAGTTTGGAATCGTGTTGAGTTCAGTTACGGATTTTATTTAAGGGTTGAGTGAAGTTTAGAGCTGGTAATTAGCTAGAGTTTTCCTTTGTTAAATTCATCTTTACTTGTTGCTTTAAAGATCTTGTTGGATGAAGATTAATTTAGAGGTTGAGTTTAAGGTTCCGTTAAGTTTTATGGTCAAATATGGTGTTAAGTTGACATTAAGCGAGGGCTTCAGTTTGAGATTTATTTAGGGATTCAGATGAGCGTTGATTTGGCGGTTAGATTAAGTAAGGCTTATGAAAGATCATCTCGTTAAATTCAGTCGTTTTAGATTTGTTTTCAAATGTCATTATTAAATGGAATCTGAATAGAATTCATAATTTAATAAGTTTAAGCGCGGCATATTAGGATAAATTGGACGAGTATTTTATTTTATATCGTATTACGGTACAAATTTGTACGATTCTTATTGATCACAGTTAAAGCAACAAAAAATCTTCTGACTTCTGCAGGTTTTTATAGAAACCCAAATTCTTATACAGATAAATAACACATACACCCAATTTTTTGAACAAAGGATTGATGGGTTTCGTCTAAACATATTTTGATGCAACAACGGGCTAATTAAAGCTATTTTACTTTTAGATAATATTTATTAAATAACTCAAGAAAAAAAATCAAAAGTTCTTTGGCAAACAACATTAAGGGTAAACACGATTTGTAAAGGCTGCAAATTCTAAATACAGGAAATTCATCCAAGTTGTTGGGATAATCAACCGGAAAGGCTAAAAAGTTTTTCAAAAATTTTAATGGTTGATATTCCCATAGTGAAGTTTAATAATAACAACTAAAAAATCAAAAGAAATCCTTTTTTGTTTGCACAATACTTTCACCATTATTACATTTCAATTACCAAATAATGTATAACATATGTAATATGATCTTTTATTGATGGACATAAATTTCTCCAATTATTATAAAAAATTTTTTTTTGTTTTGTAAGAGGGATCTGATTCTAATATCAAATGTCCGTACATATCAAAACCGTATAAATGTGGCCAAAAGAAAATTAAAATTAAAAAACTAAAAAAAAAAAAAAATTAAATTGTCAATTAGTTGATGAGAAATTTGAGATTCTTTATAAATATCTACCTAACTTTTTTATATTTTCATCCCTTTTCTTATTTTCTATACATCCTTTAAAAAAAATTCGTATCCCTTTTCTATTATTATTTTACAGTAATAAATTTTAAAATAACAAATTTAAAGTGTTTTTGGAACCCAAATTTATAAAAATAAAAAAAACACATTGTTGATTTGTCAACACCACTTAAAACTGTATTTATGTTTATTCAATTGTGAACTGATACAATTTTCATGGAAAATCTGTCATCATTTTCTAATTTTTTTATATTTGTTATTTAATAAAATTATTTAAATGTTAAAAAATTAGTTTTGATTGATTTTAATTTTTTTTTTTTGTCTGTTTGAATGATTTGTATTGTATGTATTTTGATACACAATTGGGTATGACAGGTTTTTGTGTCCGCATGTGTAATTTCAGACAAGTGAGAAATATTATTTGGTGGTGCGGCTTTAAATGGTTTAGCAGTGGTGCAATAAAGTGAATATAAACAGAGGGACGAGACTTGAACGTAATAATATTATATTTGACTTAAAATAATTTATATTAAATGATATTAGAGGTATGACGGAGTAAACACCTCGAGCTAAACAATTTACATTATAGTGATCAATAACATTTTTTTTATAGTATTTATATGCTTTACTAATTTTTCCAACCCAGTAAATATAAATCTAATTATCCGCTCGCACTCTAACCATTTCATATTGTCATAAATATTTTACAATTTGACTCATCAGCGCATATTTATTTAAGAAATGACGTACATAAAACTCCAAACGTATATATTAAGTTTATTTTAGGGGTGCCACTAATATTCCTTTACTGTTGTCGTAAAATTTGGACACATTAAAAATACAAATAGACGCACAAATCAAATTTAATTTCATATAGTTGTAGTCCCAAAAGTTGTTAGTTTTTTTTATTACAACAGTAAATGGATATTTTAGTGGGTCACGTGACTGTTATTATAATTTTAGTATACATAGATACGCTTTGTGTCATATAATTTTGGTCTGTATATTAACTAATTTGGTTTTGAAATTATTTCAAATTATTAAATATTAGACTTATAGTGTTAAAAATTACTATTGAATAAGCTAAGTTTATAGCATTTTTATGATTTCTTTAATAACCACCATTATTAAAATTAACTGTTTTGGTGGGAAAATTTGTTGCCTCCGATTTTAACTACCTATACAGGATATAAACCGGATTGGCTTCTAACGCTGTTTAATAAGTGAACTAAATAATTTTGTAAATGCCCGTAGCTTATCATATGTGTTAACCTTAATCCATCGAACCTATATTTTCTGAATAAGTACAATTTTATAAAATTAATAATTATCACTGCCAAGTATCCTAAAATAGGACGTATCAGTGCGCTATAAGACATATATGACCCAGTTCATAATCTAATTCTAAATATTGTTGAATTTTCCTTAAACGTAAATTTAACTAAAGAAAAGTTTTTTTAAGGTATTGTTAATCACAAACAATAATTTCAATTTATTTGGCCCATACAGATAATTTTGATTTGTATGTGCTATAACTGCGATGAATTTAGTTTTCAAAATGTTGAAGAGAAAGATCCATACTGGTGCTTCTGAATCCAAATTACACGCAAGACCACTAAGATATTCCGTTTATTTTCTAACGACGATTTTTTCAAAACCCCGTTATTTTAATTTTTCAATCCTTCAGTTTACGAAAACTGGACTGTTAACGACAACGGAAGTTCCTTTTTTGATTTCCCTGCTACATTACATTGCTTTCCTTTTCATTTGATGTTCACTTATCAATTAATTACCTTATGACTGTGTTTCTAAAGATTTTCTGAACACACACTCTCAATGATCGTCAGATCAACTTGTTGAAATTTTTTGCAATAATAATTTTTCTCGTTTTTTAAAGTACACCTGAAATGCTTATTGTTCTTACCACTTTTGTAAATTTTCTGGATTATGCCACGCAATAAATATTCTTCTAGAAGAGTGTTGAGATTACCGATGTGAACTTAGCATGAAAAACCATCCCGGAAAAAAACCTTTTCAAAAAAATTTTATGTGTCCCCTGTGGCGCAACTCACAGGAATTGATATGTAGCTACGTAAATTTATAAGCCAGATATCAAGGCGATGGCGGGAAGGGTGATTTAAAGCGTTATATCCATGGTAACTGACATTGGTACAATAGGGCCATTAGCTATAGTAAGGTGATTTTCAGCAAATCGAATTTTCTTTGAAATGTATGGAAATAATCAAGCAATTCCAATGCGCGTTGGCACACTAGTTATAGGTTCTAAAACCTATCATTAGAGGTATCAAGAACCACAATCGGAGCGCAATTGCAGATTTTGGATTTTGAATGGCTCTGAATCGGCTGATCTATAATAGTAAGGTGATTTTCATCAAATCGAATTTTCTTTGAAATGTATGGAAATGATCAAACAACCTAAATGGGCGCTGGCACAGTAATTATAAATCCCGAGACTTATCACTACAGGTATCAAGAACCATAATCGGAGCACAATTTCAGATTTTGGATTTTTAATGGCTCTGAATCGGCTGATCTATAGTAAGGTGATTTTCATCAAATCGAATTTTCTTTGAAATGTATGGAAATATTGACTAGAGGTATTAAGAACTACAATCGAAACACAATAGCCGATTTTGGATTTTTAATGGGTCTGAATCGGCTGATCTACAGTAAGGTGATTTTCAGCAAATCGAATTTTCTTTGAAATGTATGGAAATATTGACTAGCGGTATTTAGAACTACAATCGAAACACAATAGCCGATTTTGGATTTTTAATGGGTCTGAATCGGCTGATCTACAGTAAGGTGATTTTCAGCAAATCGAATTTTCTACGAAATATATGGAAATAATCAAGCAATCTAAATGCGCGTGGTCACACTAATTATTGGTCCTGAGATCTATCATTAGAGTTATCAATAACCACAATCGGAGTCCAATTACAGATTTTGGATTTTTAATGGCTCTGAATCGGCTGATCTATAGTAAGGTGATTTTCAGCATGTCGAATTTTATTTGAAATGCAAGGAAATAATCAAGCAATCTAAATGCGCGTTTGCACACTAATTATAAGTCCCGAAACCTATCATTAGACGTATCAAGAACCACAATCGAAGCACAATTGCAGATTTTGGATTTTTAATGGCTCTGAATCGGCTGATCTATAGTAAGGTGATTTTCAGCAAATCGAATTTTCTTTTAAATGTATGGAAATACACAAGCAATCTAAATGCTCGTTGTCACACTAATTATAAGTCCGGAGACCTATCATTAGAGGTATCAAGAACCACAACCGGAGCACAATTTCAGATTTTGGATTTTTAATGGCTCTGAATCGGCTGATCTATATAAGGTGACTTTCATCAAATCAAATTATCTATGAAATGAATGGAAATAATTAACAGAGGTATTAAGAACCACAATTGGAGCGCAATTGCAGATTTTGGATTTTTAATGGCTCTGAATCGGCTGATCTTTATAAGGTGACTTTCATCAAATCGAATTTTCTACGAAATGTATGGAAATAATCAAGCAATCTAAATGCGCGTCTGCACAATAATTAAAAGTCCCGAGACCTATCACTAGTGGTATCTAAAACCACAATCGGAGCACAATTGCAGGTTTTGGATTTTTAATGGCTCTGTATCGGCTGATCAATAGTAAGGTGATTTTCAGCAAATCTAATATTCTTTGAAATGTATGGAAATGGTCGAGCTATCTAAATGCGGGATGGCACACTAATTATAGGTCCTGGAGCCTATCATTAGAGGTATAAAGAGCCACAATCAGCGCGTAATTGCAGATTTTGGATTTTTAATGCTCTGAATCGGCTGATCATTAGTAAGGTGATTTTCAGCAATTCGAATTTTCTTTGAAATATATGGAAATAATTAACAGAGGTATTAAGAACCACAATCGGAGCGCAATTGCAGATTTTGGATTTTTAATGGCTCTGAATCGGCTGGTCTTTAGTAAGGTGTTTTTCATCAAATCGAATTTTCTACGAAATGTATGGAAATAGTCAAGCAATCTAAATGCGCTTAGGCACAGTAATTATAGGTCCTGAGTCCTATTATTAGAAGTATCAAGAACCTCAATCGGAGCACAATTTCAGATTTTGGATTTTTAATAACTCTGAATCGGCTGATTTAAAGTAAGGTGATTTTCAGCAAATCGAATTTTCTTTTAAATGTATGGAAATAACTAAGCAACCCTAATGCGCGTTAGTACAGTAATTAAAGATCCTGAGACCTATCATTAGAGGTATCAACAACCATAATCGGAGCACAATTTCAGATTTTGGATTTTGAATGGCTCTGAATCGGCTGATCTATATAGTAAGGTGACTTTCAGCAAATCGAATTTTCTTTGAAATGTATGGAAATAATCAAGCAATCTTTATGCGCGTTGGCACACTAATTATAGGTTCTGAGGCTTATCATTAGAGGTATTAAAAACCACAATCGGAGCACAATTGCAGATTTTAGATTTTTAATGGCTCTGAAACGGCTGATCTATAGTAAGGTGATTTTCAATAAAACGAATTTTCTTTAAAATGTATGGAAAGGATCAAGCAATCTGAGATCTATCATTAGAGGTATCAAGAACCACAATCCTAGCGCAATTGCAGATTTTGGATTTTTAATGGCTCTGAATTAAAACTTTATTTAAATTATTTGTGTAACTCATGTTAAATTATATTCAAATCCAAATTAGATCACTCAATAAAATATATCTATTGAAAACAACTTAAATAACTTGAATCAAAATTTTGAGCCAAGTATAGTTGTTTGCATTTCATTGTCATTTCACGTCAAAAAATACACCTATAAAGACATATTAATTAAACTAAATACAATTGACATTCTAGGCTGTAAAATCATTCATAATTAGAAAATTCGGTGGCTACGAATTATTCAATAGTTTTGAGACGTCTAAATCCCTTACTGATAATTAACGACGTAGGCTTATATCATTTTTGGCATCTTTCGTAAATAAAAAGGGTAATTGTTTTCTCCAAACCAAACTGAAGAACAACCGATCAAAAAAAAAGAAAGATTCTCAAATCATTTGTTGAGGAAACTGTGATTTGCTCGACAACAACGAAAAATAACGACGACAACGACATCCTTGAAAATGATTAAACGTATTAAATACAGCATCTTTACCCGACGAAGTTGAATTAGTGATATTAAAATTAAAATCTACCCTTAACTATCGAAGATTGGCTTCAAAAGAAACGAAAATCAGCAATTTATGGGAGACAAATTCTTTTTTCTTTGTTGATTCAGATTTGGTAAATTAACATTTTCATTTCTTTTGTACGATAAGCCTTAACAAAATAATGATTAAACGTTTTTGAAGGTGCTGTATGACTTCTTCCTCTCATATAAAGAAACGGAAAAATTATTGGAAAAGTGGCCAAAATATCAAGCAGTAATTTTTACAGCTGTTAAAAATTTCGGTAGAAGTGTACTGTACGGATTCCCATTTCAAATTTTATTTGTTATAATTATTGTTATTTGTCTGAGAGAGTCACAAGGCGAATATCGTTTTTAATCGCGATTTTCTCTTACAGTCTGAATGCCAAAAAAGGCAATCCAGATCACAAGTTAACTTGATTAGGGAATCTGGATTACTAATTCCTAATCTGAACAAGCTGATAATCATTCATTTTAATAAATTGATTTCAAACTTCATTCAATTATACTATAACAAAAATATTTCATAATTTTAATATAAATTATATATAAAAATAGCATAATACATGTATCGTAACATTTTAGGAGGGATTGACTAATGAAAAATATTTAAAAAATTTTGAATCAAAATCACCTTATATTATAGCCGTTGGTGCATCAAAGGCTACGGTAAACCAGTTTTTGTCGTTTTGGATAACCACTTAATTTGCCTTCCGAAACATTACAATTTTATAGCAGCAATAGATTTTGTATTCATATTGCATTTTATATTTAATATCGAATATAATTATAGTTTAAGATTATTTTGAAGTTTTATCCAAAATTTTATATTTAATATTGAATGCCCAGTAACTACAAAAATGCAAGAAGTGTTTCTAAAATTAGTAAAGCTGGCCGAAGGAATTTTCAACTAAGTAATTTAAAGTTGATATTATTTTATTTAAAAATGAATTCTCTCTACTGTTTTAATTGCAATAAAAAATCAACACAAATATCACTTATCATTAAGCATTTTAAAAATAAACCATTTTTAAAATTAAAATGTTTAGCTTCCAGTTCATGTGACCACTTTTTTAATACATACCCTAGATTAAAGAAACATTCTTTTAAATGACATAAAATATGCCACTTTGTTTTAAAAAATTCGGAAAATGCTGTTAAATTACCAAATTTAACAGAACTCTCTCCGCCAGGTCAAACAAATAATTCAACTATCGAAATTAACCAACCTTCACTACCTTCTCAAATGGACCGTTCATGATTCCGTCAACACCTGTGCAATCCGGAAGGATATCGGTACTTAATGAAATTAATTATTTCGGAATAGACGATTTCATTAAAGAGTTAAATGCTATGGGCCTGATAGAAACAAGCATAACAAAAATTATGAATAATACAAATAAATTAATAGGCAATATTACAACAAATGTCATGATTCTTGATCAGAAATATAATACTGCCTCTTTAGATAATTGTAATATGTTTAGAACTAGCATTTAAACTATGTTTTGTTCTTTACGGAATAAAATTTCAAAATTTAGCACCAAAATCAATCGAGAAAAAATTTTGAAATAAGCCGATTTTATGTATCTCCAAAAAGCATTGCTATCAGTCTAAGGTGGGATCAGAAATACAATATACTCGTATATACATATATATACATATATATTCACCAAAAAACTTAAGAAATGTTTAGTTCAAAATTCGTTTCAATATATTTCTATTTTACAAACTATATCAGCTTTATTTGAAAATAAACACTTTTCTCAAAAATACTTCGATATAGATCATGAGTGTTTAGACGAAATTTTGAGTAATTTTTGCTGTGGAAGTGTTTACCGTTCAAATGAATTTTTGCAAAGAAATCCAAACGCTATCCAAGTTCAACTATTTTACGATGATTTCAAAGTCACTAACCCGTTAGGGAGTCGCAGAAGCATACATAAAATAGGCGCGATATATTTCTCTATAAGAAACCTTCCACCCAAATATTTATCTCGATTAGAAAATATATATTTAGTAGCGTTGTTTAATGTCAACGATCTAAAATCGAGGGGATCTTATAACAAAATATTAAAACCAATTTTTGACGATTTAAAGGTGCTCGAGAATAAAGGTGTGAAAATTGAAGAGTTGGTATTGCGTGGCACTTTGGTGGTAATATCTCACGATCATTTGGGGGCTAACTTGTTGCTGTGGTTCGCCGGAAGCTTTCGAGCTTCGTATTTTTGCCGAATATGTGACATTCATAGAGATGTTATATCAAAATTCTTTCGTGAAGATGAACATAAACTTCGTAAAATCGAAGATATTATAATACTAGCAAAGACCTATAATGGTGATTTGACTTTCGCCATAGCGTTTATAAATCAAAATTTCTGACCTACGTCAGTTACCATCGATATAACGCTTTAAATCACCCTTCTCGAAATCACATGGGTTGAAATTTTACTATAAAACATGATACCATGTGATTTAGTTCTCGTGTTTTAATTATTCTTGTTATACTAATTACATTTAATATAATTATTATAACTTTTGCGTTGTATACGTATATAATGGATGAAATACAATACTATTTAAACAATTCACTTGAGCGTTTCAACAATTTAATATTAAAATTTAATATTCATGTTTTGATTAATAATGCCTAAATCATAATGAGCAAAGTTTAGTTTTAAATTTAGCATATTTATCCTACGAAAAGTTTTTCCGGTTGAATTTTCGTTTGATGTACTAATTTTCATGTTTTCGGGCTGGAAGCTAAGACACTTTAGATTTATAGCAAATTCACATTCTGAAAAGATCTTTTTCAGGCTGAAAGGTTTTTTCGGGCTAACTTCAGATACATGTTGAGATTAAAACCCCGATTAAAGAAATTGGTTTATTTTTATGATTTTCCAGAATTGTGACTCACATAACTGAATAAGTAAATACATTTGTAAATTAAAAACTTTTTGTTATATTAATACAGAGACATGACTGCAGCTAGTTTTATTCAAAAGCAAAGGTACATCTTTACAAATAATGAACTGTGGACATTACATTTAAATCAACATTTTAAAAATATAACTTCTATCGAAACTAATAATAATTTAGGTACCATTAATCCATAAATAACCAACCACAAATTATCTTAATCAATCAACCAAAAGTAAATGAAAATACTAAAACCACAAAAAGTTTTTTGTTGTTGCATAGGTAAAATGTGTCGTCAATTAAATGGTTCCTCCACACAAAACCATTCCCTTTTATTATTATGCACAAGAATGCATGTATTTGCAAAATTATACACAATTGACACAGTAGATACTTAAACGAAACGCTTCAATAATTTTAATATACAGTAACTTTCTACTTACATAATCAATATATTATGTACCCACAAATTAGATAAATATATCCATATATACTTTTATCTGATTAAAATGTAATTTAATCCCTAATTTGCAAAAATAACCAAAAAATAAAAATAAAAAATTCGTATAGGAAATATTTGAACAATGCGCAGCACCCAAGGCAACAACCAATTTGTAATTTCTTGTATTATGCTAGTCCCTTTCTTGTACTGTATTTGTACGTGATATTGATTCATTAATATAACTAAATATGAGAAAGGTACCTTACATTTATATTGTTGTATACTTCTAAATTATTTATTTTATGTTTTTTAAGGATAAATGTCACGGTTCAAAACTCCTCGTCGATCACAAAACAAAATCTATTGTGTTACGGTTAATTTTTTTTTATAATTCTTATAAGACGACACATGAAGTAGTTTTTTATTTTTCCATTTTAAATTCATGTTCTTCTTTATGTTGAATTTATTAAGTTTAAGTGAATTCAGGTGTGCTCTTTAAATATAAAAAAAAAATCTGTATTTTTTTTTTGTAAATATAATAATAAGAAAATTATAAAATAAGGTTAAAATGGGTTCAACGATATATATAGACATATTTATAAACAACATACACATTTATATTTGAAGAAATAAAGTAAAAAATATCGATAAATCTTATTTTGTCGCTTTACGTTGTCATCTTATTACTTTATACTTTTTTAACATAATTTTTATTTTTTGTTTGTGACAATTTGTCTTTGAACGAAAGTAATTTACTTCCAATTGTTTAAATGTGTTTACTGATTTTTAGGTTTAAGTTGAAGAAGGATTAGATTTATTTTAATTTATTTAGTTGTATTTACATGGAAATAGAAAATAATTGGTGCTATCAAAACTAGTTGATACACGTTAATTTTTGCAAACCCTTATTCATTTTATACGAAATTATACTAAAATACCATATGTCACTAAACGAAATGCTTGAACGTGGAACCAAATTACATAAATTGTTACTGCCAAAAATTTAAATGTAGGTTGTTCTATACTTTTCAAAACTTAACTCTAATCTATTAACTCTTTGGTCCATCAAATATTTTATCTAAAAGAAAAAAAAAATGTTATGATTGGATATTGCAAGTAATTCAAATTATAATACGATTGACAACAACAATTGCTCAAAAATTATTTTGGCAACAAAAACTCAGGACATTGATTTTATTGGAATTGGTTTTAAAATGGATAAATTAAAAGAAATCTTGAATTTGAAACCGAATTGGTTAAATTGTCACTAACAAAAATTTAATCGTAATTTGCATTAGGCTTCTCAAAACTTAAAAGAACATTAAGCTGCAACCTATTTAAATATCATAAACACTCTAGTGGCTGATGAAATATTTCATAAAAATAGGGGTTTCATCACCGCATTTAAAACACTTCTCTTTCATTCCATCGTAATAAATCCTCGCTTTTATATTATGAATGTATATAAATTGCGGAATTTCACGTTCTATTTCCAAATATACGCCTCTTACTCCTGAAAATACCGGTAGCAGTGTGTTGGCACCAAATTTCTCTCGTCGTGTGGACAAAACGTTTCCAAATCGTTGCATTGCCTCACTTAATGCTTTGTGGTTAATCTCTGGTGGTAAGTTAAATATTCTAACATACCGCATTACTCCACTTGTTCCCTTTACCGTAACCTCCGTTGTTACTCCATTTGTGTACGTGAAGGTCAATACACATTTACCCAATATAAAATCTTGGTATTTTGGCTCCGTATTAAATTTAAGGTAAATACACCGATCATAAAGGTCCTGATACAATGTATGTACCTCGTTGGTCGTTAGTCCTGCATTCACCACGAATCTCATCATTTCCAGATCGCTTGCCTTAGGATCTGTCTTCTGGAACTGTATCCTTGCTGTATTCTGCCTCAAACTTTCCATTTTAATCCACAACCTTGTTTCCACAGGTATATATTTTAATTGATGCGCAGAATTGCGCTAACAACTTTTGGTTGGTACTAATTCTCCCTTTTATTTTATTTGCTTTTAAATTTTATGTTTATTATTTGTAAAATTATACTTTATTCAACGGCGGTTGTTACTCGAATGTGCATTAATTATTTTGACAACAACAACTCAGTACGTTCATTTTATTCGAATTTGTTGGAAAATGTGTAAATTAAAGGAATTCTTGAATTTGAAACCAAATTGCGGTTAAATTTTCACTGGCAAAAATTCGTAGTTTGTATTATGCTTTTCAAAACTTGAAAGCACATAAAGCTCTAACCTAAATAAATATTATAATCACACTAGTGGCTGATGAATTATTTCATAAAAATTGAGGTTATGTTTGAATATCGCGAGTAATTCAAATTTTAATAGATTTGACAACAACAATTGCCCATTAATTATTTTTTTTATTTTTTTTTTTTTTTTTATTAGGCTTGGCTCCTACATAAAAAAGAGCCATATCGCCAAAAATCATATTTATAATTCTCTGTTTACATATTTTAGTTCAATTTACATTTTTAATAATATTTTCCTCACTCTTAAAAAGAACCGGATTATCCCCTCACATATTCTATCGGCTAGTAAATATTTGTTTCGAATTAAATTGTTATTCCACTCATCCTAATAAATTCATACATTTCCTTGTAAGCCAAAAAATCACCCTCATTCATTAAATCACTTAGATTTCTTGCATTCCGAAGGATGTTGAATTTAGATCTATATTGGCTATATCTGGGACAAGCCAATATGAGATGTTCAACATCCTCCACACTTCCACACAACTCACATTCTTTGTCCTCACTCAAATGACGTTTCCACAAGCATTCCTTCCAGTTTCCATGGTTCAGCCTGATTCTCTCAACAGTTCGCAACATTCGCGTATATCCTTTGAGCTCCTTAAAGAACAGAATTCTCAAAGGAGTACCACGTAGCACGCTGTACTTCATTCCTTTCATTAGACTTTTCTCGTTAAATTCACTCTCCCATTTTCTCCACAGATTCATCTGAAACATTCGAAGTACGTCTCTTGCATCCTTCCTTTCGTACTCCTGAACCATGTCATTCAATGTACCCTTTTTTGCTAACATATCGGCTCTTTCATTCCCTTCGATCTGTCTATGTGATGGGATCCATTGTATGGTCACATCACGTTGGCAGTCTCGAACGCATTCAAAAATAAGATCAACATACACATTGCCTTCCCTTCCACCTCCACATTTCAGCAAACATAAACCACTCTGGGAATCGGAAAATATTACTATTTTCCTTTGCCCTTCATTCACAGCCAGTTTAATTCTTTCAAACATTCCAATCAGTTCAGCGTTCATTATACAGATGCTTTTGTCCACTTTAAAATACTTTTCCACATTCTTACCAGGCATAAATACACCAACACCCACTCCATTCTCATTCACACTAGCATCTGTATAAACTATATCATCTTGCACGTACCGCTGACTGATTTTCCCAAACATAATTTTAGCGATAACTTCATTCATTCCCTTATTAAATTCCTCCATATTCAAACATACAGTAAGATTATTAGGAACGGGTTGCGGACCAGCATTGCCTATACTCAGAAACATGTTCAAGTTTTCAAGTGCAATACTAGTTCTATATGTCGGTTTGTACACCGCCCTATTTTGTAATCTTACTATCATCTCGTTCCAAAACTCATTTTTCTTAGTTATCATTCTCACCGAATCTCTCACTGTGATCCACTCTCTCTTGTAATCGAGAGGTGAATCATCCATTTCAGACCACAGAGTGTGTATTGGGGTTGAGTTAATCGCCCCCAATACCACTCTTGCACATGCATTTTCTACTTTCATTAATTGGCTAAAAGCCCCTTTCGAACCATTCCCATACACACTAATACCATATCCAATTTTGGAGGATATAAGGGCCTTCCTTAACATGTCAGTCACACTCGGATGAGCGCCCCATTTAGGTTTGCTCACCCGTTTAACCACATTTAAACGTTCCTTGCAGTTATCTGCCAAAATTTTCATGTGCTTCCCAAAATTCATACGTCTATCAATCCAAATACCCAAATACCTGTACGCATTTACTTGTTCAATACTTTGACTATCAACACTTATATTAACATTTGCAACGTTTGTTCTGAAACTCATATAAGCACACTTATTAGGATTCACTCTCAGATTCAACATTTTAAGTTTTTGAATTATATCATCTACCCCCTTTTGCGCTCTTTGAGCCGCCACATCAATACTTCTCCCTTTTCCAATTACTACAAAATCGTCTGCAAATTGCAGAACGATTTGATTGTCTGTATTGATGTGGTGTATCTCGCTGGTATATAGGTTGAACAGAGCTGGAGATATTCTACTCCCTTGCGGAAGTCCAATATTTGCAACTCCCTCCAACCTAAAACCACTTCCATTCAGAACCATTTTTCTATCAGTCATGAAATCTTTTATCCACATACATACTTTCCGTGAAAATCCAAAATTCGATAGAATTTGTTGTAATTTCCACGGAACCACATAATCATAAGCTCTTTCGATGTCCAAAAATACCGCAACAGCTTTCAAATTATCCTTTCTTACTTCCCAAACAAACTTTTCCACACATTCAATTGCAGAGTGGTTCTTTCGAAATCCAAATGTTGTCGATGGCAACAAATTATTTTCATTCACAAAATCTTCCATGCGCTCTTTCATCATTCCATTTAAGATTTTTATAAAAACATTCAACATACATATGCCTCGATAATTTGTTGCCACATCTGGATCTCTATCCCGTTTTGGGATAGGAACCACCCTGCTCTCTTTCCATTTGTCCGGTATTTTTGAACCCATCCACACTTTGTTGAGTATCTCAAGCAAATTATGCTTTGCTGAGTCACTCAACAACCGAATCATCTTATAACTTACTCGGTTCGTCCCTGGAGTGGTAGATTTTGATCTATCTAACACTCTCAGGAACTCTCCCCATTCATACATACAATCCATTCTTTCATTTCCACTCATTCCATCAACTTCATTTATTACATTCAAATCATTGCTTACATTCAATATCATTCTTATAAATTCTTCACCTTTTTCTCTGTTCTCACATACCACATTGCTCACATTAAAATATTTACCATTCACCCTATTAAACAAACTCCATACATCCTTAGTTGTGGTTCTATGTGTCATTTGGGACACATATTCCCGCCAACTTTGCCTTTTTGCTCTGCGAATAGCCTTTTTCAATTTCCCATTCATTTTACCATACATAATCTTATTCTCACTACTCTTATTCCTGTTAAATTCACGCAAGGCTATTCGCTTTCTTTCATACCAGTATTGAACTTCATTGTTCCACCAACCATTCACATTAATCTCTTTCATATCTACAATTTTTGTACATAATTTATTTACCCGTTCAATTTCACTCTCTAACTGGCTTTGATTTATTTCATTTTCTCCGAGAATCTCATTCATTTGATTCACCCATTTCCTATTATTCATTAATTCACGTTTTTTCCTAAACATTCGATTATCATTCATGATCATTTTGATCATGAAATGATCACCACCCAAATTCTCTTCTTCAACATTCCAAGTGACCCGGCAGGCCAGTTCAATAGTTGTCATAGACAAATCTATTGCGCTGGCCGTGCCTCCCACATTCGCCATTCTAGTTGGCCTTCCATCATTCAAGAGCACCATATCGGAGTCTTGAATCAGGTCGGCCAACTGTTTTCCTCTTGCGCAATTGTCTAAACAACCCCACATTCTCGCATGCGCATTCATATCTCCACATACAATCAGGTCACTTTTATCTTTCACCCACTCAAACAATTTTTTAAAGTCACTCAAGGCTTTTTTCCTTTCATCTTCATCACGCACCTGGGTTACATACACGCTCACTAGTAACAGATTTCTTTCCAAATTCGTCGTTGAGGCGGCAATTGCTTCAATCACCTCAAAAGCGGGTAACTGTGTCTCTTGAAGCGTAAGATTTCGGTCGTACATTATTGCCACTCCACCGTAACCATCGCTTCTTGGTTTGGAAAGAAATCTGTACCCTCTCACATACAACGTCTTATTCGTTCTCTCCCATGTTTCGCTTATAAGCATCACATTCATTTTATTCTTGGCCAGATAATTTTCCAACATACTTTTTTTCGCGTAAAAACTTTGTATGTTTATCTGGCCAACAATAATTCTTTCACTCATGTTTCACATTCACTCAAATAACAATTTGTACATACCAATTAAAATATGTTCAGGGAGAATCCGCTTCCAAAATTTAACAAAAATAAATTTTAAAGAAATAATAAAATTTTGTTGCATGCCTCATAAAGATGTTGATGTTGCGAGTTGTTGTCCCATCATTTTCATTGTTGTCCAGTTTCTCGTTTATCTACTATCGATTTTTATAATTTATTTATGATGTACGTTATTATCAAGTTTCATCGGTCTTGGTGGTACAATAAAATTTTCGTTGTTTACTTCCGTACTCAATGTAGTTCTGTTATATTGGTCAATGAACGCTATTCGGTTTTTTGTACTTGTGTACCGAGTTTTTTTGTGTGGTCGACCGCGTTTATTTACATTTACGTTTACTGACCCATCTTCATTTTCGGTATCCATACACGACGAATCTGTCTCAGTTTTTCTCTCGTTGCCGTTATACTCTTTTAAATTAACCATTTTTTTGCTCGTTTCGACTTTGCTTTCTGCCTGTGCGTGTAACATGTCAATTTTTGCTACATCGCTATACTTGACTCGTTCTTGAGTGGTAATTGATTTAACAGTACTTTTGTCGACCGTGCTTGTTTGTTGTACGTGTTGTGATTGTCCTTGCTTGTGTACATGTTGCTCATCTGGTTCTTGTGGTTGTATTGTTTGTTGTTGTAGCTGTTGTTCTGCTATATTGTTGATATTACTTAAAAGTGGACATTCCTGTTTTTTATGTGAATCTTCTCCACATTTATAACATCTCTCTTTCATGCCGTCGTAAAAAATTCGCGCTTTAATGTTTTGTATATATATATATTGTGGTATTTCTTTCTCAATCTCTATATATACTCCTCTTACTCCCGAAAAAACTGGTAGAAGTGAATTAACACCAAACTTCTCACGTCGTGTTGACAATATATTGCCAAAACGGTGCATGGCCTCACTCAATGTTTTGTCTGTAATCTCTGGTGGCAAATTGAATACCCTCACGTACCGCATTATTCCACTTGCTCCTTTAACCGTTACCTCCGTTGTTGTTCCATTAACATAATTGAACGTCAAAACATGTGTTTCTCGTAAAAAATCAAGGAACCTCTGTTCTGTGTTGAACTTTATATAAATACACCGCTCGTACAAATCCTGGTACAGCGTATGTATATCCTTAGCCGTTAGTCCATTGTTCAAGACAAATTGCATCATCTCTTGATCAGACGGCTTAGCATCTGTCTTTTGAAACTGTACTTTTACAGTGTTTTGTCTTAAACTGTCCATTTTAACTATTCCACAACCTTGTTATAAACAGGTATTAAATATAACCACTGCGCAAAATTGCGCTTATCAAATTTGGACAGCACTAATATCACAATATTTTTCAATGTTTAAAATTCACTAATTTTTATTTTTATTTTGTAATTCGCTCTATACGCCACAAAGGTTGACAATCGAATGTTTTCAAAACTTGAAAGCACATAAAGCTCTAACCTAAATAAATATCATAATCACACTAGTGGCTGATGAAATATTTCATAAAAATTGAGGCTATGTTTGAATATCGCGAGTAATTCAAATTTTAATAGATTTGACAACAACAATTACCCATTATTTATTTTGACAACAACAACTCAGTACGTTGATTATATTCGATTCGCTCTAACTAAATAAATATCATAATCACACTAGTGGCTGATGAAATATTTCATAAAAATTTAGGTTATGTTTGAATATCGCGAGTAATTCAAATTTTAATAGATTTGACAACAACAATTGCTCATTAATCATTTTGACAACAACAACTCAGTACGTTCATTTTATTCGAATTTGTTGGAAAATGTGTAAGTTAAAGAAATTCTTGCATTTGAAACCGAATTGCGGTTAAATTTTCACTGGCAAAAATTCGTAGTTTGTATTATGATTTTCAAAACTTTAAAGCACGTAAAGCTCTAACCTAAATAAATATCTTAAGAACACTAGTGGCTGATGAAATATTTCATAAAAATTGAGATTATGTTTGAATATCGCGAGTAACTCAAATTTTAATAGATTTGACAACAACAATTGCTCATTAATTATTTTGACAACAACAACTCAGTACATTGATTTTATTCGAATTGGTTGGAAAATATATAAATTAAAGGAATTCTTGAATTTGAAACCGAATTGCGGATAAATTTTCACTGGCAAAAATTTAATCGTAGTTTGTATTATGCTTTTCAAAACTTAAAAGCACATAAAGCTCTATCCTAAATAAATATCATAAGCACACCAGTGGCTGATGAAATATTTCATAAAAATTGAGGATATTTTTTTTGGAATATCGCGAGTAATTCAAATTTTAATAGATTTGACAAAAACAATTGTCCATTAATTATTTTGACAACAACAACTCAGTAAGTTGATTATATTTGAATTTGTTGGAAAATGTGTAAATTAAAATAATTCTTGAATTTGAAACCGAATTGCGGTTAAATTTTTAGTGACAAAAATTTAATCGTAGTTTGTACTAAGCTTTTCAAAACTTTAAAGCACATAAAGCTCTAATCTATTTAAATATCATAAGCACTCTAGTGCCTTATGAAATATTTCATAAAAATTGAGGTTATGATTGAATATTGCGTTTAATTCAAATTTTAATAGATTCGACAACAACAATTGCTCATTAATTGTTTTGATAACAACAACTCAGTACATTGATTTTATTCGAATTTGCTGTAAAATCTGTAACTAAAAAGTTTTTGAATATGAATAAAATTATTAGTGACGACTTCATTTTTTAAAAGCGTTTCGCCTCTTAAAACCTTAAAGCACATAAAATTGTAATCAATTTAGTTATAACAAACATTCTCTAGACTGATCGAATATTTTACAAATGTTAAATTCAGCGTTCCAAATTACACTTCAGTTTGTTTTTTATTCCCATTCTAATCTTTTCAAGTGAATTTTTCAATTTTTTCTCCTCTGTTTGGATCAAGAATAGTAAATCAAAAATTCAAAAATACTATTTAGTAACATGCGAATAGTGATGATATTTCTCCTATTTTGTTCAGTGCTGAATAAGATGTTACATGATTTTGGCAAAAAATTCGATTATTTTCAGTTTGCGCAGAGTTTATCGTTGTACAACAAATTGGCATACGTAAGCCAATCTTCCTGTAAAAAATTAGCTATAGTTTACTCGACATATCTTGCCCACTAATATAACCTTACGCAGGATCCTTTCGGTGTCAAAACACAAAGCAAAGAAAAACAGTTTGTTGCCACTTTAAATTTTTACCAATATATACAAGAATCCTGTGCTACGTTAGCAACAATTCTAATAACAGAACAATCCACATGGTAAAAAACAGAAGATTAAATGTGTGAGCGAGAAAATGTCGAGAATTAATTTTCGTTTTCCATTTAGTTAAAGAACATAAATAAAACAAAAATTTCAAAGAAAAACTATTTATTTTCGCGAAAATATGGGCGTCCTTTACCCTGATTCGTTTGCTGGTTTTTCCACAATAAATGTTGGAAGCGTAATAATATTCACTCGATCTATACTTATGGTCCAATTTTTGGGCCAGAATCTCACAATGGTTTACCGTTTTGATTCGTCAATTAAAAGATCATTGTGAAAAAATTATCACTCGCAAAACTGTTTACTTAACATATTTATAAGCGTTCTTACTTTGAACACCCGATATTTTGAAATTGCAATTTCATCATTATTGGCCAAATGAACATATTTTTTTGTATTTCAATGTAGTGATCTTTTAATCCAACGACAATAACAATATTTTAAATCCATTAACAATATTTTAAATCCATTCGATTCGAAAAATAAACGTTTTAAGGTGGCGTTCCCAAACGAGTTCGGCTGGCAGTAATGGGTTAAGTTTGCATGGACCTAACAAAAATTTGTATTTTCAATTTAAGAATGAATTTATTCCGCCAAACCCTTACTTTAACCGACACGTTTTTATTAATGATGTGTAACTTGGATTAATTATTAGGAAAAAAATGAATGCAGTTTATAACCCCTAAACCTTGGAAAGCAAAAGGTGTAATGTATCATCACATATCAACAAGAAAAATACAAATTTACAGGTAATTTATCGGAATGAGTTGATCGCCAGCTGTTCAGTATTTTATATAAAATAGCTATTTATGTAGAAGTGACCTCAGTGGTTTTTCTAGATTTTTGGTATAGTGTAGTACAAAAAAATTATGTCACAATACGCCCACGTCATTTTGTTAAAATCCATCTTTTTTTATAAAAATTCAACTTTCATTGAATGTTGAATTCCATCTTTGATTTTAGTATGATGTTGGTGCTCAGAACGCGTTTCAAAATTGAAACTCTCCTTCACCAGAACTCAACTAACAAATTGTTCTTCTATTTTCTGAGAAAAAATCAAAAGTGAATTATGTCCTAACAGATGGATTTTGTCAAAATGGATTATGATGTTATGGATTTCAAGGGTAACATGAATATGGGGATAATATGCCCATATCGTAGTCATGCCCTAATGTTTCAATCTAGCAATGACTTACAGTTCGGGAATATCAAACTTCCAAAGATCATAAGCAAAGAAATTATTTTTTTTAAATAGGTTCACTTAGAAAGGATCGAAAGATACCTCAAATAAAACATTTGAATCACAAATACTCATGCAGTTACGATCTTTTATGTTTGGTTCATCAAAAATATTTTAATCTACTTCCAACTATGAATACGTATTAACATAAATTTCTATTGTAAATAAGTACAATAAGACACGTACAGCCAGCATACCTAAATTGACAGATTTACACAAATAATAAAAGACATATTATTTATGTTTGACCTATCAACTACCATTTTAAAATATGTGGAATTAACATTTTTATTTTTTTTATTATTTATCATCTCTCTTCCATATTCATACATAACTCATCATCGTCAAATAGAATTAAAATGTATATAAAATTTAATCTAATAAAGGGTCTACTACAACAAACCAATGTACATAATGAACCTGAATTATATAAACAGAAATAATAATACTCTTAAACCACAATCAAAAGGTCACCGAACCCGCGCACACACAAATCCCATAAGACGTAAAAAAAGATCCTTTAACAAAATCGAAATGTACAATGAAAGCCAACCTATAAATTTCTCACATGGATTAAAATAAAAAATGTATTTAAGATTCTCTAACTAAATGAATTGAATTTGAACACTTGAGTTTGAATGTTCGTGATAAGAAATAATATTTTATTTATAAATTTATGACCCTTTTTTTTTTGTTGTTAGTCATTCCTTGTGTTCTGTGTGTGTATTAACACAAAATAATAATAATTTAATAGATTTTAATGTCAATTTTTCTGTTCCATTGTTGTTGTAATAAAAATAAATTTAATAATAATTCAATAATAAAAATAAAATAAATTAAAAGTATAAAACCAACCTTCAACCCCTTATTTTATGTATACAAATTCATCTGTCACATTCAATATGTCCATGTACAAATAAATTTGATAAAATTTCGAATTTTTTACATAAGTGGTTATTAAAAATTGAATAATAATAAATAATAAAATTGGAAAATATCAAATTTCGAGTACTGTCTGGAGCTTTTTGTTTGCCACTTTTTATTTTTTTTTTGTTGAAATAGATTTTCATCGTGCCACTTGTAAATAGAAGTTGGGTTTTTGACACCTGCAATTTTTTGGTTAAATAATGGGTTAAATTTTTATGAATTTGACGGGGGTGAATATTTTGTTATTGGTATATAACTATGTATGACACCCGAATTGTTGATGATCGTTTCACATTCTTTTGTATAATTTTATTGAAGATTAAGAAGGTTGGTAACATGAAATGCTCTAACAATAACGAACCATATTCTTTTTCATTTATTTTAGAATTAAGTATATATAAGTTTAGTATCAGCTTTGTATATTTTAGGAAGACCGCAAAGGCATGGAGTCGTACCATTTTAGTTTTTAAGGTTCTAAGCAACAAACTTATTTTTTTTGTTACTTCGTTCTCAACAAGAAATTCGATCTTAATATGTTTGTTTTTTTTTTTTTTTTTTTAATTTAAAATAAATTTTATTTATTTATTTTATGTAATTACAATCTAGTCTCCTGGACTAATGAGCAATTTGTTTCTGACTTAATTTACTAACTTAAATTAATCTATGGATTCTTCCCATTGGCGTTCCATAGTGTTTGGTAAATTAAAGTAAACCACATCTTTGTAGTGGATTTTAGATCAGCATAATGCTGCTTAAACTGACAATCACACCAGCTCAAATGGTTTGGTTCTTTTAAGTCTGCGAACTAAATTCGTGATGCTTAGGAGCTGAGTTGCCTCAATCTTCACATGTTGGCGGAGCCTTTCTTCGTATCTCCGTGCTTTTTCCCGGATTTCATTTAAGATGAGGTTCATTTTAAGGTCCCTATGAAAGTCATTGTTCCTGACATACCAAAGTGCATCAACGATGTTCCTTAATACCATATTCTGAAATCTTTGGATGATATTTACGTTGCTCTGTTTGGTACAACCCCAAAGCTGAATACCATAAGTCCAAATCGGTTTCAATATTTGCTTATAAAGTAGAAGCTTGTTGTATGTTGATAAAGAAGAGTTCCTTCCCATCAGCCAATACATTTTTCTGTATTTAAGTCTTAATTCTTCACTTTTCTTCTTGACGTGTGCTTTCCATCGTGGTTTAGCATCCAGGGTCATGCCGAGATACTTAACTGTGTTCGCATGCGGTATTATTTCCCGATTTATGGTAATCGGAATATGTTCGATTCGTCTGTTTGTAAAGTTGATGTGAACTGATTTAGCTTCATTTAGTTTTATTCTCCATCTTTTTGTCCATTAATATATTTGAGTTATAGCTGATTGTAACTTCTGTGTTGATTCTTCGTTGCTTTTTCCAACAGCTAAGATCGCCGTATCATCTGCAAAAGTTGCCACTGTGTTGTTTTCTAATGTAGGAAGATCATAAGTATATAGTAGGTATAAAACCGGCCCTAATACACTGCCCTGTGGAACTCCTGCATTGATTTCTTTCAATTCAGAAAATGTATCATCTAACTTAATCCTGAAGAACCTATCTTTCAAGTATGATTCTAGTATCTTAGCAAATTGCATTGGTAGAAGATTCCTTAACTTGTGGTTAAGTCCTTCATGCCACACTCTATCAAACGCTTGTGCAACGTCTAGAAATACTGTTGAACAGACTTTTTTCTCCACTAATGCTTTCTCAATTATACTGGTAATTCTGTGTACTTGATCAATTGTTGAGTGTTGGTTGCGAAAACCGAACTGATGATTTGGGATCAAGTTTTTACTCTCGATTATCGGATTTAATCTTTTTACCAGAAGCTTCTCAAAGAGTTTGGACATGACTGGCAATAGCGAAATTGGCCTATAAGACGATGTTATGTGTGGTGGTTTCCCAGGTTTTGGGATCATAATTACTTCTGCAATTTTCCATAAGCTTGGTACACATTTGATTCTAAATGCTGCATTTATAAGATTAGTGAGTTTCACCAGAGCTTTCCTTGGCAGTTCTTTTAAGATTTCTGCAGTAATAAGATCGTACCCAGGAGCTTTTTTCGTATTCATATTAGCTGTTATCTCACGCATGACTTCTTTTGGTGTTGTGGGTAGGATTTCTTTACTTTCTTGCACAGCTTGTTCAGTTATTATCTCGGCTTCCAACGTTTGGTCTTCATGTGGCTGGAATATTTTTTCGAGGTGTTCGGCAAATTCTCGAGCTTTGTCTTCATTATTTCTAGCCCATTTCTCACCTGCTATTTTTATTGGGGATATCTGCATTATTGGTCTTTTGATTCTTTTGGTTGCTTTCCAAAGAGAATAATCAGTACTGTTATCATTAGTTAATTTTCTTAAATAGTTGCTGATTGATTCATCTTTCAATTCTTTGATCTCTCTTCTTAATTGTTGAGTGAGGTTGTTCAAATGAGTTTTATCTTGGGGGGCCCTTGTTTGTTGCCATACTCTTCTCGCTCTTCTTTTTTCTGCGAGGAGTTCCCTAATTTCCATAGGGTAATTGTTTCCCTTGATTTTCGTTTTAATTTCAGAAGTATTTTCCCAAGCTGATTGCTGTATATCGTTTACAAATTTGTGAACTTCTTTGTCTAATTGTTCTTCAGTCTTTAATGGAACCATTAAGTTAATTTTTTCTTCTAGCGATAGTCTCAAGCATGCCCAATTAGTGTGATTATTTACTAGGAAAGGGTTTCTTTCTGTCTGAATGATTTTTTCACTTAACGTTAGAAGTATTGGTGAATGATCAGAGTTTATGTCGTGGCTTTCATTTACTTGTACATAATTTACAGATATGTTCTTTATTATAAAGAAATCAATCAGATCTGGCACTTTGTTTGGATCAGTTGGCCAGTAGGTTGGTTTTCCAGTTGAGAGGGCTTCACAACTGCATTTTCTGATAGCTTTTAGGAGTTCTTTACCCTTAGTTGTTGTTAATCTGGATCTGATTAAAGTCTCCTCCAAGTACAAATCGTTTTCCTAATTTACTGAGGACCTCGAGATAATCTTTTTCTTTCATTGAGTGCTTCGGTGGGCAGTAAATACTAGCAATACAAATATAACTACTTTTGGATTTGACAATAACAGCAGTTGCTTGTATTTCTTCCGTTTCATATTTTAACTCCTCATAGTGATGAATACTATTTCTAATTATAACAGCACTACCTCCTTTAGCAGTGTTTCCAGGGTGAATAGTGTGATATATTTGATAATTTTTAAATTTAATGTTTGATTGTCTAGTGAAGTGTGTTTCCGTGATGAGACATACATCGATTTTTTCTGTGTCCAGGACCACTTGCAGTTCTTGTTGATGTTGCATCAGTCCATTGGCATTCCAACATAAGATTCTAAGATCTTGGGCCATTTTTTTGTTTAGGGATGGCTCCCTTAGTGCTGTACTCTAGTTTCTGTAATCGCTCATCAAATATATTTAGTCTGCTTAAAATTAATTTAAGTGTTTGACTTATATCGTCATTTTGAGCAGTTTTTCCTGGATTTCCGTTGCTCATCATTACTTGAGCATAAGTCATTTCATCAAATTTTCCTTGAGTAGTTCCCGACACTCTACGATTTACTTTGGGTCGGTTCATCTTAACCGCTTGTTTCCTGAATGAACTTGGATTTTTAGCAATCACGTTCTTATTTTTGATATTTTGCAGTTCTATAGCAACGCTGCATCCTCTGTAGTTAGCCGGATGGTTTTCTCCACAGTGAACGCATTTAGGTTGAACATTTTGTGCTTTTACACAATCTTTGGTATGATGTTTACCTAAACATTTGACACACCTAGGTTCCCTGTTGCAATATTTTTGTGTATGTCCATAGGCTTGACATTGTTTACATTGTGGTATAAGCTTAGACCTTCTTAGAGGCTGAATAACCACTTTGCACCCCAAGATGTACTTAATTTGATAATTTTTTTCGATATCTTCATCAGTATCGAAGGTCAACATAAACATGTTGAGAGGTACTTTGCCTCTCCGTTTTAGCTTAATCGATGCTTCAGTTGCCTTAAATCCTTTTGCTTTCAGGTCATCAATTATTTTATCTGGTTTACACGTAGAGTGTAAGTTTTTAGCCATGACCCTAATTGGTCTGGTTTGTTTATCTTCAAACGTGTGCCAAGCACGTTTTTCTTCATTTAACATTTTTGTCAATTTTCTGTATGTTTCAGCATCTTCTAAGTTTATTTTGATGGTGTTTCCATTCATCACCTTTGCATTAAACATCAGTAGAAGTTATGGTTTTTATTTTTTTCATAGAGTACATCGTAGTCTTTGACTTCATCTATTACTATTGGTGGTGGTGGAGGTATTTTTTTTGGTTGTTTCTGGATAATATTTGGAACATTATCCTTTAATTGAGGTGGGGAGGGCGTATTATTCCATCTCCTTTTTTTTCTCCCACCTTTAACTCTAATCCACTCAGTTTCTCGAGCTAGTTCTTCTTCATCCGTATGATCTCTTGTGGAGTTGTATTCTGGTTAGGAGTAGAACCGATGTCCTCCTTTGGCTTAAGAGCTTTAACTTCGTTTTCAAGCGTCTTCATACGCTCCTGCATCCATGCAATTGTAACATTCAGTTGCTTATTTATATTGTTGGCTTCAACTAATGTATTATTAGCTTTACACAATTCATTGTAAAGCTTTTCTTCGTTTGTAAAACGAGTGTTGTGGCTGCTGGCCTTAATGGAGGGACTACCGCCTCTTTTCGGAGAATACGCGACTTTGTTACTCCTCTGGAAGGGATGTGAATTATCCTTTTCTATTTCACTCAAATGAGCTTGTTTATTCACCAACATGTCTTGGGATTGGTTAAAATAATTGTAGTATAGCAATGGCTGGTCTCCCCCAGAATCCATGAGACCGACCTCCGAAGAAGGTGGATTTACCTGAGCAACAGGTGTACCACCTTGGGTATTAGTTTCCTTATTTGTTCTGCTCATTGCTCATTTATAGTGTATTGCACTCGCCTCTAGTATTTCGCCGATGCTTCACATCGTTGCCCGGGTGTTACCACGTGGAGGTATACTAGACACATTTAGTGGTTTCTACATAGTTGCAGCGTTGGAATATAGACCACGAGATACATGGCTATAGACGGTCAACCCCTACCCTATTGAGACGCACCCAACACCCTCAAATTATTGTTTTAACAAAATTAATTTTAAAGTGAAATTAATCCAGTAACAAATTAAAGTTATCGAAATTCAATTTCTAAATAAGCAAACCTAATGATTTTTAGACCAAAATTTCCTATGTTGCAACTATCGAGCCAGAATCACGGTTATCGAGCTGTAATAAGTGAGTTTGTTCTGGAATTTCCAGCATTTTCTCGTATAACAACGTAAAGTAGAAATGTGTGTGGTAAATTGTGTAAGTTAAATTGGTTAATTTTATTTATTTGTTTTATTTTTATTTTAAAATAAAAACGCGACAGAAACTAATTTCTCATATGTTTATTGTAATGAAAATCATATACATACATAATAAATCAAAAATTTTACTCCTTTTGCTGTTGAGAACTGTCGAGACTTGCCTATACATTGTCGACATTGCCCACATTTTCGACGTCATTTTAACTACGCGGGAATTACTGGGTAGTTTGAGCACATCATATTAAAATTTCTCTTTTGTATAATTCATGTAAAATAATATGCGCAAGTGACTTGTGGCGCAGAAATTTACAAAAAAAAAAAAAAATCTCAGACCTATGTATAACTATACAAAATACGTAAAATAGTGACTTATCAAGATTAGAACGTAGCTTTAAGATTAGGACATGATTTGATATTCAAAGTATTTCTTCATTTCATGATCATTCAAAGTATATAGTCACTGTCCATAATTAATCAATCAATTGCAGGGTGTAATTTAAACGGCGATTTATTACATCATTTTGAACAAGCTATCAATTGCAATCAAATGTAAATGGCTTAGTTAATTTTAAACTATTACGATTTTGGTCTCTTTGAATGATTGATGCGCGTTTCAAAGATGATTTTTCAGTATACAATTTTCATGAAGACAGTTTTGTATTTCTTCAATCGCGTCAAAAGTAATATTAGTGTAAAAATAAGTGAAATTTCTGAAAAAAATTGTTATGTTTCGCAATTTTACTACGAAAAGGGCAAAAACGCTGCCCAAGCCCTAGAAACATTTTGTGGTGCTTTATCGAATGCAACAGAATGTATATGATTTGCTCACTTCCGTTCAGAAAAGTTCGATGCCAAAGATGCATCTCGGCCTGGTCCGTTTAATCGTAACCAGTATGGATTCAGTCTGGGAGACTCATTTTAAGTTTGATCTGTACAAAACCATCTTAAAAACTATTTTCAGACAAATTGGGCCAAATGTATCTTAATATAATATGTTATTCGTCATTAAAAAATTGCAATGCGAAACTTATAACAGTAAATTTTCTGAGACACCATTTTCAAAATAAAAACAAATCCGTACACGATGAGCCTGATAGACTCATTGTCTTATGTTATCTATACAAGTGAATTTATCAAATATTATTAAGTGTATTAATATTGTTTGGTGGCCGTTCATTTATCTTGTACTTCTAATTTACGTACCTACCCATATAGTGAACGGCTATTGAACAAGTGAATTATAAATTAAGTTTTTGTGTAAATTGTTCAAATAAAAATGTAATGTTTTGTATTGTCCTACTGTATGCCAAACCGAAAGCGTGTGTGAACGGAAGAGGAAGTTGAACTGCTCTGGAAGAAAGTGATGATCAGAGTCAGGATAACAATTTGGATTGTGTTGACTATATCTGATAGCGAAAAAGATCTGTTGGAAAACGACTCCGACTGTGATGATGAGAAGCACCTGAATCCGAAGATGCTCAGAATATTTCTCAACCAAATTTTGATGAAACATCATACAACACTGCGAAGAATGGCCCCCATTAAAAAAAACAGTCCATTTCCGCAAACGGGGGCATCCGCTCTTAACCTTAGAAACGGTATACCAACAAAGGTACAACATCCTCCAAGAAAGCACGTTGATTAACCAGTGGATATTTTATCGCTATTCTTAGGCAATTAAGTTATTCAGTTTTTTAGCTCGAGAAAAACGTGCAGAAATCTGGAAGGAATTCAGGATTGTTGATAAGTGCCGGTCTAAATAAGCACAGTGCGCGTTGCAGGAATTTTTTCATCATCTCTTTGGTAACATTTTATTTAAAATAAGCATGTCGTGTCACAGATTTAAGTTGTTATTTGTTGTGCAAGTGTATTCGATTAGATAATAAAACAACTCGCACGGCTAGAAGAAACCATGTTGTGTTAAATGTGGTAAATGACAATTTTATAAAACTTTATATCTCCGGAGAAAACCTGATAGAAGATAAGTAATTGAGACCCTTTTGAAGCAGAATATCTTTTCGACAATAGATCAAAACCGGACAAACACTGAATGAAGGTCAGGTAGATTTTTGACAGCCCCACAAGCTATAGGGGATTCCATATTTGGGCAAGAAGGATCACCAATAGCACTCAACCACTGTTTTTGAACAATTGTGTACTCCATTTCATAATTGTGCTGGCATAATATTTGCTAATTGTAGCGTTAAAATGTGTTGGATATCTGCGTAAAAATAATAAATAAATAAATAATTAAATAAATAATTGTCTTTCAAGACCGTGTACCGCAATTTTATTGTAATCGATGCACTTCGATGATATAACCGATAATGCCAGTTCGAGTAAATCGAGCATTTATTTCTACTACAGTACAACAAAAGAAAGAGTCGATACTCTGAACCAGTTATGCAATTCTTTTAGTGTACAAATAAAAGCAAATAGATTCCCCACGGCTGAATTTTATTATTTAATATGCGATATTAAAAAACGAACTAAAAGGTAGGTGTTCATGTTTGTTTACGGATTGAAACGTCAAAAATTAAAATATTAGTTTGGAAAGAGGTGAAATTTTAATTGTCCTCAACAAAAATAAAAATATAAATTAGTAGTTTATAAGTAATTCATTTAAATTAAATAATAAGCCACGGCTCGTCTGAACACGGCTCAACCCAAAAGTGCTTGCACTTCTGTTTTTTTTTAAGGCATCATGTTGTCTATGTATGGCCTTCACAAAAATCTTCTATATGATAAAATACTGCATGTACTTTTGGTGTGACTGATAACCCTAGGGCCAAATAGCTAGTCTTGAATTGAGCGATAGATTCTTTGTAACAATCATTTAATTCGATTCCAAAACAATTGTGAACTACACGATAAAAATCCTTCAGTGTTTCCACATATTTCAAACATCCAATGGAGTAAAACGATCAGAGACTATCTACTTTTTTCAATAATTCTACATGAATTGCCATTGAATTTGGTGCCTCCTGGAGTAAATTCTCGTTGAACATTGCATAGGTTGATCCATTCTGTTGTTTCAGTAACAAATTCATCTTGCATATGGCTGACTATTTTATTAACAACACCAAGCATAAGATGTAGTTCTACAGGAGGAATAATGTCAAAAAGGTTTTTATCGTCATCAGCTTAAAAAGCTGGAGGATTGATACAGCTTTTGAAGTTTTTCGCATTTTTCATTATCGATCCCCAGGGAGCGTTTCTCCAAGCTTCAAAATATGAGGTTGAGTTTCCCACGTGCTCCAAATTTGTGCTTTCACAAACGCAATATGTACAAGGGTACGTCGATGAATGAGACATATTCCCTGTCAGAATATTGGCTAATTTGAGATCAGTCGCTATCGTACCAGAAAAATCCTCAATTTTCAATATTTTCCATATTGCTGACACGTTTTCATAATTCTCTTGAGCCGATTTCACAATAGCGCGAATAAAGATTTTCTTAACGCCTGAGTCAGCAAAAGCTTTAGCAAACACGCCATCATCATACTTTTGACGTTTTTTCTCCTGTTGACAAATTTCAGCTGAATCATCTTGAACAGACAGGCACACCTTCAAAAAACCACCGCCACCGTCAATTCTAAATTTTAAGTGCTGATTTCTAATATCCCGCTGTTTCTTGATATGAGAAAGAAAATCTTCAAGAGTATGGCAGTAAACTATGGGACATTGGATTGGTGTGCTCATTCGAGCTTTGATGCGGTTACAAAATCTATTGTCTTAGCACAAAATAAACTTTTTACCTCGCCATTCTTCTGTTCCAGGCTTTTTTTCAATCCTGGCTCAATTATCACCCGCTTTCTGGTAGCAACTTTAAAAGCGGTCGCTATATCAAGAGTAGTCTTTATACTAAGATTAAATTTTGTTTTGTTTTTCAAGAAATCGGCTGTGGATATATTCCAGGCTGGTTCCTCTTCATTTTTCTCGTGGGGATTTATGAATAATTTCATGTAGTTTCCTCCACGTGCCTGAGTAAGGGAGACCGTCGAATCTTTTTTGTTTACTTTGTCATCAATGTCATGTTGTTGAATTGCAATTTTACTGATTAATGTTGATGCCACTTGTTCCATTACTTTCTCCCCCATTGTATTTATATAATTGCATACATTATCAACTTGGGCAGTTTTGGTGCATTTATGAGGTGTTCCTCGTTTGGGATCGATAAAACATTTAGAACAACGTTTGATGCATTTCCCGTCAGCCGATTTTTTTTTTTTTGTTAAGAAGTTGCATGGATATCACATTATTTCGAGCAATCTGGCACAATTAGTACAGACAGGGATTTTGAGTCCTAGATCTCTTAGTTAAACTTACACTCAAAAACTTTGAATAATCAGGTAGCTCGACAGTTTTGGAGAGAACGATTTCTTGATCGGCAGTGGGAAGTTTTTGGTAGACGTTCCGTTTGCATCCGGCACAAACAAGATTCGGCAGTCTTTCTTCACACAAGATATTGTCCACACGATTTTTCAGTAATTTATCTAGATTCGATTGCAGCGAGCCTTCTATGTTGAACATTATTCTTTTTTAAGCACAACAATAGTTATTTATGGTACTAGTGAGCAAAACGAGGTATTGTCCATGAGGGATAAGTTTGTCCCACGAGGCGATAGCCGAGTGGGACATTATCCCGAGTGGATAATATCTCTTTGCTCACGAGTGGCATACAACGTTTTATCCACCTTTGCTGAAATTAATTTCGTAAATTAATAGGAAATAGTTCCATTGTGTGTTTTCACAGTGGAGCATTGAATTTTGAAATACATTTTATCATAGTGACCGTTCTTTAAATTGTCATGGTGTACTTTAATTTAACTAATTTTTGGAATATAGTTTTTCATTCAATTTGACTAAGAATAATTTTCCAATGACTACTCAACATTTTGTTATACCAAATATAACTCACGTTGCCCCTAGCAGCGTGGGTTATACAATAACAATGGGTTATTTTACATTTTCTTTATTTGAAATCAGCATAGTTATCGGGCTATTATATATCAAAAGTGGATAAACAAATTTTACTCCAGTTCTCTTAGTGTGAAAGTGCGCGGGCAACTTTTGGAGGATTAAAAATTTTAGACATTATGGAAAACTAAAATGAACTGATCGAGGAAGAAAAGTTTTCTGCTTTTCTTGTAACCTGCCTACTGCATTCTTTTCTTGTAACCTGCCTACTGCATTCTCTTCCTGATACTTTTCATAAAACATAAGATATTTAACTTTTTCAGACCAAAAAATAATTTTTTTGGTTCCAATTTTCGAATTTTGGCGCGAAAATAAAAACTGGTCGGTGGATGATTTCAAAAAAACTTTTATCTTATTCATTAAACCTTAGGGAACATGATGCCATAAAAAAAAGTGCAAGCACTTTCAGGTTGAACCGCGTTCAGACGAGCCGTAAAGCAATCAATTTCCTTTAAAAAAATCTTAAATATGGATATAATTATTTTTAAAAACTAGATCCAAAATCCTATACGATTTTGGAGCTCAAGGAAGAACTAAAAGCTATAGGTGCTAAAACTTATGAGAATAAAGCGGTTCTTATTGAAAGTTAATATTCACCTAAATCATAGTTTAAAATAAATTATTTGATTTACATGAATGCCAAATTTGTTATATTTCAGATTGAATACTTGGAAAACCAAAAAATTAAATCGGACAATATACAACGAGCGAAGTGAAATTGATCAGCCGAGCAATAACGAACAGAGGAACCATACGCCTATTCATAACGACGTCGACAACACAAATATTACTATAGATGGAAACATTAATATATTTACCAATGAAATTGTGTTGAGCACTGACCTAAAACCTTTGTGTGATTATGATCACAATATTTTTAATTTTTTGACTGTATCTCATATTACAAAGTGGTTTATAATGAAATCCGCTAAAGCTAGCTTAGACAAAGGATTTCGGTTAGCGCAACACAATTTTATTGGTCGAATACATGCAAAATTGAACACTAAAATAGAAATTTTAATTGCAGGTATCTGCTTTGCTGAAATGACCAAACACAAAGTGTATACCGTAAAGCTGGTATTTCAGAACGAGATCGTAAACAGCTCGAATTGTGATTGTGTAGCAGGTGATGGGCATGAAGCAGCATGTAAACATGTAAGCGCTGTAATGTTTGGCTTAAAATACTTCAGCAGTACCGGTTAGTACTTAAAGAAATTATTTGAAGCATTTAGTAATTTAAAATGTAAATTTTTAGGAAAATCGTTGGAAAGGATTTCGCCAACTAGTACCTTACAGACATGGCATCAACCAGCTTTAAGAAAGGAGTGTGTAAAGATGGAAATCTGCGACCATATAAAACCAAAGTTGGGTGATCCTAAATTTATAGCTCAATATAAACGACAAGACATCACCAGCAGCCTACAAAATCTATTTGTTAATCACAACGAAATCACAAGATTAAAGTTAAAGCGGAATGTAAACTCTGCAGCTTATTTTGAAGATCACTGTGAGGATTACTGTAGATGCCATAAACTATGTAACCGATGTGGAGCGAAAAACAATAAAAAAGCAAACGTCAAACCAACGATTTTCAAAATCTTGGTTTGATTTAAGAAAGTCCAGAATAACAGCGTCTAATTCCTACAATGTTGATACCACTGTACGTAGCAAACGGTTTCACGATACGGTCGCTTATAATATGATAAGAGGAAGCACGTTGCATCTTAAATCTTAGTGACCACCAGTTACGGCTGTGAATGCAGCATTCATAATATGTGTCCAGTCAACAAATATTTGCCCAGTGGTTAATAAAGATAAGACCGTACATATCACCGAAAATAGATAAAATAATATTTTGTCTGTATTTGATGTGACACGGTATTAATTGGTCTCGTTTTTATAAAAACTTATCAAAAGGAAACGTCAAAGTCTGGGCAAGAAATGAAAATAAAATTTCAAATCTATTGTACTGTAGCCCAGTATACATCTTAAATTGTTCATCCGACAAGCGATCATAGTAAAGCGCTATCGGTACAAATTGAGAAGTCTGAGTGGTTTTATTTCGGAAACGACTGTAAGCTAGATTCATTATTGGCGAATGGGTGGAGACTTCAGATTCAATTTTTGGTATAGGAATCTGTTGATTTGTTGCTATGTCAATAGTCTCTACAGCGTTTGTACAACACCACCATCTTGTGCATGAGAACTGCCCGAATATCACTATCAAGTCGAATATTTCTTTCGAATCGCCTCTGTCTTGATTAAACATTCTTTCCCGCTTTAACCCCATGACTTGTTTTTGGCAGGTGTTCACTAGGAATAGCATTACGTTTTAAAAATCGTTTTGTATAGCATAAAATTGATATAAAATATAACATTTGGTGAAACTATTTAAACAAGTGTCAACTTACCTTCATATATGGTTGGCTTATAATACTCTTCTTTAAAATAAAAGCTGCAAACTTTTGCATATTAGCTAGGTTTTTCCCCACTTTTAAAGGCTCTTAGCCATCTCGTCACAAGTTGGATATTCGATTGGAATTTATGAAATTTCACATCAGAACCCGTTATTTGTTTCAATGCATGTTTGCGGTACACAGCAATTAATCACCATTTTTGATGAGATATACTTACTTAATTTACCAAAACTCTTTTAAATTTTTTAGATTTATATTAAATCTTTCTCCCAGTGCAGAATTTTTCTAATTTTAGGTTTATTTTAATTTTTTATTTTTTATTTAGTAGTGAAGCTCGCAAATTCCTATACAAATATTTAGTGTTTTGACATTTCTTACCGTAAATAATACAATCGAGACATCTATTTCAGTTGTGTTTCATATCGCGTATTAACTTAGCTGGAGTAGCAGCTCAGATGGTTTGCATAAATTTATTTACTGAATGGAAGATTACCGAACCCAACAATTGTTGTTCTGCGAGTCTTTCCAAATTAACCAAAGATGCTGTACAACAAGGTTTATCTAATAGTTAGAACCAGAAATTCAGAATATTAGTACTAACACAAAAAATCGTAGCTGAATTTCTAAAATAAATATTAAAATATTTGATAAGTTTGATTTTAATGTGAAAATACCTGTTAGTCCGGGAGATTCATCGCGTAAGTTTGTGTAAGTAAAATGACCCATGCTGATGAGGGTTAAGCTGATAATTCCAGCTCACATATAGTGTAGTACGCATAAGTGATTGAATGTTGTACCAAAATCGAAACAAAAATTCGAATTACAACGGATGAATCATACCGGCGTACCCTACATCGTAAAATACTAAGCATTTTCTTATCTAGTGGAATTACCATTTTCGTCCATCAAAGTGATCAATAAAATAATAATGATTGCAATTTTTATCTTAATATCCCATCTGCACATTATGTCGTTTTTATCTTACTTGTTTTAACTTTAAAAAGTACTAAATCATCTTAATTTCCAATGTAATAAAAACACGGTAATAATATTGTTATATCAACAACACAGCAAAACAAAAGAAAATTAAAGTAGAAAATAACCGTAAATTATTTATCTCTATTATTATAATTTTCCTGCACTGCACAAAAAAAAAAAAGTAGAAATAAATTAATAGTACAGTAGTATTAAATGTTATTAATAGTACAGTAGTATTTTTTTTTTCGAATTAAATTTGATTGAAATTAAAAAGGAAATTAAAAGAAATAAAATAATATTATTACCGTAATGGGAGTAGTTACTTACTGTGCGTTTGTGTGTGGCAGTGCGGTAGATAAGTGTTTGATGTAATTTTTGTGTATAAAGAAAGGGGGAAAAGCGAGTCAGAATTTATCTTACTGGGTGACAATGATTATCATCCAGACAACACACATACTGAAAATATCTTTATCCAAATTTAATTGGCATCTGAACAAAGTAAAAGAAAAAAATCCATTTTCGATATATCAAATTACGACAATATACACCATGAAATAAGGAGGCAAAAAGGTTACATAAAATGGTTCTATTGTTCAATTTTTATATGTTCGAGTATCTAAAAAAAAAAAAAAATGTAAATTAATCATATTATATTGTATTCTGGATATGATCATATAAAATATTCATGACAATGTTTTATTAATCATGGTGTTATGATTACTTATTATGCTGTATTCAAAATAATATGCGGGTTGTAAATACATTAAAATGGATCCTTTTAATAATAATAATATGTTAACAAGAATTTTATTGCATAACTTATTTTTTTATTCTGTACATCGTTTTCATCATGCGTGCGTTCAATCGTAAATTGTAAAATTAGTTTGGATTTATTGTATGATCCAATTGATATATTGTGTTCTTGTTCACCTAATCAGGTTCCGCTTTTAAAATTCATATTTTCCAACCAAACAATTTATTGTTGTATGGCTTTATTCAGAGTCTTCTATGACGTGTTTTTTTGTAGCTTTTTTATTGGTACACCATTTCACTAATTTTCATAGGAATCCATAGTAAAAATGGTGCTTTTTAGCTGCAAGTTTTTCAACGAAAAAAGCAAAAATAATATAAAATGTTTTTATATAAAAGTTTTCTACATATGTATCTTTAACAACAATTTACAAGAAGCCTTTATTGGTTTTAAGTAAATATTAATTGCAGAAATATTAAAATTAAATTATTTCTAAAATGTATTTTTTGAACATTCATTTTGAAAAATACATCAAAGTTTGCTCTAACGAATTAAAATAATACTTGCTAAATTTATCTTTAATATTACTAGTGTACGTAAGATATTTAAAATGTTTACAGAAAAATACGAACTGGTAACTTTTGGTATGATTTTATCAAATTTTTACGGCCATACATGCTATTCAAAATGAAACCTCTTATTGGATATCCTGTATAATTAAGGTTGCTTTGCTTTATTGCGAAAGATTTCGAACCAGTAGGAATTTTATAGGAAAATTTGAAAGTAAACGAAAAACCAAGGCGTGTTAATACAGGTATGATTGAATGAATTACAATTTTCTTAATTTAAAAATTGGTTTAATAATACAAATTGTATATTTAATAGACAATTCTTAGTTTTGATTTAATTAAATAATGTTGGCTAGCAATGAAATAAATAATTAATTAAAAATAGTTCCTTTATCATAATTTTCATGAAGCTTTTATTTTTGACATCATCCGTTAAGTTGCCAAACGTATACTGTTTTTGATGCAATCGCTCGATTGCTAATCAGATACAATTTTACTTAAATTGTAATAACCTATGTTCCTGTGGCTTCATGGTATTGCACATAATTTTCATATATTTTGCAAATAAAATTATTGATTTTTGCCCACGAATACATGTTTTTTTTAGGGCCACAAGGTTTTGCTGGACAGTCATGTAGTAAAGATCTCGCCAGAAAATCCAGTGTTTGTGAGATTTCTTTCGGATATTGTATATTTAAATTAAAAAGGAAGCAAATAGTTTCTGCTATCATCACAAATAAAAAAATGATGCAGTATTGCAGACTTCCGTTTTTTCTATAAAAATGTAGGCTGCTTTTGATTCTAAAGTTTTACCTGAGAAGTAAAATTATGAGTATACACGTTTTATATTATATTGCTCACTAAAATAAACGTAACTCACGTGTTATTGCAATTCAAGGACTCGCTGTTGGAAAATTCTGAACAATTTTGGTGTTCATTTATAAAATTAGTTAAATTTATTTAATTTAATATACACGCACAATACATATATATTATTGTTATTACCTCCAAATACTGTGTTGACATGTTCTAATTTCGATATTTTTGATGTTCGATAATATATCGAAAATTTCGATAGAATGGTATGTTGTACCATTTTCGACCATCACTTTTTTCGATTCATCATCACCAAATTATTTTCTTGTGATACAAAAAACTAACCTCACATTTTTAATTATTAAAATTGAATTGTCATTGGCGATTGTGGTACCGTACAGCGGAAAAGTAGAAATAATCAAAATTTACGCAAATACAAAGTAAATAAATATATTTTGGTGGAAGTAGTACAATGTAAGTATTTTAAATTCCTATTTATGTATACATATATTATTTATTCACATAATACAAAATATATAAATTTATCAAATTTCAGGGAAAAACAACAGAAAAAATTACAACAGCAGCGCAATTCGGAACCATGCTATCATTTATGGAAGACCATCCCGAGGTATTGACAGGTGCATTTGCCACTATTATTGGTCGTTATTCCATTGCAGAATTATGGCAGCAACTCAATATAACCCTTAATTCACAGGGACCTCCAATTCGCGATGAAGAAGGTTGGAAAAAAGTAAGTAAATTGTACTGGTCATTCGTGTTAAAAATAAGAGTATTTTCATTGTTTCATTTATTTGGTTAGGTTTGGGCGGACTTCAAAAAAAAAAAAAATAAAAAAAAAATTTAAAAAAGAGTATGTCATTCAGAGAAAAGAGTGTGTATTCAATAACAGCATCTTGGAGCTTTTAAAAGAAAGCAATAATATAAACGATAAAAGGCTTGAAATAGAGCCAAAAAGTTACGAGTTAAAACTTAATAGAACTTGACTGCAATTTCATATTATTTTATATGTATAACAATGGTGGTTTGGCGTCTATTGGAGGGGGGGATCAAAGTTGAGTAGATTAATCTACCAGCTCCGTAACCTTCCAGTAGGGTGCGCATCACGTGGGCTGTTCTGGTCTTGTCATTAGGCAGCTACGTGATGGGTACAATTGTGTAAGGGGTAACCTGTTCACAATTCGCAAGTGTACGTACTGCCTCCTCGTGGCAACCACTGGTAACTAAGGCCACTTGGCACATTTTAGGCCATTTGGCACAGGCTAAAGTACGGCGCTAAAGGAGAAAACCTTGACAAAAAACCCTAATCTAAGGTGGAACAGCATATGCCGAAAGATGAATGGCTGATAGGTTAATCAGCCCAAAATATGCGGACTCTGGATACCAGGCACCCTCCAGTTTTATTTAGCCTTCCTGTAGTATAGCTGGGTGACCTACAGGTGATTTGCAATTCCCAGCAACTCGTAAGAGTAAAATCAAACGGAATACGGGGCAGGAGTAGGAATATACGGGAGTGGGACAACCCTCTCGAGGTCCTTGAGCTCCAATGCTACCGTCTTTCTAGCGGAACTACATGCTGTAGTAAACATCTAGGAGGGAGAGCAATAAGCCCAGATAGTATGTATCACGTACCGGGAGGCAATATTGTCAGGTTCATTAAGAACCTGAATATTGACTGGACGGATAATTAAGCAGGGGCCAGCACAATAGATCTTTTAGGTCGCAGTGCGAAGTGGCTGATCGCCCGCATGGCCCCCCCAATTAATAATAATAATAATATGTATAACAATTAAAAAATTTTGTGATTGGTTTTTGTTTTTAATATATTTGAATTTTTTATTTTAATTAAACAATTATTTATTTTGGAAATTTAATGTTTTATTTTATAAACATTGCTTAAAAGCGGTTTAGACAATCTCATTTCTAATTTGAATCGCGGTAGAATCATCTTGCGTCTCGAAATCGAATTCGTTTTCCAATACTTCGCATGTTGCAGGTTGATTTGGTGGTTCATTTAATTTAATTTTATTTAAAAATACAAATGTTAAATAAAGCAAAACAAACATTTATAACTTTAATGACTTTTGTCGGTTTTTAACGCAATACCCTTTCACCAAGCAGGCATTTAAAGTTGGCATTTAAGACCCCGTTGCAGCGCTCAATAGGATTTCGAGTGGGAAGCCCGAATCCCCTAAGAGCCAGGGTTGTGCTCTCTATTTTCGAAATTCCTGCGCATACTCTACCTGTCCGGAGACAACGCCCAAATCCCCGAATCATGGGATGACCCAGGATAGGTAGCGCAGACCGATAAAATTAATAGGTCATAATTGCAGATCTAAAAAAAGAAATATTAAGCATTACAGTAAATCTTTAACAAACAAATTTAATTCAGTTAACAATTGAAAGTTTAGGGAATGATTACTTTCCGATTGACGTAAATATGTTTATCGTCCTTTGGTGCAATAATTTCCACATGTGTGCAATCAACGCATCCGATGATGCCAGGATGACTCGTTTTTAAAAAAAAACCTTTGTTTGTTTTTTTGTTTTTCGTGAGTGTCTGAAACCTTTATATATTTATTACAAGTAATTCCTTCCAAAATGTCCATCAGCTCAGTTACAGAACATGATACAACCGACTGGTCCGTCGAATAAAGAGATATATCGCCCACTGTCCGTTGGTATGTACGTCCAGTCGCATAAAAATTGAGAACCGCTGCCAATTTTAGTTCAATGCCCATTTTCGAGCAGCCTGCTTGGATCTGTGGTTTAATTAAGTTAATTAAATGTTTATAAACATCCTTGCTATTTCCAAATGGCTCGATAAATCTAAAAATATTATTGACAATTTGACATGATGTTATAATTGTTAAGATCCCGTACATACTTTTTTCGTCGAGATCCATAATATCATACCGGTCTCTTAGTAATCGCCTTTCGATGTAATAATTTAAATTGTTATTTTCTGCGCTGTTTGCAATTTCGTCGTGTGAGCCAGCAATGGCGCCAATAAAACTCTCAAGGATTCCTTTTTTGTAATAAAAAGCTATACATTTTCTATTTGGGTGGTTGCTAGAGTTATGATTGCCTTTTTAACTAAAAAAAAGTTAATTTTTATTTACCAGGTAAGCAGAAATTTAATTTTTTTTTTTTTTTTCATTAAAATCGCCAAAAAATTTTTGTCATTTTAAAAGGCGAACAGAAATGAAAGAAGGTAGAATTGTCAGCAATATCACTTTATTTTGTATGTTCAAGTGCCACATAACTTGAAGTGGCATGCTTTGATACAAAATAATGTCACGTTGCAACAATTATGTTGTTCTTTAAAGTCTGTTTGCCTGGTAAAATACCAAAAATTTGTATGTGATTTTTCGCAAAGTCCGAATTTATCAGTATTTAAACGAAAAACTGAAAAGAAAATATATAGAAATGATTGGTTGGGTGGTAAGATAAAGGAGTGGTGTGCGAAAGGTTTGGAGTTCGATTCTTCAAACTTGCGACTTAATTTTTTTTTTTTTTTAGCAATCATTTTTATTTTTTTTTTATTTTCACGATTAATCTTCTCGGATTATCCCCAATTAAAAATTTTTCATCTAAAAATAAATTTTTTCGTTAGCTTTGCTTGAATTCGAACACCAAACCTTCTTCACTCCACTTCATCAACTTACTATACCTCGGCTATCTCATCCATACAAGTTAATATACATTTGTTTGTTTTATGCAATCAAAACAAATGTGTCTTTAACATGTCGATATGGTGACATCTCTGTTAGGGCATATGTACTTTATTCACTACACAGTGTTTCTGCTAAGTGCTGAAATATTAGGTTTTGCTTAAAAGAGGGCGAAACCATAGAGATCTCGAGTTCGATCCTCGCGGCTGAAGGATTTCTTTTTTGTAATAAAAAGCTCCAAATTTCCTATTTGGATGGTTGCAATTTAGTTATGATTGACTTTTTAATTTAAAAAAGTTAATTTTTATTTACCAGGTAAGCAGAAATTTAATTTTTTTTTTATCAAAAATCGCACAAAAAATTTTGTCATTTTAACAGGCGAACAGAAATTACAAGAAGGTAGAATTGTCAGCAATATGACTGTATTTTGTATGTTCAAGTGTCACATAACTTGAAGTGGCACGCTTTGAAACAAAATAATGTCACGTTGCTGACAATTATGTTGTTTTTTAAAGTCTGTTCGCCTGGTAAAATAACAAAAATTTGTATGTGATTTTTCGCAAAGTCCGAATTTATCAGTATTTAAACGAAAAACTGAGTAGAAATTATATAGAGATGTGTGGTTGGGTGGTAAGATGAAGGAGTGGTGTGCGAAAGGTTTGGAGTTCGTTTCTTCAAACTTCCGACTTTATTTTTTTTTTTAACCAAAAATTTTATTTTTTTTTTATTTCCTCGAATTTTACCAAATTTTTTTTTTTGTAGCGATCTCGATCCCGATTAATCTTCTCGGATTATCCCCAATTCAAAATTTTTCATCTAAAAACCAATCTTTTCGTTAGCTTAGCTTGAATTCGAACACCAGACCTTCTTCACTCCACTCCATCACCTTACTACCTCGGCTATCTCATCAGATCAAAGTTAACATACATTTGTTTGTTTTATGCTATCAAAACAAATGTGTCGATAACATGTCGATATGGTGACATCTCTGTTAGGGCATATGTACTACATTTACAACATAGTGAGTGAAATATTTGGTTTTGTTTAAAAGAGGGCGTTTGTTTTACTTTTGTAAAAATGTCTTAGGCTCGATATTTTAAACAATTAATTAATTACGTAACATTATTATTGCATTAAAATAATATGAATTAGTTGTACTAAATATTCTGGTAACGAAGTCGCCATAAATTCGAAAAGCAAACTACTCATAAAATTTAGGAAGAGTAGCTGCGTGCAGTTAGAAGTACTTGTGTGTAATTTGCCACGTTAAATGGAACGCAGCAATTATTGGGTAATAAAATTTTGAAATTAAGTTAAAGTTTCGGTCCTAAAATTAAAACGATGTAAAATTTGGGTCAATAGTTTTATGTATAATTTTTTTGCACCATTTCTCAATTACTAAAATTGAATCATCGGATAGCAAATTTGTATACAATTCGTTTTCCACTTTTGGGTCGAAGCACAAATTAGATAAATATAATATTTGTGGTCTAAGTAAGATAATGGTTCTATATGAATGTACCGCTTGTAAATTTTAAGTCGCTTAAATTTTATTAGCTAATATATCTAGATATTATAAAATTATATAAAATTGTCACCAACAAAGTTTAAATTGAAGCAAGAAGTTTAAAAATTTCGGAGTTTCGCTTCAAGACCGTTATTTAAATTATTATTTGTTTTTAACATCCAAGTACAAGGTAGGAACAGGGAATGAATTACATTTAAGTTTCCGATATTTGTCCAACCAAATCAAAAGTTTCCGTTGTTCTAAAATTTTGTTAGCTTTTTATTTTTTGTAAACTCGCATGTTAAAATATTCTACGATTACGATCAACCACGAAGAATAGTTTAATGAATGTTTTCGTTCGGGAAATTTTAAAATTAACGAGTGTACTGATAGAAATAGTTAAAAACGGTACAGATAAAAATTATAATATACAGGAACATAAAAAAAGCTTTCGGCAAGTCTAAATACTTCAGTCATTAAGAAACTACCTTCGACTTGCAAAATTTAAATGTTGAAAACACTCAACAGATTTTATTTCAATTCTATATGTTTTAATGTACTATTCGAGAGAATAAAATGTGCGGTTCTAAATTATGATATAAAAATTGCAGGTAAAACATTAAAAAGTTTTGACATGTTTTTTTTACAAATCTAAAAGAGAAAATTTCTTTAAAGTTCCAGAATAAGTTGTTGTGGTTATGTAGGACAGACGGAATAGTTTTTAAAAACGTTTCTTGAACGAAAAATCTTGATTAACCTTTAGTTTTACAAAAATCGGATTTCAAACATAAATTTATTAAATATTTAAGTAGTTTCCCATATTCTTCTAAATTTAATTACACTTAATTTTCGGTAGTTGAAGTATAAAATATTTTGGTTTAAAGCCCAGTGTCCAGTGATAATAACAAAAAGCAAAAATAATTCAGTTTTGAAAAAAGGTTAGCACCCAATCCAATGTTTTAAAGGTGGTAAAAAATGTTATTAAATAAAAACCTGAAGAAGCTATCAACAAAGCCCTTAAATAGCTATGAAAATTATAAACATTTTGGTGGCTTTTACTGTTTTACGGTAAAAAATCAAAGAGTTGTGAATTTTCAAAATTGGTTGGGCGCATTCATTTAGATGTAAGTTTATTTTCAGTTTTTAGACTAAGAATTAGATATTAATACTAAAAAAAACTTAGGCTTAGAAAAAAAAATTAGCTCCTAGAAATCTAAGTGACCAAACCAAAATGTTTTTAATTTCAACAGATACAACTTCTACTAGAAAACTTATATAAAGCTTCTAGACCACGTTCTTACTTTGCTAGCCGTATATTTATGGCTTCTATGCTTCGACATATCGATTGCTATACAATTTGTGAATAACTTTTCCGCTCTGTAGCTATGCCAGGTGGTTTTGGCTCCGCTTGGGTTTTTGTTGGTTTCTCTCTGGTAACCTTAGGGTTTTGAGGAAACTGATGCATTTTGTTTCTTAGCCTTTGAAGTTCTTTGGCTACTTCACAGCCTCTATAATTTGCAGGATGAAGCCCTTTACAGTTTATACATTTTGGTGGGGTGTTTCTACTTTCTGTACACTCTTTTGCGTTGGTTGAAACCATGGCATTTTTTTCATTAAGGTATTAGCCTCGTGTTTTTCTTTAGCGGTTCTATTTTAACCCTCATATTGAGAATTGCTTTGATGTTTTAGATGTTTTCAACTTTCTCCTTTTTGTTAAAAGTAAGCATAGGGAGTGGAAGCCCCTTTTTTTTTGACTTGATTGTTGTCACCTCTCTCTCGTTTTAGGATGTTTACTGCATCTTCTATTTGCAGATATTTTGCCTTTAGGTCCTCCATTATGTCCTCCTTCTTACACGTTGGATGAAGGGCTCTGACCCTAACCTTAATTGTGCGTTCGCTTTTTTTTTAACTTTGTATGTGAACCAATATTTACCTTCCCCATTGAGCTTTGTTGCTAGAGCTCTATATGTATCGGAATCTGGCGTATTGATTTTCCACACGTTATTGTTTGGTAACATTACTCTATATTCATTAGCTGTCACTGATTTCATTATAGATTGCATACTAGCAAATTCTGTTATGCCGATTACATTAATTGGCGAAGGAGCCTTTTCTTTCGGTACAACTTTTTGTTGCCGATTTGGTTGCTATTCCTGGTGGGCTAGTTTGTTATCAGTATCACCAGTTACTTATACATTAATTTGCGAATGATCTCCAACTTCAGGCGAGAATTCTGCTTTTCGTTTTTTGGTAGGTCTTTTCTTCCTTTTCAGTACCCAATCTCTTTCTCTCATGAGATCCTCTTCATCAGTATGGAACTCATTATTATAACTGGTGTGAGTACTTGCTTCATTATAAAAAGTTAGCGGGTTTTCAGAAATATTCATTGGTTTGGGCTGCTTCAATTCTTCATTTTCTTTTTTTAGTTGGGTTAAAAGTACATCTACTTCACTGAGTCTTCGACAGAGTTCAGCGTTTTCGTCTTTCTGCTGATTTGCAAAATTAGTATGTTTGTTTGGTGATCTGGACAACATTGAACTTCTTTTGAATGGGTTTAGCAATGATTGGCTCACCCCAGAATCCATTGAGCCAGCCTCATAAGAGGGTGGATTAGCCAACTGGGTAGTTGGTTTACCACCTGGAGTATTTACTCCTTTTTGTGTTGTATTCATTGCTTTAAACTGGTTATGTATCAACTACCAAACTAACCAGTACAAGTTGGTAGTGGGTCATTGAACTATTTTATTAAAGTACTTTCCACACTGATAAATTTTATTATGTGGTTGATTTCAGGCGACTCGACTTGAACACAAAAGTTGCAAGGTCCTCTACTTTACATGAAACTCGAAGTCAAGTAAAATTAAATTGAATTCAAGCAACATAACACGTTCATATTAGTCAAGTAGGTTCAAGTTACTTAAATTCAAGTACTTGAAATGAAGTAACTTGACAATAATGAGAACGAGGCATCACCCAATGGAGTACACGAAAAAGTAAGAACTAAAAATCCGGAATTTCTAAATTTCAAGAAAATGTTGATTTTAATTTCGTACGAGTTTCGATATTTGCGAGCAATTAAATTTTGTGTTTATAGAGGAGACGGGACGTACTTGGTATACCTCTTGTGAAAAAAATCCATTAAGAAGTCAAATGAGTTGGATTATTATCAACTCGCTTATAAAAATACAGGGGTATCCACATAACATAACTAGAATGGTTCATAACAGAAAAATTTGACTCAGAGGGGTTTAAGCATATTAACAAGTTCGTTGTGTATTCAACTCATGTAGCCAACTTCCTGTTGATGGAAAGTTGATTGGCTGCATTAAGTGCTTTCAAGGTTATGAGCAGACCTTTGACTTTGTTCAAAAGCTTCCATTACAATTCCAAGGTTCTATGGAGTACTTACATTTCGTTGAATACATATGGCGGCTTTAGTCTTAGGATTAAACTGATCTCAACAACATTATTACCACAAATTTAGTTTTAATATTAACTAAATTGTAAGCACAAATAATGCCGAAATAAACCAATGTTAAAAATTTAAAGTTAGTCTGAAAAATTTGCAGATTTCTTTATGTAAGCAAAATTGGAACGATAGTTTTGAAATACATTTTCAAATTAATGTAATACCTCATCCAGGCCAAAATATTCATTACTTTATCAATAGCCAAAAATGAAACATTAGGCCACCTATACTCATTTTCAGAATGTTGAGCCATACTCTTTCTAAAGACATTAAAATAAAAATAAAAGTACTGAACGTTTTATTTTTTATAAAGTCGTCATAATAATAATTCATTGCAATTAAAGAAGCAATTTTAAATTACTTTTAAAGCTCATAAAAATCAACAGATAAGGGATGATAATTATAATAAGACATTGTTATCGAAAAACAAAAAAAAAAAAAAATAATCCCATTAAAAACTTTAATTGCAATAGAGAATCGAATTGAAGACAATCTTTCGTCTTAATTTTTTATAGATTTCCTGTGATTTTGTTACAGACTACAAATTTTATTACTTTTGTATAATTAAATTTTCAAAAATAAAAATAAATATTCACTACTATGTATATTGTGTAATCTGTCAGTCATTGCGTTTTCCAATATTATACATCCCTTGTATAAATAACCAAAATAATATATTAGTAAAAAAAAAACATTGTACTCGTAGGTGACATAAGGGCGCGAAAATAATTTAACATTATTCAACCCTAACCACGCGCTCTCCGTATTTCGTATCGAATCGATGTTGGTGGTATTTTAATATTATATAGGTAGGTACAATAAGTATGTACGGTATGTATGACAACGGGGTTGATTTTATTATCTAATTATTTATAATATTTCGATTTTGAACAGCAAAAAAACATGAAAAATGTGGAAAAATTTCCACCTGTCCCGCTTATTACCGAATATAACAAACCGTAATTTCGTGCGGTCAAAATATTATGGTGTTAAATGAATTTTGTGCATGACACAATATAGAATTTAGATTTATGTGGACAAAAAATTCATATGTTCAAATTTTTTTTTTTTTGGGTGTAAGTAATTGACATTTGATTACAATTTAACAATAAAAAAAAAATGTTTTCAGTAAAATATCTAAAACCGAAATCACACAAACAACACACAAACGGATTATATTCAGCAATTGTTGTGATAAAACATGTTTTCCGCATTTGAAATTAAGTTCCGTATAAATCCTAAAATATACGACTTGTTAACGGGCCCATAAATGTTATCATTAAAATACAAAAGAAAACTCCATATGGATGGCAATGTTTACATTACACACATAAGGACCAAATCAAACATCTTAGAGGTAATAACTTATCGATGGTTGTACAGTATTATTGTTGAAAATGAAAGGGGGACACAAATAACTATGTACGAGTATATGTGGGGAAAGGAAAACACAAATAGAAGAAAAGAAGCCAAATAAAAAGATCAAAGTTACTGACAGGTCATTGTAAATGTTGGAAAATTTATTTCGCGATTATTAAAATTGCCAAGGTAACACAGTCGACAACAGATTTGGTATACAAGCAAACATCTTCACATATGTGAAATATGAGATTCCAACAAATTACGTCCTCTTTTATATTTTATTGAATTTAATTACTTATTATCCCTATACCTATATATTGTTGTCAATGTGATGTTTTTATAAAACAAACCCTCGTTGTTATCTTATCATTACATAAAAGGTTATATAAGCTTAACAACGTTAAAACAAAATTAAATCATTCGACTATTGTGTGTTGTTGGCTTTTAATTTCATTACTTTCTCGATTTTTATTTAAGACGTTCTGCTTGTTTATTACGTATATACACACAATCCTTACTCATTAAATTGCGAGCAATAGAAGGTGGACGAAGGGTGTGTTTATGTTCAAATATAATCAAAAAGCTTTAATGTTCAATAAAATGTGTTAGATGTGGTGAAAATAAATTTGATTAAACTAATTTTATCTATACACGAGGTTCATTTTATTCAGTCAACATTTTATTGAATTACGCTAATACTTGAATTCATCGATTATTCGGCCACTGAGGCACTGAAAACTATACGAAAAATTGTATAAATTTGAATTCAATTAGCAACTATACAAGCGTTGTATAAGGTATCATTTGAATTAATTTTCTGAAAGTTATGTCTCACATTATTCGTGCCATATAAATTCCAAAAGTTAATGTCGGTCATTCCATGGATATTTCACTGCAATTTTTGAAATTTTCTCCGATTTCAATTTTTTCGTTGTTATCGTATTGCTTATTGAAAGTAAGAAGATAGTTTCTTTTTCTCTCTTTTTTTAACGTTTGGTTGTCCCGTTATTTGACCTTTTAATTTTGACAGTTTTCAACCATAAATGGTTATATCTTCGGTTCTAAGCGGACTGATTTCAAAAACGATACCATTTTGGAAAGGTATTAATTCATCCCAATTTTTATCATACATTATTGTTGAAAAGTACCTATTAGTATTTGGAGCGCGAGAGTGTGAACTTGTAAGATTATTAGTAGTATTTGGAAAGCGATAGTCTGAAGATTAAAAAGGAATTAAAAAGTGATTTAAAAAGTGTTTTAGTGTAAAATAAAAGTCTTGTGTTAACTAAATAAATTCGTTGGTAATAAATTAAATTGATTTTGTATTATTTACAATCCAGTGATCCGAACCTTAATTGACAAGGCAAAAACGTAACAATATGATGGCTGGTAAAATTCGGCTGAGTTAATCAAGACGCTGTCTGCATTATCGATATTTTTAATTTCGACTGAAAACTTATGGCTAACTTTAACAGAATTGATAAAATTCTTCAATGCTATCCATGGTAACTTTTAGCTGAACACTATCGGATGTTAATGACTAGGTTATATATTACATTTTTGGCTGAGGTAACACAATCTGCATTGCTGATTCTTTACTGTCGACTGACATTAATACGGTTCTGCATTATCGACTTTTAATTTTCGGTTGGATACTTTCAGAAAACTTTACCAATATGTACCAAAGGGAATCTTTTATGTCACACGAAATATTTTGAAAAATTTTAAAAACCGAAGGACCCACATAATGTTAGATTTTATATTTACTAACACACATGAAGTTTACTAACACACGCGGGGTGGTTTGGCGTCTATTGGAGAGGGGACCAAAGTTGAGTAGATTAATCTACCAGCTCCGTAACCTTCCAGTAGGGTGCGCATAACGTGAGCTGTTCTGGTCTTGGCATTAGGAAACTGCGTGATGGGTACAACTGTGTAAGGGGTAACCTGTTCACAATTCGCAAGTGTACGTGCTGCCTCCTCGTGGCAACCACTGGTAACTAAGGCCATTTGGCACAGGCTAAAGTACGGCGCTAAAGGAGAAACCTTGACAAAAAACCCTAATCTAAGGTGAAACAGAATATGCCGATGGATGAATGGCTGATAGGTTAATCAGTTCAAAATATGCGAACTCTGGATACCAGGCATCCTCCAGTTTTATTTAGCCTTCCTGTAGTAAAGCTGTGTGATCTACAGGCGATTTGCATTTCCCAGCAACTCATAAGGGTAAAATCAAACGGAATACGGGGCAGGAGTAGAAATATACGGGAGTGGGACAACCCTCTCGAAGTCCTTGTGCTCCAATGCTACCGTTTTTCTAGTGGCGAGAGCAATAAGCCCAGATAGTATGTATCACGTACCGGGAGGCAGTATTGTCAGGTTCATTAAGAACCTGAATATTGGCTAGACGGATAATTAAGCAGGGTCCAGCACAATAAATCTTTTAGGTCGCAGTGCGAAGTGGCTGATCGCTTGCATTGCACTTCAGTAATAATAATAATATTACTAACACACACCCTGTTAAAGTTAGCTGAAATTCATATTGTGCCTTGGCTGTCTCAGCTGGTAGTTACCAGCCAATATATTTCAGACGAAACATATTTTACATAAAATGAATTATTATCAAAACAACCTATAAACTGGTGCTTCCATATAGAGATTATTGCTGGATACAGGCTCATTTTGATTTGTCACTGCTTACGATAGTAATTACAAGTTAAATTTCGTGAGAGGAGCATAATATAAAATTTAAAAATTTGTATAAATTTGATAAATTCTAATATTACTCGTTATTCGAAAACAAAAAATGTATTGGTAAATTTGAGTATATCCAATCGGGCTGACTTTAATTCAACAGTTTTTACATTTCCTGTACCTTTTAATGATCATATGGGGCTTCAACTCCAGTTTGAGGTTAACTTACCATGCCATATTACCCATAAAGCAAAAAAGCATCTTTAATTAAAAATATTGCACAGCTGAAATCGCACAGCTGCTGAGTAGCTCAAATTTTGATCTTTTTGATGGACCTATTGAACAATTCCAATTGCAAATAGCCAAGCATTCTAAACGAAAGACTAGTGTTGCTGGGGCGTCATCGTATAAAAATAGTTGGACCACAGATAAATTTATAAAAATGATTAGAACGATAAATACTCTTAGAACAAAGGAAACAATTAACTGAGCTACAACAAGTGATTAATTAAACTAATGCGGATCTCAAGCTAAATTATTTCAAATCCAAAGTTCAGTCGGCATTTAATAACCCTAAAAAAATCTGGGACTTCTTCAACACATGCATATACAACAGAAGTTCAAGAAATAGCATGGTTACTAGTGACCAAAGAGATGGCTACGGCATGTAACAACTGTGTATATGCAAAGCGAATCTCATTCTTATATGCCTTTTATTTCAGTGCCGATGATACCTACAGTTCATAAATTTATTGTAACGTTATCAGAATTCACCCGTACCAATGTAGAAGAAATTAACTTTATAATTAAGAATAAAATTTCAGCTAATAAATCACCTGGATACGATGAAATTCCTGCTTGGGGATCTCATTGGTCCTTAAATTGTTAGGATAATTAATGATTGCTTTTATGGTAGTTTTCAGGCATGTCTCAAAATGGCAAATATTCTTACAACGTAGTTTGAAAGGCGATATTTTTCTGTTTGCGGATGACACAGTCCACCTTAACTATGCAATGTCTAGAAATTAGTTAATCCTCATAGCTAACATAAGATCTGGAGGACATTAATAAATATTTTGATTAATTGGTTAGGCTAGGCGGCGTTAATTTTTAAGTTGAAGACTTAGTTAAATATTTGGGGATCATTCTAGATTACATTTTTCTGAGCACACAAAAGTGTTGGCTCTAAAAATTAGAAATTAAATATCTGTCCTATTTAAATTGAGATATTCCCAGCTTAATCAATTGAATATTGTATATACTCACAATAGTACAACCGCCGTGGAAGTTCTACAACGTAAAGCTCTTAACCTTTACTAAACGGCAAGAAAAAAAAACACTAAAGACGACGGAGTCCGCCGGGTGACTCTGATATTTATACAAGATACGTCTATTGCCTGAAACGAAAAATGTATTATAACACAGCACAGTGATGACGAATTTTTACTTTAGAATAAAAATTTATCGAACAAATAGTGTGTGTTTTGTTAACAAAATGTGTAAGAGAAGTCATTCGACGAAGGAAGCAAGAAGTGTGATAGTAATGCTGCAAGTATAATGTCGTTTTCGATTCACCCACAAAAAGCAATCCTTTGTCAAAAGAGTGATTTTTCTGCTGTCAAGTGATTCGATTCGCCAAGAAAAAGTAATCGATCGAGCAATATTTTTGCTCGATTACAAATCTCGATTTTTTGGCAGATTTACCCTCTTTTACTAATATCAACAACAGGTACTGTTATTTTGAGAAAAATTCTACTATCAAAAACGCCAACAATATTTTTTACAGACGTCAAACACATGCACATATTTATAAAAATGGGCAATTTGATTATATTGCTCGATTCGTAGAAAAATACAGATTGCTTTTTCATAGAGGGGTAGAAGACGAATCGAAAACGGCAGGTAATTCAGTATCTATACCAGAATTTCTTTAACGTTTTAAGTATTTATTTAACTAACAAAGAAAAATACATGTGTTTTTATTTCCATCGACCAGTCGTAATATTCTCGATGCAACTACATTACTTTTTCCCTACCGCCAATTGAGAGGTAATTATTTGACATACGATAAAATAGGTGATTATAAGGGTACTACGTTTATTTGGACTTTACATTCGTCCATCCTGATACTGAGACTGTCCTCGGTCCTCAGACTCCGATGTAGACTTGTCAAAAACGTGGAGAGCCCTCCCAGAATTTTAACAAAAATTTTCAGGGACTGTCTCATTCGTGGCCACCAAAATACTTCGTTTACGTTGCAAGTGTTCTCGTCAATCCAAAGTGACCCATTTCGTTATGACAATGATATAGTATAGGTTCTCGGACTCCCGCGGGCACTACAAACAAGATTCGATCGTTCACTTTCCTATATAGACTTTTCCGTTATTAATTACTAATCTTTATTCTTAGGATCATTTATATTTTCATGGTCGTTAGACTGCAAAAATTCAACCTAGTCCATATAAACACTGGAAATTCTAAAAACATCTAAGCTCGCAGGCTCGGCTTCCTTTGGATCTCCAACTTTGCTATGCCTTAAATGCTACACATTAAAATCGAATTCAAGTAACCTAAGCCACCATCTGGCGATTCTAGGTTATATATGGCGTTTTAACGATGCAGTTTTCAACGCGCTACAACCTGTCACGACATCAAATGTTTTTACCAATACGTAAGATTTGAATTTTTCTAGTGAGTCTACTACAACCAGAGCATCGAGCTCATAACTGTGAAATTTCATTTCGACATCGGTGGTTTTTCGACTAAAATAACAAACAGGATGAATTTCTCTGTCTGTTTCTTTTTGAATTAAATATGCTAGTTCTGTGGTATTTCGTGATTTTTATCGTTATCGTAGAGAACAAGAATATCACGGTCGCACAATTTATTTTTCAAGGTCTGAAATGCTAGTTCTTGTTCACTTAGCCAATGAAAACTAGAATTTGTTCTGGTTAATCGAGTGAGTGGTTAGGCGGTTAGAGAAGATTTGGAAACGAGTTTCCGAAAATAACTGGCCAGTTCGAAGCAAAAATATACACTTAGACAATTTTAGAGCTAGACCAAATTCTCGCGGCTTAATTAACACATTTTGTAGGCAAAATTATAACATCAAGCCAGTGCGCGATTAGCAAACCCAACGCATAGGTAAATAGGTATCTTGCCAATGACCTATCACTTTTTTGGCAAAAATAAATACAAAAAAAAAAAAAAAACCAAACGAAAGACTTTTATTCACTCATTTCTACATTTAGATATATTTCGAATGAAAATAAATAATAAGCACGCCGAGGGCTCTGCCATCTATAAGAAGGTAGTTGCGAAAATTCAAGTCTGCACATTTAAAGGAAAATTTTACAAAATTCGAACAAACCATAAAATCAGCTAAAAGTAGTTTTCAGATACGTCAGGAAAATTTTTGGTTTTAATACTGTGCGACACCACCCGGGGGACTGTGTAACGATCGTGTGATGCAGGCGATAAAATATACGATCAATGAATGATTGAAATAACGTAACGTTTTGATTCCATTAATAAGCATTGTTACTTTTCCCCACCAGATAAAACCAAGAAAAAAACAAAATTGAAAAAAAAAATTGGCGGAGATTTTAGGAACAGGATAGTCAATTTTTTTTGCATTTTTTTTTTCTTCTTCGGAAAAAGGTATTCTATTGTGAGTTACCGGGCGAAACACTTGTTTAAGTGGATAAATATTATAACATTTTTTATTTCCTGTGAGACGCTAAATTAAAAATAAAACAAGGAAAATTTCAGTGGATTTTTTTTTGGAATTAGCGATTGTGTTGTGGATGTGCCGAAAACTCTAGTTGATTTAAAGTATTTACTATCTAGAGAGTGCAATATATAGATAGAAAAAGGTTGTGAATTCAGAGTGTGTTAACGCAAAAATTTGTGTGAACGAATGTGTTATTTATCAAAAATACCTAATAAAAAAATATAAAATTAGGTAAATAAGTGACCAATGTAAAAAGAAAAAAAAACATTTTACGAAGGAATTATATCTGGTGGTTGGTTGATGTGTGTTAATAAAATTGATTTGATATGAATATCTAAATATGTATGAACTGTATTTTGAAATAAAAATTTAAATTTAAATGATATATTCTGTTAAAATTCCGTAATATAGCTATAAAATTAAACAAAAGTGTTATCAGCTATTATTGAACCCCAATTTTTGGTTTTGCGCTTTGAAGAGCTGTTTACCAATCAAAAGAAAAGTAAATAAAACAAGACAGATCTTGCAACTATATCGGCTGTTTGTCAATGGTGCAGCCTCATTTTTTTTGTTTGGCAATACGAGTGCGTCAACGTCGTTAACAATTCCTGGGATAAAACGGCAGAGTACCGTTTGGCTTACGGCGGGCTATTTGGTTTATAAAGAACGGGACCAATTAAGAATAATTCAGCGAGCTGCAACGGATTCATCCAAGTACTGACGATAGAGGGTTATGGGCGTGTATAGTTAAGTATTTTTTGTAATTCATTAGTTTTTTTGTATATATTTCGCATTTGATTTACTATATTTGGTCAACATAATTCATATATATATATATATATATATATATATATATATATATATATATATATATATATATTTATATATATATATATATATATATATATATATATATATATATATATATATATATATGTATATATATATATATATATATATATATATATATATATATATATATATATATATATATATCTACGCAAGTGTAAAACCTTTTCCTATTTATGTATTGTATATTTAATTCCCACTTCGTATTACGTTTCTAATTAATGCCTGCCTAGAAAGAATAGTTTAGAGGTTAGTGGTGAAATGGCATGCGGGTGTATGGTGGAGTTTTGTCCAGGTACAATGTAACTGTGTAGCGATCTTAACGACAAAAGTTTTCGACAAAAGAACCTCCCATCAGGCGAGTACTACCCGAGCATAAATAACATCACCTGGACAGTCGAGATTAAGTAATCGTTAAAACTGTGCGGTCTATTAAGGGTTAAAATTAGTTGTCATAAACCTAAATTATACACTACTATACCACTATTTTTGGATACTAATATTATAAGTGTCACAGATATTTTACTTCAACTTTTAGGTGCTTATTTCGATGATTTATTTCGTCCAGGTACCAGCCTTTATAAAACAAAAAAAAAAACAACAAAAAAAGAAGAAACATTTTGATATTTTGTCAACATTTTTTTGTCATAAACTTCAAACTAGTTTTACTTGGTTGGCGAGAGCTCGTTGAAGAGTATAATCGTGTTTTTTTGTATCCCCTTCAAAAATTTAATTTTATTTTGTTTTATTTTATTTTTGTGTTTTATTTTTATAGTATACCTTACATACATAGGTATATACAGATTAAATTTTAGTGTAATAATAATCAAAGTGTAGTGAAAATTATTAAAGTGTAATTTTGGAAAATGCAATCCACCGGGATGCATTTGTTAGGCAATGTTTTTATTTTTGTAGATAGAAAATTAAAAGTGCATGATTTGATATTTTGTGGATTGTACATAAAATTAAATTTCAATATTTAATAACTAGGGTCTAGTATTTGGGTAGTATTGAAATAAATTTTAACTTATATAAAATATAATATATCTACAGAGGCAAAAGTATAAACACAGATTTACCTGTTCATAACTCCTTAGATAACGACGTTGCTTGTCAAAAATAAATTATGACAAACTTTAGCATGAAATAATACCTTTCCAAAATAGTATCGGTTTCGAAAATACTCTTCTTAGAACCGAAGATACAATCATTTAAATAGGAGAAAAAAAAGAAACAGTCTTGTTATTTTCAATAAGGAACTATTAGAACAAAAAAAATTTTAATCAGAGAGGTCAAGGTTGTGCCCCATTTGAAATACCATGGAACGACCCATATATGTAGTTTTCCTAATTATTCATACAAAATGGTTTTCTGAAATATAATTTCTGACAGCTCTTATCAACGGTGGAAAGATCCTTAACGGTAACAGAAAAGTGTTGCTATACATAATAACAAATATGTATAGTGTTTACACAAAAGCAAAAGTTTAGAATTTCCATCCCTATACTTTTATGTGTCCCAAAGATTTTTTAAATAACCAAACATTTTAAGAAAGCCTCTTTACATCCAGATCAGTCACAATATGAAAACATCTCTTCAATTGTATTTAGATTCTGTTCTTCTCCGGGAGATCTCATAAATTTTTTTTGGAATTATTAAAACCTTGTTCTTTGAACTACAAGGGAGTTCCCACTGTGCAGTTCAATATTGAATTAACCTTATTTCATGAAAATATACGAAATAACATTCAATTTATCTAACTAATTCCGATGTTTTCGAAATTTTTCTGAATTTTATTATATTGGGAAATTATTCGCGACTTTACTTAGTTGTCGAGCTTTGAGTTACTTGGCTTCTGGATTAATCGTCATTTTTCGAGATTCGTGGTATTTCAAAATTGTTCAATTTTTCGAGATTGGGTTGGGTTGGTTAATCAATATTGTTTATAAGTATATTCAAGAATTTTTTTTGAGTCGCTTAACTCATACCTTTTATTTTCTAATGTTAGACGAAAACCATAGAAAAATTTGTAAAACGAAATATTTTTTCACTTTTATTCATTACAAAACGATAAAAAATGGGGAAATTAATCAAACTCGCTTAAACCGCATTTTTATGCCAAAATGTGCTAGAAGTATTTATTGGATATGAATTAGGCTTTTTAAAAATAGCTCTCGAATTCCAAAAATTTAATACATACGAAATCATCATTTAATAGGGATTTTGACTTTCATAATGGGCCAATAGGGGCTTCAAGGATTATTTATTCTTTATTTCCAATTGTTCTTCAATAACTTTGTCGAGATGCAAAAGACCCGTCAATTTTCGTCTTATTGTGTATTGCCGTCTAAAACAGTCCTAAAACACACTTAATGGAAAATAAAGATCTAAATAATATCTTGTCACTTAAGTATTTTATATTTAAAGAGAAATTCGTTTATTTAACTGCATATAAAAGATCTGTTCTTTTTAATGTTATTAGGCATTTTTGTTATGTTTTATTACGAAACTGGCGGCATGTTACACATTTCTTAAATTTTAATAACACCTTTATTTCCTAAATATTATTAACACAAGTGATTGGAAATATTTGAGTGGCTTTACGAACGATATAGATGATAGGGTCACTTTTACCAATGACATTGTTTGTCGTGAACTTAGGATAGATGGAAAAAGTTATAAATAACGTTCTAAAATAATTTTGACGTGTTTTTCTCATTAGCTTGGCCAAAATGGTTAAGATATTCTAATTTGCGATTAAAGCTGATGGTTTTAAATACTACCAAAAACTAATTGTCAAATTGCTAAACCTGCAATTATTTTAAAAGCTTAATTTTGCCAGTATTTTTATAAGTTAAGCAATATTTACTAAATGTCGAAATTTTTCTTTCACTGTTTCTCACACGTTATTATCATATAAAAATTTAGTTTCTATTGAGGGTCGGCCCATAAGAACCGCAGAAGAATTCAAATTAATATTATTAGAATTTGGAAATAAAACGAAGTGGGTGCTTTACAATTTAAGTTGCCTCCATAACATATGCTGTTGTCACGTTTTGAATTGTCAATGGCGTTTAGTTTCAAATATAAAAATTTATGTGCCATAATTTAAATAGGCAAGGAAGTTCATATTCCGTTTTTTTATTTTATAAAACCAAATTTCGTCACCTCAAAAAATTTAGAATATTCTTAATTTAATAAAATTCTATTTGTATTTGATTCGAACTAAAATTCCTTCAATAAATATGTTTGTGCACAAACGACTGTCTCTTTTAACGGCGAAAATACACCAACAACTGCAATTTATGTTAAAATAAATCTTTCCATCGTATACGGTAGCACTCGGGATTATCAACAATGTATAATAAAGAGTTGTTAATCTTTTCTTCGAGTAATAAAAAAAAAAAAAAAAAAAAACAGATTTGTGCATATGTAAATTGGCGTGAAAAAACTACTTAAAGAATACGTGATAAGTTACAAATTTTTAAGGCTTAAAAAAGACACAAACAAAAGAACACAAAGTGATCATATACATAAGAAGATGAGATGACAATACGATCATGATCAGATAATATAATAATAATACCATCAAACAGATTTTTTCTTTTTCATCACAAAATTGTCATAATAAATCATATTCACGATATATCTCCCGACATATACATATATGTACGAGTACTTACATACACATATTGGTCTTAAAATATGGGGATTCTTATTGTGCGCTTACTTTCAGCATAAAACTATAAATCGGAAAATTCGTTACAGATAATATAATATTTCATGTTTCATGGGGTTAACAGACTCGTTGCATTATCTCTCTCGAGTATATCGATTAATTTTTCATTTTTCAGTTAAAACCGTTCAATTTCACCGACACTCTTATATATACAAGTATAAATAGAGTATACAATGTGTTGAAATTTATTGGCAATATATAGGTTCCACCACTAAACTAAAAAAAAAATAAAACTTAACGCTTTTGTTAAACACAATTAAAATTAATTATTATTTTGATTTGTGATCGTTTATAATAATTTTTCGTGACCAATTTTACAAAAAGGAAAAAAAAAACCTTATCGTTGATCATGACAAGAATGGACGTATTAAGGATTATTAAAGTTTTTATGGGACATCGCACATATACGAGTGTATAGGGATACAAAATTTACAAAGTTGTAAATCTATTTTACTATTTTATACATTTAGGGAATTAATTTAAACAATTAAATTTTTAATAGATTTCATTTCGTTTTTTTTTTTTTTTTTTTTTATTAACAAAGTGTTTTTATGTACACATACATTTTTGAAGTCATAAAGTTTCTTAAATAAAAAAGTTTTTATTGATTTTGATTTATTTACTTTAGGTTTTTAGATGGTTTATTTTTATAGTAGACAGATGGATTATGTGATTGACAATAGCGGATTTTATATGATTTTTATAATAAGTGAGTGAGTGAATAAATTCCCGCATATTTTTGGGATTTTATAATAATTTTTTTTTAATCGTAAATTATTTTTAATGAGACATCGTGTTATTATAGAAATTTAACTATGTGTATGATCGTATATTTGGTAAAGATTTACAGAGAGTCTTAATACCATTTATTCGTAAGGTCATTCTGGTAGTTCCCTATTACAAAATGTCTCATAAATTAAAACAACAATGTATTAAATATATATCGTGTATGACTATTTGGTAATAAAATGTGAATACTGTGATAATTACCGTAAATGAAAACGATAACAATAGATATATAAGAAAATTAAGTGATTTATCTCAAGTTTTAATTGAACATTTTTATCTTTCGATTTTATACTCTGATCCAGAATTAAATTTCTTCGTATCTATTGTTTAAAATGACATAGTTAAAATTTATGATCAATTCGAATACAATAACATAAGAAACCAACAAGACAAACAACTTTATTAGCAAATAAAGGTATTATAACCCTAAATCGGTATCGTCAACCCATTTCAAATACATAGTATACGACAAGCGTTAAATCGTGCTCAAGTATCAACAAATATTTTTCCGATTTCTAATCTTTTATTTTGTGTTTCCTTTAATTTCGGGCAAAATTAAGAATTGGTCAAAGAAATTGGTATGTGGGGAGAGTTCGCACAAACAAAAAAACAAACAAAAACAATGTTAGCCTCAAGCATATCTTTACTATATCAATTCGAAATATTTAATTGAAATTTTATAATGGCAAGAAACCAAATGTTTTGGTTATTTTAGGGAAATACGTTTTGATGAGAATGGAAATAAATTTATTGTTAAGCACGATCTTTTAAAGTGACCCTTAACAATTTATTATATCCCTATGAAATATATGTATATTGCTGTTTATTCGTAAAATAATTATAATTATAACAATAATATCATAAGATGTATGTACTGAGAAAGATGGACAAATGGTAAGAAGCACTTTTGTTAAAAAATTCGTGATTAAATCCACGAAAGTTGTAATAAGTTACTGCAGTTTTGAAGTTAAAGTAAACCAAAATATAAACCAAAAATTCATCAAGTAAAATATGCTTGTTTAGGCTAAAGTTAAATAAATGTTGTATCGGACAACATTTACTAAAATAGCAAATACACATTTCGAGGCTCGTTCGATTAATTTGATAACTGTGGATGTTTGTGTCCTGGCATCTTAAATAAAACAATAATTAATTATGAATGACATTTTCCATTAACTGTAATACTAATTATTTCACACAACGGATAAAAATCTAAGTAAAAACGAGGTAACAACAGGCAATGCGACTTTCACATTCGTTAGATGTTACAGAGAGAACATCGGCAAATAATACAACAGAAAAACAAAAAAACGCATAAAGCAAATTAGAACCGAAAGAGCTGTTCGACCTTAATGTAAAAAGCTGTTAGACTGCAAAATCACTTTTCGTTATAATTGCACCAAATTCTGGAAAGGTCCAATGCGTAATGGGTTACACCGGTATCTTATAAATCCGTTATTAGCGCCGTTGGATTACTAGCAAGTTATGATTTATCCGCTTCACTTGTAGTTCCTTTGTATTTGCTACTCTTCACCGCGCTACTTCTTCACTTGTATTAGCTCTTTGATTAATTTTTAGCTTTTTAAATTTAAATATAAATTTATTTTCTTTTTTTTACAATATTTCACAAAATACCAAATAAGAATAATAAAAATAAATTTTACAAAACATGATATCGTCATAAAACTCTTTTTTATGATCACTGCAGCAAACAAAAAAGTGAAAATTGGTTTCCCCTATTTTTGCCCATTACAGACTTCCAATTGGAAACCAAATACATTTTGGTTTCCAATTAGAATCTTGTCAAATTATAAATGTTGCATCTGGTAATACTGTTAAAGTTAGCCGAAAGCTGCCAGCCGAAAGTGAAAAGTCGATAATGCAGATTATGTTAGTACAGCCGAAAGTAACAAAAAAAATGGTTATGCAGATTGTCTAATCCCATAATGCAGATTATGATATTAACAATCCAGCCGAAAATAAAAAATTTAGTAGTTATCAGCCGAAAAAATTTTGTAAATAAATTTACGTGTAAAAATTTGCATCGTAGAAAATATCGGAAAATCAGAAGAATATACAAAAAGTTGAATCGTTTTTATGTAACTTGTCAATAGCTATCGAATGAAAAAATTATGTTAAAGTTTCCCGTGGGAAATCTCGGAAAATTCGATTTTCCAAAAATTATTAGAAAATTTGTATAAAATCAGCCTCTAGAGTGTTATGTCTGAAGATGGATTGCATTAATGTGACATGTCAATAGCTATTGCAGGAAAAAATTTCAGTTCAAGTTTCCTGTAGGAAATCTCGGAAAATACGTTATACATCCATTTCTTACTTTCGGCTGGAAACTTTTTTGAATTTTTCGAGATTTCCCACAAGAAACTTGAACTGAATTTTCACCTGCGACAGCTATTGACAAGTCAAATCAATGCTATCAATCTCCAGACATCACACTTTAGTGGCTGATTTTATACAAATTTTCTAATAATTTTTGGAAAATCGAATTTTTCGGGATTTCCCACGGGAAACTTGAACTGAATTTTTTTTTAAGATAGCTATTGACATGTCACATCAATGCAATCCAACTCCAGGCATAACACTCTAGAGGCTGATTTTATACAAATTTTCTAGTAAATTTTGGAAAACTGAATTTTCCGAGATTTCCCACGGGAAACTTGAACTGACTTTTTTTCCTGCGATAGCTATAGACAAATCACAACAATGAAATCAATCTGCAGGCTTAACACTCTAGAAGCTGATTTTACTCATCCATTTTTTACTTTCGGCTGGAAACTTTTTTGAATTTTCCGAGATTTCCCACGAGAAACTTGAACTGAATTTTTTTCCTGCGATAGCTATTGAGTAAAGACATCAATTGAATCCATCTCAAGACATAACACTCTAGAGGCTGATTTTATACAAGTTTTGTAATCATTTTTGGAAAATCGAATTTTCCGAGATTTCCCACGGGAAACTTGTACTGAATTTTTTTCCTGCGATAGCTATTGACATGTCACATCAATGCAATCCATCTCCAGACATAACACTCTAGAGGCTGATTTTATTCATCCATTTCTTACTTTCGGCTTGAAACTTTTTTGAATTTTCCGAGATTTCCCACGAGAAACTTGTACTGAATTTTTTTTCCTGCGATAGCTATTGACATATCACATCAATGCAATCCATCTCCAGACATAACACTCTAGTGGCTTATTTTATACAAATTTTCTAGTAATTTTTGGAAAATCGAATTTTTCGGGATTTCCCACGGGAAACTTAAACTGAATTTTTTTCCTACGATAGCTATTGATAAGTCACATCAATGCAATCCAACTCCAGACATAACCCTCTAGAGGCTGATTTATTTTCGGCTGGAATATCAATAACATAATCTGCATTATCGACTTTTCGCTTTCGGCTGGAAACTTTCGGCTAACTATAACAGAGTCATCTAGTAACCTGCTAAACAATTTAATTTGGTTACTCATCCTAACATTATATGACGTTTTCATCACAACAAATATTGTCAAGTTCATGATTTGTAAATACAATTAATTTAGGTTCCAATAATAATTTAGAAATATAGAAATAAATTTATTTCATTTTAGGTAATATTTGAACATTCTGTACGCCTCTAAACGTCAGGTTCAACAATTGGAAGTCGACAGAGTTTTTGTATGGCTCGTTTTTTGATACCGTTCTTTGTTTTAACCTGAACTACTTTGACTTTTCCATCATCTCTGGGATGCAGCTGGATAATTCTGTTCAATAATTATTGAGTAGATGGTATATTATTATCATGGACCAGTACGATCATTTAGTTGTAAATTTGGTTGTAGGTCGGTCCATTCCGATCGGCGCTTAAGCGATGTCAAATATTCTACCTTCCAACGTTCCCAAAATTGCTGATACATTCTTTTAACAATAACCCATCGAGTATTAAAGGACGGTGTTTGTGATGTAATACCCTCTGGTAGCTGGCTCATTGGACGGCCAATTAAAAAGTGTGCTGATGTCAGAAAATCAATTTCATCATTATTTGTTGTGAAGCATATTGGTCGAGAGTTGAGAAGCCCTTCAATTTGAACAATTAACGTTGAAAGCTCCTCGAGCATAAGTATGGCATCGTCCACTGTTATTTGCAGGTGAGTTTTAGCAGATTTGGCAGCGCTTTCCCATAAGCCCCTTGATGTAATGCAGCCGGTGGTATAAAACACCAGGTTATGCTATCCTTTAATAAATTAGAGGAGATATCATTATGTATCTAAAAGTTCGGCTACTTGTTTTGGCGAATTAATCTTCTCAAGGCACCTAAAAAGAACTCAGTGCTTAAATCCATACATACTTTAAGATGAATAGCGTTTGTGCTAAAGCAGACGAATACACACAAATATGATTTTAGAGGAACTAAACCTCATCGCCAAATAGGATATACTCTTATAGGCCCACAGAAATCAACACCGACCGTGCCGAAAGGAAATGTATACTCAACTCGTTCTTCTGGTAGCTGTCCCATTTGTTGTCGCGCCATTGAAAGATTTAGCCGGAAGCAGGTCGCACATCGCTTGAACATCTTCTTAGCCACATCTTTTCCTCTTACTATCTAAAATTGTCCCCGGACTAAGCTCGTTAATAAGTTGACCCCTGGGTGTTGATATTGATTTCGGCCATCATTAGGTAATTGCGGATGCAACTGCAGATTTGTATAAGAGGATGATGGGGTGTTTGGAATTATAAGGTAAGAGTGATTTCTGTAGTTGTCCACCAACCCTCATTATTTTCATATTGTTTGTGACGCTTAGAATTTGATTTATGTAGGAATGGGCCTATTTTTTGAAAGACAAGCGTATTCTTCAGTAAAATCTTTGCTTTGTGTATATTTTCAGATCATTTCATTAGCACTTTCGATTTCTAATGTTGCGAGTGGTCCGCACAATCGAGCATTGCTTTGTTACAAGAACGAATTACATAAGGACTCTTTGCAATTTGTGAAAATTGGCATAATTATTTACCAAAGAATTCATTATTGGCTCGTCGTGCATTCTTCTGAAGTTGAAAATATATCTTTTTTTTGATCTGGCCATTTGTCTTCTTTTCAATTAGCCATGTTGGGCCATTCCACCACAGTTTGTTGCTGCCTAATTCTTTGGCGGCCAAACTTCGCGTAACACAGTTGCAGGATTGCATTTTGTTGGTATCTGTCTCCACCGATCCCTTTTATAGATGCCAATTATTTCGGCTGTTCTATTAGCTACAAAAGTTGTTCATTTCCTCGGCTGATAGGAGAGCCAATCGAAAACAATTTTAGAATCCGTCAATAGCACCACAGCAGACACTTCTACAGTTATCATTTCGACGACTGCCTTTGTTAATTAAGTCAACAGTGCCGCGCCCGTCAACTCTAGCCTAAGCAAGTTTACGGTTTTAATTGGCGCGACCCTAGTTTTTGCACATATAAGCCGCGTAATATACCCTTGCTCCGACTTTGATCTGGCATATATCACAACTGCATACGCCTATTTGCTTGCGTCACAAAATCCATGAATGGTTATTGTTGTACCTTCACATATTTTTTGGGGATTTGGATTTCACTAGTCTCGCGAAGTTCATTTCGTAACTAATTCCATGACGAATGTATATCTGAGGGCAAGCTTTCATCCTAATCTATTTTTCTTAGCCATATGTTTTGGAATAATATTTTTATTCGTATGATGATAGGTGACAACAATCAAAGGGGGTCAAAAATTGTGCTCGCTTCAGAGAGAAGGCTTCGTTTTGTGTGGTTTTTTCTCTCGTCAATTTGTACATGAAACACGAAATGATTAAGTTCTGCTTTAAATCCTTTTCCTAGAAGTTTAATGGTTTCGGGAAACTCTGTGAACTTCTTGATTTGCTCATCACTTGACTTTAAACTATCCCGTATTGTTCGGTCATTGGACGACATTTTTCTCAGTTTGAAACCGCCGCTTTGCAATATTTTAAGAATGTCATCTTTCAACGACTTAAGTTCGGATAGAGTGTCCAAAGTCAAATCGTTTGATGTCTTATATCTTCGTTTTCCATCCATACTTGTCGATACATCTTTTCGATGGCCCCCTCCAAGACGTATCGGTGTTGTCAGAATCTTAAAATTATTTCTAGGAGACTGGAATATATGACTGGACCAACTATCAGATTGTCATTCATTAAAAGGTATGGGTTAATTTTAGGTGAGGCGTCGAAGACCACGCGCAATTTTGTTGTGCTGCTGCTCTCTTTGATGATTCCGTGATGTGGTAAAATATACTCCCTTTCAAGCTGCTCTCTGTCCAACTGAATTTGCTCCATGTGGCCCAATTCTGTCTATACTCTTCCATGAACTATGCTTATAAGCATAATAAAAGTTAGGGCCAAGTGATAGGCCAAGTGATAGTGCCAAGTGATAGGTTGATTTCAGTGATATCCTTTCGTCTTTGAACCGAAGCGTCATTATGAATTTTCCATCGGCTGCTCGATTTGTGGTAGCTTTAAACCACTCTGAGAATGGTGGACTTGGGCTGTATTATTCTCATATGGCTGTGCAAATGAGTTGCGGAAGTAGGTGCTGACTGGTCATCTAAATGTAACCAGTGAATGATGCTTGCAAAAGCAATAACGACACCTCACCTTCACTCTTCAGCGAAATACCGCATTATGGGTATTCAAATAATTAAAGCTTCATTTATTTTCGCTTATTAGCTTTCTGCGATCTTCCACTGGCATTGCCTTAAATGTATCACACTTGTTTAATCTAAGCTCATTCTCACGACAAGCGATACAGCATGCAGCCAGGCTCTTTGTCGATTTCTGTTGTATGGCGGAACGTGTAGGTTGAAGCGACTTTACATCCAAAAACTCCAGAGCATCAGTTCTGTCGACAAGGAAATTGAAGAAATTTTGGACGGTTGGAAACTCGTCTTCAGTATTTGCTCATGCCCATAGGCTACGCGTTTCATCGTCTCTGGCTTCAGCTTTTTCCCCGAGCTCCTTTAGGTCACGAATAACCACATCGGATGTGTCTAACAGCTTTCTAATGTTAGCTGAGGTAACTGAATTTATACACGGTTGATCCATGAACGTGCGAATGAATGCATTGATCGTGTGTCTTTTACGGGCATACCGCTGTCTCAGTCTCTGTAACGCCCCAACATAATTAACCTCGGTTACCTGAAAATGTTTAGCTAGATTGTATGCCTCTCCTTTCAGTAACCCCTTAAAGTATTGGAATTTCTGAGCTAGTGGTATTGCTTCACGTTCATGGATGGTGGATGCAAACAAATCGTAGAAACTCTGCCATTCGGTATAATCTCCGGAAAACGTGGGCAGCTGTAGCTTGGCTAATTTTACTCCTGGTGAAGCATGCGTGACACTTGTGTTCATCAACGCACTATCGTTAAACGTACCGTGAGTTTCTCTTATACCACGCTTCTAATCCATTCATTTAGTTTCGCGACAGTTTTGTTGTAGGTATCTTCGGCATCAAGCAGTTTCCACTCTGCGTTTCGGTCAGCTTTAAAAATTAAACTTTCCATTTGCGCTATCTTTTCTAACCCTTCAAGAGCTCGAGTAATTTTAACACGCACTGCTTCCAACGTATCTGCAGATGTATCGGTAAATTCATTTGCGTAATTGGCTAGTTTGGTCAAAACCGCTTTGGTGGCGAAATTGTAATGTTATTAGGATAGAGATAAAAAAAAAATATTGTACTTATCTGGCTATCCGGCTCTAAGGACCATGTAAAAAGCTGTTAGACTGCAAAATCATTTTTTGTTATAATTGCACCAAATTCTGGAAAGGTTCAAAGCGTAATAGTTTACACCAGTATCTTATAAATCCGTTATCCGTTATTAATCGGTTTGGGAGTTTTTCTGGTGGATCCGGACTATCCGTCAACACCCTCAGAGTTGTTTTAAAATTATCTGCTTTGTAAAGACCAGGTTGAATTGTCATATTGTGGTTTAATTTATTGAACTCCGGTACCAGCCATTCACCGTTTTCTGATCTATGTACTTTAACTAGATGGTTGTAAATTCTTTTTCGGATAATACCGATCAAACTGAAAAGTTTGATTATTTAACAATATTTAGTCCGACTTATAACTAATCTTGGCATTTAATAGAGCCATTGATACTGATTCCAATATTCCATCGAAGAATTTATGAAACTGTAATTCATAATATGTTTGCACGGGTATATCTTTAACAAGTAAATTGATTTTGAATTTTTTATCAATACTATGTATGTGTGCCTAGAATATTTGTACCTATTGCATTTCGTTGAATATTTTTTAGAGTGATTTTTAGAAAATCGTTTGATATGATACCTGGCCTAATTATGTTCTTATTGGCGCCAGTATCGATTAACTGTGTTACTGTGCGTTTCAACTGTTCGCTGTAACACCGTAGTTGCAAATGATAATGACTGTTCGTTAGTAATTGATATATTTGATTTTGTCGGTTTCTAGAACTAATCCATCTCTTGGTATACTGACATACAAATATAATTGTAACTTTCGTTGGGAAAAGAACATATTTTATTGAAATAATTTATAAAACCTCGGTAAACTTCTAAAACTTAAAAACAGCCATATCCAATCATTCTAATTTATCACTAACGTGTGAGGAGCCTTTCTCAGCGTTCAACCAGTATTTTGTCAGTTCCATGTTCAAATTGGAAACTTAGCTACAGCATTGCCTAAGGATAGTATTTAGTATAGTGATTTTCCAAACGATAACTTTCCTTAGTTTGTTTACCACTTTGTTCACGACTGCGTCGAAAAACCAAAATAATTTTAAGTTTAAATCAAAACCATAATATTATTTGATAACTTTGATAAAAATCTCTACATTAATGTCAAATGTACAAAGTTGCCCAATTATTATCATTTTGTTTACAAAACAAAGCATAAAAGGGTTAATTCATTTATTTAATTTAAATAAAATAAAGAAACTACGCAAAAAAGCTTTTTTTAATAAAAAGGACATACATGATATATGTCTGAACATATTAAGATTTTTATCGTATAACATAATACAAAACATATCCTTTTTTGTGTATACATATATGGATTCAAGGGAAACACAACAGGTGTTTTTTATGTATATTTTGCTTTTATGTTTTTTTTTTATGTATGATACAAGTGTATAATATATTCCCTCTAACAATTTTTATCTTGTTACCAATCTTTCTACCTTGAATAGATTTTGTTTCTGCATTTTATTTTAATCAAATGAATTATGTGCTCAGTTCAAATTTTGCTGGCATCCCAAAGCTCGCGCTTATACTCGTATAGACACTAACTAGCTGGTTTAATAATACATTTCACTTGTTACTTCTGGCTATGTTTGTAATAAAATATGATAGAGTTGTGTGCTTCCATTGTGCTTTACTCGTCTATTTATTTATTTTATATAATTTCCATAATTTCATAATATTTCCAACCAACATGGCAAATATAAAAGGAATTTTTGTACACGAAAAGCTTATACAATTCACAAAAGGATTACAATTTTTTTTTTAGCAGTTTTACTGATTGACATTGGTGATAGAATTGTATACACAATTATTTTGTATACATATTTATATACAGAATTTACACATTATACACAAAAAAGGATGTCTGATAGTCGTCGTCGTTGTCATTGTGATGATGATAAAAAAAATGAAAAAAGTTATGCATAATAAGGATTTAAGAAGTTTGAGGGTCAATTTTTATGATTGTTTGGCTGTTGGATGTTATTTTATTATGGTTAATTTTACTGTCCATGAACATATGTGATTTTAATTTTAAAATGTTTTGGATATTTGCCACATGCATTATGTATTGTATGTATAGAAAATTTTTATCATTCAGGGAAGAAACGGTAATAAAATCGTTGGGTAATTTTTTTATGGTTCGTAACTTTTATTACGGATTTTCATACATATGTATGTATGTACACACCGAAGTGATTTAACCAAATAAACGTTCACAGGTGTGGCTACACAATTTAATTACTAAGGTGTAACATAAAAAATTGTGACTTGTGTTGCTATTAGGTCGCCTGATTACTATGTAATAAAAACCTGGGGCTTATCAATGACACGAATCTATAACGTAACAAACAAATCAAACTTTACTGTATCGGATATTGTCAATTTTCGTTGTGGTTGTGCACTATTACGTCTATCAATTAACTATCAAATTATCACTTTCTATTTTTAAACATTTGTTCGTTTTTCCCACCATATTTTATCTGTACATCACATGGGTTGTGATAAAAATGTTCTATAATACCAATAATTCTAAATATTATTATGCACTGTAACCCCACCCTCCAAAATAAAGCTACCACAACTAAGAGATACAAAATTATTTTATTACCCACTATGTACATTTTGTTGTTTTATTAGATAGTTTCTTGTTGTCAGTGGAAGTAGTATAACACAAATATAATTATGGCAACATACAATAACATAACTAAAAAATTTAATAATAAAAAATTAAATTTAATTGTTTAAGATTTTTATTTATATTGACTATAATTACAGGGTATAAATTACATTGGTGTTATTAAAATGTTACGAAAAAAAACAAAAAAAAAAAAAACAAAGTTGCGTGTTTAACTTCGATTAAATTAATAAACATTTTTTGTTTGTTGTTAGATTGGTTTTGGTTTGGTATATGTTGGATTTTTATTGTTAGTCTTGTAAATTAGCTCTAAATATCGTTTAGATTTGAATCTCGATCGGAAATATTATGAGTTGTGATACGTGAATAAAGTGGAAACGAAGTCTGTTTAAATTAAATAAAAACGTGTCTCCAATTTTAATTTTTTCAGTCAAAGCTAAATTAGCACTTAGCATTGTTGTTGACTTTTATAAACAGTAGCTTAACAATAAGGGAAAATATCCTGGACAATTGTGAAATTCGATCAAAATTGGTTAGATAATTTCTGAGATTATTGCGAATAGACAAACTAGCAGAAGTCAGTCCTTCAACTTCATTTTTAAATTTGTATCCAGAGTTTATAAATATTCAAAGTAATATTGGAAAGGGACAAATTGGACCATCTAATTTACAACACAGAAACTAATAGGCTGATTTCTCACAGAAACATATAGTTGCGGACCAACAAAGCAAGGCATGCGAGCTATTCAAAAAACGTTTTAAAAACAGACAGTAACAATATTTAGTTACCCTATTTAAAGGTTTTGGAAAACCTGAGCCCGAAGCAAATTACATTCAACAACTTCAGCTACTAGAATCATAACAGAAAAAGCTTTCGGTCTTTTAAAAAGTCGCTTTAGACAATTACGATTTTTTGTAAGCGCCATAATAGACCATTAATTACTGCTGAGCTAACAGAAGTACATAGCCTTGGTGAGACGGGCGATGGGACAAATTCTAAGTAATAAAGACTTGAAGGGTGAGCCCAACCCTAACCTCATTATTTTATTAAAAGATGTTCCATAAAATTTGTATTGGCCGACAAGATCAAGGTTCACAGCGTTTTTTCTAGAGAAATTCTGATGACGATGAAGAACGACCAACATATATCATGCAAGTAATGAAATTTGCGTCATCTTGTTCACCACCATCTGCTCAATACGCAAGAATCATAGGATACATGACGACTGGTGATGGATGTCAACAAACGAGAACGTATAGCAGACGAAGTAACGAAATAAAGAGGTTCAAGTACAATGATAACGAAAAGTTGTTGGTTCATAGGGCCACAATATTTACTTCAATATGAAGGAAACTGGCCAGATGTCAAAAAAATTAGTCGATAAGGTAGGCTAAGTCAAATTAACGGTTATATATTGTGGTATATTCACAACATTAGGTCAAAATTAAAGAGACTCAGCCGCCAAGCGGAGTCAATAAGCTCAGACGAATTGGTGAGGGCTGAAACGGACATACTTGACTCAATGAGAAAAGTTTACAGCATGTCTCACAAGAGTTTGCTTTACCAGTTATCGCCCTGTATTGATGAAAAAGCCTTACTTCGAATCCATGGAAGAATTGACGAAATTAAGGGAACCGCGACTGGGGTAAAAAGAACAGCAATTCTTCCGAATTGACATCATATTACAATACTAATTACGCTAAACTTCCACATTGTGGAAAATTAGATATTTTTCCAATTGGAAATTATATTAACTGAAAAATTAAATTTTTTGTACTTTTAGATTCTTCATACAACCAAAGAATGCCTAGAAACCAGGTTCTTTTCAACATTTTATCGCAGAGGGGTTCACCGGGTCTGTTTAATTTTTTCGGATAGCTAGCTTCCGAATTTAACAGAGGATCAATGGATCGCATGTGACTGTTTTTGTGTCATTTTATATAAAATACTACATTCTGTAATATATAATTAAGTTTAACCCATTTGGGTCAGTTTCGCCTTAAAGATGGCATCTTAGACAAGCTATCCTAAAATATGAGCCTGACTTTGTGGACATCTCTGTGGTCTAAATTCTGCGAAGTATAGTAAAGTTCGTCGCAATTCAATGAGGTTGGCCACGTAGACTGGCATTTGACCAAGCTATCGAAAAATAAGAGCAAGACCTGGTGAAAATCTCTGCGGTCTGCGGCACAGCATTTTTTAATCACAATTGGATCACGTTGGCCACAAACACTGGAATTTATTCAGCTTTCTGAAAATGTGAGCAAGACTTTATGAACATCCCTGTGATCAGAAGTACAAAAAATTTTTAAACCATCCAAAATTAATTAAAATTCTAAATTCTGTAAAATATTGTAAAGTTATCATAATTGGATCTGATTTGCCATGTAGACCGGCATATGGCCAAATTATCCGACAATGTGGGCAAGACCGTTTGAACATTCCTGTGATCGGCGGTACGACATTTTTCTATTCATCTAAATTAATGAAAATTTTATATTCCACGAAATATGGTAATGTTCATTCCAATTGGATTACGTTGGCCAAAAAGTTTGGTACTTAACCAAGCTAGTCGAAAATGTGGCCAATCGGCGATATTCCAAATTCTAAAATTATTAAAAAATCTAAACTTTGTAAAATATAGTAATGCGCATAACAATTGGATCAGCTGGGAGACATAGATACACCCAGCGCCATAAAAATGTACGATTTGAAATTTAAAGGAACTTATTGGAAAAGATATTATTTGCTGCATGGCACAACTTTAAAATACTGGTTAAAAACAAAATATTTGTAATATTTTATATATTTTTAATAATATTTTTGTGGTGGGATGTTTTAAACATACTAAACTAAGGGTACCGAATATTTTCTAGATTTGCCATATGAATGTTGCATATTTTTCCAGTGCTGTTTTTAACGCTACAAAACCATTTATTTATAAAAATGTTAAATTTTATTAAAGTTAAGCACTAAATCATGTCTATTAAAACAATACATTAAAAAAAAAAAAAAAAAATTCTATGAAAGGCACCCAATTACCAATTACCGTTAGAAATTATTTCACAACAAATGAAATAACAAAGAAAAATAAATGAGCGAAAAAAAAAACAGAAAATAAATGAAAATTGAACGAAAAACAAAAACATAGAATAAACGAACGAGAGAAAGTGAAAATAAACCAATTCGTACATTTTTATGGCGCATGGTGTAGTTATATAGCCTAGCTATTTTAAAAATGTGCGAGACCTTCGCGACGTCTCCTAAAAATTATTGAAATCATCAAACATCAATCGAAAGAGAAAGTTTGTCTGTATTAATTAAATCAATAAGATTGTTTCGGCTTTTTATAAACAAAATATATTAAAAATAATGAAATTCTATTATTTGTGTGGGCATAAAACACACAGAAATGAGATTTCCTTGAGTTTTTTGATTTGGTGAAATTTATAATTCGCTAAATCAATGCGTTCGTGCCTCATACTTAATGTATGAAGTTAGAATTTTATTTTTGTAGTTTGGTCGTAGCTACCTGATGAGTAGACCGAACTTTTTTGTTTGTACGAACTTATCAGTACGAAACCAAACTACCACAGAGAATGCTTAAGGAAAGTTTTCATTTTTGGAGTCGATACACTTTGTATTGACCACGGGTTAAAGTACGGGTGGGATTTTGATATTTCTACTTTTTCTGGTAGATATATTTATAAATGATTGGCCTCTTCATTTTTTCTGATTAACAAGTCGAAATTGTTGTGAATGTCATTATTTTTAATATATTTTGTCTATAAAAAGCCGAAACAATCTTATTGATTTCAAAAATCAATCAAATTTTAAATACTCTGCAATATGGTAAGGTTCAGCACAATTGGATGCTTTTGGCCAACGAGATCAACAGATGGTCCAGCTATCTGAAAATTAAGAAAAGAACTTGTTTCCAGCAGGGTTTGGTGAAACGAAAAATTCAAAAGTACAAAAAATTGAACTTTTCATATACATGGTATGTATTTATAATCTAAATTCCAATTGGAAAACGGCTAATTTAACAGTGCATTTTGTTTTAACATAAACTTCACACTCGGATTTATGTCAGAAATGCCTTTTGAAAAGGAGATTAAATCAAATAGAAAGGAAGACAAAATTGTAGTGCAAAGTGAAATTAATGTGGCGGCTCTAGGTACGTCCAAAATGGTTTATAAATACTATATTCTGGAAAATGCAAATTTGATGTATATCAAATTTTATTCGTTTTTCTCTAAAATTTCTAGAAATTGAAGCAAACCTACTGAAAGGTATTCTAGTACAAAAATTTCTGACTGAAGCATTCAGTCATACAGTTTTATGATCGAAACACATAAGTGAATTTTCTCACGATTTTGGTAAAGCTTATGGGTCAAGAGCAATTTTCGAGTGAAACCAAAAGAAACTACTATTAGCAGTAAACACGTTGCTACTGTGTGAAAGTGTTGCTGTTTTTATAAAGTCAGGAAATTTATGACTGAAACGCCTTTCGTTTCTTGACCAAAATATTTTTACTTAGTATTCCTGGAGCTGAAATAGTTAATTATGGAACCAGTAGACCTTATAGCTGATATTCACTCAATCTTTCCGTTTTATTTCAAAATAATAGAAAAATGAGACAGGCATACTTAAAATTTTATTTTGTCCTTTTAAAATGTTAGCAATATTACAACCAAGGCTAAGCTTGACTTCCAGATAACACCGGGCTCTCCGCATACCCTTGAAACTGAACCAGTTCGAAGGATAGGAAAGGTACCAGTATTAATTAATTAGAGAAATTGATTCGGTTCTAGACACCTAAGTAGTCAAAATTTAGTCTGTTTTTCATTAGTTTTTTCGTTTTTTTATGACAAATTAATAAAGCACAAGTTAACACAATCTCCTACAGCAGTCCCTATTAGAGCCGCATGTTCTGAAAATCTGCGAGTAATTTAATTTAATTACTATTAGTAATATTACTCTATTTTATTCTGTTTTTTTTTTCTTTTTTCTGAGGGGCGAGATTTCATTCCATCATCATCACGAACTTATAACAGATCATATGCTGCGAACATAAAATAACGTTGATACTAGGCATAGGCTTCTTAAAATTATCAAAAAACCAGTAATACCACAAAATTTAACCGATAAAACATTTGAAAAACCGGCATAAGAACCAAGCGCAAATTTTAGCGAAAAAAAATCGATATAAATTTCCAGTTGGCTAGAATAATGTATACGTTCAATTTTACATTTTATTTTACAGCAGACGCATGTGCAATTTTTAATGCCCGTGAAATACTTCCAAAAATAAAATCCCAAATTTTTCGTATACGTATATATTTTATGTATTTGGTGGTAACTTATTCGCCTAAATGCCATTTTCAGAGATAAGATTTTTTAAATAATTATCTTTAAGGACAAATCCAATATTCAATTTAATTTAAAAGATAACATTTAGGCAGTTTTTATTAGTCAAAATTACTAAACCAACAACGGTTCATTGGCTTTACAATTTGATTTTATGAAAAATTAAATAAATAACAGGCCCATTGAAACATACTACATACCGTCAGTTGCACCGAATTCAACGTCGAAATTCGTTCAACAAAAATTAAAAGATTGATATTTGACCATAGTTTCTGGGATATCTTTTGCTTAGGCCTTGAGCGTAAAATGTCACGTGGTCGATCCTAGGGGTCAGCGATATAAATAACAGGCAATATACATATACATATATATATATATATATATATATATATATATATATATATATATATATATATATATATATATATATATATATATATATATATATATATATATATATATATATACGGTATCTTGCATCAAATTTCAATGATGAAATATGTTCAACAAAAAAACCAAAGGATTCCATGTTGCATCAAATTTCAATGACGAAATCTGTGCAACAAAAATCAAAAGTTCGATATTCGACTGTGGTTTAAAATATCACATGGTCAATCCTAAGGGTTAGCGATATAAATAACAGGCAATATATAAATATAGCATGTTGCATCAAATTTCAATTACGAAATCTGTTCAACAAAAATCAAAAGATTCATATTCGACTAAGGTTCCTGGGATCTCTATCACATAGGCCTTGGCGATATAGGTTAGGTTTGGGTGGCGATCCACTAAGACCAGGCATAGAAACAGAAATGGTCCGTAGCCAATATATATAAAGTATGTAGCGTCAAATTTCAATTACGATCTCTATCACATAGGCCTTGTGTGTAAAATATCACATGGCCAGTCCTAGGGGGTGGCGATATAAATAACAGGCAATATATATATATAGCATGTTGCATCAAATTTCAATGACGAAATCTGTTCAACAAAAATCAAAAGCTTGATATTCGAAAGTGTTATCTAGGATCTCTATCACTTAGGCCTTCAATATAAAATATCACATGGGTAATCTTAGGGGTTGGCGATATCCATAACAGGCAATATATATATATATATATATATATATATATATATATATATATATATATATATATATATATATATATATATATATATATATATATATATATATATATATATATATATATATATATATATATATATATATATATATATATATATATATATATATATATGGCAGGTTGCATCAAATTTCACTGAAGAAATATGTTCAACAAAAATTAAAAGATTGATATTCGACTGTGGTTTAAGGGATATCTATCACATATGCCTTGTACGTAAAATATCACATGGTCAATCCTAGAGGTTGGCGATATAAATAACAGGCAATATACATATGGCATGTTGCATCCAATTTCAACACGAAATCTATTCAACAAAAATCAAAAGATTAATATCCGGCTATGGTTTCTGGGATCATATAGGCCCTAACGATATAGGTTAGGTTTGGGTGGCGGTCCACTAGGACCAGCTATAGACACAAAAATGGTCCTTAGCCAATATATATAAGGTATGTAGCGTCAAATTACAATGACGAAATTTGTTCAACAAAAAACAATAGAAGGCATGTTGCATCAAATTTCAATGACGAAATCTGTTCAACAAAAACCAAAAGATTGATATTCGACTGTGGTTTCTGGGATCTCTATCACATAGGCCTTGTATATAAAATATCACATGGTCAATCCTAGGGGTTGGCGATATAAGTAACAGGCGATATATATAAGGCATGTTGCATCAAATTTCAATGACGAAATTCGTTCAACAAAAATCAAAAGATTGATATTCGACTATGGTTTCTGCGATCTCTATCACATAGGCCTTGTATATAAAATATCACATGGTCAATCCTAGGGGTTGGCGATATAAGTAACAGGCGATATATATAAGGCATGTTGCATCAAATTTCACTGAAGAAATATGTTCAACAAAAATTAAAAGATTGATATTCGACTGTGGTTTAAGGGATATCTATCACATATGCCTTGTACGTAAAATATCACATGGTCAATCCTAGAGGTTGGCGATATAAATAACAGGCAATATACATATGGCATGTTGCATCCAATTTCAACACGAAATCTATTCAACAAAAATCAAAAGATTAATATCCGGCTATGGTTTCTGGGATCATATAGGCCCTAACGATATAGGTTAGGTTTGGGTGGCGGTCCACTAGGACCAGCTATAGACACAAAAATGGTCCTTAGCCAATATATATAAGGTATGTAGCGTCAAATTACAATGACGAAATTTGTTCAACAAAAAACAATAGAAGGCATGTTGCATCAAATTTCAATGACGAAATCTGTTCAACAAAAACCAAAAGATTGATATTCGACTGTGGTTTCTGGGATCTCTATCACATAGGCCTTGTATATAAAATATCACATGGTCAATCCTAGGGGTTGGCGATATAAGTAACAGGCGATATATATAAGGCATGTTGCATCAAATTTCAATGACGAAATTCGTTCAACAAAAATCAAAAGATTGATATTCGACTATGGTTTCTGCGATCTCTATCACATAGGCCTTGTATGTAAAATATCACATGGTCAATCCTAGGGGTTGGCGATATAAATAACAGGCAATATATATATATTGCACGTTGTTTCAAATTTCAATGTCGAAATCTGTTTAACAAAAATCAAAATATTGATATTCGACTGTGATTTCTGGGATCTCTATCAGAAATGCCTTGGCGATATAGGTTAAGTTTGAGTGGCGGTCCACTAGGACCAGGCATAGACACAAAAATGGTCCGTAGCCAATATACATACGGTATGTAACGTCAAATTTCAATGACGAAATCTGTTCAACAAAAAACAAAAGATGGCAAGTTGCATCAAATTTCAATCATTAATCTGTTCAACAAAAATCAAAAGATTGATATTCGACGGTGGTTTCTGGGATCTCTATCACATAGGCCTTGTATGTAAAATATCGCATGGTCAATAATAGGGATTAGCGATATAAATAGCACGTAATGTATATGCGGCATGTTGTATCAAATTTCAATGACGAAATCTGTCCAATATTAATCAAAAGATTAATATTCGACTATAGTTTATGGGATATCTATTGTATAATTTCTATTGGATAATTCTTTGTTAGTTGTTAGTTGTTAAAGTTTCCAACCCTGTAAATGGTAGTTTAAGGCGCTGTGAATTGTACGGCCACCTTTTAGCAAAGATTTTAGTGCTATTCCTGTTGTGGCGAATGGTATTACCATTTGTCCAGTACCTCTATTAAAATGTATCAACATATTGTAAAGGTTTATCATACTGGATCCTCCTAGGCCAGCTAAGAAGAAACAGTTCCCTGATTAGTCTCGAAATCTACGTAAAGCGAAAGTAATATTTGTGAATGCTGTCAACTGCTGCCGATTCAAATTTCGAGTTTCTGTTTTCTTTTCTTTCTCAAATACGTTAAATTGTGTAGGAATATTTCGTGTTTCCGTTGATTGAGGTAGACCAGCACATTAAATTATATGTCGCTTCACTGTGATAATCCCGCAAAAAAACGCCAAATCCAACTTGAATTTATACGATTGCAGAAAACAAAAATGAATGCTAAAGCTTGCCTCATTTAGTATGATATTAAAAAAACTAATGCTCCATCTAAACATTTCTCCCAGCCTTCTTCTAAGTTCAACGAATTACGATGAAACGCTGCCTTGAAATTTGAATACTCAAAATAATTCACAATGATGTCGCCTGAGGAACGTGAAGTAGAATCAATCGCAAACAAAAACGAATCATTTGCTCTAACTGTGTACATTCTTCCAACCCTTTTTTGCCACGCTTCTCGACGGTACACGTGATAAGGCATTTTTATATACTGGAAATTAATTGTAAGTCTTGTGATTCCATTTTGACCGTCGATTTAAGCTTAATTTTCCCGACCTCCTTCAAAAGTAATACTCCGCTATTATGGAGGATGAACTTACAGTCTTATTATTACATACGATCTGTCGTACATTATTGCTGTCTCCAGCAAACATCATATTGCTTCTGGTGCATTCACTTATCTACAATCGATGTAATTGGCATTTTCATCATGAATTTAGCGTTGTTGTTCTTCGTTCGAGATATCAACGTTGGTGCACTAAAATCTCCTGTAAATATATTTAACTGCCTTCAATGATGCTAGTGACAATTCTATTTCAGTAGCAAGTACGTGTTATTATGGTACTGTCGGTTCGTGTTGACGCCGATACAAAGGATATTTTTTTATGTTTGCGATGGTCGTATCCTGGAATTCCTTAAGGAAGATTTTCTTAAATTTATTATTTTGCAAGCATGGATGCATCTTAAAAAGTAACTTAAGAAAGTTGAACAAAAACGGCGTACGAAGAAACACAGGAGATATTCTGGTCCAGATGCGCTATTGATTAAAGCGATAACAGATATCTCATACGCGGACATACTATGCAAGGTGAAGCTGGATCCTGATCTCATTAGCTTGGGGGAAAAGGTTAAAAATATCCGCAAAACTACATAAGGAGATCTTTTGTTAGAGCTGCAAAACACTGAAGACCAAAAAACTACTCTAGAATACCGAGTTAAGCTAGAGGGCGTTATTTTACAGGAGGCCGATATAAGATCTCTTACACACAAAGGTATGGTCGAAATCGAGTATATTGATGAGGTAACCACGGCGGATGAAGTGCGAGAGGCACTGGAAAAAAAGTTTGAGGACGCGAAAGGCGTGTTTGTTGTTAAGAAGTTAACAGCCGCGTTTCGTGGAACCCAAGTTGCTGTGGTTAGCTTTCCCTGCAGTTTAATGGGTAAAGCCATCACTGAAGGCAAAATTTGAATCGGATGGGTATCCTGTACCATGCGAGAGAAGATAGTACTCAAAAAATGCTTCAAATACTTGCACAATGGACATCTGGCACAGAGGTGTACCAGTCAAACAGACCGCTCAAAACTCTGTTGTAAGTGCGGTGAAGAGGGGCATATTGCAAAAGCCTGCAAAAAGGAGCCAACATGCATAGTGTGTCTTGAGAAAAAAGATTATATGGGCAATGCCAAGCATGTTACGGGAAATTTCTAGTGCCCGATATACAAGAAGGAATTACAAAAAACACGAAGATAATGATTTTGTTACAACTTAATCTTAATCATTGTGAAGCGGCACAAGACCTGCTCGATCAGGTGGTGCATTAGATTGGATGAGATATTGCCATTGTACAGGAATAATATAGAAACCGCGATGATGCTATTTGGGCAGCTGACACAAGTGGTAGGGCTGCTATTTGGGCTTGCGGTCAACAAGCGTTCCAAAACACTTTCTGGAAAGAACTTGGCTTTGTCAGAGTTAAAGTTGATGGTATTCATTTGTACAGTTGTAAAGCTCATCCGAGTTCGTCATTGGAGGTTTTTCGAAGTTTACTTGGATCGATTGGTGAAGGACGCACGAGATCGACACCCTGTGTTTATGGGTGACTTCAATGCTTGGGCTGTTCAATGGGGCAGCAGAGTGTCAAATTATCATGGTGTGGCTTTATTGAAAGCTTTTGCCACATTGCACATTGAGCTGCTAAACACAGGTAGTGCGGCAACGGCAACGCTAACCCCATAGTTGACCTTACTTGGGAGTTGCATGTTGAGTTAAGGCGTTACTTGGGAGGTGAGTAAACGATATATACACAGCGACCATCAGGCGATAATATGCCAGCTTTACGGTGTTACTCTTCAAGGAAATCAAACCAAATATAGCATATATACAGGGTGGAGCATAAAACACTTTGAGAAGGTATGTTCTTATGCTAGAAAACGTAAGTATCTCGGGAGTAGCTGAAAACAAGGTTCACAAGTTATAAGGTGTATCACAAACGCGTGTGATGCGGCAATGCCTGGAAGGATAGGGAATACCCGTCGTAAAGCTGCTTATTGGTAGAATGAGGGAATTGCGAGTTTACGTCGTAAGTGCTTCAGGACGAAACGAAGGTACCAGCGTCTTAGGGGCGAGGTAGCAAGAATCGGCGACAAGCTTACTGCAGTGCTCGATTGGAACTTAAAACCACCATTAAACTGAGCAAACGACAATGTTTTAGTGAGCTTTGCGAAGAAGTTGATCGCGAGCCGTGGAGTCGGCTATACAAAATAATCATGAAAAATGTGAAAGCAGTAATTTTAACTCTCCTACATGCCCAAACATGATGTACAATATCGTAACTTCGTTGTTCCCGCAACAGGGACACACACCGAATACGGAATCAATGGCACTAGATGGTAATGTAAGAAGGTCAAGTGTCAAAATCGATGAAGTGGTCGAAGCTGCTAGTCAATTTGGCAATAATAAGGCACCTGGGCCTGATAACATCCCGAATTTGACACTCAAATTAACAACCCGAACGATACCAGAGCTGTTTGCTAATTGTCTTCGAGTCATGGCTATGCGAAGGCGTGTTTCCTGCGAGGTGGAAAAAGCAAATGCTATTGTTGTTACCAAAAGGCAAAAAACCCCCTGAAGATCCGTCGTCATACAGACCCTTATAGATGCTCGACACTGCGGGTAAGTTACTGGATCGAGTGATTTAGGGCAGAATACAGAAGGCAATTGTACGCACCGGTGACCTTGCAAAACTTCAATATGGCTTCATAAAGGCACTCTCAACAATTGATGGTGTTAATCTCATTAAGGGTATTGCACAAAATGCAATTTCCAGGAGCAGATGGAATGGAGGTAACAAGCAATATTGTGCAATTGTTACGTTGGATGTAAGAAATGCATTAAACATGGCAAGATGGGATTGCACATTGAGGGAATTACGTCGAAGGAAAGTTCCACGTTATTTGCTTAGTATTAAAAAAGACTATTTCCATGACAGGATTCTTCTATATAAAACGGATGGTACAAAGGAATACAGTATCACTGGAGGTGTGCCTCAAGGTTCTGTACTGGGTTCACTGCTGTGGAACATAATGTACGATGGCGTGTTCAGGATCCGAATAGCTGAAGAAGCCAAGGTGATCGGTTTTGCTGACGATATTCCTATTGTAGTAGTTGCGAAATACAAGGAAGAGGTAATCCGGATATGTAATGAGACTATACGTACAATCCGCCACTGGTAACAATCTGTTGGCTTACAATTGGCTGAGCAAAAGACCGTATCAGTACTAATTACTAGCAGGAAGGTTAAGAAGACCATAAATTTGGAGGTAAGCGAATTTGATATCATTTCGCAACCAACAATTAGTTATCTGGGTGTCACCATTGACACCAGGGTATCGATTTTGGTCGCAAAATGAGGATTGAGGATTGAGAATTTTGTATATGTACACGGCGTATAATATACATTTTGCTATTGTGCGCCGTCAAATATTTTTATTGTATTAGTGTGTTTTCTCATGATGGTAAGTATCAAAAATAAGCTAAGCGGGTGAAATCGGTTCAACTTTTTTGTTGCTGCCGCTCGCCTTGAGTTATTTTTCCCTACCTTTTAACACGAGGAATTCATGTTTTTCTATCTATTGTTGTTGTAAACGAGACATTCATTTTACTTCGTTACCAAAAATCCAAAACAATATACGCAATCAATTGCTCGTGGTGATCTTCAATATAAAAAACAAAAAGCAGCATAAATAAATGGTTTTTAATTTTTACATTCTTCGTCGACCACATTCATAATATTTTTAACTTTTTTTTTTTTTTTTTGAGTTATGTGAGAATAAACATTTGAAAAATCAAAAACAAAAATTCAGTGTTATCTCATGCGCACGAAAGGAATGTTGTTCATATTTTTATTTCCAGTAATTTTCTGCAAAATTTTAAACTTATAAAATTGTTAATTGAAAATGATTTAAAGATAAATAAATTTTAACTAAAAATGGAAAATAAGTCAAAAAAATATTTAATAACTATAATTTTATTAATAATTTTAAAATGATGAAAAATCACACGACGTACATCCACCCTTTCCTGTGCTTGAATTAACACTAAGCCAAAATAACTAATTTACTTCTTGTATTTACCACATTATATTTTATATCCCTCTTTTTTGCGTCATTTTATCTCTCTTATTTGCATCATGTAAAACAAAAAACTTAAAAAAACGCCCATTAGGCACTGTCAAATGTGCGTATTTTTTAGTTTTTTGTTTAATATAACATGGCAAAAGGTTTTTTTGTTTAACATCGGATGAGAGGGATAATGTGAAAAATATAAGAAGTAAATTAGTGATTTTAACTCTTAGTGTTAATCCAAGCGCAGGAAAGGGAGAATGCACGTCGTGTAATTTTTCTGACTTAAAATTATTAATAAAATTATAGTTTATAAATATTTTTGTGACTTATTTGCCTTTTTTAATTAATATTTATTTATCTTTAAATCATTATTCAATTAACAATTTTATTAGTTTTAAATTTTGCAGAAAATTACTGGAAATAAAAATATGTACAACCTTTCGTACGCATGAGATGACACTGAATTGTTTTTTTTAATATTTCAAATGTTTATTCTCTGTTTTTCTCTATTCTTTGGACACCAATACAATTTACCAATACTATTGCCTTCCGGTAATTCTCAACTCAATCCTCAAATTGCGACCAAAATCGCTGTCCAGATTAAACTTCAAGGAGCATATGAAAACCGTTGCGTGAGGGCCGCTACAGTGAATAACGCACTGTCCCGAATAATGCCAAACACAAGTGGAGCAAGAGAAAAACGAAGAGTGCTATTGGCTAATGTTGTCTCATTGATCATGTTATATGGAGCTCCGACTTGGGCGGATGAAGCGAAAACCTCGTTTGGGCGCAAGATTATTTCCGTCTATCGACTCAGCGCTTTGAGAGTGATCTGCGCGTTTCGGACAGTTTCGGATGACACAGTGTGTGTTATTGCAGGAATGCGTTCCATAGAAATGCTAGCTAAAGAACGTAAAAAAGTATACGCAGAACGTGGAAGCGATACAAATGCTAAGACAACACGGAAGCTTGCTCGCGACACAACTATGGTCGAGTGGCAAAATAAATGGAGTCGATCAAACAAAGGACGATGAACGTACCGTTTGATCCCGCAACTAACAACTTGGATGAACAGGAAGCTCGGCGAAGTCGACTAATTCCTCACCCAATTCTTAATAGGTCATGGCTGTTTTAGAGAATACTTGTAACATGACGACAGTCCATATTGCCCGACATGCACTGGTGTAGTGGAGAATGTCGGACACATATTTGTCGAATGCCCATGATTTGAAGATACGCGTCAGATGCTCGATGAAATCATGCGGCCGCACATTACTCCCGAGAATGTGTTGAATGCCATGTTAAAATCTGAGGAGAATTGAATTGCTGCTAGTGAAATTATCTATGAAGTGATGAAGCAACTTAGGAGGCTCGAAAGGGAGAGGTGCGGTAATCGATCCGTGCCAATCGCCGATGATTAGAAGGGCACCATTGATGAACGCCTGCCTCGCGAAATAATGTCTAGCGATGGTTCCGCGGGTATGGCACGGATATTGGAGGATGGTTTTAGTTGGTAAAAATCCAACAGTCTTACAGGTCAATTTCGGTTCGCATGTAAGCTCTTTTAAAGATCTCCTCCTCCACCAAAAAAAAATAAATAAAAAATGACAGACTGACAGACCCATAGACTGACAGAATGACAGACTGACAGACTGACAGACTAAAAAACTGACAGACTGACAGACTGACAGACTGACAGACTAACAGACTGACAGACTGACAGACTGACAGACTGACAGACTGACAGACTGACAGACTGACAGACTGACAGACTGACAGACTGACAGACTGACAGACTGACAGACTGACAGACTGACAGACTGACAGACTGACAGACTGACAGACTGACAGACTGACAGACTGACAGACTGACAGACTGACAGACTGACAGACTGACAGACTGACAGACTGACAGACTGACAGACTGACAGACTGACAGACTGACAGACTGACAGACTGACAGACTGACAGACTGACAGACTGACAGACTGACAGACTGACAGACTGACAGACTGACAGACTGACAGACTGACAGACTGACAGACTGACAGACTGACAGACTGACAGACTGACAGACTGACAGACTGACAGACTGACAGACTGACAGACTGACAGACTGACAGACTGACAGACTGACAGACTGACAGACTGACAGACTGACAGACTGACAGACTGACAGACTGACAGACTGACAGACTGACAGACTGACAGACTGACAGACTGACAGACTGACAGACTGACAGACTGACAGACTGACAGACTGACAGACTGACAGACTGACAGACTGACAGACTGACAGACTGACAGACTGACAGACTGACAGACTGACAGACTGACAGACTGACAGACTGACAGACTGACAGACTGACAGACTGACAGACTGACAGACTGACAGACTGACAGACTGACAGACTGACAGACTGACAGACTGACAGACTGACAGACTGACAGACTGACAGACTGACAGACTGACAGACTGACAGACTGACAGACTGACAGACTGACAGACTGACAGACTGACAGACTGACAGACTGACAGACTGACAGACTGACAGACTGACAGACTGACAGACTGACAGACTGACAGACTGACAGACTTGACAGACTTGACAGACTGACAGACTGATCGAATATTTTTTTGTCGAGTTAATTTTTTCGATTTTTTTAAATCGAGATTTTTATTTTAAATATTTTTTTTTGCTTTCGATCAATGAATTTCATTCAAGATTTTTGTAAGGCCGATATTGTTTTCCGAATTGATTGCCGATATTGATTTGAAGCAAATAAAGTATATCTTGCTGGTATGTGCAAGATGTCAGATCTTATTCTGTCTAATTCATTACAAATGGGTTGTCAATGTCAAGAACTGTAAACAAATTTTTCTTTTATTTTTCACATCGGATTATAACCCTTCCATGTAGGGTTAAGTCTAATTTCTTACATTTACACATGACATAGCTTCCAGATAATCTCTAAAACAAGCCAACCCAAAATTACACCAATAAATCAATATACCAGGCGGTGTCATTCAATTTGTGTAAATATCATTAACACTTTGTCAATCCATTTTATAAGTATATTTGATGGGTCTGTGTGACGAACATCATTGTACATAATTTTTCTAACATTCAATCAATGGTATATTAGTGCACGAGTGGTCATCTTTTTCGACCAACACACAAAATTAAACAAAATTATGTATCGTGTCGGACTGATTTCATTCTTTAGGTCAACATGATGTTATTTCTAATATAAGTAGATCTCTTTAAGCACATAAAAATGGTAAATCTACACATATAGATATTGGTGTGTCCTGTTTGGTTTTAATTGAAAATTATAAGACGAATGACCATTACTAATTGGTATTGACATTATATATTGTATACTGGACCAACAAAGTTTTGTTGTTTATGGATTTGTAAACATAGTCTCCTGTCTTCCTTTTGTCTACGATACAACGTACGTCGTCTATGGGTACTCATTATCATTATTAACATTGTTTGTCTGAATCTTATTGTGTGTTGTGAAAAATCTTTATTAGTTTTTTTGATATTTGTTTGTGGGTAATTTATGGGATGAATACATTCTTCCTTTTTTGTATGGAGTATGGCTATAACGATATAAAGAAGAGGAGATTTGTGTTTTGTTCAAATTAAAATTTAATTCTTTGGATCAATGAATATTCAAGTGATTTTCGATTTCAATGCATTATGTACGTTCACAATAAATACTCGTTTGATGGGATAATTAAAAATGTTAATATTATGGACAGTGTTGTGGACAGTTTTAATTATAAAAATTAAGTATGTATACATGAAAATTATTTATTTAAAGATATTTAATTTTTTATCTACTGGTAGATTTCATATTTTGATTGTCTTAATTGACATTTCATTATTTTAAAATGACCTTTTGTATTCCACCCACTTTTATAAAATAAAATTTCAGAAAATCTTAACTTTTGACAGTTTTTATATGTTAATTTGATTGATCACTTTGTATCCGTTTTACATTTTGGTTTTCCATAATTTCCGTTTTCACATAACGAAATATTTTCTGGGTGACGCTTGATAAAATCAGAGTGTATTGATGACTTTTAGGTAATAGTAAATACAATTTTATTTCAGTAAAACAAGGGTTGTTCAATATTTCAATTCGAAAAAGATAATTGATGGGCGGAATAATTTAAAAACAAAAAAAAAATTGTTTTATGATAACGCAAAAAGTTATCTATCTACACGAATACAATACAGAAACTATTCAATCATCTTATGGTTATACGATTATAATCAAGAAGCGTAGAAGAAGGAGAAAAATTAAATTACATTTTGTTGAATATACATATAATATTCTATTCACTGTATGATGTACATCTATGTACGTACATAATACTATCGTAGATTGAGGAAGTCGAGAAAATTGATTTCATAAAATAGTTAAATTTATCTTTCTTTACAGCATCATTCGTGTACTATGCTGTACATTGAAATGGAAACAATGGAAAAATCTGATTTTAACACGGTTTAATTAAAAATGGGAGTTTCCAACACAATATCGAAAACATTTTTCCGATGCAAACTAAACACAAAAATGTGGAAAATGCTCCAACATTCTTTTTGTTTTATTTTAATAAAAGGTGCGATGTAAAAATTCATTTCTGGACAAAATGGAATGGTAAATTTTGGTGTGATACCTCCCTTTTATTTTATATAATTTTATTCCAGGTCTGCAAGAAACTTACTATACATTTTTGTATAATTTTAAAATTTTAATTGCATCCACAAAAATATATACACAACTTTATGCTCATTTTAGTCTGGTTCTGGTTCACTAATAAAATTGGAAATGTTTTTCTGGTAACGAAAAAAATAAAAAATTATTCAGAATGACGTTTCGAAATATAAATTTTTATTTTAATATGTGTACACGAAACAAAGATATAGCGAATATCTATAGGTATGGACTTGAATTTTAAATTAAAATACATATAAAGGAATTGTGTTACAATTTTTTATTTGTCTAATATATTTTAATTGGATGTGATTAAATTTATGGTCGCTACTTGCTGTTCTGCTACTCTGCACACGATTAAGAAGATATGTTCGTGGAATTCAATAAATATGTAAAAGTATAGTTGAAACAGATAAGGAAGCATTGGGACCAATGTCATCATATTTACAGTGGTATGCTGAAACTCAAAGCTCTCAGAAAGCTTGTTCAAATTTTGAATAAAACTTTGATTTATTTTGAACACTTTGCGACGACTTTACGCAAACACTTTAAGACAAGACTTTTTAATTAAAATTATAATTTTGCGGCGTACCTTCATTTAAATAACGTTTAAGCATGATTCTATTCAACAATTTTCAAATAGTTTGCGAGGACGTAAAGGCAGTCATGATTAAAACTCTAAAACATTTACAACAATAAATAATAGGTAAGGACCATCTGAACCAACTTTGAGCTTGTAAAGTGTTTTTAATTGTAATTTTAATATTTTTGATTTCAACTAGATGTTACGAACTAAAGGCACGTTCAGAAATTAGTTATGTACATTTATTTTAGAGTCAATTAACATTTTTTATTGATAATTTCGATCATTTTTAATAATTATTTGTAGAAAACGTATAAACGTTTGCTATGCAGCTGAGTGCCTCAATCCTACCACTTTAAACAATTAAAGGTGACTAAAAAAAAATGTAAATAACTCATTTCTAAACGCGCCGGAAGTACGTATCGCCTATAGTTAAAATGAAAAATATTAAAATTATAACTACAACACGTGACAAGCTCAAGATTGGTTCAGAAAGTCGGTAGTTAGTAAATATAAAGGATACATTTTCAAGAAATCACGTTGATGACATATATAGGTTAAGGAGCATGAAAATTGAACTTCTGGAGAATTTCAGTCAATACAAGAGTTTAAAATATCGCGAACTAAAAAGGTGGTAGCTATACATATCGTCTATGATTCGTTTTGTGCCTTAGAGGATAGGGCTGTGGCTCCCCAAAATACTAAATAGCAAACTTTCGAAAGCAGCTTTGAATTGAAGCCTTTACGCAAGGATGAGAGGAAAATGTGATAATTGTTTCAAAAATATGGATATTTATATTAATAATTACATTTCTCTTTCACATCATGGGATAAGACTTTTAATTTTAACGTTTTTATATTTTCACAGAATTCGTTTAGATTGCTTTACTTTAACCGGTTTTGATTTCTCTAACAGTAATGTCTTCACAAAGGTGCCCAAGCAAAGTATATTCATATTTTCAATGTACAAGATAAAATAGCTTGAAAAATTCAGGATTGAGTGAAAATTTAAGTAAGCAGCCGCCACTTCTTAAAATACAAACCTTTATCTGCAATATTCCTTAAATTATATAAGAACAATATGAAAAGAACGGGTTGGTAGAAATCATTAGGTTAGGTAAGGTTAGGGTGGCTGTCCACTAGGACCAGACCTAGACACAAAAATAATCCGTAGCCATACCACGTATAATTGTTTCCTCCAACTCATTGGAACCATTTTGAGCTTTTACCAAGGCGCTGGATACTCCTGACGTCCATCCTACACAGGTCCGTCAAGTCCTTGAAGAGCGGTGTCCCTAGAAACTTTAGTCTGTTTCGTGCCAGACGAGGGCAGGTGCAAAAAAAATGAAGTACTGTCTCTTTCTCTTCTTTTTCCTCGCAACTACGACAGTAGTCATGTGAGAAGACACCAAGTCTACTCGCATGCATCCCTATGACACAGTGTCCCGTAATCACTCCAACAACCATACTGATCTGACTTCGCTGAAGTGAGATCAGCTGTTTAGATCTCGCCAAGTCCAAGTCTGGACAGACCTGCCGAGTCATTACGCAAGAGGTGGTACTTTACCATCTGTCATTCGTCAGCTTGCTAGCTTCTTACTGAAGCAGCAGTGTTCTGAGAAGTGGTCTGTTGTGCCACGTCGAGCCAGTTCATCGGCGTTTATATACCCTGAACTTATGAAATGTCCTGGCACCCATAAAATGTGGATGTTTAACTGATCTGCCATCTCGTTAAGAGATGAGATACAGTTCTGGAGTACTTTCGACGTCAGGAGAAGTGATTGAAGCGCTTTAATGGCAGCCTGACTGTCCGTATATATGCAAATATCACAAACTGATGTTACATTATACCTCAACCAGTCTACGACTTCCTTTATGGCAGTTACTTCAGCTTAAAAAATGCTACAATAGTGCGGGAGACGGAAGGAGAGATTTAACAGAAGTTCCTCGCAGAACACTCAAGCCCTCGACGTTTCCGTCCCGTTTTGAACCATCAGTGAAGAAGTATATAATTCCTGGTTCCAAAACTGCATCCATCATCCAGTCCTCCCTGGATGGAATCCTATTCCGGAACTTTGTGTCAAAAGAAAGTGACGGGGCAGTATAGCCGGAGATCTTGGGAATTTGTTTGTTGCACAAAACAGATGAGTTCCCCGTATTGTTGCAGGTCCACATTAAGATGGATTTCAGTCGATTGGCAGTACAAGTTGCCAAGTGTTTTCCCAATATATCTAGAGGAGTCAAAAATAGCAGGGACTCTAGTGCCTGAGTGAATGTGCTTCTCAGTGCACCACTGATCCACAGAGAGAATGTTATGTGAACTTTTGTCAACAGCTTTTGGTTGACAGTTTTGTCCAGAGCAGGCCACCACACTATTACCCCATACAAGAGATACAAGAGTATAGGTCTGACTACTGCGGTATGAAGCCAATGTACGATGCTGGGCTGCAGCCCCTATCCAGTCCCAAAGGCATTTTTGCAAGAGTATAGCGCTACCGTAGCTTTCTTTACCCTTTCCAGAATATTAGGTTTCCAATATAATTTGCTATCCAAAACGAGACCCAGAAACTTCGCTTCAACTGTAAAAGTCAAGCTGAACCCATTTAAAGTGGGAGGATCGATGTGAGGAAGTTTATATTTGTTAGAGAAGATAACCAATTCGGTTTTGTTTTCACATTCAGCCCACAGCCATTGGCCCATAACGAAAGAGTGTCCAGGGCATTTTGCATAAACTCACTAAGGGTGCCGGGATATTTACCACGGACACCAATAGCAACATCATCCGCATAGGCAACCACCCTGAAGCCACCGTCCTGTAGGTAAGCTGATACTAGCCAGAGGTTTCGTTTATTGACCTCAATGCTGACCGCTGCTACATCTCCGTTACTTAAATTTAATAGCAGAAAACAACTAATGGTATTTTTAATGAGAATGCACGACCAAACCTAACCTTCTCTTTTCGCGTGCATTAATCTATAATAGGAAGGCTTGAGCCCAAGTATTCGGTCTTCAGTGACCCAAGATTCCTTGATCCAAACGATATCTGTCGCTTCTTTCCCAATTTTTAAAATTAGAGCAGCTGATGCTGCCTTAGAGTGGTGAAGGTTGACTTGAAGAAATGTCAGTGTCATCTCTACAGCCTCTTCTCCACCACAGTAACATCAGAGTCATCCCCTGATGAGAGATCCTCTGAGAGCCACTTTAAAGATTTCATGGACGTTGGCATCTCCGTGTCCGTGGAGCGAGTTTGTGCTTGGCTGGCTACCTCCGCGCACACACATGAGCTATCAAGCACCGCGGTATTTTCTGAGGATGACTTCGGAGCCTTCGGCTTGTCCGCGTCCTTCTTGTACATCTTGAGTGTCACTGCACTGAAACCATAGTTGATTAAACCGTTGGTTTTTTCCAGTGCAGTCAGTGACCCCCTGTTTAAGGTGATAACTGCTGATCTATAGTCAGCCTTTGCCTCCTCGAGCTTGGCAACTTTCCAGTTGTGCGTTGGCAACTCCGAGTTGCCAACCTGCAACAACTGAAGTATCACCTTCGGATCACTAGGCTCCGAAGGGATATACACCCTAGCTCTTGGTCTGCAGGGGATCTCCTCTCTATCAATTACAGCAAGGCTGGCTCCGGCCCATACCTCGCCAAGTCCCACGGCTTCCTCTAATTTGCGGGCATGACACTGCCATTCTCTTGGGATTTGTCAATAACTGCCACAATCAGCTGATCCTTGAGGACCTTGTTAAAAGGCCTCATAGTGGTAGAATTGAGTTTTGTCCGCTTTGCTATCTTAGGAATTTCTTCCTCAGATCTATTTCTTTTAAACTGTGATCCAGCTGAAGGGCTTTCCAACATTTTCTCGATGACTTCTTTTGCCCACGCAAGCGACACGTGGAGGAAACACGAGCGCTTGTGGAAGTTGCAAGTTACGGAGCTGGCCTCAAGTACCAACTTTAATCCCCAGCAACTCCACCCCCCCCCCCACCTCACTTCAACGTGATACACTCAAATATCTCGGAAAATTAGCACTTTCAAATTAAAATATTCTGTTGGGGAAATACCTTAATGCTAAAATTAGTACCCCCTCCCCTGCTCCTTGTAGGTGGGGCGGGGTGTAACTTTGAAATTAAAATATGAACTTCTATTTTTTATTGCAGATTCCGATTTTACAGCTAAGAAATACGTAGGATTTTACTGAAACACTTTTTTCGATTTATCATAGATGGCGCTATAATTGACGATATTCAATTTTCAGCCAACACATCAATTTCAATATTTTCTCCAGTGACTGTTGCTGAACGAGTCCATTTTTTCGGTTGAACACTTCTATCAGTAATAAATTGTTTGACAGTACGCTGAAATGACGCCCATGACCGAATCCTACCCGGAAAACGCGAAGCGTAGAGAGTGACAGCATCTCAGTTTAAGACTAACTTCAAGTATTATTTTTCGCTTATTTTCATTTATATTTCGCACTTTCACTCATATTTAGTCATTTTCACTCATTTTTTAAATTTATTTTTCACTCAAATATTCACCAATTTTGATCATTTTTCCTGCATATTATTGCACCAATATTTCACTAATATTATGTCATTAATCTGATATTTTGATAATTTTTAAAGTGAGCTTTCAGCTTTTTAAATTATTTTTATTAGTTAATTAAGGGACAAGCGGCTTCAATTTTTATTTATAACGAATATTAGAATAGTAGGACATATTCCAAATTATTCTCTTCAGAAAATACAAATCAACGCAATATTAAGTCAATAATGAAAACATTTTGTAATTGTTCACTCATTTTTTACTCTCTTTCACTCTTCTCTTTACTACCGATTATTAAAGTATTGTTACCGATTGTTGACGAATTTTTATTTACTTATCAGCAATTTTTAATTTTTTACCCAATTTTTACATAGAACTATCTCTCTCATTGAACTTTTAAGCACATAAAGGTAGCGAAATACAAAATAAACCAACTTGTAGAGAAAGAAGTCCATTTAAAGTAAATAATCTTACGAGACGGATGGGACCATCAAGGCCAGCTAGGCGGAATCTACCTCTAAAACAACGTTTCGGTGGCCATCTTCGGACGTTCATGGGCTTGATAAGATCTAGTGACTAATTTAGATGAATTAAATTCTACTGACTAAATTAAAACAATATAATAAAACCAAAATCACTGCTACGGATTACAAAACAAAGGTATGCCCTAACCGGAATCATCTCAACTAAACTGTTCTTCAAGATTGGAGGCTATTTTGATTGCATAACTCCATTAGGTTTCAGCGGTGGCATAGTAGCATGAGATCTGAAGCTGTTTCTTTTTACTATATATAAACTATGGAATCTTATCATGATCCCAAATAAACAAATAAAATCAATTGAACAATTTTATCTAGAATTGTCGTCACTTAGCCATAAATTTGTTTCACTTATTTTGCATTTTTTTTAAACCACCTTTCACTGGTTTTACAACCGTTTAACATATATTTTTACTTTATCCCGCCTATTTTGCAATTTGTATCATCCAATTTTCACTCATATTCACCCATTTCTCATGAAATTTTCTCTCATTTGACAAAATATTTTACTCATTTTATTGTTGTCTAACACATTGTTTGATAGGAAATATACGAAATAAATTTAAATATCTGATTTTGCAGCATTTCCAAATGTTAATTCTGGAAAATGGGAAATTTAGTTTTCAATTTTTACAAAAATGTCCACACAAAGTGCATTCAAAGGCATTTTCTCTATAGGAAATACGGAAAGTGTCCGTATAACACTATTTAAGAACCTTTAACTAAACATTTATATTAAATTACTTCACCAAACACGTTTATTACCACACCAACATTCATGAGTAAATCATATTAATTTATTCACTAATCAAAATCCGATATAAATAATGCAAAGCATTCATCCGTTGATAATCCATAGCACACAAAAATTCCACAAAACCTTAAGAACATACCAAAATCCTCCCATATATCGGCAAAGCTTATACTACTTACGTACGCACGGTGATCACAAATCAAATGTTTGTTTTGTAATCAATTTCAATTAAATAATTCCATTAATACAGTAAATTATATTACATGCGAGTATGCAAGTAAATTTTATTTTTTTTTTTATCAAATTATCACTCAAATGGAAATTTTTATAAATCGAATGAATTTTCACGGAAAATGGGAAATCATTTTTTTTTTGTTTGATTCATGTCTCGAACCAATCAAAATCATATTTTGGTTGTTGTTGTATATTGATGCATTTTATATTTTATCCTAAAGACGAATACATTTTATTTTGATGGAATTATGACACGTGTCTATTGTTGTATTTTTACTTAGAAGTCACGTGTATTAATAATGACCAAAAGGAATAATAATAATAGTAATAGCAATAATATTAACAATATTAAAATAAACATTTTGTTGTTGCTGTTGTTTTGGTATTATAGTTTATATTTGTTACTTTTGTGTGTACACGAGATAATATTCGAGTTTATTGATAACACATAATTTTTTTGGTTTTCTTTTTTTTTTGTATTCGGGGAAATTGATGAGTGTCGAAAAAGGATCTTTACCCGATTTTAATAACAATAATAATAACACAGTGATAATAATGATGAGTGTTATCGGTTGGTTTGTTTAGTCTGCATGCGTTTATTTAATTTTTGGTTCTGGTCAATTTTATTGTAATCAATTTTTGGTTCTCAAACAATTAAGCATGGTCAAGTAAATTATACATCTACACGTATACGGACACAATAGATCAATAGCTGTGTAGTAGACATAATAATCATTTTTCACATCGGACATGGGTTGAGAAATGTAATTGATAAATTTGTTAAATTTTTTTTTATCTGTTTACGACGAAATTTTATATACGAATATGGGAACACTTTAATGGAAATAGCAAATGATGTAAGTGTCTAATTTTCCGGAAATGATAGCAATTTTACATAAAAAAATGTGATACGGGTTTGATTATTAATTGTGTGAATAATACGATTTTTTGTTTATTTTATTGAGGGGGTATCGAAAGTAGGATTTATTTTAAATCACACTGTTCTTGTTCTAGGACAAATTGTTATTATTTCGAATGATAAGTAATTAGCCCTTTTGCCTTTTGTCTTCAAACTTTCAAACTTTCTCATTATTCGGTTCTTCTGACTGGAATAAGGCAATTGACATATGGTCGATCATGCAGTGTGAGACAAAGTAACAATTATGTAAAATGTCTCCATTGCTTGAAATAATTTCTGTGAGCTGTTTCGGGATAACGATCTCTGAGACACAGTTTGCTTTTAATACCTTAAGCAGTAGCCAAATCGATGAACGAATACAAATTTCATATCAATCACAAGCCATTCGAAATGAATAATTGCTGTATGTGTGATACTGTAGAACTGGAGAAATTTTTTGTTTGTGCTAATGCGTGTAAATGCATTATACACAGTAAATGTGTCGGGGTTGATTACCTAGTAATTGACGTTATTGCTAGTATATCAAATTTTTCATGGACATGCAATATGTGTGAAAATCGTTCGGACGTTCATAATGCAAAAATAGCTACAATTATTGCTGATCTGGATAAATTAAAACAATGGATACCGCCTTCATATCAAGATAACCGTAATGTAGTAACGGGCAAAAGCATACCCACCATACCATCATCACCTTCATTAACATTACCTTCATCTTTATCGTCATCCAACCGGAATTCGATTCAAAAAAAGAAAAAAAAGCAGGGGTACCAGTATTAACAAAGAAAGATTACCTGCTATCACAAATGGAACTGGGCCATCAGCAAATACTCTGTCAAAAGATACAATTAATGATAATACCAGTAAGTAAGTAGCTGATATATCGTTGCAGTCAAAACGTAACAATAACTTAAACAATAATAATAATATTATTGGGTCATCAGTTGCAGTTGATAATGTCATTTGTGCAGCTGATGCAAGAAAATGGTTCTTCATTTCCCGCCTTCGGAATTCAACATCGGAAGCTGAAATTATGGAGTATATCAAGGGTAAATTTGATATTCACGATTTTCGTTGCCTTAAACTAAAGAATCTTTTTGAAATGGAGTATGCTTCATTTAAAGTGAATACTTAAGCAAACATGGTGAACAGATTGTTAGACGGAAATATGTGGTACTGGTTAAAGAATTTGTGAATCCGGATTTTTATCGCCAATTTTTTTAACGGAGCCGTCGCATACAGTCTCCAGTTTAGTTAATTTAGTATATTACGAAAAAATTATTAATAGTAATAACAGTAATAATAAAAATAATAATAATAATAACGATAATTCGAGTATTTATAATATTGATAATAATGGTGTCAAAAAAGTGGGTAATTATATGACTAACGATAAATATTGGTTTAATATATATTACCATAACACGGGTGGAATGTGCACAAAAGTGGATACATTTTTTACATCGGTTATGGAAGAAGATTATGACATCATAGTCATAACTGAGACATGGCTGGTTCCTGCTAAAAATAATGAGGAATTTTTTCCTGCATATTATATAGTTTTCGGCAGAGATCGGCATGAAACTGGAGAGTGTCTGGATGTTAGTGGTGGTCTACTAATAGCTGTAAAAAATCAGTACAAATGTCTACAAATTAATATTGCAACCGGTGATATTGAAATCCTTTTAGTAAAGGTAAAAATGGCCAAAGGAAATTTTTTCGTTTGTGCTACGTATGTTCCCGGGAAATCTACAAGTGAATAATTGGAAATAAGATTCAACCCAAAATGGAAGAAAATGATAGTTTGTGCATCGTGGGTGATTTTAACTTTCCAAACTTAAATTGGGAACGAATTGACGGAATACTTACACCGTTTGGTAACCGGTAATACTTCTTTTGTGATAGATTCATTTTTTGAAATGGGTCTAAGGCAACATAACGAAGTGCACAATCAGAATGACTCACTTTTGGATCTTGTTTTCACTGACGATAATTTACATCCATCAGTGCAATCTTGTAAAGACCTGGCTCGCTCATTAAGTATTCATTATACACCGTTGTTAATTAAGTTAAGTTTTTAATGTTTCTTTGATTTTAGAAATGGTGATTATGACTCTCTTAATGGATTTCTTGAAAGTATTTCCTAGGATTTCCTTTGTAATGAGAAGGACATTGAAATTATTACTAGCCGGTTTTATGAAATTTTGTATGCGGGGATGGATCTATTCATTCCAAAAATTGTAAGCAAACATAATTCGTATCGTGAAAAGTGGTTTAACAAAAAACTTGTAAATTTATATAACCGTAAAACCAAGGCACATAAACTGTATGAAAAGACGAACACATAAGCTGATTATGCATTATATTCTCACCTTCGGTATGAGTTTAAGGTTTTGAATCAATTTATGTATTGTAATTATTTGTTAGAAATTGAATCTGGTATCAAGTCCAATCCATCGTGTTTCTGGCATTATATTAACTCTAAAAGAAAATCTGTTGGTTATCGTTTACCTATGATCTAAATGCTGTTTATGAATTATTTGCAACGTTTTTCAAATCCGTTTATTCAGTCGAAAATGTTTTGACATCTCCCAGTGACCAAGTCTTGGTCAATAATCATATTCACGGTATTTTTCTTTTACGGGGGAACAAATCAAAATGGTTTTAGTTGGGATTAATAGTAAAATGTCTTTGGGCCCTGATGGTATTCCCTCACTACTCTTAAATAATTGCGCCGAAGCCTTAAGTGGCCATTTAGCATATTTATTTAATTACAGCCTTAGGCAAGGTATTTTTCCCCAGTGCTGGAAACCCTCGTATGTAATTCCAGTATTTAAATCGGGACCTAAAAATTCAGTTGAGAATTATATAGGAATAGCTATATTATCCGTTATCCCTAAACGTTTTGAAAAACTGGTAAAGGATTGAATTTATCTTAATATTAAAACCCTAGTTGTTCCCCTGGTACATCAACGACAACCAATCTTGCGGTATTTGTGAATGATGCGATATGCTGTTTAGAAAAAGGTGCCCAAGTTGACACTATCTATACAGATTTCAGTAAGGCCTTTGACAAAATTAATCACAAATTATTAATTGATAAATTGATTAAACGGAATCTAGTCTCAGCTAGTACGTATTGGTCAAAATTATTCTGAGAAGTTTGCAGTCTCATCTGGCGTTCCTCAGGGTAGCCATTTAGGTCTATTATTATTTATTCTATTTGTTAATGATATTGTTAAATGTTTTAAGTTTTGTAAATGTCTGTTATATGCAGATAACCTTAACATTTTCGCTACTATCCGAAATGGTGCAGACATTTTATTGGTATAACAGGACGTTAATCGGTTTAGTGATTGGACTACCGAAAATCGTTTAGCTCTCAATAACTCCAATTGTAAAACTATGTCATTTGGACGAATTAAGATATTAATTGTAGCTCCGTACAGTTTACAAAACGTGGAAATGTTACTCAGTTTATTGATTTAGGTGTTTTGTTTACAGATAACCTAAGTTTTACTAAACATATAGAAATGATTGTAGCTAGAACCGGCTCGATGCTCGGTTTCATAAAGAGACATGCTCGTCAATTTTCTGACCCATATACTCTCAAGACATTATATACTGCTTTTGTTAGGTCTATTTTGGAATACGCTGTAGTTATCTGGAGTTCTGGTTATAAAATCTTTAGCGATCGTATTTAGCGAATTCAAAAAAAGTTCTTAATATTTGCCCTCCGAAGACTTACAAGGTCAACTTCAGGATTTAGTTTACGTTCTTATACCGGTCGTTGTACACTTTTGAACATTCATAGTCTTGAATTCAGAAGAGAGATGATTCATGCAGTATTTGCTCGGGATGTAATTTGTGCTAAGATTGATTGCCCGGTATTGCTTGACTTATATTCATTTAACGTTTCTAAGAGAATACTTCATCCACGACAATTAAAACTGAGTATTGTTTTTCATCGTACGAATTGTGGAATTGATGAATCGGTCGCGCGTACGTCAAAATATTTTAACCAATATTCAGAACTTTTCGATTTTAACATTTCAGGGGATCTTTTTAAGAGTCGTATTCGAAATAATAATTTGTAACACGTTTTTATACACAAAATTATTGATATTGTAACCTATGCTAAATAATCTGTCAGAATGGTTTTTAAATTGAAAAATCAAACATCATGCTGTAATTAATTATTTATTTAAAAAAGGTTTGTCCGGACAAGAAATTCATATTGATATAGTTAAAGTGTTAAGCGAATCTCCTTGTTCATAAATTCAATTGTAAACTATTTAAACGTAGTCGTACAAGCATTTAAGATGCACCAGGTAGTGGACATTCGAAAACTGGATGAACCATAGAAATCATTGAGGAACTGCATGTTATTGTTCGTGAAGATCCAATTGTGACTACGGGTGAAATAGCTGATATAACCTAGCGCCATACACATCTCAGAGGAATGCGAATAGGACGTATTTTATTGAATGCAAAAGAAAATGGTTATTTTCGGGATCTTTCAAAAACACCCTATCACGCATTTGTGTGATGGAATAAATTTATTGGAGAGCCTCTGGACAAAGTCCATTGAATTGTTAGGAGACTATATTGAATACTAAAATATGTTTCATATCAAAAACATTATTTTTCTTTTTTCAGACTGGAAACTTTTCACTCAACCTGTATTCACATTCACCTTAATAATTTACGTTTCTGTTTTATATACAAAAATAAAAACATATTTGTTGTTTACTCGTGGACTAATATCACCAATAAAAAGAGTTTATATAATAAAACACAATATTTCACAATATGTGCATCCAGGGGGCTATAACTCGGGCACTTTCAGATCTGGGAGTGGATGAATCACTCAACGACTGGATGGATCAAATGCTAGGAGGCAGGATTATAAATGCCAGTTTTAGGAAATCCTCCGTCAGAAGATTTGCAAGCAGAGGTACACCATAGGGTGGCTTACTGTCCCCTCTACTTTGGAACTTCGTCATAAATGACCTGCTGCTGAGACTGGAGGACGGTGGCTTCAAAATAGTTGCCTATGCGGATGATGTTGCTAGTGGTGTCCGTGGTAAATATCCCGGAACCCTTAGTGAGCTTATGCAAAATGCCCTGGGCACCCTTTCATTATGGACCAATGGCTGTGGGTTGAATGTGAACCTACACAAAACCGAACAGGTTCTCTTCTCTAGGAAATCTAAACTTCCTCACATCAATCCTCCCACTTTAAATGGGTTCAGCTTGACTTTTACAGTTTAAGCGAAGTTTCTGGGTCTCGTTTTGGATAGGAAATTATATTGGAAACCTAATATTCTGGAAAGGATAAAGAAAGATACGGTAGCGCTATACTCTTGCAAAAATGCCATTGGGAAAGGATGGGGGCTGGAGCCCCGCATCGTACATTGGCTTTATATCGCAGTAGTCAGACCCATACTCTTGTATAGGGTAATAGTGTGGTGACCTGCTCTGGACAAAACTGTCAACCAAAAACTGTTGACAAAAGTTCATAGAACAATCTCTCTGTGGATCAGTGGTGCACTGAGGAGCACATTCACTCAGTCACTAGAGGCTCTGCTATTTTTGACTCCTCTAGATATCTTGGGGAAACAGTTGGCAGCTTGTACTGCCATTCGGCTGGAATCCATATTTATGTGGACCTGCAACAATATGGGGAACTCATCTGTTTTGTGCAACAAACAAATTCCCAAGACCACCGACTATACTGTCCCGTCACTATCTTTTGACACAAAGTTCCGGACTAGGATTCCATCCAGGGAGGACTGGATGATGGGTGCAGTTTTGGAACCAGGAGTTATAAATTTCTCTAATGATGGTTCAAAGCGGGACGGGAACGTTGGGGCTGGAGTGTTCTATCTCTCCTTCCATCTCCCCCACTACTGTAGTATTTTTCAAGCTGAAGTAACTGCCATAAAGGAAGTCTTAGACTGGTTGAGGTATAATGTAATATCAGTTTCTGATTTTCGCATATATACGGACAGTCAGGCTGCCATTAAAGCGCTTAAATCACATCTCCTCACGTCGAAAGTACTCCAGAACTGTATCTCATCTCTTAACGAGATGGCAGATCAGTTAAACATCCACATTTTATGGGTGCCAGGACATTTCATTAGTTCAGGAAATATAACCGTCGATGAACTTGCTCGACGTGTACAACGGACCACTTCTCAGAAAGCAGAAAGTATATAGAAATGTCTCTTGCGGTATGCAATTCTGCTTCAGGAAGAAGCTAGCAAGCTGACGAATGACAGATGGTCAAGTATCACCTCTTGCGTAATAACTCGGCAGGTCTGGCCAAAATTGGACTTAGCGAGATCTAAACAGCTGATCTCATTTCAGCGAAGTCAGATCAGTGTGGTTGTTGGATTGATTACGGGGCACTGTCTCATAGGGAGGGTTGTTCTCATAAGTAGACTTGATGTCTTCTCACATGACTACTGTCGTAGTTGCGGGAACGAAGAGGAGAAAGAGACACTACCTTATCTTCTTTGCACCTGCCCTCGTCTGGCACGAAACCGACTAAAGTTTCTAGGGGCACCTCTCTTTAAGGACCTGACGGACCTCTGTAGGATGGACGTCAGAAGTATCCAGTACTTTGTTAAAAAATCAAAATGGTTCCAATGAGTTGGAGGAAACAATTATACGTGGTATGGCTACTGGCCGTTTTTGTGTCTATGCCTAATGATTTTTACCAACTCGTACTTTTCATATTGTTTTTTATATAATTTAAGGAACGTTGCAGATAAAGGCTTGTATTTCAAGAAGTGGCGGCTGCTTACTTAAATTTCCACGCAATCCTGATATTTTCAAGCAATTTTAACTTATACTTTGAAAATATGAAAATAGCTTACTTGGGCGCCGTTGTGAAGACATTACTGTTAGATAAATCAAAACCGGTTAAAGTTAAGCGATCTAAACTATTCTTAATTCTATACATTGAATTTTGTGAAAATATAAAAACGTTAAAATGAAAGGGCTTACCCCATGATGTGAAAGAAAAATTTAAATATTAATATATTTTTGAAACAAATATCACATTTTCCTGTTATCCTTGCGTAAAGGCTTCAATGCTAAGCTGCTTTGGGGAGTTCGCTATTTAGTATTTTCTGGAGCGGCAGCCCTATCTCTAAGGCACGTAGCGAATTAAAATAACTTTTGAAGAGAATTTTATAATTAAAAATCTTGATTTTTGGGAGGAGAAATACTCAAAACAAAATTCTTATTGGAATGAACTGAGTGATTTCCTTCCGTTAAGCTTCTAACAAAAATGATTCAAACGTCCAAACAAAAAATGGTTTTAAATTCCCATTATAACGTAATTGAATGAGTGTTTCTATGTATAGCTAAGAAGAAAAAGTTTTTTCGAAACAGAGGATTTGGAATCTTGTTAATGACAGTTTTGCACTTAAGATATTGAGTATTTTCTATTAATGGGCCATTAACAAGCACTCTCAGAGATTTGGGCAAGTTTTGGCTATATAGGTCATATCAGCCAAGGTACGGGGCACATTATCCAGAAGAAGTTTTTTCGAAACGGAGGATTTGGAACCCTGTTAATGGCAATTTTACATTTAAAACATTTAGACAAGAAGGGGAGTCGCAACAACTTCAACAATAACGTCAAGCAGCATTTACTATGGTTAGTACAAATTTGGATGTCCGCATGGGAACATGATAGTAAACAAATTTGGGTGTCCGCATGGGAACATGATGGTGGAACAAAATCTCGCCCTACCCCAACCACCGATGGAAAAAATAGTAACAATTAATTAAGTTCCGATTTAGATTTAGAGATCCCGAGTAACCGGCCAATGGTTTATAACGCGTCGTTATTTGGAAATGTTCGTCGGCGCACAATTTAGATAAATAATACTCACGAATTGTGTGTATAAATTATTGTATAATTTTATGATATTTATTTTTACACTACCACAATGAAATTAATTTAGTTACACAAATAGTTTTTTAATTTGTTTTAATTATTCCAGGTTACAATTGAGTTTTTTTATTTAATTTAATATAGTTTTCACCACGAATTTATTGACGCCGTTTTCATAGCAAGAGTAGAACGATAAATATTTTTATTTTTCTCCTGTCAAAAATAAAAAGCGCGAAAGCAGATGGGTTCATGTACTTTTCCTTTTTTGCTTTCTTTTTCTGGATTGATATGCCTGCATTTTCAAGTTGCGTTCGTTCTTTTTTTGTTGATAAGAATTGTGCATGCGAATTAGTGGTAGCGATGAGCGAATGTACAGAAATTATTGAATGAGTGACTGTGTGTAATTGATGAGTGAATCTGACGTTGGAAATATGGATTGAATGTATCAGAATGAGTGAGTCGCTACAGGTTCCAGAGAAAAACATGCATCCAATCACGTAGTTAAGCAGTGTTGTCTTGTGCTACCTAATTTATCATATAAATTGTACTAACAATTTTATTAACTATCGGCTACATAGGTGTCGAACCGGGTCGAATACTCGATCATCCGCTAAAGCTAACAATTTTGCAATTTTGAAGAAAACTTCAGGTAGATAAAAAAGAGGATGGGGTCTAAAACGGAACCTTGTGGAATAACTTCGTTTCTCATTTTACCTTCACTAATACCTAACTTCACCAAATTTTAACTATTTGTGACCTATAACATAAATAAGATTGAAACCACTGTAAAGTAGCGCCTCTGAAACCAGCATGTAAAAGTGTTCGAAATAATACATCGTAGTTAACCGTATCAAAAGCTTTTGTTAAATCCACAGAAATAGACGCAACTGTTTTTTTTGTCAAGAGCTCCATATAGGAATTTTGTGAATTCTAATAAAGCAGCCTCAGTACTTTTAGCTTTCCTAAACCCGTACTGCATATTATGCAAAAAATTTGTTTTGTTTGTTTGTTAAATTTGTACCGTTTCAATAAGTTTAGAAATATCAGATAATAAAGTAATAGGTCTGTAATTTGCTACATAACTTTTGCCTACTTTTTTAAAAAATAGGAATAACCAGCCCTTGGTTTAGTTTAGCTGGAAAAATGCCAGAATCAAAATGAATATTTATAATGTGTGAAAACACATCTACAATACAATATTAGAATTTTTTTTTAAAAGATGTTTAACCATTCTACTTAATTCATCGAAACGACTTTTTCAATCAAAATCATTCAAATTTCGAGCTAACCTTCTACATAATATACACCTGTATTGGTACATATCCATGGCTTAATAATTCTGTTCTTTGATTATTCAACCACCGACAAATTTTTGTTTATAAACCATTTTAACAAAAAGATAAAACTCTCGTAAGCTATAGACGCATCTGCTTGCGAAAATACTGCAGACTTAACATTTAATAGAGCACATACAAAGAACGGTGCGACCTTCTGCACTGAAGCTAAAATCAAAATTAGATGAGTATTAATCATCGATTTTAGCCCATGTGACACCATCATGCACAAATATTCATCAACAAATGAACGATCTTCAAGAATATTTACATTCATATTACAACAAATAATAAGATTTTTTGATTTTATATTTACTCGAACTTAATACTGACGAGTTGAAAGCGTGAAATCTATAAATACAAACAATGGTAAATAAAACAGAATTAAATTGAAAATCCAGCCGTATAATGTCATCATATTAGTATCAATGAAAAGAGGCAGTACTGTTCTGGATGCTACCATAAAAAAAAAATAACACCTCCCGCTCCATTCAAAGGATTACACTTACCAAATACATTCAACCCAGGAATATTGTAGATCTTCGACAGTAGGATGATTTTTGGGATACTTCTGATATTTCGGTGTACAATATATAAAAACCCATCCTTTATATTATCTAATTTGTCCAAGTTTTTCTTCGACCCACCTCTGGAACCCGTAAAAAAGGGCGCCTCCGGATCTTATTTTGAAACTATTTGACTAGACTTCCAGCTGACCATGCACTTGTAATCAACAACTTATCAAACAATGATTGCGACAGGTTAATTTTGGACGACGAATAGTCCAAATTAACCGAAGTTTTATTTTGTGAGTTGCACTGTATTACTATCATTACTTGCGACAGCTCCATCACAACCAAGACCAGGTTCTATATTCCCATCATTGATAACAATTAATTTTCATACTTGGTTATTAACACCTACAATAATAGACGGTACATCTATTTCACCTATATGTAAACTGCCAAATACAAATTCTGGTTGAACTGATTCCTTAATAGGCATGACAACATTGTGGTTTCGACCAGTATACTGTTCACCGGGAATCTGTCGAAAGGCCGAACGCCGAATGTCTCGAAAGGCCGAATTGTCGAAAGGCCGAATTGTCGAAAGGCCAAATGTCAAAAGTCTAAAAAAGTCGAAAGGCCGAATATCGAAAAGCCGAATTTCGAAAGGTCGAATGTGTCGAAAGGCCGAATAGGTCGAAAGGCCGTTTGTGTCGTTTTTCATCTTTTTATAAATAAAACTTTTCAAAATTTATATTTCTTTGAAAACCAAAATTTACATTTTTATATAATAAAATTTTGTATAAAAATGGTTAATAAAAAAATTACAATTTTATTACGTTTTTTTGTCATATAAATAAAAATTAACTACCTAATCATAATAAAAATAGAAAAATAAATATAAAAAAAATTAACGACAAGTTAATATACGGAATTCACAGGATTTATTAGCACGTATTTTCAATTTATTTAAATAATTTTACATTAAAAAAAAAATTCAATGGTTTTAAATATTAATTTGAATCAATTAAGTAAAGGAACATTTAAAGAAAATTCGGCCTTTCGACCCAATCGGCCCATCCACACATTCTGCCATTTGACCCATTCGGCAGTTTGACATTTGGCCTTACGACCCTTTCGGCCTTTAGACATTCCGCCTTACAACACTTTCGGCCTTTCGACCCAATCGGCCTTTCGAACAATTCGGTCTTTTCACATTCGGCCTTCCAACATTCGGCCTTCCAACATTCGGCCTTCCAAAATTCGGCCTTTCAACATTCGAACATCGAATTTTTTATTCCATCAAATAAGCTTGAATTCCACTGTGAATATTTGACTGAACTGACTTCAAGTCGAAAGAAGACAAAAAAAAAAAGAAATGCATTGGAGTAACAAAGAAAAAGCATGTTTTTTTTATTTTTTTTATAGCACAAATATCTTGATAAATTTTGACAGCCACAGCAAAAAAAAAAAAAAATAAAAAAAATAAATTTTTGGTTATCACTTGGAGTTTTAATTTGGCTTTTTCACCACCAATAAATTATTTAAAAAAAAACGATTACTTTACTAAATTGCCAATAATAGTATTTAGCGATATTATCACAATTAATCCCAATTTATCACAATTTAACTGTATACAAACTTTATATTTTTGTATTATCACAGCTATTTTAGAAGCAACCACCAAAAAAAATTATGACAATTACCGTAAAAATAACAAACTTTTAATTAACTTAGTGTGCGGAAAAAAATTTGCATTCGTACACAAAATTTGTGTGCATATATTAGTTGGATAACCATAAAATGACTTCGATTTTGATAATTTTTGACCATAATTATGGCGATCCACTAATACAAACACACATTTGATGTAAGTAAAATCTTGACTGACTTCGTTTTGTGTTTCTTTCACACAACCACCGATTTTATATTTTTATCTCCCTTTATTTTGACTGACAAACTTTTATTCGCAATGGAATTCAGGCTTTACAGTTTTTTTTTATTTGAACACATTTGTAGTGCGCATCGTTTTGGTACAGACAACATAATTCGCGTACCGTGCAGTTAGTAGAAATCATTTTTAATAAATATAATTTAATAATTTAGTTATAACAAGTTTTTATGTGCATTCAATATGTACAATTAGGATTAGTGAGCAAACGCTCGTTGAAGAGGATAGACGTGGTTTTTCTATCCTCTTCAAAAATTTAATTTTAATTTATTTTTGTGTTTTATGTTGTATAAAATAAAAATTATAATAATTAAAGTGTAATTTAGTTATATAGTTTTTAGTGAAATAATAAGTTAAGTGTTAGTGAAATGACAATTAAAGTGTAATTTTGTAATGGAAAATGCAATCCACCGGGATGCATTTATCAGGCAATGTTTTATATTTATATTTATGGAAAAAGAAACCAAATTATTGAATTCTTGGTTGAGTGAATTATTTTGACTTTTATGTGATTGTACATGAAATTCAATTTCAATTTTAATTACTAAATTTAATAATTGGATAGTATTAAGATGATTTTAACTTAAATAGAAATACGTCGTGATTAATTTCATATTATTCTTGTGTTTATAGTTTATGTACTAACATACAAACGTAAGTTTATGTATATAACAAAGCCAACAATAGGTTTGTGCAGCCGTCTCGTTCGCTCTTTGTATAGATTTTATGTACTATGTTTAAATTGTTGGTTTTGTCTTGTAATATGCGAACAACAACAAAACAAACATTTTTTTTTTTTTTTGGTTTTGGTATAGTCGTCACAAATATTTTCCTGTAGCTTGATACATAGATCAGGTATGTGTGTATGTGCGCTATAAGGGTAGTATCAAAACCAACAAGAATGTTTATCTAAATTTAAATGTATAAATTTTATTTATTTTGAATTTGGTCAGAATAAATCCTTTCAAGATGGAAGTTTCTGAATCGTTTGATGTTATGATGCCGACTCTTAGGATAACTTCATTATCGATGAAGGGATATCGGGAAATGATTCGATTTTTTGTACCAATTTTTTGGTTTTGTTTTAGACACTGAAGTTCCTCTTGAAATTCTATTGACTGTCCTCATTTCACGCATACTTTCTCGGCTTTCTGAGTAGGTCAACCGTATCTATGTGTCGATACATTTTCTTAAATCTCAGAACTCTTGCCAGAATTCGTAGGATTTTGGAGAATGAGCTAATTCGTACGAATAGGTTTTCAAGTAGGTGGTTTGCCTTGGCTTCGATGTGAGACGTCAGTGACACATGCAGCTCTTCTAATTGGATTCGCTTAATTTCTACTTGTTTTAGACACTCTGTCTATCGGTTTGACTAACCATCGAGGTCCGTTCCATCACTCTCTGCACTCTAGTAGTCGCTTAGGAGTCACACCTCGTGATTCGATGTCCGTTGGATTTTCCTTTGAAACGACATGATTCCATCTAGTATATTGGATTTTCTCTGGAATTTCAGCTGTTCTATTTCCAATAAAACATTTCCGTCATCTTGGAACATCAGCTAATTACGATAAAACGAATTTCGAGTCACTCCAGGCATAGTACTCTACATAAGTGATTTCTAACGCTCGCTCAGTGTATTTCATTATTATGCTCAACAGTACACCGCACCGCATAGCTCTAACCTTGGTAACGAGATTTGTTTTAATGGTGCTACCCTTGTTTTTGCCATGACAAGTCTGGAGTTCACTATTCCATTACTGTAAGTGGTGCGGAGATACACCACTGCTGAAGTTAAATGTTGATTATTGAACCAGTTATCATCAAATCAAAGAACTTGAATTCCCTCTAATTCTTACATAGATGATTTGCTCGCTATCCATTGTTGATCGATATATTCAGGGAGAGGATCACCCCAACCTAATTTCTGTATCCATAATTTCTGTAGGATTATCTTGAAGACAACAATCCCAGGTGATACCCATCCTAAGAGATCAAAGTTTCAAGCAATCTGTGACAGCATTTCACGCTTGTATGATTCTTGCTTTACTTGGTCGGATTGCACTGCAATCCCAACGTTTTGAAAGTTATAGAACCGTCATCAATGCATAGATTGGTTTTTTCCCAGCTTGCAATAGGTATTGTACTTAATACAACTGGTGAATTGGCTTTCCATTTGCGGAGATTCAATCCACCTTTGGCTAACATCTCTGACAATTCCCGGATGGTTGTTATTGCTTCGTCGATTGAATCAGCACCAGAAAGACAATCGTCTACGTAAAAATCGTGTTTTGCAATTTTATGACCTGTTGCGTAGATTGATTTGTGGTCCTCAGCGATTTGGTGTAAAGGTTGTACTGCGAAAAATGGAGCACATGAGGTACCATAGGTGACGGTGTTCAGGCGAAACTCTTTATTTAGCTCTATGGCAAATAGATTTTATCTCGTCCATGTGACCCAAACTTAAATATTCGTTCATGAAACTGGTATATTGTTCTTGAAGTTCAGGATTCTTCAAGAATTTACGCTCCATAGCAGTTAAACGGCTGATTGATTTTAAAGCAAGTTTAAATACATACCTAGATGTTTCGGACTTTGCTTCAAATATGCCTAATACAGGGACATTTGCGGATGATCGTGGAAGATGCAATTTTTGTACGAGAGCCATGTGATGGTTTCCTGCTGAATCCTTGACTTGTACTAAAGCTGTTGGCAACAGAGCTAGCCGTTTGGTGGTAGTGTTAAGTGAATGTGATTCGAAATATAGTGACTTCGCTGCGATGGGTTCGATTTAAGGAACCGAACTAATTGGCGATGGCCCTGAAATACTAGAATCTAATTCTGTGTAAAGTAACGTACTATGCTTTGAGTTACATATTCGACACGAATAGTCCACAGGACACTTGCTCGCAGCGTGACCTGTCCTTAAACAATTGAAGCACTCTCCAAATTTGCTGACCAGTCGTCGATGATCCTCGACTGACATTCGTTTGAATTTGATGCATTTCCATAAAAAATGTTGACGGCTACAACATGAACACTTTTGACGGTTGATGATGCACACATTAATTTCACTATTGCACCCGTAGTTTTTGTTCCTCGTTTCTTGCTTTCACATAAGATGTTCTCTTTAACATAACACCGGTTATTTAGAAATTCCAAAAGGGCTGCTAATTTTGGAAATTCTTGAGTTAAGCTTCCGTTTACCCATGCTGCACGTGTCTCGTCATCTACTTTGTTTAGTAAGATTCGAACAAGCCAAGGATCTCTTGCTTCAGAACTCACTGCCCAATGTTTTTAAACCTCTGATAATGGAATCAGATGTATCGCTGATTTGTCGGGTCCATGTGGGAGTTTAATATTGGTCGCTTTTTATTATACCGCTTAACTCATTGATCCCATGCTTCGTTGTAATTAGCCTCGGTTACTAGGAAATTTCGAATGATATTAAGTGGAAGACCCCTAAGCAACCCTTTCAAAATTTGGAATTTATGTACCTGAGAATGGTATCGACATTATAAACTGACGTCGTATATAAGTAATATAAAGAGGGTTAGGCATCGTAATCTCCGAAGAATTGATCGATGTTCACACGAGGTATAATTTGACGGTTTCCAATGATTAAAGAATAGAGCGCCCATTCATTGCTTGTGTGCGGTCGGTCAGATTTTTAAAGAATACGCGATGTTGATCTAATAATTGATCAAACGAATAATTGGTATTATTAACGGGTTGCGAAATGTCTTGTGGCTTCCTTTTACGGATTAATTCTAACATCTTTGATTTTGTTTCGAAAAATGTTGTCTCGAATTCATCCTGCTTGAGTTCGACATTTGCAATTGGATTATTCGCAAGTATTACCGCTAGTAGTTGAGTTTCATATTCTTGAAACTCCTTCCATAATTCTTCAAGTTCAGTTAACCTAATCTCAATATCTGATATTGAGCAGTCAATGTGGTATCTGCGGTAATGGTTGACATAAATTTTTTTATCAAAGTTAAAGAGGCTAAGACGCGACCACGTGATTGAACTGCTGCCATATTTTATAATTTGGAACAACGGTAAAATGAAAAATTCGATACTTATATACACCCCAAAAAACAAACAAAAAATTGGAAAAACAAACAAAATATGTGTAAATTATAAATATGTATAAAAGTTATACTTATCGACTGGCAATATTGGACGTCTGCCAACTTGATTTTGGCTGAACTTCCAAACAATAGTAGCGTGCCTTATGTGCACTGATAATTGTAGCGTGGTTACGACAGCAAATAAATTGCCTGGATGCCCAATACTTATAGCATGCTTCTTATGTGCAATAACAACAAAGGCGTAGTTAAAACAGCAACATTGTGATTCTGCTTACTGATGTCTTCAATTATTTATAAATTATAGCGTTCCTTATGTGAACTGATGTTCGTGACATGTTGAAATAGCACAAGAATTTTCTGGATACTGACGTACAATATTTGTAGCGTGCTTTATTCTCACTTGTATGTGTAAAGACTTACCTAAATCAGCAACAGAATTTTCTGGATATCCAACGTGTAGCGTGCTTTATGCGAATTAACGACAATGGTGGCTTTAATACAACGAAACACTAAATATGATTTGGTATACGCGCCAAGACTGTGGCGTCACTTGAAATTGTGGCTCTGGTTTCACTTTTCGCGAATTTTTGAAACGTAATGCTGAATACGGCCCGTGTACGATGACTAACAACACAATGCACTTAAGCTCGCAATGCGCCTCGAAGGACCATGAATACAATTCAAACAATTGTAGAATCCGACACCACTTTGTTCATCAATAATTATCCGATGTGTTCTCCACTCTAAACAATTTGATCAAATTTAAACTAAAGATCAATTAATTTCATTTGAATTATTTTAGCAATTTACATACAATAAATGTAGTAATGAAAATTTTTGTAATTTATTCAATAAAATGTTGATTTTTTTTTAATTATTTGTTTAAATTTCATCACAAATACATATGTTGGAAATTTAATTGTTGTTGGAAATTAAATAATACGTTTGTTGAACTTTAATCAATTGATAAATTTTTATTAAAAATGTTAAACAAAATCATTTTGTGGTAAATTTTAAACATAAAACTGTTGAATAATCAACAAAATAAAACAAAATTCATTTACAGTTATGTGAAGTATTGTATAAATTCATTAAACCTGAAACTAATAAATGCGTTGTTTCTGCTGAAACCATATACTATATAACTGCAGAATGAATGTTAAAAGGTCATTAGTCAAGTAAAGTGGAATTCAATTAGTTGAGTGATATTTTTACTTAAAGATATGTGCCAGATGAAATATTATTAATATACTGTGATAATCCTTAGTCAAAATTTAGTATTAATATTAAACAAAACCGTGTTTAATACTGTTATGTCAGATAATTCGTTTTGAATAGTTTGCATTAAGCACGCGTCTGTCAAGTTACGGTAAAAAGTGTTTTAAAACAATTGTGTTTTTTTTAAAATTCAAAAAAAAATCTTGAATATGGCTTATGTGTGTAATATTTGTGATTCGAATATGATTTCGATAGTTTCATATAGTAAGCATTTATACGTGCACAGAGGAACAAATAATAAAGCATTTAAGTGTCTGTGGCCTAATTGTATGAAAACATTTGCAACATATATTTCATATAATGTTCATTGGCATAGGATGCATTCTTTTTTAATTAATTAAAAACCTGATGTCACAATTCGAAGCTAACAACTTTGTTGAAATTTCCAGTCATATGAGGAATCATTTGAGAGCAAACGAAGAAATAAAATGTCCAGGTCAAAATTGCAAGCTTTATTTTAAAAATCAATCACATTTTCGAGTTCATTGTGTTA